>CM055121.1:24773065-25373065 GCA_029206835.1 Rana muscosa
GCAACAATTCTAGAACTAGACCTCCTCTGCAATTCTAACCTGGTAACCTGTAAAAAAATTAAAGCGTCGCCTATGGAGATTTTTAAGTACCGAAGTTTGGCGCCATTCCATGAGTGTGCGCAATTTTAAAGCGTGACATGTTAGGTATTTATTTACTCGGCGTAACATTATCTTTCATATTTTCCCCAAAAATTGGGCTAACTTTACTGTTTTGTTATTTTTTAATTCATGAAACCATTTTTTTTTTTAAAAAAAAAGGCGTTTGAAAAATTATTGCGCAAATATTGTGCAAGAAAAAATGTTGCAATGACCGTCATTTTATTCCCTAGGGTGTCTGCTAAAAAAACATGTATAATGTTTGGGGGTTCTGAGTAATTTTCTAGCAAAAGAATGATGATTTGTACATGTAGGAGAAGTGCCAAAATAGGCCCGGTATTGAATAGGTACAAAAAGCCCTGTATTGAAGTGGTTAAAGCAATCTACTGAGCTGGCCAGAACCACCTCTGGAGGGAGTCTATTCCACATTTTCACAGCTCTTATGCCGCGTACACACAATCAATTTTCTCGATGGTGAAAACACCATCGAGAAAATCGACGGGAAAAATGAGGGAACGGCTTGGTTCCCTACACATGTCCGTTTTTCCCGACATTTTTTTTTTGGTCGAGAAAAACGACCGTGTGTGGGCTCCGCGGCAGTGTTTCCCTATGGGAAAAGTGCAGCGGAAAAAAACGACGGGAATCACGACGAGAAAAATTAGAGCATGTTCTAATTTTTCTCGTCGTGATTAATGCCGTTTTTTCCCGTCGAGAAAAATGACAAAAAGCCCACAGACGATCGTTTTTCTCGTCCAAAGGAAAAAATGTAATTTTTCTCGACGGGAAAAACGGTCGTGTGTACGCGGCATTACTGTGAAGAAACCTTTCCATATTTGGAGATAAAATCTCTTTTCCACTAGACGCAAAGAGTGCTCCCTTCTCCTCTGTGTTGACCGTAAAGTGAATAACTCATCACCAAGTTCACTATATGGACCCCTAATATATTTGTACATGATGTCCCCCCTTAATCTACTCTTCTCAAGAGTGAATACATATAGTTCCTCTAATCTTTCCTCATAGCCGAGTTTCTCCATGCCTCTTATCAGTTTGGTTGCCCTTCTCTGCACTTTCTCCAGTTCTCCGATTATCCTTTTTGAGAACTGGTGCCCGAAACTGAACTGCATATGCCAGATGAGGTCTTTACTAATGATTTGTACAGGGGCAGAATTCTCTCTCTCGATCTCTCAACCGCAACTTGGCATATTTTGCTATTATTGAGCTTATGATCTACCAAAACCCCCAGACGACATGCCCCGGGCTGTGACATCATAAGGGGGCGAGTCACCACCCGCCCCCTGCCTATATAAGTCGCTACGCACACGGCATTACAGCAGGAGAGAGCTATGAGTCAACATCGGACGAAGACCGGGCAAAAGAGCAGAAAATAGCAGAGGAGGCTCGGCAGAAGACACCGGAGAGCGCGGAGAAGAGGCCGGAGAGAGCGGAAAAGTCGGCAGAGACCCCCGGAGCTGCTTAATTACTTTAAAAACCTGTGTAGTGTGTTTTATTGACACTTTTTTTTTTTTTTTTTTTTTTCAGGTGAATGGGTAGAGGTACGATGTACCCCATACTCATTCACATAGGGTGGGGGCCAGTATCTGGGGGCCCCCTTATTAAAGGGGGCTCCCAGATTCTGATAAGATCCCCACCCGCAGACCCTGACAATCAAAAACCAGGGTTGTCGGGAAGAGGCCCTTGTCCTCATCAAGATGGGGACAAGGTGCTTTGGGGTGGTCATCAAGATGGGGACAAGGTGCCCCAAAGCACCCACCCCCCCATTTTGAGGGCATGCGGCCTGGTACGGTTCAGGAGAGGGGGGGCGCTTGCTCGTCCGCACCCCCTTTCCTGACCGGCCGGGCTGCATGCTCGGCTAAGGCTCTGGTATGGATTTTGGGGGGACCCCCCACGTCGTTTTTTTTTTTTCGGCATAGGGGGTTCCCATGGAGGGGGAACCCATGCTGTTTTTTTTTTTTTTTTTTTTTTTTTTAGCGTGGAGTTCCCCCTCAAGATTTATACCAGACACAGTGCCTGGTATTTTCGGGGATCGAAGTCGGATCTCTGTTCATTGAAGTCGGACGCATGCCGGACTTCAAGTCGCAGGGCAAAGTCGGATCCAAAGTAGTAGGACTGTTGTGTCGTACCAGTGTGATCCCAGCCTGAGATCTGAACCTATTGTCTTGCCTCATTTACTATCATTGATAAGAAAGATTATTTGCAAAGCGCTGTGCAAACTGTTGGCGCTATTTAACCACTTAACGACCGCTCACTGTATATATACGTCGGCAGAATGGCACCGACAGGCACAATCACGTAGAGTGTACGTGATTGCCTTTGTATAGTTGGGGGGTCCAATCGAACCCCCCTCCTATACAGTGAGTGGTGGCTAAGTGTCCGGGAGCGTTCCGGGATGAGGGGGCAGCCATTCGTTTCTGGCCACCCCCTCGCGATCGCTCCCGGCGAATGGAAATGCCCCCTCTGTCTGTGTCAGACAGAGGGAGCAGGAGGAAGTGATGTCATCTCTGGTGCGGCGCTCACATATACCGAGCGCCGTACAAGAGAAGACATCAGGTCAGTGCACACAACACTACACTGACACCAGGACACATAGGGACATAAATCGCCCCCCCAGACACCCCAGATCACCCCCCAGATCACCCCCCCAGCCCCCAGTCACAGTGTCACTGATTGCAGTGACCATTTATTTAGTGATCACTGCAATCAGTGACATTTGTGACTGTAAAAGTGTCACCAAAGTTTAGTCTTAGGTCCAGTGTAGCCCCCTAACCCCCCCTAATAAAGGTTTAACCCCCTGATCACCCCCCAGATAACCCTTTCACCGCCTATCACCACTGTCGCTAAGCGATCATTTTTCTGATCGCTGTCTTAGCGTCAGTGATGCCGATCGGCAGCCAGTAATTTTTTTTAGGTTCGCCGCATGTTTTTATAGCGTCAGGTACCCCAATATATTATCTAATAAAGGTTTAACCCCCTTGATCGCCCCCCAGGTAACCCTTTCACCCCCTATCACCACTGTCACTAAGCGATCGTTTTTCTAAACGCTGTCTTAGTGTCTGTGATGCAGATCGGTAGCCGGTAATTTTTTTTAGGTTCGCCGCATGTTTTTATAGCGTCAGGTACCCCAATATATTATCTAATAAAGGTTTAACCCCCTTGATCGCCCCCCAGGTAACCCTTTCACCCCCATCACCACTGTCGCTAAGCGATCGTTTTTCTAAACGCTGTCTTAGAGTCGGTGATGCAGATCGGTAGCTGGTAATTTTTTTTAAGGTTCGCCGCAGGTTTTTATAGCGTCAGGTACCCCCATATATTATCTAATAAAGGTTTTAACCCCCTGATTGCCCCTAGTTAACCCTTTCACCAGTGATCACCATATAAGTGTTACGGGTGACGCTGGTTAGTTAGTTTGCTTTTTATAGTGTCAGGGCACCCGCCGTGTATATAACCCAATAAAGGTTTAACCCCCTGATCGCCCGGCGGGTGATATCAATTAGGTTTTAGCGTCAGAGAGGTTCTGAGTCACACCCCAGGCAGCGTCAGGTTAGTGCCAGTAACGCTAACACCCACGCGTGAAGCATACACCCCCCTTAGTGGTATAGTATCTGAACAGATCAATATCTGATCTGATCAGATCTATACTAGCGTCCCCAGCAGTTTAGGGTTCCCAAAAACGCTGTGTTAGCGGGATCAGCCCAGATACCTGCTGGCACCTGCGTTTTGCCCCTCCGTCCAGCCCAGGCCACCCAAGTGCAGTATCGATCGATCACTGTCACTTACAAAACAAAAACACACATAACTGCAGCGTTCGCAGAGACAGGCCTGATCCCTGCGACTCCAGTGCTGTAGGAGGTGATTTCACCACCACAGTTAAAAAAAAAAAAAGCAAATATGCCGAAGCATTGGGGCAGCAGGGGCGGAGGAGCGATTTTGCTCCTAATGCCGTGTACATACGGTCGAAATTCCGACGGAGGCTTGCCCGTGGAAAAGTCCGACCATGTGTGTGCGGCATAACTATTTTGCGGGAGGATGCCCCCATGCTTAGGCATATATAAATGGTGCGTGTATGCCCATCATTGGAAGTGGGTGGATGAAGGGCGGTATTCTAATGGTGGGCATACCCACCGATCAATCTCTTTTTTCGTTCAGCCAACTGGCTGCATGAAAAAAAAAGATTACAATACATGTCCAACAAGGACCAGCAACGTACTGGTATGTTGCTGGACTTTGAATGTTTATACCAGAATGATGCCTGCGGGTTTAGGTATCATCTTGGTATCATTCTTTTCAGCCTGCGGCCGGCTTTCATGTAAAAGCAATCCTAGCGGCTAATTAGCCTCTGGACTGCTTTTACAAGCAGTGGGAGGGAATGCCCCCCCCCGGATATAAAAAGCGCCATTGGGAAATTGGAAAAGCATTTTATCACACCGATCTTGGTGTGGTCAGATGCTTTGAGGGCAGAGGAAAAATCTAGGGTCTAGAAGACCCCAGTTTTTTCAAAAAAAGAGTACCTGTCACTACCTATTGCTATCATAGGGGATATTTACATTCCCTGAGATAACAATAAAAATTATAAAAAAAAAAAAATACTTGGAAGGAACAATTTAAAAATAAAATAAAAAAGCAAAATTAATAAGAAAAAAAAAAGAAAAAAAAAAAAGCACCCCTGTCCTGCCCTGCTCTTGCCCAATGGCGAACGCAAGCGTCGGTCTGGCGTCATATGTAAACAGCAATTGCACCATGCATGTGAGGTATCACCGCGAAGGTCAGATCGAGGGCAATCATTTTAGCAGTAGACCTCCTCTGTAAATCTACTGGGGTAACCTGTAAAGGCTTTTAAAGGCTTTTAAAAATGTATGTAGTTTGTCGCCAATGCGCGTTTGTGCGAAATTTTAAAGCATGTCGTGTTTGGTATCTATGTACTCGGCCTAAGATCATCTTTTTTATTTCATCAAACATTTGGGCAATATAGTGTGTTTTAGTGCATTAAAATTAAAAAAAGTGTATTTTTTAACCCAAAAAATGCAATTGAAAAATCGCTGCGCAAATACTGTGTAGAAAAAAAAAATGCAACACCCACCATTTTAATCTGTAAGGCCTTTGCTTTAAAAATATATATAATGTTTGGGGGTTCAACATAATTTTCTTGCAAAAAAAAAAATGTTTTCATGTAAACAAAAAGTGTCAAAAAGGGCTTTGTCTTCAAGTGGTTAGAAGAGTGGATGTAAGCTTCCTAATGTTGTGTATAAAATACCAGAACAGTTCAAAACCCCCCCAAATGACCCCATTTTGGAAAGTAGACACCCCAAGCTATATACTGAGAGGCATGTCGAGTCCATGGAATATTTTATATGTTGACACAAGTTGCGGAAAAACGACAATTTTTTATTTATTTTTTTGCACAAAGTTGTCACTAAATGATATATTGCTCAAACATGCCATGGGCATATGTGGAATTACACCCCAAAATACATTCTGTTGCTTCTCCTGAGTACGGGGATACCACATGTGTGAGACTTTTTGGGAGCCTAGCCACGTACGGGACCCCAAAAACCAAGCACCGCCTTCAGGCTTTCTAAGGGTGTAAATTTTTGATTTCACTTCTCACTGCCTATCACAGTTTTGGAGGCCATGGAATGCCCAGATAGCACAAAACCCCCCCAAATGACCCCATTTTGGAAAGTAGACACCCCAAGCTATTTGCTGAGAGGTATTGTGAGTATTTTGCAGATCTCGCTTTTTTGTCACAAAGTTTTGAAAATTGAAAAAAAAAAAAAATATATATATATATATATATTTTTTTCTTTCTTCATTTTCAAAAACAAATGAGAGCTGTAAAATACTCGCCATTCCTCTCAGCAAATAGCATGGGGTGTCTATATTCCAAAATGGGGTCATTTGGGGGGGGTTTTGTGCGATTTTGGCATTTTATGGCCTTTCGAAACTGTGATAGGTAGTGAGGAGTGAAATCAAAAATTTGTGCCTAGAAATCCTGAAGGCGGTGCTTGGTTTTCGGGGTCCCGTACGCGGCTAGGCTCCTAAAAAGTCCCACACATGTGGTATCCCCGTACTCAGGAGAAGCAGAAAAATGTATTTTGGGGTGTAATTCCACATATAACC
The DNA here is from genome assembly GCA_029206835.1 of Rana muscosa. Taxonomy (NCBI): domain Eukaryota; kingdom Metazoa; phylum Chordata; class Amphibia; order Anura; family Ranidae; genus Rana; species Rana muscosa. The sequence continues at coordinate 24,779,297 of CM055121.1, forward strand.
ATGGCATGTGTGAGCAATATATCATTTAGTGACAACTTTTTGTAATTTTTTATTTTTTTTGTCATTATTCAATCACTTGGGACAAAAAAAAATATATTCAATGGGCTCAACAGGCCTCTCAGCAATTTCCTTGGGGTGTCTACTTTCTAAAATGGGGTCATTTGGGGGGGTTTTGTGCTATTTTGGCATTTTATGGCCTTCGAAACTGTAGTGAGGAGTGAAATCAAAAATTTGCGCCCTTAGAAATCCTGAAGGCGGTGCTTGGTTTCCGGGGTCCCGTACGCGGCTAGGCTCCCAAAAAGTCCCACACGTGGTATCCCCGTACTCAGGAGAAGCAGCAAAATGTATTTTGGGGTGAAATTCCACATATAACCATGGCATGTGTGAGCAATATATCATTTAGTGACAACTTTTTGTAATTTTTTTTTTTAATTTTTTTTTTTTTAGTCATTATTCAATCACTTGGGACAAAAAAAATAAAAAATCAATGGGCTCAACATGCCTCTCAGCAATTTCCTTGGGGTGTCTACTTTCCAAAATGGGGCCATTTGGGGGGGGGGGGGGTTTGTACTGCCCTGTCATTTTAGCACCTCAAGAAATGAGATAGGCAGTCATAAATTTAAAGCTGTGTAAATTTCAGAAAATGTACCCTAGTTTGTAAACTCTATAACTTTTGCGCAAACCAATAAATATACGCTTATTGACTATTTTTTTTACTAAAAACATGTGGCTGAATACATTTTGGCCTAAATGTATTACTACAATTGAGTTTATTCGATTTTTCTTATAACAAAAAGTAGAAAATATAATTTTTTTTCAAAATTTTCGGTCTTTTTCCGTTTATATCGCAAAAAATAAAAATCGCAGAGGTAATCAAATACCATTAAAAGAAAGCTCTATTTGTGGGAAGAAAAGGACGCAAATTTCGTTTGGGTACAACATTGCATGTCCGCACAATTTACAGTTAAAGCAGCGCAGTGCAAAATTCTAAATTCACCTCTGGTCCTTTAGCTACCAAATGGTTCGGGGCTTAAGTGGTTAAATCCTGTATAATATTAATAATTTATCATTGTTAAGAGAGGTTGTTTTTTCTGCATAATGTTATCCCTTTCTCCCAGCAAACCACCTTGCAGGATACTAGTGTGCAACATTGCCTTGGAGAGAGAGCGATTTTCTTTTTTTTTTTCAGTAAAACAAATGAAAGATGATCTGAACTTGGCAATGGAAACGATTGAATGATTGGAATTTGATGTGTGCATAGTTTTCTGTGGGAAAGAGCTCACATTATTGCTTTTCCCATGACACATTTGCATATAGTGAGTGGTTCCTTTCTTGTGTGGATTCAGTTGCTAAATAAGACTTAATTAAGTGTTGCATTTCTTTTAATACCTGATTAAATCATATTTATATCATTCTAAAACTTTCCTTTTAAAATTTACATTCCAGTCAAGTTGTGTGCGATGCGGGAACCAGCACTGGAATCGCGCTGGTTTCCACATCGCATATGACAAAAGGCATAATGAGCTAGTATGCATAGCTTACTAGCTCATTATGAATTACTTACCTGAGATCGAAGCCCCCGCAGCGGTCCTCGTTCCCCTCCTCTGTCGCCGCCATGTCTCCCGGAGTGACGTGCGGGAGCCTCCAGTGACAGCACGATCCCATTCAGAAACTGCACGCTCAGTGCGCCTGCGTGCGCCGTAGACATCGGCTCTGTCTTTTTTGCAAATATCTCCTAAACCGTGTAGGTTAAGGAGATATTTCTTGCACCTACAGGTAAGCCTTAATCTAGGCTTACCTGTAGGTAAAAGTGGTCTGTAAGGGTTTACAACCACTTTAAGCTATTTTCACACTGAGGCGCTTTAGCAATAAAAATAGCACCTGTAAAGCGCCTCTCCTCTCACTCCAGTGTGAAAGCCTGAGTGCTTTCACACTGGAGCAGTGCGCTGGCAGGACGCTAAAAAAAAGTCCTGCAAGCAGCATCTTTGAGGCGCTGTAGGAGCGGTGTATACACCGCTCCTACAGCGCCCCTGCCAATTGAAAACAATGGGCAATGCTGACAAAGTGCAGCTGCAGCGGGCACTTTTAACCCTTTTTCGTCCACCAGCGGGGGTTAAAAGTGCACCGCTAGCGGGCGGAAAGCGACACTAAAACGGCGGTTAAGCGCCGCTAAAACTAGCGGCACTTTACCACTGACGCCCCAGTCCCTCAGTGTGAAACTGCCCTTATTGTCAAAGCTTAATTGAACAAGCTGAAGTTGGAAGCCAATTGGTTACTGTGCACTTGTTCTAGTAAATCTCCCCCACAATGTTCAGTTGTCATGGCTGAGGGGTAAATGGAAAAAAAATACAAATATTTGCATTGAGGGAGTATCTGCTGACCTAAAATAAAACATTTGACACCTCTCAGTCCACTCCTCAGACCCTTTCATTGGTTGTCATTCATTTCTGTGAGCAGGGAATACTAATGCTGGCCATACAAGCACAGAATTTTGGCCTTTTGCAGATTGAATGATTATTCATCGGTCGAAAGCAAATTGTCCACTAACTGACAGAATAAACTTGTTTATATGATCGTTTCCATGATCGTCGTTACCGTCGGAAACATATATAGATTCTACAAGACAGAATATTCTTATTGTTTCGATTACAACATGTTTGAAGGCTGGCCGCAGGCTAGCCTGTATTTGTAGGAGGAGTCTAAAGGCTATTTATCCCTCCTCCTCTCATCTCCTGCGTCGGCTTGGTTTTCTGGGTTGCCGCGTCACTTCCGGTTTCTTGCTGATTGACGGGAGGTGTCTTGTGATGTTTCCTCTCCCGGGCTCACGCCGGACATCATCGAGGGGGGGGGCCGCCCGCCAGCTACCTGCCTACCTTTCTTCCTCTCCCGGTGCTCATGCTGGCTGTATCGGGGCCACATGCCTCTCCCGGGGCGCACGGCGGTTATCATCGAGGAGGGGCCACCTGCCACCTACCTTTCCTTATCTTGCTCATGCCGGCATCATCGGGGGGGGGGGGGCGCCCGCTTCTCGCGATGTGCATGCCAGGCATCATCGAGGGGGGGCCGCCTGCCATCCACCTACCTACCTTTCCCTGTGCTCACGCTGCTGGGCCCCTTCAGGGGATCGCCCGCCCATCCACTTCCGTGCTCATCCAGCATCTAGGGGGCCACCTGCTCCTCCCGGCATCCGTCCACCCACCCTCCCTCTCCACCGGGGCTCTATCTGGCTTCTCCCGACGCTCGCAGCTTTCCTAACAGAGCGGGTCCAGCAGCAGTTGTGGCGGTTCCTCTCCCGGTGCTCACGCCGGGCATCTTTGGGGGGGCCGTCCACCCATTCAGCCAGGCACCAACCAGCATCGAAGGGGCACCCCCCCCCGTTGCCCAGGAAGCTATCCGGCATTGAGGGGGCCGCCCGCCCACTTCTCGCGCCGGGGAGTGGGGCCGTCCGGCTATCCACATTGTACAGGGCTCTATCTGGCTTCATGGAGGCCGCCCGCCTGCTTCTCCCGACGCTCCCACCGGGGGTGGGGGGGCGTTCGGTCCCACCCACCCACATTGCCCAGGGCTCTATTTGGCTTGGAGGAGGCCACCCGCCCGCCCGGTACTCGCGCCGGGGGAGGGGGGGCGTCCATCCATCCCAGGGCTCTATCCTGCATCATGGAGGGGCCAGCCGCCCGTTTCTCATGGAGCTTAGAGATGCAGCATGGCAGGCCAGGAGTCTGGTGCTGTTGGTGGTTCACTTCTCTGGTCCCCATGGTGCTGGTTGGGGGGGTGGGGGCGCTCCGGTTGCCTCTGTCAGGCAGGCAGGCGGGGTCGGTCTGCCCGTGCACAGCAGTTCACACACGGCACTTGCTTTCTCTGCTGCTGGTTGGCTTGTAGGATTGTAGGACATGGCAGTATGCGCATGCCATTTCCCTGCATCTCTACGCCGGATGTATGTGTGTAGGGAGGGGGTGTCAGAGCTGTCAGGGGGGAGTTCCCATGCATGAGGGTTCTGGCACCCTTTTGTGGATGAATCCTTGCTTTCATCTTTGCAGTCCGGATCTGGGCTTTTCTCAGGTCACGGGGGTGGATGCAGGCTGCAGGTACAGTCCGATATCCTTAGTGTGTTCAGGTCATGAGATTTGTCATAGCGTGTTTCTGTCATAGCGTGTTTCTGTCATAGCGTGTTTCTGTCATAGCGTGTTTCTGTAATCAGTGTTCTGTCACAGCAGCTCAGTCTTTAGCATGTTCTGTCATGGTGTGTTTCTGTCAGTAGCGTTTCTGCCATCGCGGCTCCATCATCAGTGTTTGTCACAGCAGCTCAGTCTTTAGCGTTTTCTGTCATGTTGTGTTTCTGTCATGGCGTGTTTCTGTCACAGCAGCTCAGTCTTAGCTTGTTCTGTCATGGCGTTTTCTGTCAACACGTTTCATCTTCGTTTGTTTCCATGTCTCATCTAATTTTTCGCAGGTTCTTGCATTCCCGGTTCAGTCGGCTAGGGCTCACATCTCGGGATCTGTCACGTCTACAGATCCATACGGGCTGAGGTTTCGTTTTTTTTAATGATTTTTTTTAATGATTGTTGACCGCAAACTTCTTGCCTGTTACATCACGTCATACGATGCATTTCATTTCATTACACCTGCAGGTCTACCCACCATGGTCTGTGGGTACACAGGTCCTGAGTATTCAGTTTCAACGATCTGTCGTTGCGCAGCAGTTCACTTGCGCTCACTCACGTCATCCACCGGAGGGGGGGGGGGGAGAGGTTGGGTCGTCATCAGGTTCATTCACATGCTGTGGTCCCACCATCAATGCTCATGTCTTCACACTTGGGTAGGCACAGAGGGGGTTGTGTGTCTGTTAGAGCGTGTTTTACTCCAGCATGTTTCAGTCGTAGCATGTTCTGTCGTAGCTTGTCAGTGCGATGCAGTCACGGCACACACGTACAGCCGTTGTATCTTTGTTTCCTTGTCTCGTCATACCTTTCTTTCAGGTTCTTGCATACCTGGGTTTAGTTAGCCAGCGCACACATCTCAGGATCTGTCACGTCTACGGATCCATACGGGCTGAGGTTTAGTTTTTAAATTGTTGACCACAATCTTCTTGCCTGTATACCATACGTAATACGTGCACGTTCATGCTTACGCCTATACGGTCTGTGGGTACACCGGCCCTGAGTGTTACGTTTTTAATTACATGTCTCTGCACTGCAGGTTACTCGGGCTCGCTCACTACATACACTAGGGTGGGAGCTGTCATCAGGTTCATTCACGCGCTGAGGTCTGGTCATTTCTGCTTACGTCCTTGACTCAGGCAGGTTCAGAGGGGTGATGTTTCTAATGTCTGGTTGTCTGTTGTAATTTTCTTTGTGTTTTTCATGGGGTTGGGCATGCCGCACGTTCAGGAGCAACTTATTCACGTTCATCCCTTCAACTCCACGTGGGGGTTCTGAGCATGGTAGTACTCCGTCGCACAGGAGTTGGTCCATGCTTAGCTCCACAAAGCGGAGCGTCAACACAGGGGTTTCCTTTTCCAGCCACAGCAGGGTAGGCGGTACGCTTCAGTTTGTTTCAATTCCATCCTAGCTACTCCCACATACCAGCATGGTACATGTTCTGGGCTTCATTCTTGGGCCCCTTTTACACTGGGGCGGGAGGTGCGTCGGCGGTAAAGCGCCGCTATTTTTAGTGGTGCTTTACCGTCGGATTTGCTGCGCTATTCGGCCGCTTGCGGGGCGGTTTTACCCCCCGCTAGCGGCCAAGAAAGGGTTAAAAACCACCGAAAAGCACCTCTGCAGAGACGCTTTGCCGGCGGTATAGCCGCGGTGCCCCATTGATTTCAATGGGCAGGAGCGGTGGCTCCAGAGATGCAGCTAGCAGGATTTTTTTACCGCCCTGCTTGCGCACCGCTCCAGTGTGAAAGCACTCGGGCTTTCACACTGGAGACACAGCAGCGGCTGTTTCAGATCTGTTCGCAGGCGCTATTTTTAGCGCAATAGCGCCTGCAAAACGACCCAGTGTGAAAGGGGTCTTAGCGCAGTTTCATGCAGGCCTATCAAGCTCTCCACGGCCCCTTACAATTACAGGACGGGATGGAGGTGTTCAAACTCGCTCGGTCAGAGGCGGGGTGTCAGCACACCCCCAGCTCCTGCATTTCTGCAGGCAAGATCAGCATGTCATTAGTTCACCGGCCTTGTCAAGCCTTTGGGTTCAATATGTCTGAGCCAAGCATGTTTCTTGTCGGGGGCTGTGTTGGAATCTCTAATCCCCGGGCTGCAGGCAGCCCTGCCGTTAGTATGTTTCTCATCGCTATCTCGTCGGAGTCTTTCGCATGTAGTATCTTGTTGTCAGCAGGCAGTCAGGATTTCATTGTCAATCTAGTCACGGGAGGCAGGAATTTCCATGGGGCGCTTGGTCTGGTTCTTCACCTTCATTAAGCAGGGGGTAGGTTGGCCCACGGGGGGGGGGGGGGGGTGTGTCCAGTGGTTTTCATCTTTGTTAAATTTTTGTCACTTTCCGGCGGCAAGATTTTCATCGAAGTACTCGACCATGAAGTTGACGATTCAGCACTTTCCACAGTTGGGGGGGGGGGGGGTGGTTGTGTAGGGTCTATCCAAGCTGATGTCGCCAATGCTTTGAAACTTTCATCAGACTTGCAATGTCGGTGGCGTCGGGGTTATTTCACTGCTGGGTTTCCCCGGGTCAAAGCAGTCCTTGCTTTGACTCTAACGTTCCCTTGGCAGCCCGCATGGTAGGTCAGGGCCTTTTCATAATTTATTTTGGTCTACTCTTGGTGCAATCTCTTGATTGTGGGGTGGCCTGGTGTACGGGTCATTTATCTATCTATTATTTATCTTTGTCCGATCCCCATCAACAGCAGCAACATATCTATTAGTTATCCAGCACCTTGGACCCCTGCACTCTTGTCAGTTCGTCCATTTTTTGGTCAGTTAGGCCAGGGGTTGGGGGTATTTCACAGAGCTACTTGTCTAACGTCCGGTTTTCTGGTATTCAACCTTTGCATTATTTCACAGGGCTCCTCGGGTCAGCCCTTGTTCCGTTCCTCCCACATATCCTCTCGCCACAAGCAGTTCGTTCCCATGCCTGTGTTTTCTCAAAGTAGGCTTAATCCATCATTTACGGGACAGTCGTTTCGTTTCTGGGCAGTTTCGCAGGTTCCAAACGGATGGGGTCCCTTCTTATCCTCAATTCATAGGACCCTGGTTTCCTGCTGTCATAGCTGATATATACCGGATCCATACATTGAGGCCATCTGGGCGTGCGTCACTCTACCAGACAGATTGTTACCTGCCCTTCTACTTTCTTATCACACCTACTAACGTGTCTTTTTGCCCTCTTTTAGGCATACTGACCAGCTAGACAGAGGCACACTTCAGGCCTTGGTAGTTAGGGTATCGCATTCCTAAGTGAAGACTCTGACTACAAGTTTAAAGGTTGGCCGCAGGCTAGCCTGTATTTGTAGGAGGAGTCTGAGGGCTATTTATTCCCCCTCCTCTCTCATCTCCTGCGTCGGCTTGGTTTTCTGGGTTCCCACCCACCCGTTCCCCCTATTTTCATATAATCATTTGCATCGTTAATTTCTTCAGTCACATTTAGGGTATGCCCTCTTTTAGGCATACTGACCAACTAGGCCGAGGCACACTTCAGTCCTTGGTAGTTAGGGTATCGCATTCCTAAGTGAAGACTCTGACTACAAACACATATACACTTTAGCTGACACGGTAAATGTTTTCGCTTTGGATCCATCGACATTAGCTGGGCCCACGGTTGAAATCATTGGTAAAGCTGGGTCCACTAACGGCATTATTGTACGATATTTCCGAAAACAACCAGTTTCGGGCGAAATTCTGTGCGTGTATTGCCAGCTGCATAAACTGTCGACACTATATAAATGCTGTATAATAAAAAATGTATACATATATAGATCTATCTAAGTTGTGTATAGATTATTACATTCAATATTTCACAGTATAAATGAACCCCTTATAGTGATAATCTGCTGTTTTTGTACTCTAAAACAGGGGTCTCCAACCACCGGGCCGCAGCCCACTACCGGCCCGTGGCCTCTCTGCAGCGGGGCTGTATGAGAGACGGGCGGCCGGCATGAGAGTCGGGTGGATGAGTGATGCGAGCGGGCAAGCAGAGATGACATCTTTCTCCGCCCCCGCATCACCTCTCTTCCGCCCTTACAGCTGGTGTTCTGCCAGCCTCAATGTCGGATGTTCAGCGGGCCCACATCACTGCTTTTCTGCCTTCACTTGCAACCCACCACAGGACTCTGAGCTAAGTAGACTAGTATTGCCACCGTTGCAGAGACGATTCACATCTGGTGGCAGGCAATGTGACAAGTGACAATCCACATCTGGTGGTAGGCGACAAGCTGAATCTGAAGGCAGGTGACGTGGCAAGTGACATTCCGCATCTGGTGGCAGGCAGCGGGGCAAGGGACATTATGCATCTGGTGGCAAGTGACACGCTCAGGGCTCCCACTGATTCTGCATTATGGTGAGTTGAACTATTTAATTTATTACTACAATGTAATAATAGAAATAATGCGCTTTAGTCACCCTGAAGCCATATCAAGCATGGTTCTGTGATGATTGAAGCACTAACACCAGCCATTGCCCTGACATATTGGCCACAAAAAATCGCTTAACCCCCCCCCCCCCCCTCCCCATGGGCCTTGGCACAATCTTCTTCCATGCTGCCGGTCCTCGTGCAAATGGGCTCAAATGGGCTCATTTGTTTTTTAACTCCATCATGACAGATGATACAAAAAGCATGTTGCTGCTACTAAATGTCTTAGTTTTACATTTTACACCACATGTTTTATAGGTTTTTATCTGATTATGCGAAACAATAATTGGCTCACTAATTCATTATGAAAATTATCATTAGTTGCAGCCCTACAGAGAACACACAGCAAGAAGGTCCCAGGTAACACACCATAGTGATTCGGTTTGTGCAGTCTATTGAAAAGCTCATGCCAAACTCATTGGTACAGTGAAGCCTAGCTGAGGCCCGTGCACATTCTGTCAGGGCTGAGCCTTTGAGGCATATACTCGCAGAGCGACTTACTGTTTGTAAGCTGGACCAGGCCAAACAGTCTGTCCTACAACTCTTGTTGCTTGGCTGAGTGTGCACATATACCCCCTGCACCCGCTGTCACAATTTGTAAACAATGCGACCGTGCGGGGACACTTACACAAGGCCGTGTCATTTAGAGTTCTGTGCAGCCTTTGCAGCTAACAGCTTGTAGTTCTAAATGAGCTATCAGGGCGCTGGTGAGCGCTCTAATAGTTTAATTCTTCCTGTCATTCAGTATCTGCCTACCTGTACGATGTACAGGTAGACCGCTATACAGACAGTCTGCAGGAGCCTGAGCTTGCACCTGTGAGCTGTGTAATCGCAGGTGCAATGCTTTACAGGTTTCTAAAAAAAAATAAAGAATTACCTGCAAAAAATGTGCATTTTTTATTTTTTTAAAGGTTTACTTATCCTTTAAGTCCATATGTCGGGGTACGCCATTGCACAAGGGGAAAAGGGAGGCGGTAAAACCATCTAAAACCGGTCAATGTATATTGGATGCATCCAGGAGGGCTCGACGCGTTTCATGGAGTCATATCCATTCATCAGGAGCCAGATGCATCAATGTTCTATGAACAAAAAAATATATTACCCAAGTGGTCTAATTAGTATACCCTTATGGACACAGAGAAAAAAAATATGTATAGTAGGTATGAAGTGATTGGCCAGGCCAATATTGTACTCACATAACAACCCAGGGTGAACCATACAGGGCTAAAGACCAGAGGCCGCTCAATTGGGCCTGGCCCGGGAACTGAGGGGGGGAAGGAAATGACAGCAGATCAGAGGTCCCAGTTTTTCCCTTGGCAGCGGCTGTACTTCTAGACTCCTGTTCTTATTTTTACCTGGCTTTTCATCTTAATTTGACTCACCAAGGTTACCCTATAGTACCCATCTTCACCCGGGTTACTGACCTATATTTGATTACTTTTTTTTTTTTTTGTTCGACTGACAATGTCTAGTGACTTATATATCGTTTTTTACTTTGTATACTTTAGAGGTCCCAGTTTTCCCTGGTGGATGGCGTGCGTGTCCCGGATCTGCTGTCATTTCCTTCCCCCCCTCAGTTCCCGGGCCAGGCCCAATTGAGCGGCCTCCGGTCTGTAGCCCTGTATGGTTCACCCTGGGTTGTTATGTGAGTACAATATTGGCCTGGCCAATCACTTCATACCTACTGTACATATTTTTTTTTCTCTGTGTCCATAAGGGTATACTAATTAGACCACTTGGGTAATATATTTTCTCTTATCATCCATGGACTGACACGGTGTCTCTTTACACTTTACACGTGGGTTATGTCCCTGCTTGCAGGAGAAGACCTAGGCAGAATGTGAGATGTTATACATACATTCTAAAAGCCAGAGCTGAACAGCCCCACCCAGGGGGCGGTCCCTCCGGGCATAACCCTCCCACTACAGTCAGCAGACTTCAGTTTTTTTCTGCCTAGCAGAAGGAGAAGATGTGGCTCTCTCAGGAGCCAGTCTCCTGACCTATTTTTTATTCCTTTTCTGGAATTATTTTTTATTTTATATTTGAGAATCTTCTATCAACTGTCGGCTGGGCAACAGGTTGGGTACAAGATATCCTCGTAGTCTTCCCTGTCCGACCATCGAGCGTGCTGATCCTCGCCTTGTGTGCGTGAGACTCAGTTCACGACAGGCCCCATGACTCCAGGGGTGGCCGGGTTTGCTTTCATGCTCCCACGGTCCTCTCAAGACTGAACAGTTCCTGACTGACTGTATCTTTCGCGGTGGACCGGGCCGACAGCTACTCAGTACTGCACTGTGATAGTCCTGTCAGAAACACACCAGTGGGTCCCTCAGGGGACGGGAAAGTAGTCTCTCCTGCCTGCAGGTGAGTACAAAAAGCTGTGTGTTTCTCTGTGGGGGATTTTCCCTGTCTCCCCCTGTATTTCATTGTCACTCTCTGTCACCATTGCTGGCGCTGTGCTGTGTGGGGTGCCTGGGGGTCACACTGTTCTTGGAGGGGCTCATGCTGGTCTGCAGATACGCTTGGGGCCTTTTTTTGTGAGTTTTGGGGCCTGAGCGCCGAGTGGCGCTGTGTGTGCTGTTGTTTCACTTTAGCTGCGTCATGGCGGCCATCTTGCCGTGGATCGCCTCAGTGAAGTGCGGCGGCCATTTTCTTGTAGCCTGCGCGCTCTTTAGCACTAGTTTTGGCCTCTAGCGCTGCTGTAACAGCGCAAATCTCCTCACAATCTCCTCACAGCTCACCAGCGCTGACACTGCGCGGAACTGAGCGGTCCCTGGTCCGGTTTGGTGAGTCCCCTGGGCGCCCCCTCCTCAGTCAGCACAGCCTGTGGGTGGACTTTTTATCTGAGGAGTCTCAGAGGGGGGCAATGTGGAGTCTCGGTCACCAGCTTCCCCTAAATGTCAGTGGACAACAGGCAGTGCTTCAGCACCTGTGGTCCCTAGGGACCAGTTGTGGGCAGTCCTGGAATCATTTCTGACCAGGATGGGAGCTGTGTGCAAGCGCAAGGGAGCAAAAAGCGCCCTCTCCCCACTTTACTACATGAGGGCAGTGCGCTGATTCAGATATGGGCCTAGCCACTACCGCTCAGGACCCTAGTTCTGAATGTATTGGATGGTTTTGAACAGGACATTCCTTATGTGGAAAACTCCAGTTCTGAGTCAGTAAATGACAGGGCGCTTGTTAGTGTACTCATGACTGCGGTGAGGGACACTCTCAGGCTAAAATGCTGCGGATGCAGAACCTCAGGCTGATACAGTCTCCTTTGGTTCTTTTAAGGCCAGGCCTTCTAAAGAGGTTTTTCCATATGTACTTTCTTTGACCAGCTCATTGATAAGGTCTGGGAAAAGCCGCAGAAGAATTTTTTTATGGTCCCGTGGCGTTTGTCTATCAGATACCCCTTGAAGATGCCCTACTTAAAAAGTGGGCTTCTCCCCCAGTGGTCGACCCTCCAGTCGCCGGGTTGAACAAGGCCATCACTCTCCCGATGGAGGGGACTCCTGCATTTGAGGACCCCACTGACAGGAGGTCAGAAGTGGTGAGCAGAGCCATGTTTGCCTTGTTGGGATCCGCCCTACGACCTGTGGTAGCGGCGACCCTTGTGTCTAAAACACTTACAGGTTGGGCATAAATGTTGCACCTAGCTGTACAGGAGCATATTCTTCCTCCAGACACAGTTGCTCTGGCCCACCAACTGGTTCAGGGCCTGGTTTCTGTGTGCGACGCCACGCTGAACGCGGCCCCTTTAATATCCAGGGCCTCTGTCTCGGCGGTGGTATTGCGTCGTCTTATCTGGTTGAAATGCTGGTCTGCTGACCTAGCCTTGGGAAGCTCCTGACGGATCTACTATTTAAAGGCGGTAGACCTTTCGGTGCTGCTCTGGATGACATCGTCATGGATGTCACGGGAGGTAAACGCACTCTTCTTCCTTAGACTAGCAAGGGTGAGGAGGCCCGCCGCAAACAGGGGCCTTCCTTTCCAGCAAAACGGGGTTTTTTCGTCAGTCAGAGTCCACAGGTAGGCCCTCTCAGACTGACGGCAGTGCGACTGGTGGGCACAAGTGCCCCTGGGTGCGTAAGCCAAACAAGCGGCTCCCAAGCCCGCCTCCGCGTGAAGTCTTGCCTCCGCCCGACTCTGGGGTGGGGGGACGACTTTGCAGGTTCACGGATCGGTGGACCTCCCGAATCTCTGACTGGTGGGTGTGCGAGGTGGTCACCTCAGGATATAGGATAGTATTCCGATCCTGGCCCCCACACAGATTCTTTCCCTTGAATCTTTCTCTCCTTCCTACCTGTCGGGCAGCCCTCTTGGGGGCTGTAGAGGATTTGATCAGGTCCGGAGTGATTGTGCCGGTTCCGTCACAGGAGAGTCTTTAGGGATTCTACTCGAATCTGTTTGTCGTCCCAAAAATAGGACGTGGTTCGACCTATCCTGGACCTCAAGGCCCTGAATGCCTTCGAGAAGGTGCAGAAATTCCGCATGGAATCCATTCGCACGGTGATCGCTACACTCCACCAAAGGGATTTTCTTCTGGCGTCCTTGGACTTCAAGGACGCCTACTTGCATGTTCCGATCTGCGCAAGTCACCAGAAGTTTCTGCGCCTTGCGATCAGCGAAGTCCACTATCGATTGTGGCTCTTCCTTTCGGCCTTGCCTCGGCACCAAGGGTGTTCACCAAGGTGCTTGCTCCGGTTCTAGCCTTCTGTTACAGCGAGGTATTGCTGTCATGGGCTATCTGGACGGTCTTCTGCTATGAGCAAAAAGTGGCTCAGACTTAGAGGAAAGGTGACTATCGTCAATTAGACCCTCAGGGACTTCGGGTGGTTCCTGAACATTCAGGAGTCAGTCCTGGTCCCGACTCAGTGTCTGGAGTATCTAGTTCTGGTTCTGGACTCCTTGGAGGCAAAGGTATCCTACCTCTGGAGAAGTTGCTGACACTTCAGTCTGCGGTGCGGGTGCTGACATCCCGAAAATGGTTGTCAATCCGTTGTTTGCATGAGAGTCCCGGGACTCCTGGTGGCCTCCTTCGCGGCCATTCCGTATGCCCAATCACACACCAGGGCATTGCAGAAGGAGATCTTGTCCACCTGGGACAAAGCCCCGTTGTCCTTGGATCTTCGGATCCAGGTGATACACCTGGTCAGGGCGTCCCTGACATGGTGGTTGAGACCCTCGGCTCTTCGGTCCGGAAAGTCGTTCCCCTCCCATCCAATGGACGGTACTCACGACGGACACCAGCCTGACGGGCTGGGGTGGAGTCTGGGGAGTCCTGTCGGCTCAAGGCCTTGGACTCCGGACGAGCCCGTTTACCAATCACTGTTCTGGAAATACGGGCCATCAGACTGTGTCTCTCCTCAGGTCGGAGAGAGTACGGGGTCGCTCCATCAGGAGCCAGTCGGACAACGCCACGGCGGTGGCGTATGTAAACCATCACGGGGGGACTCGGAGCTCAGCTGCGGCTTCCGAGGTAGTCCGTATCCTGAAGTGGGCCGGAAGAAACGTGCCGGCTCTGTAGGGGCGGACTATCTGAGTCGCCAATCGCCAGACGCCGGACCAGGAAGAGTGGTCCTTGCATATTTCAACTCCTTTGCCGACGGTGGGGCACGTCGGATGTGGACCTGATGGCCTCTCGACTCAGTCGCAAGGGTCGAGGTTGTGGCCAGATCCAGGGATCCTTGGGCGATGCCTCGGATGCGTTGGTGGCCCCATAGGGTCCTTATCGCCCGATATAAACTCCGGTGATCCTAATTGTTCCGGATTGGCCTCAGCGTCACTGGTACGCTGATCTGGTACGTCTCGTTGCGGACGTTCCCTGGCGGTTGCCGATGAGGGAGGACCTTCAGTCTCAAGGTCCTATGTTTCATCCGGCTTACAGTCTCTGGCTTTAACGGCAGGGCTGTTAAAAGCCAGGTGTTGAGGGACCGAGGTCTCTCGGACTCTGTCATTTTGACCATGTTAAGGACACGGAAGTCTTCCTCCCGGCAGATCTATCACCGTGCCTGGAAAGCTTATATCGCCATATGCAAAGCGCTGGACTGGCGTCCTCGGACGTATTCCGTCCCCAGAATCCTGCGTCCTCTACAGTGTGGAGTGACCCAAAAGCTTGCTTTGAGTACCATCAAGGATCAGATTTCGGCCTTGGCCGTCTTCTTTCAGCGACCTCTAGCGGGTCATTTCTTGGTTAGCACCTTGTGTTGGGGGTTCGCCATGTGCTCCCTCCTGTCAAGCCTTCTCTCCCACCGTGGGATCTGAATTTGGTGCTCTCGGTCCTCCAGGAACCTCCTTTTTGGGAATATCCGGGATATTCCTCTCTTCTCTTGTCTCAGAAGGTGGCCTTTTAGTGGCAATCACTTCTGTTTGACGAGTGTCTGAGTTGGCGGCTTTGTCCTGCAAGTCGCCATATTTAGTCATCCATAAGGATAAGGCGGTGTTGCATCCGCGACCTTCCTTTTTGCCAAAGGTGGTGTCTACCTTTCACCTACATGAGGACATTGTCCTCCCGTCCTTGTGTCCTCACCCATCGCATCCCAGAGAGTTTGCGCTGCACATATTGGATGTGGTACGAGCCTCACGGGTGTACCTGTCTGCTACTGCTTCTATTCGGAAGTCCGACTCACTGTTTGTGACTGTCCCTGGTCCATAACAGGGCCAAGCGGTTTCGTCTGCCATCATTTTTAGGGGAATCAGACAAACCGTCATTCAAGCCTATGCTCTCAAAGGGCGGGCGCCTCCCTTTCCGGTTACGGCGCATTCCACCAGGGCAATTGGTGCTTCCTGGGTTTTCCGACATCAAGCGTCGGTTGCACAAGTGTGCAAGGCGGCGACCTGGTCGTCTGTTCATGCCTTTTAAGTTTTTTATAAGGTTGATGTGGCTGCATCTTCGGATGCTTCCTTCGGCCGCAGGGTGCTGCAGGCCGCTGTTTAAAGTTGCGACTCCTCCGTTGAGGAGATCTGCCTTCTTGGAGTGAAAGTTTGGTTTTTCCATTTATACTGCTCCCATCCCTCTTGACACTGCTTTGGGACATCCCACGTGTAAAGTGTAAAGAGACACCGTGTCAGTCCATGGATGATAAGAGAAAATAGGATTTTTTGTACTCACCGTAAAATCCTTTTCTCTGACATCCATGGACTGACACGGCACCCACCCTTCCTTTTAAGTTTGTACTGCTTTGTTACGAACTGAAGTCTGCTGACTGTAGTGGGAGGGTTATGTCCGTAGGGACCGCCCCCCGGGTGGGGCTGTTCAGCTCTGGCTTTTAGAATGTATGTATAACATTTCACATTCTGCCTAGGTCTTCTCCTGCAAGCAGGGACATAACCCACGTGTAAAGTGTAAAGAGACACCGTGTCAGTCCATGGATGTCAGAGAAAAGGATTTTACGGTGAGTACAAAAAATCCTATTTTTGCCGCCATTTTAGCGGCGTTTGCATCTAAGCGTTTAGTTAAGCAACATCACAAGACCCTCCCTAAGCTCAAAAAACAGTATTATTTAACCATTTCAGTCATTTTGTGAGACAGAGTGAGTAGCAGCAGCAGCTGAGAGAGCAGCAGTGTACTTGTATTTAGCGTGTGACTTGCCACATCACCTGCCACAAGCTGTGGATTGTCCACTTGCCACGTCACCTGCCACAAGTTGTGGATTGTTCACCTGGCCACGTCACCTGCCACAAGTTGTGAATTGCTCACTTGCCACGTCACCTGGCCACGTCACCTGCCACAAGTTGTGGATTGTCCACTTGCCACGTCACCTGCCACGTCACCTGGCCACGTCACCTGCCGCAAGTTGTGGATTGTCCACTGGCCACGTCACCTGCCACAAGTTGTGGATTGTCCACTTGCCACGTTACCTGCCACGTCACCTGCCACAAGTTGTGGATTGTCCACTTGCCACGTACGTCACCTGCCACAAGTTGTGGATTGTCCACTTGCCATGTCACCTGGCCACGTCACCTGCTACGTCCACTTGCCACAAGTTGTGGATTGTCCACTTGCCACAAGTTGTGAATTGTCCACTTGCCGCGTCACCTGCCACAAGTTGTGGATTGTCCACCTGCCACAAGTTGTGGATTGTCCACAATGCAATGCAAGCAATTCGTTTTTCTTATATTTTTTAATGGTTTTTCATCATTTGCCATAATTTTTGAGATTTCTAATGTAAAAAAATAGGTCACCTTTAAAAACGCTTATAAACTAAATTGCGGCAAAACGCCGGTACCGCGTTTAGCCGCGCTTTGCGTCTGAAAAGTGGAAATTTTTGCGTCTGAACCCATCTTTTTGCTTTCAGAAAAACGAGGTAAAACGCAACTGCATATAAACGGCAATAAACGAGACAGTGTACATGGTCGCATAGGATAACATTGAATGGGTTCAGGGGCAGTTAAAAAAAAGTGTCCAACTGCCTCTGAACGCGAGTTTAACAGTGTCTCGTGTGCATGGGGCCTTAAACAGCAGCTGGCTCTTTCTAAATGATCAAAGTGCAACCCCATGCTGTTCATTAAACATTTCCTTAGTGGTTCCTAGCTGCAATCTTCTTGCAAAATATGTGTTTCCAAACCTGCTGCCTTCTCAAAAACATAACATTCCAGCAGGCAGGGTAGAATATATCTGTTATGTGTACCTTTTATCCAAGTCACAGTGGCAATAGCTTTATTTTCATTTTCGATCTCGGGTCTGTATCTATGAATGCTGTATTGGACATGCAAAACTTTTTTTGCCAACAACTTGTGTAGGAGTCTCAGGTCATTGTCTGCAAAAACATTAAATGGTTTATTGTAGTGAGCCTGAAAAAATATGCTTTCAAAGCAGGTTCCTCTTGACTTACTGAGCAAACCTATGAGATGGCAACATAGCATTCTTGGAATTGAATTTGGTCTCGTGACCTTCCGTAAGAAGACTGTTGTAACCATAAAAACCACATATGCAGCGATGTGAAAACAAAGCCTTTTAATGCTATGAGCACAATTTGATTGTCTCTTCTGTATATTAAGGTATTACCCAGGTTTTGTAGTTAGTCTGAATTAATCTCCTTGTACAAGAAACAAGTATTTGTATTCGAAGGTGGGGGAACTCCTGCGCTGTCTAAATAGGCCAAATAAGGGGGCACTGCTGCGGTCACCTGGGGATCTGATCCTGACAGAAAAAACAGTAGATGAATATGTGATGGTGACTGCGCTATGGGGAACGGGGGGGGGATTGGGTGATTATACAAAAAAATGAGTGAATCGTGACAGGTAAACAAAGTGGAACCAAAGGATGGGAAGACCAAAATAAGATGCTAAAAACTAGCAATAAATCCCTAGTGCATAAATATAAATACAGTAAACATCAATGGATAAATAAATAAATGTGTAAATCAAACACATAAGCATATGTAAAAAAGTCCCAATGGGAATAAATTCCTTGTGCCAAACGTGATGGTCCACAAAAACATTGCCAAAAATAAATATATTGAAAGTCTGTGTATAGTAAGCAAAACCTCCACCAGATAGAAATGTGCTGATCCAATGCTTCAGTGACATACACCTCTGTGTGCTAGCAGCTCACCTCACTGCTGTTGCAAAACAGCCAAAATAGATCCCAGATATGAATGTGGGTGATGGCGGCAGATAATCTCCCCTCCGTTTACAGAGATGATCTCAATAGCAGGTGTATGAAAAAGAAAACGGACAAGGCTACATAGCATGACACTGTGGGATAGGTTGCAAAGGTGAAAAAGGGTCTGGAGGAGAGATTTAACCACTCACTGGATTGGATCGGCTGACATCTGGGAGACAGGTGTGTGTCCCTTTTGCACCAGGCTGACACTGCATTTGGGATACGAGTTCGGCACTCGTGGATTGACGCCCTCGTTTCATTATTGATGAGTGAGTGCATCACATTAAGACCCTTTTTCACCTTTGCAATCTATCCCACAGTGTCATGCTATGTAGAATTGTCTGTTTTCTTTTTCATACACCTGCTATTGAGAGAGGAGCTTTCAGAAGTCATCGGCGATGTGTGGGTGGGCGGGACAGAGCAGCTATCGCACATCAACCAATTATTTGGCCTCTTAAGAAAAGGGGCAGAGCCGCATACACGTAGCTGCCTGCCCTGACCCCATCCTATTGGCTGGCGTTCGATAGCTGCTGTCAGGGCAGGCCGCTACGTGTATGCGGCTCTGCCCCTTTGCTTAAGAGGCCAAATAATTGGTTGATGTGCGATAGCTGCTCTGTCCCGCCCACCCACACATCGCCAATGACTTCTGAAAGCTCCTCTCTCTCTCCCTGCACAGTTATATTATAAGACTGAGCTTATATTGGTGCTGGAAGCTGGTGTTTTGTGTGACACGCGAGATTGCCATAGCAACCTGTCAGGAAGAAGGACGGCCTCCCTGAGGCATTGCTGAGCATGTGCGAGATTTGCAGGTGCATGATGGGAAGATGGCTGCACAGAAATCCAGGAAATTAACACAAGAGGGCTTCAGATGCCCACAACTAAAATGGAAGCTGCCTGCTTCCGAGATCAGTAAGTAAATATTTTTAAAAGAGAAAGCGCGAAAAGTATGACATGTTAGAAATGTTCATTTACAGGTTTTGACAGTTACAGAGCATTGTTTAAAAAAAATAATGTTTGGGGGCATGGAACTCCCCTTTAACTTGCAATATAGCAAGATACTGAGTGCACAATCAAATATTCGTGTTCCCTGACTGGGAATAGTAAACCAAAAATGAAAAATAGGTGTTCCCTGAATGGGAATAGTGAACAATAAACAAAACAATAAAGTCCACACACTAAAAAGGAATTAAGAGTCCAAATGCACAAGTATAGTCCTCAGTCTTCTGCATAAAAACGCACAACACACCACTAGTGCTTGAATGTTGAAAATGCACACGTTCTGACCCCGGTTTCACCAGGTGGTCAGAAAAAGCAGGTTCCCTCTCAGGGATATAAACGGATCAAATGGTCATGGAGCTCCTATTCCTTTCGTGCTGCCTCCGGCTGATTAGATGGATACTAGCCAGTACAGATTCCCTCAATGGGGTCCGGTGCACATAGGAATAGAAAAGGCAAAATCTAGTGCTCTCTGATTATTAAAACGGTTTATTTGCTCATTAAAACTTGAAAACGTTACTCACAAACGCAGCACTTAAGCAGTGCGGGCTCAGGGTGCATAGAAACGACAAGATGCTCGCGGGATGACGTAGCCACTGTGACTCCTCCCCCCCTATACGCATTACGTCGAATGACTTCTCCAGCAAGAAGAAGTCATTCGGGACCGAGAGAGAGAAAAAAGTAAAAGCATGGCAAGTGACATTCCGCATCTGGTGGCAGGCAGCGTAGCAAGTGACATCTCGCTATTATTGGAGGAATTAAACCGACACGAAAAAAAAATTTAAGGAGAAAAGGAGAGAAAAGAAGGTAGATCAATGAAAAGAAAGAGAGAGGCGAAAGGAAGAGAAGAGAAACTCATTCGTTTACAGATAAGTATTGTATCCATGGGTCCCCTATCGCATCAAATTTCTTAGAACTTGCCTGTATTCTTAGTAACTCTATCGTTAACCATGATCCAGTTAAGTTTATTCTTCACGTATTCAAAGGGAATCGTCAACTGCTTTCAATGTTTAGCAGTAGTTATCCTAGCTGCTAAAAATACATATGTAACGAGTTTCGCTGATTTATTAGGGACTTCATCAAGAAACTTTTGAAAAAGTGCTGGTTACGAGGATCTACGGATATTAGCCTCTGTCACTGAATATATCAAATGAAATATTCGGATCCAAAATCTGGAGACTACAGGGCACTGCCGCCAAACATGGTACATTGTACCCATCTGGCCACAACGCCGAAAGCAAATAGGGGATGTAGACGGGTGCATCCTAGCAACTCTGGTCGGGCCCAAATACCAACGTAGGAGTGTTTTATAGTTTACCTCAATAAGTGTTGTGTTAATAGATACTTTAGATATAGCATAGGCAATATCTTGCCAGTCAGACAAGTGGTATTTAAGTCCCGTTCCCATTGAGCCATATAATGAAGCTTGGTAGTAGGGTCATTAAGAGTGCCGTACTCCGCAGATACCCGTCCCTGTAATAGACCTTTCGTTTGACAAGATAATTCAAAATTTGTGAGTGTAAGGGCTCCCGCTAGCAGATTAAGTTTACTGCGTACAAAAGAGATAGCATGGGCAATGCATCTTTAAAATTTTGCAATGAGTATGGTTGATCCCCGTTGAGGTAGTCACCTATCCTAAAGAGCCCTTCGTTGAGTCACCATAGGAATGGAATTGGAGTCAGTCTGCGTGAAAAAATCAGGGCTGCAGAACAAGAGGTTCAGCGGGGTATGTGGAGATGGCAGGGGTTTTTGGTGTTTCACTCCATCCCAAACTGCTTCTGAATGAGACAAGGTAGGACACAGAATCGGGGGGCAAAGGTGGCTAGGAAGCCACATTGGAGAACCAATGGTAAAAGGGTGGTACGAGAGACCTTCAATAGAGAACCATAGGTGTGTAGATCCCTTGGAAGTTGTGTAGGAAACCTGAGCTATTTTGGCTGCTTGATAGTAGGCCTGTAAATTAGGAAGGCCAATCCCACCACTCGGTTTTGAAACCCTGCAACGTCTATTTTTTCTAGGTTTTTTTATTACCCCAAATAAAAGCGTAGGACTTCTGATTTGTAAACATTGTAGATCTCCCTTTGGAACGGAAATTGGTAAAGTTCTGAAATGGTAAAGTATCCTGGGTAGAAATGTCATTTTAATTGAGTTGATTCTACTAAACCAAGGGTGCCCAACCAGTGGCCCGGGGGCCACATGTGGCCCGCAGAGGCATCTGATGTGGCCCGCAACCTCCTGCTCTGGGATAGTGATTTGGCAAGCCCAGAGCATGTGTTGTGAATGAAGCCGGTGGTAGAGAAAGCAAGCAGCTGCAGAGCAGAGCCACATAAGCTGATGCTTCCTGTATAGCGCCAACTCCTGTGACAATCTTTACCAAATACACTGCTTGGGGAAAGCAATAGCTGGGGAAAAATGAATGGAAGACTGTTATTAAAGGTAAGTTTATTACTGTAATCGGTGTGTATATATGGGCATATCTGTTCTGCAGTGGTTATTGGGCTGCTTTCAAACTAATCTGCAGGTGCAGTGCATCTGCGGGTTACCTGCACTGAGCCATAGACTTCTGTTATTACCTGCGGGTTTGCTGCACTTTCAGAAAGTGCACCACACCTGCAGGATATAATAGAAGTCTATGGCAAAGTGCAGCTAACCTGCAGGAAAGCCACAGGTGCACATGGTGCATCAGTGTGAAAGCAGCCCTTGGGATAGCCTGGGCTGTGTCCGTTCTGCATATGCAGCGTGGCCGCAGACCTGTCATCCGCCCATTTTGGCCCACGACCGGTTGCCAAGCCGCTTTCATGGCCCTCGCTCTTGAAAAGGTTGGGAACCCCTGTGCTAAACCAAGATGAGGGATAATCTGGCCATCATTGAAGATCTTCTCAAAGTCGACAAAAAAGTGGAGGATAATTAGCCCAATAAAGAGTGTCGATTGAGGGAGTCAAATGAATGCCTAAATATGGAATGGAGCTTAACGCCCATTGAAAACTAGAAGTATTTCATAAGGTCTGAACCGTTGAGGGAGGTAAAGAAAAATATTAAGGGCCGTTGTTTTTTGGGTATTCAAGGAAAGGCCTGAGATCTGAGAAAATTGATGTAACAGTGTTCGCAAATTAGGCACGATAGTTTCAGCATGAGGATGTCATCAGCAAATAAGGAGCATTTATGCTCCTGTTGCCCACAACATATGCCATGTACACTAGAATGAGATCTAATTGCTATAGTTAAAGGTTCAATCGCTAACGTGAACAGCAATGGGGTAAGTGGACAGCCTTGTCTTGTTCCGCGTTGGATAGAAAATGACAACGACCTATAAGCTTTAATGGAAACCTAGGCTGACGGATTGCTATAAATCATTTTTAAGAGTGAAATAAAAGTAGAGCCAAATCCAAAGGCCTCCAAAGTGGTAAATAAGTAGTCCCAATTTAAACTTTTAAAGGCCTTGTGAAGGTCCAATGAAAGAAGTAATAATAAATAAAGGGGTATCCTACTTGGAGTATCCTGCAGAAATCAATGCTATAGACTGGCGTATCTGTTCTTACATTTGGCGTTCAGTTATAAATCCAGATTGGTCTTTATGGATATATTACGCTAAAAATGTACCTAGACACAAAGCTAGAAGTTTTGTCAAAATCTTGATCGCAATCAAGGATATAGGGAGGTTATTAAGGATGTCAGTGGAGTCCTTGTTCGGTTTGGGAATGACGCTAATGTAGGCCCTATTTTCATCAAGAGGGACTTCACAAACATCTTGCAAAGAATTAAGATAGAGAGCCATATGAGGAGCCAATTGTTTGGAGAAAGTTGTATAGTTACTATTGGGAAGCCCGTCAGGACCACGTGATTTATGAAATGACAATGTTTTAATAGTACTGTGAATTTCTTCACCGGTAATAGGTTGATCTATAAGTTCCCTATTAGATTCAGTGAGAGATGGTAGAGATAAAGTATTCAGGAAACAACTAAGGGAAGAAAGAGTCTAATTTTCAGGAGGGCTGTATGTTTAGGGGTAAGTTTACATGCTAACAGTGAACCCAGTCGATCACACCAGGTAAAAAATTTGATTGGTACAGCGTAAGCATTTCTCTGCCTTCGTAGTAAGGCAAATTTTAAGTTCAGTGCGGGCATATTTGAGATTGTGCAACAAATCGGGGTGTGGGGAATGTTTGTGTTGAGTAGCTAGGACTTCATATTCCTTCGTTTTGGCAGTGATCACCTCGTTGCGGGCTTTCTTTGGTCTGGATGCAAACTGGATCATAAAACCTCAAATGGAAGCTTTGTGTGCCGCCCAATTGATGGCGAGATTTGTGTCCTCTGCCTTATTGAGTTCAAAATAGGCTTTCAAATGGGTAACGATATCTAAGCAGCAAGATTCGTTACTGAGAATAGATTTGTTTAATCGCCAATGAGATTTAGCCAATTTAATCGTCAAGTTAGAAAACAACAAAACTACAGGGTCGTGGTCGGACCAGGGCGTCGAGACTACCTTAGCCGAGAGCAATTTGGTTAGTAGCCCTGAGGGGAGAAATATATGATCAATTCATGAATAGTGATTATGAGCTCTAGAAAAATGGGAGTAGTCTCGAGTGATGGTATTGGCCTCCCTCCAAGCATCAATAAGATCATGATGATGTAACAGCTGAGCATGTTTGTGGCTTAGTTCAGGGGGGACTGTAGTCGAGACATGTTTGATTTGTCTAATATATGATCCAGCGCCAGATTAGAGTCGCCGGCCAAGATAACATCCCCTTCATACTCAGACGCAAGAGATCGAAGTAAGGAATGGAAAAAAGCCACCTGGTTCATATTAGGGGCATATTGACCACTTCCGGATCGCCCGCCGTCATTTTACGTTGCTACGTTGAAGAGGAATACCGTTGTTATGGCAGCAGCTAGCTGTATAGAAAACTAGAAGCTAGAGAAGTGGACTTTAAAGGCACACGGGTAAACCATATAATATAGTTAAAGTTTTTAATTAGAAAGTATAAAGAAGATTATACATAAACATTTATAAAATTCATAATATTATTATTGAATGACCCCACAGCTTCTGATAACACCTCCAAAGTAAACAACTATATTTAAAACCCCAATGATGCAATGGTTGGATGTCCAATGGTGGCAACCAGATGGGGGTGTAGACGTGGAGCAGTTTGATCAGAATATGAGGTCGTACAAAAAAACTAGCTCTACAAGAGTACTCTTCTTCAGGAGCATATAGATCTAATAAACATATAAGACAAACATAAAATAAATAAACAATTTATAGCATAACATAAAATAACAATAATCACAACTAAATACAAAAGAGACGTTCTGGTGAGACCAAACAACCAACGCAGCCACTCCCAATGGCCACCAGGGGGCAGGAAGCAAAGCCCTTCAGTTGGAACACATCTGTATGTATGATTTGCATGTTAAATAAAGATAACCAGCAGAGATTACTTTAATATATATTGGTATCTTGTCTTACTGAATATACATTACAGATTTGTATATAATACTTGCATATGAAGCAGATTGAGCAAAAATTGTCGCAGGGCTTTAGAAGGATATCAGAACCAACCAGTCCAAAATATGAGGTCTATAAGTAAAAATAGAACAACTGTATAAAGTTGGAAATAATACTCAGTAACATCTCACACAAACATGCTGATTCAGCATGTATTAGAGAGGTTATTGCCATAAGATAGTGGGGCTAGTGTATTATAAAAGGCAGAGCTTACCATATAAATATCAACCGCAGGTGTTCAGCATTATAGATTGCTGGTAAGCAAAGGATATATATGTGTGTCTAGGAGGGAGAAAAGGGATTTAACCGATAGGCACACGTCTGGATGAAAATATATGTTGGTATTGTAAGCCAACATATGTTAAAATATATAGGAATAAGGCTGTCCAATAATAGGAGAAGGGGAGAGCTGGTAGCTCAAATTTAGCTGATACCTAAGAGTAGAAAACAAACCAACAATCTAGCGTAAAAGAATTTGACAGGCCAATCGTATATAGAAAAGGTATCAGAGTGGGGGGAGTATAGCCATGTTACCTCTAAATTGGAGCCGCAGTACAAAACGTGTATGCCACCTGGAGTCTAAAAGAAATCTGCTGGTGAGTGAAAGTGAACTCCGTATAAATGTGTCCCGGCCGGAAGTGCGTCACCTCAAGGCGGAAATGACCCCATCCGGTCTGACCACTGGCTGCCGCGCATGCGCCGAGTGATGCCGCTGACGCGGTGGCAGACGACCTATGAAACGGCAGCAAAGGCAGGGCATGAGGAGGACTGGTTGTCACTCTGGATCTCCGCCAATCGCTGCACATCCAGTCAGGAAGGGATAGGATGAGCGGCGCTGGGTGGTCAAACATAAAGGGCAATAGGGCCTCGAAACCACCGGGCGGACCAATAGAGCGGGTGCAGTAGAGCTAGATCCCATCAGAACCGTCAAAGGATTACAAAACATGTACAACAATGAATAGATGTAACAAACACATCTTAAAGCGGAGCTCCACCCTAAAGTGTAACTTCCGCTCATCTGAACCCTCCCACCCTCCGGTGTCATATTTTTGGTACTTTTCAGGGGGGAGGGAGGGGGGTGCAGATACCTGTCTAAGACAGGTATTTGCACCCACTTCCGGGAGTCCTTTCTGCGGGGTAGTATGTCACTTCCCGCAGAATACCTGTTGTGTTCTGGGAAACACACGGCTCCCAGAACACAACGGGGACCAGTGAGAACGGCGCAGCGCCACTCGCGCATGCGCCGTAGGGAACCGGGCAGTGAAGCCGCAAGGCTTCACTTCCTGGTTCCCTCACCGAGGATGGCGGTGGGGGCAGCAGTGTGACAAGCGATTGCTCATCTTCTGCTGCCGACGTCGCTAGACTCCAGGACAGGTAAGTGTCCTGATATTAAAAGTCAGCAGCTGCAGTATTTGTAGCTGCTGGCTTTTAATATTTTTATTAAAACATGATATAATATGTTTCCATAACCCTATAGATAGTTTTTAGGTGTATTTGTTATATATTTTAAATCTGGTATTTTGCATCTTTTAGGCTAAAGGTATTTAGATCAAGATTTAGAGACTAAAAATTACATTTAGAATGGAATTTATCATAAAAGGAAAAAGGGGTTGTTGGGAAACAATAACTATACATGTGTGGCGAGGGGTCAGTAACAAGCCAGAACGACTTGCTGGCTAACACACCAATAACAGAGTCTAATGTTAACTAGATCAGAAAAACTGAAATATTAATATAAATTGTGTTAATGTGTTGCCAACACTAGTGCTAAACCTGAAGCCCAGCCATATGACATATAGTAGGGAGAGAACAATACCAAAGGACACAGCGACAGACTATAGAAAAGGTTTATAGGATTGTGTTTTGTTTAACCCCGGCGAATGGGTGGCGTTTAGTCATTCAATCAAGAGGGTTTCTTTTTAGAGAAAGAGTTTGTCCCATTCTCCACCTCTGGGGCTTTTGGGGACGACGGCCAGAACCAAAAATGAGACGAAGGATGCATCAAAACGATGATAAAGATCAAGATGTCGGCTAATGGGATTGAGCATTTTTCCATTGCAAAAGCCCAATCCTATAAACCAGGGATATGCAATTAGCGGACCTCCAGATGTTGCAAAACTACAAGTCCCATCATGCCTCTGCCTCTGGGTGTCATGCTTGTGGCTGTCAGAGTCTCGCTATGCCTCATGGGACTTGTAGTTCTGCAACAGCTGGAGGTCCGCTAATTGCATATCACTGCTATAAACCTATACGTGATCATTAATTCTCTGCTTCAATTGTCTGGCCGTCTTTCCAGCATAAAAAGCCCCACATTTACACATCATGAGGTACACTAGACCCTGCGTATAACAAGCTGCAGAGAATTTTGGATAAAAAATCTCCCCATCGGGAAGCAGGGTTTTTTGGCCAGGTGATGCCCATGGGCAGAATGCATATCTGCCACACCGTGATGTCCCCAAGGGTAGTTTAGGTGTGTGTTCTTTATGCCCAGTGTAATGACTGGTAACAAGTTTATCCCAAAATGAACTGGCTCGTCTGAAATAATTTCAGGGTGTTGACCAATGTACAGGGGGTCCCTGGGTTACGAACCCGTTAGGGACTTTCCTCCTGTTTGTAATCCGGAAAAGGTTCGTAAGTCGGGCCACGCATGCGCAGAACGACAATTACGGACATTTCCGATGTTCCGTCGAATGCCGTTCTGCGCATGCGTGGCCAATTACGGACATTTCCGGCATTTTCCGAGGCTCCGTCTGGCCGCGCATGTGCAGAACGGCAGAGGGTCCCCGCAGCGTCCCGTTTGTAAGTAGGAGTGGTTCGTAAGTCGGGCGTTCGTAAGTGGGGGACCCTCTGTATTTTTTGAGGATAGGATCCTCCTGAAAGAGGTGCCAATGGGTGGCCATTATCATCCTCATTACTTCCTGGTGAGAGGAAAATCTAGTGATCAATTTAATTGTGGGTTTTACAGAAGGGATATTGGTTTTAAATAGCAATTCGTTGCGTGTTTGACGTATAGCCTTGTTGTAGGCTTGACGTAACAACGATTTGCTATATCCTCTCGCGAATAAACGTGATTGTAGTAGTTTAGCCTGTTTTTGGAAATCTGATAGATGTGTACAATTGCGCCACAATCTAATATATTGAGCATAGGGTATACTGCTAATTAGGGCTGGTGGGTGTGCACTTGCCGCATGCAACAGCGTGTTGCCCGCTGTTGTTGTGCGGAACAAGTCGGTTGCCAAGGAATTATCCTTGTCCTTGAAGATTGTAAGATCAAGAAAATTTGTTTGGTATTTATCACAACTGAACGTAAATTTCAAATTAAATTTGGTTTGTATTGAGTGATTTAATAAATCCGTCCAATGATTCCCTAGTGTCTGTCCATATAATGAAGACATCATCTATGTAGCGCATCCAACATAGAACATGATCTGTGTATTCGGACAAGAGTTCACTGGAAAACAAGTTCCTCTCCCACCCCCCCCCAGATACAGGTTGGAGTAGGCAGGTGCCCAGCAAGTGCCCATGGCCACCCCCTGTATCTGGAGGTAGTGGGAGTCTTTGAAACGAAACCAGTTGTGGGTAAGGATAAACCATAGCAATTTCAAAATAAATTTGTTGTACTTCCAACGGTGATGATCCTCCTCATAAAGGAAGGTACGAATCATCCCAACTCCCTGCTCGTGCGGGATGCTAGAGTACAAATGCCTCCATGCCTCCACATCCAAGGTCACGAGCAGGGAGTTGGGAGGAACGACCATACCCTCAATCTGTCTAAGGAGATCCAACATTTCTTTTGTGTATGAAGGTAAGGCTGTGACGTGTGGCATCAGTACAGAGTTCACGAGTTTACTCGCATTCTCCTTAAGACAACCGATACCTGAAATTATCAGTCTCCCAGTGGGCGACAAAGGGTTCTTATGCGCTTTGGGTAGCGCATAGAATGTCGCCACCCTGGGAGACCGAACATTCAGGTAATCGTAAACATCTTGATCAATAAGTCCTCCTAAATAGGTGTCATTTAATAATCTGTAAAAAAAAATTTTTTAAAGGGGAAGTGCGAGATGTGGATATGCAACGATACCAATGGGGATTGGATAAAATATTTAGGCACATAGTTTCATAGTGATTTCTGGTCTTTAACACAATATTTCCGCCTTTAACCACAGCCTTAATGATCAAGTCGGGGTGATTTTGCAGCTTTGAGATGGTCTGTCGCTGTGTCCATGTTAAATTGCCCTCTAGGGATGACATTCAAACGTTTGATTTCGCTAACAACATTCCGTAAAAAAGCCCAAGCTTGGGAGTTGGTGAACAGGTCAGGAAAATTTTTAGATCTTAAAGCGATGTTCCACACACGATTTCTTATTTTATTTTTTTTCAAGTCAGCAGCTACAAACACTGTAGCTGCTGACTTTTAATAAGGACACTTACCTGTCCTAGACGCCCGCGATGTCGGCCCCCCGAGGGCGATCCCTCGATCGTGCCAGGTCCCGGCGCCACCATCCTCACTAAGGGAAGCAGGCAGTGGAGCCTTGCATCTTCACTGCCCGTTTCCTACTGCGCATGTGCGAGTCTCGCGGCGCTGTATGAATGGGTGGCTGCTCTCTGGGATACACACAGTTCCCAGAAGGCAGCGCGCCCCATTCCCCAGCAGACAACGCGAGGACGACGAGGAAGAAGACCGGCCGCGGTATAGGAAGAGGCAGATTAGGAAGATCCGCATAGCAACCGCAATTTCTGGTAAGTAAACATTTTTTATTTCTCTTATCGTCCATGGACTGACACAGCTTCTAATACTGAAAAACGTGGGTATATGTCCCTGCTCGCAGGAGATCTAGGCAGAATGTTAGATGTTAGAAACAGACATTCTAGAAAAAAACTGAGCTGAACGGTCCCTCCGGACATAACCCTCCTACCTGCAGCCCCAGTTTTTTTCTGCCTAGCAGAAGGAGAAGACGTGGCTCTCTCAGGAGCCAGTCTCCTGGAAGATTTTTATTTTTATTTTTATTTCTTTGAGAATTGTATTTTTATTTTTGAGACCTTCAATCAACTGTCGGCTGGGCAACAGGTTGGGTACAAGGTATCCTCGTAGTCTTCCCTGTCCGACCATCAAGCGCGCTGATCCTCGCCTTGTGTGCGTGAGACTCTGTTCACGACATGCCCCATGGCTCCAGGGGTGGCCGGTGGGCTTTTATGCTCCTGCGGTCCTCACAAGATTGAACAGTGCCTGCTGTATCTTTCGCGGTGGACCGGGCCGACAGCTACTCAGTACTACTCTGTGATAGGTCTGTTTGAAACACACCAGTGGGTCCCTCTGGGACGGGTAAGTAGGCTCTCCTGAATCAGGTGAGTACATGCTGGCTGTGTTTCTCGGTATGTTTTTTTTTTTCCCGTCTCCCCCCTGTTATGCTGCTCTCTGCATCCTAATCTGGCCCTGTGCTGTGTGGGGGTGCCTAGGGGTCACTCTGGCCTGGCGGGGGGGCGCTCATGACTGTATGCTGGGGCTGAGGAAACGTGGTGTGTTTTGGGGGCACCATTAGGCGCATTGGCTGTACTTTGCTGCGCTCGACGGCCATCTTGCCGCCGATCAATGTTGCAGTATTACACGCGGCCGGCGGCCATTTTCTTGAAGCCACGAGCGCTTTCACTTTCGTTTTGGCCTCTATCGCTGCGGCGGCAGCGCGAATCTCCTCACACTCTCCTCAGGCTTCACTCGCGCTGGTAGTGCGGTGCAGACAGCGGAGCTGAGCGGTCCTCTAAAGGGTTGGTGAGTCTTCTGGGTATCCCCTCCTCAGTGCAGCCAGTGGGTGGACTTTTTATTCACTTTATTGTGCATAAGGTCTCCGAGGGTGGCGAGTATGGAGTCTGGTTCACCTGCTTCCCCACTCTTGTCAGAGGCAACAGGCAGTGCTCCTGCACCTGCGGTCCCTATGGACCAGTTGTCGGCAGTCCTGGAATCATTCCTTGTCAGGATGGAAGCGGTGTGCGAGCGCAAGGGAGCTATAAAGCGCCCTCTCCCCACACATTCTCCAGTAGGGGAGTGCTCTGATTCAGATATGGGCCTAGCTGCTGCTGCTCAGGACCCTAGCTCTGAAGATTTTAATGTTTTTGAACAGGACATTCCTGGTGAGGAAGACTCCAGTTCTGAGTCAGTAATTGACAGGGCGCTTGTAAGTGAACTCATTGATGCTGTGAGGGACACTCTCAAGCTGAATGCTGCGGCTGCGGAACCTCAGGTGGAGGCTGTCTCCTTTTGGTTCCTTTAAAGCCATATCTTCAAAAAAGGTCTTTCCATATGTGCCTTTTTTTGATAAGTTCATTGACCAAGTCTGGGATAAGCCGCAGAAGACATTGATGGTCCCACGGCGTCTATCCATAAAGATACCCCTTTGAGGAGGCCCTGGTTAAGAAATGGCCCCCCCCGGTGGTCGACCCCCCGGTCGCCCGTTTGAATAAGGCTACCACTCTCCCGATGGGGGAGACTTCCGCATTTAAGGACCCCACTGACAGGAGGTCAGAAGTGGTGACTAGAACTGTTTGCCTTGTTGGGGTCCGCCTTACGCCCTATCGTGGCGGCGACCCTTGTGTTTCAGACACTTGCGGAATGGGCAAAGATTTTGCACCAGACGGTGCAGGAGCATAATCTCCCTCCAGATACCATTGCCCTGGCCCACCAACTTGTGCAGGGTTTGGTGTATGTGTGCGATGCCACTTTGGACGCGGCCCCTTTAATATCTGGGGCCTCTATCTCTGCGGTGGTGTTGCGTCATCTTATCTGGTTGAAATGCTGGTCGGCTGACTTGGCTTCCAAGAAGTTCCTGGCTGATTTGCCTTTTAAGGGCGGTAGACTGTTTGGGGCCGCCCTGGATGACACATGACATCATTAAGGATGTCACAGGGGGTAAGAGCACTTTCCTTCCTCAGTCTGCTAAGGGAAAGGAGCCCCACCGTAGGCCGGTCCCCTCCTTTCCAGCTAAGAAGACTTTTTTTCATCAGTCAGAATCCGTGGGTAAGCCCTCCCAGACTGACAAAAGTGCGGCTGGTGGACAGAAACGTCCCTGGGTGCGTAAGCCGACTAAGCCGGCTCCCAAGCCCGCCACCGCATGAAGTCTTGCCCCTGCCCGACTCTGGGGTGGGGAGACGACTTCGCGGGTTCACGGTTCGGTGGACCTCCCGGATCTCCGACCGGTGGGTGTGCGTGGTGGTCACCTCGGGGTACAGGATAGAGTTCCGTTCGTGGCCCCCAAACGGAGTCTTTCCCTCAAATCTCCCTCTCCTTCCTGCCCGTCGGGCAGCCCTCTTGGGGCCTGTACAGGATTTGCTCGGGTGCGGAGTAATTGTGCCGGTACTGTCACAGTAGAGGTTTCAGGGGTTCTACTTGAATCTGTTTGTTTGTTGTGCCGAAAAGGGACGGGGTTCGGCCAATCCTGGACTTCAAGGCCTTGAATGCCTTTGTGAAGGTGCAAAAATTCCATATGAAATCCATTAGCACGGTGATCGCTACGCTCCATCAAGGGGACTTACTGGTTTGTGGCTCTTCCTTTCGGCCTAGCATCGGCACCACGGGTTTTCACCAAGGTGCTTGCCCCGGTTCTAGCTTTGCTGAGACAGCGAGGAATTGTTATCGTGGACGATCTCTGAGAGCAGAAAATGGCTCAGAGTTGGAGGAAAATGTGACAATAGTCAGTCAGACCCTCTGGGACTTCACGTGGCTCCTGAATATTCAGAAGTCGGTCCTGGTCCCAACTCAACGTTTAGAGCAGTGGTTCTCAACTCCTGTCCTCAGGACCCACTAACAGGCCAGATTTTAAGTATTACCTTGGTGAGATGCAGACTAGAATACTGCAATCCCTGAGCAGCAAATTATATCACCTGTGATGCCTTTCAGTTATCTTACAAACCTGGCCTGTTGGTGGGCCCTGAGGACTGGAGTTGAGAACCACTGGTTTAGAGTATCTGGGTCTGATCCTGGACACTTCGGAAGCGAAGGTGTTTCTACCCTCAGAGAAGTTAGACACTTCAGTCGGCGGTACGGGTCCTGACGTCCCGAAAATGGTCGACAATCCATTTCTACATAAGAGTAATGGGACTCATGGTGGCCTCCTTTTGAGGCAGTTCCATATGCCCAATCACACACTCGGGCGTTGCAGAAGGAAATCCTGGCCGCTTGGGACAAGTCCCCGTTGTCATTGGATCTTCAGATCCAGGTAAGTCACTCTGTCAGGGCGTCCCTGTCTCTTCGGTCCGGAAGATCGTTCCTTCCCATCCAGTAGACGGTGGTCACGATGGATGCCAACCTGACGGGCTGGTGCGGAGTTTGGGGAGTCCTGTCAGCTCAGGGGCTCTGGACTCCGGACGAATCCCGTCTACCGATCAACGTCCTGGAATTGTGAGCGATCAGACTGTGTCTCTCCGCGTGGTCGAAGAGGCTACAGGGCAGCTCGGTCAGGAACCAGTCGGACAACGCCACGGCCGTGGCGTATTTCAACCATCGGGGGGGCACTCAGAGCTCGGCTGCGGCATCCGAGGTCGCCCGCATCCTCCTAAGGTGGGCGGAAAGAAGCGTGCCGGCTCTGTCGGCCGTCTACATTCCGGGCGTAGAAAACTGGCAGGCGGACTATCTGAGTCGCCAGTCATTGGACCAGGGAGAGTGGTCCTGACACCCGAAGGTGTTTCAACTCCCTTGCCGGTGGTGGGGCACACCGGATGTGGACCAGATGGCTTCTCGGCTCAATCGCAAGTCTTCGAGGTTTGTGGCCAGGTCCAGGGACCCCTGGGCGGATGCCTCGGACGCGTTAGTTGCGCCGTGGGGTCAGTATCGCTTGATATATGCTTACCCTCCGCTGCAGTTGCTTCCTCGTCTGCTACGCAGGGTAGTGGCCGAGGGCATTCCTGTGATCCTCATTGCTCCAGATTGGCCTCGGCGTCATTGGTACGCCGATCTGGTACGTCTCATCGCGGACGTCCCTTGGCGACTGCCCATGAGGGGGGACCTTCTGTCTCAAGGTCCGATCTTTCATCCTGCTTTACAGTCTCTGGTTTTAACGGCATGGCTATTGAGAGCCAGGTGCTGAAGGACCGAGGCCTTTCAGATTCAGTCATTTCGACCATGCTGAGGGTACAGAAGTCTTCCTCTAGAAAGATCTATCACCGTACCTGGAAAGCTTACATCGCTATGTGTGAAGAGCTAGACTGGCGTCCACGAACGTACTCCGTCCCCAGGATCCTGCGGTTCTTGCAGCGTGGTGTAACCCAAAGGCTGGCTTTGAGCACAATTATGGATCAGATTTCGGCCTTGGCCGTTTTCTTTCAACGGCCGCTAGCAGGTCATTCCTTGGTTAGCACCTTTGTGCAGGGGGTCCGCCATGTGATTCCCCCTGCCAAGCCTCCTCTCCCTCCTAGGGATCTGAATTTGGTGCTCTCGGTTCTCCAGGAACCTCCCTTTGAAAATATCAGAGATATTCCTCTCAACTTTGTCTCAGAAGGTGGCCTTCTTAGTGGCCAATACTTCTGTTAGACGGGTGTCTGAGTTGGCGGCCCTGTCATGCAAGTCTCCTTACTTGGTCCTCCATAAGGATAAGGCGGTGTTGCGCCCGCGGCCGTCTTTCCTTCCAAAGGTGGTCTCGGCTTTTCACCTTAATGAGGACATTGTCCTTCCATCCTTGTGCCCTCATCCATCGCATCCCAGAGAGTTTGCGCTTCACACATTGGATGTGGTACGTGCCTTACGGGTGTACCTGTCTGCTACTGCTTCCATTCGGAAATCTGACTCACTGTTTGTGTCTGTCTCTGGTCCAAAATAGGGCCAAGCGGTGTTGTCTGCCACCATTTCTAGGTGGATCAGACAGACCGTTATACAGGCCTATGCCCTCAAGGGGCGGGCGCCTCCTTTTCCGATTACGGCGCATTCCACCAGGGCAATTGGTGCTTCCTGGGCTTTCCGACATCAAGTGTGCAAGGCGGCGACCTGGTCGTCCGTTCAGACCTTTTCTAAGTTCTATAAGGTTGATGTGGCTGCATCTTCGGATGCTTCCTTCGGCCGCAAGGAGTTGCAGGCCGCTGTTTAATGTTGCAACTCCTCCGCTGAAGAGCTCTGCTTGTTTGGAGTGAAGTTTG
The DNA here is from genome assembly GCA_029206835.1 of Rana muscosa. Taxonomy (NCBI): domain Eukaryota; kingdom Metazoa; phylum Chordata; class Amphibia; order Anura; family Ranidae; genus Rana; species Rana muscosa. The sequence goes on from CM055121.1 coordinate 24,814,090, forward strand.
GGTTTTTCCTTTTACTACTGCTCCCACCCTCTTTCTGATACTGCTTTGGGACGTCCCACTTGTTTCAGTATTAGAAGCTGTGTCAGTCCATGGACGATGAGAGAAAATAGGATTTTTGTACTCACCGTAAAATCAGTTTTTCTGATGTCCATGGACTGACACAGCAACCACCCTTCTTTTAAGGTTTGTACTGCTTTGTTACAAACTGAGGCTGCAGGTAGGAGGGTTATGTCCGGAGGGACCGTCCCCCTAGGCGGGGCTGTTCAGCTCTGTTTTTTTCTAGAATGTATGTTTCTAACCTCTAACATTCTGCCTAGATCTTCTCCTGCGAGCAGGGACATATACCCACGTGTTTCAGTATTAGAAGCTGTGTCAGTCCATGGACGTCAGAGAAACGGATTTTACGGTGAGTACAAAAATCCTAATTTGTTTTTGTTTTTTTTTAGCATTTTGGTGTACCGTATATACTCGAGTATATGCCGAGTTTTTCAGCACATTTTTTTGTGCTGAAAATGCCTCCCTCAGCTTATACTTGAGTCACCTTTTTGTGCCTGATCTGCCGAACTTTGGGGACCCAGTACCGGCCGGCCATACGACCCCTGGACTCCAAACTCTTCCTCTATAAGTGAGCAAAGTTTGTTGTCCAGGGGACCTACGGCCGGGGAGCACCGATTTTTCAAAGCTGGGCACCCCTTCCATAGACACTCCCATGTTAAACGTCAGTCTAGTCATGGGCACAGTGAGGCATGGACACACTGAGGCATGCACATGGACACCGTGAGGCAAAGTGAGGCATGCAGATGGACACCCTAGGCTTATACTCGAGTCAATACGTTTTCCCAGTTTTTTGTGGTAAAATTAGGTGCCTCGGCTTATATTCGGGTCGGCATATACTCAAGTACATACGGTAAGCCTTTTTTTTTAGGGTGGACCTCCACTTTAACTAAATTTATTCACAGGAGGTGGCAGTTTGACAGGTATAGTAGTGTCAGGAGTGTCTGTGTTCTCATTTTCATAAAGTAGTAGCATCAAATCATGGAGGGCCCTAAAGTCCTCCATTTTAAAGTGTTTGATACTCTCTGAGAAGTCCTGTTCTTCTTTGGCCCGTAAACGGTCCTTATCGAACATAAATTTAAATGTGAGATTTCTGATGAACACGTGGACATCTTTTATCTGTCTATTTTTTGCGAGGGACAGAAACTCAAACCAAATTTGAGTATATCGAGTTCTTGTTCAGTAAAGTAATAAGGAGTAAGATTGAGTATATCGAATTCTACGTTTGGGGTGATTGGATCCCGAGTGCTGGAAAATGTAGGATTTGTCTGATTAATGTGGGGATCAAGAGTGCTCTGTTTTTTAAACATTTATAATTGTACTGTGGGGGGTAAATTAGGTGTAGTTTGTGAATTGGGTAAGGTTGGTTGTCGTAACATATCCATGGGTGCATAGGATATCTGTGTGCTAGTAAGTACTAACCCCGATACATGGGGTATAGAGGGTGTGTTTTGAATCTGACTTTGTGAGTTTAATATTTGTAATTCTCTTTGTGCAGTGGGTCCCATATATTTGGTGTGTGAATTATTCCCAGCACCTTTATCAGAAATGGCACCATGACACAGTAAATGATCAAATGGACTGATATCATGGTTATCAGGTCTTTTTTTGGAATCGGGTATAGGTGCCAGCCACCATGGTTTCTCTTACGTGCACCCGTGTCGTTGTGCGTGGTAATTGCTCCTCTTTCTGTCGGTAAATGTACAAAGAAAGTTGATAAGGATGAATCGGATTCAGTATCTTCATCAGTGATACCCCTTTCATTCCCCAAACGTTGATTTCTGTGGCTACTTTTTCTAGGCCCTCGACCCTGAAATGGGGTTTGCCACCTGTAACAACGACAGGGGTTAACTTTGTTTAAATATATTCCATTCTCGAACACACGCCAGCTACCAGACACTCCAACCAGCCGAATAAGACCCCATACAAATATTTCTCCCTGCACAAACGAGGCAACGCTCTGTGTTGAAGTTCCAAAAACAGGGAATGAATCTTTATTCCAAGCACATGGTAACACACTTCTCTTCAAAACACTAACCTCCCATCCTTGGGGAACAGGGCGGGTTAAACTGTCCAATGACAATGGTGACACAGGTCAGGTGTGTTCAAACTTCTCCTTCAGTAAACAGTCTTAGCAGGAGGGGTTGCTGGAGTGATTCCCCCCCCCCCCTTTTCCTCACAGCAAGACACTTAAACATCCCATAATAGGCAGCCAAGACGGTCTACCAGCTCCAATCCACATCATCACAAACAACAATGAAAAGGTCTTTGGAAGCTAGTCTGGATTCATTAACATTACACAGGCAGCCAGGTGGTTGAAGTTGAACACATCAGCATCTCTCAATTAACCTGTTTAGTTCAGATTAATATTACGGACCCATTTTAAAGCAATCCAAGACATATTCTCAATGTCCATTATTTTCTGGCTCATACTTTCTAAGAACTTCTGGGTTCCACGGGCCCTCCCGTTACACCACCGATGGACAAAGCCCTCTGCAAATGCTGTCCTATCCTTAGTCAATTTGCTTTGTTTTTTTAAAATGATGTCTTGATTTATTTTAGTGATGTATTCCTTCACCTCCTGCCACTTTTTGGAAAATTGCGCGTGATGTTTGAGAGTCTCACTTGTAGACTGAAGAGACATAATTTCTTGGTCAAGAATTGTTAATTCAATTTGATAATGGGAAATAAGTAGCTTGATCAGCTCTGTACTACATTGTGTTAATGTCTTTTCCCAAGATGCATTCAAGTTGGAGCCAACATTTTGGAAAGGTGGAAAGAGTTGTATCCTCAGTCCAAGAGGGCTGATGTTTTCACGCGCATATTGTTGAAGGCAGTCCACGTGCCAATGCAGACGTTTCATTTTAGTGATATATTGGTTTATCCCTATCTCCTGTCCTGTGTTGACATTACAATTAGTCTGGATCTCGTTCATGTAGCCTAGCCAGGCTGTACCTACAAAATCCATGTTAAAAGTAAACTTTAAACTATTAAGAGTATAGGTGGTTTATTGAATAAAAATATATATAGAGAAGTCGCCAACAAAAGAGGAGAAATGGGTGCTTTCACCCCGGTAATTTAGAAAGAATTATGAGTTTAAAGTGTATCCTCTCAGGATGACACTGTGGATGCACAAATAGTAGTGTGCCAACGTCCCGATAATAGATGTATAGAAAACTAGAAGCTAGAGAAGTGGACTTCAAAGGCACACGGGTAAACCATATAAAATAGTTAAAGTTTTTAATTAGAAAGTATTAAAAAGATTATACATAAACATATATAAAATTCATAATATTATTATTGAATGACCCCACAGTTTCTGATAACACCTCCAAAGTAAACCACTATATTGAAAACCCCAATGGTTCAGTGGTTGGATGTCCAATGGTGGCAACCAGATGGGGATGTAGACATGGAGCAGTTTGATCAGAATATGAGGCCGTACAAAAAATTTGCTCAAATGTTGCGCGTAAGAGTACGCTTCTTCAGGAGCATATAGATCTAATGAACATATAAGAAAAACATCAAATAAATAATTTATACCATAACATAAAATAACAATAATCACAACTAAATACAAAAGAGACGTTCTGGTGAGACCAAACGGCCAACACAGCCACTCCCAATGGCCACCAGGGGGCAGGAAGCAAAGACCTTCATTTGGAACACATCTGTATGTATGATTTAGCTGCCCTAACCTCGGTATCCTCTTCAAGAGCGGGCAGTCCGCTTTCTGATAAAAGTGGTCTCTACGGCGGATTCGTCGCAAGATCACTTTTATCGGCGGCGGGAGAGGCCCCCGCTCTCCGATGCCCTCCGCCACTTACCGGGGCTGTCGGTAGCGATCTGATCCTCTCATGTCAGTGGTATGGAGATGAGATGGGTGGAAGATGGCCCCCACCTGTCTCCATACCATTGCAGGGCAGAAGCAACGTCAAAACGTCACTTCCACCCAATGCTCTTAAAGATATATAAAGATATATATATATATATATATATATATATATATATATATATATATATATATATATATTGTGACAGCAGGAAGGTAAAGTCACCTGGTTGCATCCAGGGGGGTAGATATATTTCGCCCAGATTCAGGCTTTACGCCGACTTATACAACTAGGTGGAGAGTTGTATAAGCCCAGCTGAGGCTAGTGGGCTCATGGATGACTCATACCTCTAGGGAGAGTGTGGGGCGTCGTGCAGACAGGGAGTTGATGAGACCAGCTGAAGCTTGTCAGCTCATTTAGGCCTCTATAAGAACTCCCAGCTTCATTAGATGTTAGCTCATGCCTGGACCCAGACCTGTGTGGACTGTCTAGGGAGAGTGAACCCCTGTGCGGTGAGACAAAGCCTGTGTGGCTATTTGCTTGGACATTTAAAACCAGGGACTTAGGGACTAGGACAGCACTAGGCTGATCCCAGTTGTTAGTTAGGAAACCTGTATGTTTAGTCAGAGGTCAAGTTGACCAGGATTTATTTTGTTTGTTTCTTTTGCTTTGCTGTGTTTTGTCACTGTAAATAGAAAATAAACCGCACCTTTTTGATTTTGAAAACCACTACCTCCGTTTGCTGGGCCTGTTTTTGTGTGGGGAGCCCATCTCGGGGGTCACACACACCCGCTGCCGAGCTAACCCCCTCACAGTTGGTGGAGAATGTGGGCAGTTTTTTTTTAAGCCAGCATGGAGGAGATACTGAAGCAGCTGGCTCTAGCAAATGCCAATCAACAGCAGACAAATGCAGGTTTGCAAAAGAGCCTTGCAGCTCATCAACAGAGCCTTGCAGCTCAACAACAGAACTTCGCAGCCCAGCAGCAAGCTCATCAACAGAGCCTTGCAGCCCAGCAGCAGACAAACGCAACTTTGCAACAGAGTCTGGAGGCTCAGCAACAAGCCCAGCAGCAATCTGAGGCCCGCTTCATAGACCTGTTGCAGAAGCAAGAGCAGAGACTACAACAACAGATGGAAGCAGTAATGCAGCAACGTCCGCAGACCAGTGAGGAAAGCCGTCCCACTAATACCGCGTCCTTTGGGGTGAGTCGTTTATTGACAAAAATGACTGGAGAGGATGATCCAGAGGTATTTTTGACCACATTTGAAAGGACCGCTGAAAGAGAAAAGTGGCCTGAGGAGCAGTGGGCTGGACTGGTGGCTCCTCTGTTAACTGGTGAATCGCAGAAAGCTTACTATGACCTAGAGCCTAACCAAGCAAAAGACTATGTGATGCTAAAAGCTGAAATATTGGCAAGGCTGGGTGTCACCCAGGCTGTCCGGGCTCAGCGTGTGCATAACTGGACTTTCCAGCTTGGAAAACCCCCCAGGTCTCAAATGTATGATCTCATTCACCTGAGCAGAAAGTGGCTACAGCCAGAGACTTTGTCCGCACCAAAGATTGTGGAACGTGTTGTAATGGATCGGTTTTTGAGAGCTCTTCCTACTGCCATCCAAAAGTGGGTAAGCCATGGAGACCCAGAGACGGCCGATGGTCTTGTGGATCGTGTGGAGAAATACTTGGCTACAGAGAACCTGACGGCCTCTTCCAGAGACACTCGGACTTTCCACCCTAAGACCAGACCATCCCCAGGGGCGGATAAGAGGATTCCAAGGGGTGAGGGTGGAGAGAGTGAGAGGGTGGGAGCTCTACCCCAAGTTTGGCGAGAACAGCCTGGGAAATCAGCGGCTCAAGAGGCGGCAAGAAGGATCGTTTGCTACCGCTGCCGGCAAGCGGGACATATTGCAGCCAATTGCCCGGTTGTGGAGGAACCCATGCAGTGTGACTTTCTGACGGGCAGACGTCAGTCGCTGTGTGCGACAGTCGCATGCACTGCCATTCGAGGAACTGAGAAACATTTATGCAAAATGTGTGTTAATGGTAGAAATGTTGTGGTATTGCTGGATTCAGGTAGCCTTGTGACCCTGATAAAGGCTGAGTTAGTTAAAACAGAGGTCTCTGGGAATAGCAAGGTAGCTGTTATTTGTGTGCATGGGGACACCCGAGAGTATCCAGTGACTACAGTGTGTTTCGAGACCCCCAAAGGTACCCTCTCTCATCCAGTGGGCTTAGTATCTCAGTTACCGCATAACGCCATTGTGGGAAGGGATTTTCAGAAGTTCTGGGAACTGTGGGATGATCCTGAGCCCCCCACTGGTGCCCCTATGTACCAGGAATGTGATAGCCAGAACTCCCCTGAGAGTGGTGAGGACTCTCCGGAATTTCCCTTATCAGTATTGGCAGGGGAGACTCAAGAAACTGGAGAGGAGCCCACCTCCTCAGACGAAAACCTACCGTCTGTGGAGTTTTCTGATCTTGAGGTTCACAGGGAAAACTTTGCCACAGAACAGTTGAAAGACCCCGCCCTAATAAAGGCACGGGAAAACGTAGTGAAAATAGATGGCGAGTTAGTGAACCCAGATAATACCTGCACTTACCCATACTTCAGCGTAGAGAAGGACCTACTGTATCGGGTGGCAAAAAGGGCAGAAGAAACCGTTGAGCAGCTTGTGGTGCCCAAACCTTACAGGAAGTTGGTGTTGGAGTTGGCCCATGGGCACATTCTTGGAGGTCATCTGGGGACAGAGAAAACCAGAGAGAGGCTATTACAGAGATTCTATTGGCCGGGGGTGATGAAGGACATAGAAAATTATTGTTCCTCCTGCCCTGTGTGTCAGAGGTCGGCCCCGATGCCACATTTCCGTAGCCCGCTGGTCCCTCTACCCATCATTGAGGTCCCGTTTGAGAGGATCGCCATGGATTTGGTAGGTCCTATAATCAAGTCCGCTAGGGGGCACCAGTACATATTAGTTATAATGGACTATGCCACCCGTTATCCAGAAGCGATCCCTCTCCGAAATACCTCGGCCAAAACCATAGCCAAAGAGCTATCTCTTGTGTTTAGCCGGGTGGGTATTTGTAAAGAACTGCTTACGGACCAAGGTACACCCTTTATGTCCCGGGTTATGAAGGAGCTGTGTAAATTGTTCAAAGTGACGCAATTACGTACATCTGTGTATCACCCCCAAACCGATGGGCTGGTTGAAAGATTCAACAAAACCCTAAAACAAATGTTGAAGAAAGTGGTGGATAGAGATGGAAAGGATTGGGACTGTCTACTTCCTTATCTGATGTTTGCTATTAGGGAGGTGCCCCAATCCTCTACGGGATTCTCCCCCTTTGAGTTACTGTATGGGAGACACCCAAGAGGGCTGTTGGATATTGCCAAGGAAACTTGGGAAAGTGAGAGTTCTCCCCACAGGAGTGTGATTGAGCATGTCGCCCTGATGCAAGACCGAATTGCACAGGTAATGCCCATCGTGAAGGAACATTTGGCCCAAGCGCAGTTAGCACAGCAGAGAGTGTACAACCGTGGAGCCAAGACCCGTACCTTTTCCCCGGGGGATAGGATACTGGTACTTGTCCCTACGGTTGAAAGTAAATTCCTTGCCAAATGGCAAGGCCCCTACGAGATAATGGAAAAAGTGAGCGAAGTGAATTACAAGGTCAGACAACCAGGAAGGCGAAAGCCCGAACAGATCTATCACGTTAATCTGTTGAAAGCCTGGAGGGATAGAGAGTCCCTAGTCGCAGACACTTGGTCACCAGCTCAAACTGGTTGCGTGATTCCTGAGGTTGGAATAGCAGCCACCTTGTCACAACCCCAACAACAGGAGGTTAAGGAGTTTGTGCTTCGCAACAAGGAGGTATTCTCTGAGCTGCCGGGACAAACATCTGGGGTAGAGCATGACATCATTACCCCGCCCGGTGAAAGGGTGAAGTTAAAACCCTATCGGATCCCAGAGGCCCGACGGGAGGCAATACGGGAGGAAGTACAGAAAATGCTGAACTTAGGGGTGATAGAGGAGTCCCAAAGTGATTGGTCTAGTCCCATTGTGTTGGTGCCTAAACCGGATGGGAGCTGGCGATTTTGTAACGATTTTCGTCAGTTGAACAAAGTTACAAAATTTGACACCTACCCCATGCCACGTATAGATGAGTTGATCGACCGGCTGGGAACAGCCCGATACATGACGACTCTTGACCTCACAAAAGGGTATTGGCAAATCCCCCTGGCCAAGTCGGCCAAAGAGAAAACCGCATTTGTAACCCCAGACGGGGCGTTCCAATATAAAAGAATGCCGTTCGGGTTACAGAATGCGCCGGCCACATTCCAGCGGAAAATGGACCAGATGCTGAGGCCCCATCGGAAGTATGCTGCGGCTTACCTGATTGACGTAATTGTCCATAGCACAGATTGGGCCTCACATCTGCCAAAAGTGCAAGCAGTCCTGGACTCTGTTCGGGAAGCGGGGTTTACGGCTAACCCCAAGAAGTGTACCATTGGGCAGGAGGAGGCCAAATATTTTGGGTACACCATTGGGAGGGGAGTAATAAAACCCCAACTCAACAAAGTCGAGGCCATCCAGAGTTGGCCACGTCCCAACAGCAAGAAGCAGGTACGAGCCTTTCTGGGAATCGCTGGGTATTATCGGCGATTCATTCCCCACTTTGCTTCTAAGGCTGTGCCCCTAACCAACCTGACGAAGGGGAAAGGGTCGGTCATGATTAAATGGACCCCCGAGGCTGAGGCAGCATTCCAATTCTTGAAACAAGCCTTATGTAGCCAGCCAGTGTTGTACTCACCCGACTTCTCTAAAGACTTTGTCGTACAAAGTGATGCGTCAGATGTGGGGTTAGGAGCAGTATTGTCCCAGGTCTGGAACGGGGAAGAGCACCCAGTCATTTACCTCAGCAGGAAGTTGAAGTCCCATGAGGTAAATTACGCCACCGTTGAAAAGGAGTGTTTAGCGGTGAAGTGGGCTCTAGATTCCCTTCGGTACTACCTGCTAGGTAGGCACTTTGACATGGTTATGGATCACGCTCCGTTAAAGTGGATGGCTCAAAACAAGGAAACAAATAGAAGAGTGAATAGGTGGTTCCTGGCCCTCCAGGAATTCAACTTCACAGTAAAGCATCGCCCTGGCGTTCAAATGGGGAATGTGGATGCTTTGTCTCGAGTACATGAATGCCTGATTGCTGGTGTTCCAACCCCGAGGTTAAAACAAGAGGGGGGGGTATGTGACAGCAGGAAGGTAAAGTCACCTGGTTGCATCCAGGGGGGTAGATATATTTCGCCCAGATTCAGGCTTTACGCCGACTTATACAACTAGGTGGAGAGTTGTATAAGCCCAGCTGAGGCTAGTGGGCTCATGGATGACTCATACCTCTAGGGAGAGTGTGGGGCGTCGTGCAGACAGGGAGTTGATGAGACCAGCTGAAGCTTGTCAGCTCATTTAGGCCTCTATAAGAACTCCCAGCTTCATTAGATGTTAGCTCATGCCTGGACCCAGACCTGTGTGGACTGTCTAGGGAGAGTGAACCCCTGTGCGGTGAGACAAAGCCTGTGTGGCTATTTGCTTGGACTTTTACTAAACCAGGGACTTAGGGACTAGGACAGCACTAGGCTGATCCCAGTTGTTAGTTAGGAAACCTGTATGTTTAGTCAGAGGTCAAGTTGACCAGGATTTATTTTGTTTATGTTTCTTTTGCTTTGCTGTGTTTTGTCACTGTAAATAGAAAATAAACCGCACCTTTTTGATTTTGAAAACCACTACCTCCGTTTGCTGGGCCTGTTTTTGTGTGGGGAGCCCATCTCGGGGGTCACACACACCCGCTGCCGAGCTAACCCCCTCACAATATATATATATATATATTTATTATTATTATTATTTTTTTTTATTACTTTGAATTTTTTTATTTTTATTGCATTTTAGTGGTCCTGTCATGCTTTTTTTATATTACAAGGGATGTTTAAAGTATGATCAATAAGAAAAATTTTTTTTAAACGCGCCCCGCCCTGCTGAGCTTGCGTGCAGAAGCGAACGCATACGTTGGCAGCAACCGCATATGAAAAGGGTGTTCAAACCACACATGTGAGGTATCGCCACGTTCGTTAGAGCGAGAGCAATAATTCTAGCACTAGACCTCTTTTTTAACTCAAAACATGCAACCTGTAGAATTTTTAAACGTCGCCTATGAAGATTTTTAAGGGTAAAAGTTTGTCGCCATTCTACGAGCAGGGTAAATTTTAAAGTGTGACATGTTGGGTAACAATTTACTCGGCGTAACATTATCTTTCACGATATACATTTTTTTTTTTTAGCTAACTTTACTGTTTTACTTATTTTTTAATTCAAATGTTTTTATTTTTTCACAAAAAAGTGCGATTTGTAAGACCGCTGCGCAAATACGGTGTGACAAAGTATTGCAACGACCGCCATTTTATTCACTAGGGTGTTAGAAAAAATTATATATAATGTTTGTTTTTCTAGCAAAAAAAAAACTGTTTTTAACTTGTAAACACGAAATCTCAGAAAGGGGCTCGGTCCTTAAGTGGTTAAACCAAAAATGTTCTCTTCCAAGTACCCTTTTACTAATAAGTATCGCTTTCTTTGTCTTTTAGGCCTCATGCCCACGGGCGTTTTTTCAGCCGCGTTTTTGAGCGTTTTTTACAGCTTAAAAACGCCTGTCCATGTTAGTCTATAGCTTCATGCCCACCTAGGCGTTTTTGAGCTGTAAAGAGCATAGGCGTTTGTAAGCTGTAAAAAAAACCCAGGACCAGTGCGTTCCTCAGCGTCAGAATTAGGCAGAAAAAAACGCGAGCGTCAAAAAACGCGCAAAAACGCGCACTAACGCGCAAAAAACGCGCACTAACGCGCGGTCGGGTTTTTAGCTCCGACGTTTTTTTTTTTTGAAAAAATAATAAAAAAAAAAAAATATTTACAATAACATGGACAGGCGTTTTTAAGCTGCAAAAAACGCAGCTGTAAAAACGCCAGTGGGCATGAGGCCTTAGTATTTTAGTTTCAGTAAATGAAAGCCGTCGTGATAAGCAGAATGTCACCCCCCCCCCCCCCACACACACGTTTTTTCTCTGTAGCATTAGCAAAATAACAAATGGGGTAATCTTTATGTACACAGCGGGAAGTAAAATGTATTTCCTGAAGAGCTACAATATCAGCGCCTAGCGACCTATAGTGATTAAATGGCTTAATACGTTTACAAGGTGAGCCCAACCCCTGAACGTTATGGGAGAGCAGTCGTACGGTTCCAAAGGAATTGGTTAACTTGGACATGGCGAAAGATAAAAATAACTGTAGACTGACAGACTTACCCACCAGCGGACACAAATCTTGGGAATCCAATAGAAATTGGAAGGAGTCCGACAAACTGGGGGAGTGCATAGCCGCCTCCCAGCACAAATATTGTATAGGAAGTAATTTAAAGTGCCCTCCTAGGAGTTCTTAAGCAAAAAATTTATATTTATAATAGACCAACAGTTAGTAGGGACATGGTAAATAAGTCCATAAATGAACAAGACCCTGGTAACCTAGAGAACAAAAACACCAGGTTTAAGGCACATAAAAAATGTAAACAAAACATAGGCGGTGCCTAATGTCTCGTAAGAGGACCACCACAAGAAAGAATCAACTGGCATCGTTCAGGAAGTTCTCGGGTAACTCGGCGTGGAGTTGCAGCTTTCTTCGATGATAAGGAAGACCAGGGAGCTGAAAGAGGAGGAGGGGGACCGCTGAATCTTGATTGGTTCTGGGGATGAGGGGCTATGAGAAATGAATCCCAACTTAAGCAGAATCTTTTCACCATCCGCAAATGTAGAGAAGGAGTCTGATCTACCGTTATAGGTAAATTGCAATCGGAAAGGATAGCTCCAGTGGTAACGAATGTTGCGTTAAACCAGCGAAGAAAGCAAAGGTTTAAATGCTCTCCGAGTTTTCTTGCTTCAAGTACAACTTTAACCCCTTGCTTACTGGGCACATAAACCCCCCTTCCTGCCCAGGTGAAATTTCAGCTTTCGGCACTGCGTCGCTTTGAATGACAATTGCGCTGTCGTGCGACGTGGCTCCCAAACAAAATTGACGTCCTTTTTTTCCCACAAATAGCTTTCTTTTGGTGGTATTTGATCACCTCTGCGGTTTTTATTTTTTGCGCTATAAACCAAAAAAGAGCGACAATTTAAAAAAAAACACTATTTTTGGATTTTTGCTATAATAAATATCCCAATTTTTTTTTTTTAAAACAACAATTTTCTCCTCAGTTTAGGCCGATACGTATTCTTCTACATATTTTTGGTTAAAAAAAATCCCAATAAGCGTATAGTGATTGGTTTGCGCAAAAGTTATAGCGCCTACAAAATAGGGGATAGAATTCTGACTTTTTTTTTTTTACTAGTAATGGCGGTGATCTGCGATTTTTGTCAGGACTGCGATATTGCGTCGGACACATCGGACACTTTTGACACATTTTTGGGACCATTCACATTTATACAGCGATTAGTGCTATAAAACTGCACTGATTACTGTATAAATGTGACTGGCAGGGAAGGGGCTAACACTAGGGGGCGAGGAAGGGGTTAAATATGTGACCTAGGAGTGATTGCTACTGTGGGGGGAGGGGACTGACTGGGGGAGGAAACCGATCTGTGTCTCTAAGTACAAGGGACACAGCATCGGTCTCCTCTCTCCCTGTCTGTGTACCGGCCGATCGCGGGTACTTGGCGGACATCACGGCCGCCAGGCACGCGCATCGGCATCTCAGTGATGCGCCGGGCATGCGCGCACGCGCCCCCCAGTGGCCTGAGGAGCGGAGGCCGAATAATGACGGCCTCCCGGCATTATAGAACCACTTTGCGGCCGTCATTGGCCGTATGACGGGCGCAAAGTGGTTAATAAACACGAAATGTTAAATGCTCTCCGTTTCTGAATGGTAGTTTGTGAAATGTCTGCAAAAATCTTGATTTTATAGCCTTGAACTTTCAAATCCGGATGTTCTCTAGCATACCGCATGATTGCTTCCTTGACCCTAAATAAAAGGGGTTTCACGATCACATCTCTACAGGTTTCGGGCGAACTAGGGCTCTGTGAATACGGTCAAGCTCCATATGAATTTCATCAATATCTGTTTTGATTGCATCAAAGATTAAGTGATAGAAGTGAGATCTTTAACTGTTTCCGGAAGTCCCCGCATATGGAAATTATATCTCCTGGTGCGGTTTTCAAGGTCGTCAATTTTAGCGTTGGTTTTTTCTGGCGATCTTGAAGCTCAGTAATCATAGTGGAATTTTGTGCCATTCCATGGACAGTATCATCAACTTTGGATTCAATGCTGTCTAATCGACACCCTAATGCCTGGAAATCTTGCTTAATGTCGGAGGCTAATTTAGTGGTAGCCTTCCCCAATTCCTTCTGCAGCATGTCGGCAAAGAGGGCAAGAAGGATAGTGTCCGGGGAGTATGGCAATGGTTCAGGTAAAAGAGTTAGTGATTCATCAGAACTCAGTGTCTGCATCCTGGCCACTGGTTTGGCTGAGGAAGATGTCTGCCGTGTCCCTATCCAGGGCAGAGAAATCATGGGAAGCATGGCCTGGAGATGATGCAGAGGCCTGTGAGGGGGATGTGGCATGGCTGCAGGGAGTGCAGGAAGGATCAGCTGGCTCACCTGGAGAAGAGGTTTTGGAGGCGTCCACATTGTGTGTCCCTGGGCCAGGGGGTTTCCCTTTGTCCTGCTGATACCGTGGCTGCAGCTGCCCCTTCCGTGTGTGTGTGTGTGTGTGTGTGTGTGTGTCTGGCGCTGGTCGCCATCTTTGCTCCCTTCTCAGTCACATAAGGTAGGTAGCAGATGACCACCTTAGGTCTTCCCCGCAGATCTAGTGGACATGGAGCTGGTCTCCGTGGTGTTCACCCACCGCTCCGACACAGCGCTGGAGCAAGTGAGGTGAGAGGGCTGCTTGTGGAGGCTGGAAGTGCTGGGAGTGTGCGGAGTGGCTTAAGCTTGCATCTACTCGTGCCGCCTGCGCTTGCGCTCCTTTACACTGTAGAAAAATATTTTATGAATGCATTTTGAATTTTTTTTTTATTTTTTTTTATGGCAAGCGTTCCAGTATTTCTTGGTGTAACATTGTTTTACCAAGTTTGTCCAGTCCAGTCTCCTTCCTGTATGCTAACCTCTTTTAATCTGTAATTGGGATTACTATGCAAACTTTTTTGAATAATGGTTTCCCACCAAAATGCAGGGGATGGGGGATTTACTTAAACTGGAGCAGCTGTGCATAGTAAACAATTAACTTCTAACTTCATGTTTTCCAGTAGAGCTTTGAAAATTAAAGCTGGAAGCTGATGGTTGCCATGCAAAGATGCTTTAGTTAATTCCCCTCATTATGAGTTTTTTTTTTAAGTTCACGCAATGTAAGTATTTGAATTTGACTTAGTATCAGCTTCTTGCAAGTTCATGTGCAGCTGGTGAGGAGAGAGGGAAACGGCACAAGAAGGCAGTTAGTTTGTACTGCAGTGCTGTGCTGACAAGGAACATGTTGACAGATCATTAGTTTGCAGCTCCGCCTTTCACGGTCTAAATACAGGTTTGGGGGGGGGGGGAAGGAACAAGATCTGTAGGGGTTGCTTAATCTCAGCAGTCCTAACTAGGTCTCTAGTGAGGTTTACCTACACGTCTGTCCCTTCAGATCTGACATTTATACAGCCCTGCCAGACAGCTCAGCCTGTGCTCCCATAGTTGTATTTCATTTGTGTATTAGCTGTTAGCCTGGAGTTCAGTTTTTAGGGCCTTTTCATACTAATGCATTACGGTAATGGTATGTTACATGTGTTGGTGAGCTGCGTGCAGTTAATTTTGAATGGCTTCCCAATGACCAATGCGTTGTGGTGCACTGGGTTATTCATGCAGCCAATGACAACTACTGTGATAGCTGTGATTTGCCACATGTATCCAATGGTACAGAGCAGCTGTGATTGGCCTGGTACCATGTGATCGCTTTGACCACTTACAGAGATCACAGTAGTAAACAATGGCACCATGAATGACAGCCATTGTTTACTACTATTTACTGTGATCACTGTGATTGGTCACATCTAGCGCTGCAACTAACGATTATTTTCATAATCGATTAGTTGGCCGATTATTGTTTTGATTAATCGGTTAATAACCGTAAAAAAATATAATTTTGCTGCGATTTGCATTTTTTATTTATTTTTGGCCAATTTGTTGTTGGGCAGATTAAAAAAACACAAATTGCTGCAAAAACACATTATTACATGCTTTTCTGCAGCTTCTCCATATAAGTATATTGAACCAAAAAAACAAAATAGCACCGTTTTGCGTTAAAAAAAGTCCTTGCCCTTTCCAAATACACAGCAGCTGAAAAAAATCATGGATGTGAACGTGTCCCATAGGAAACCATGTAAATGAACTGTAGTGTGTTTCTGCATAAAGCACCAAAAAACCCACAGAGGTGTGACCCAGGCCTGAGATGTTTAGTAACATAATGGGGTTAAAAAAAAAATAGTACAAAAAGAGCAAATAATCGCTGTAAGGGGTTCATTTTTTACTGTGGGACAGTGAAAGTATTATTTTGGGTAGCGATTTGCTCTTTTGTACTATAAAGGGCTCATTTTCGTTTTTTTTTTAACCCCATTATGTTACTGGCCGATTAACCGATTATGAACATAGTAATCGATTAATTTCATCGATTAGTTGTCGATTAATCGATTCGTTGTTTCGGCCCTAGTCACATCAATCACATGGTACAGGGCAAATCAGTGTCCCTATTTTCCGATCTGTGATCTGGACACAACAGTCACAGATCATGCTGCTGTGGGCTCCTGAGACCTTGCACATGCAGCTGATGCGAGAGGATGTACCGGTACGTCCACCCCACCCACATTGGCGCTGCTCCTGTCCACCCATATATGTACATTGGCTGGACTGGGGGTGTTTAGTGATGGAATTTTCAAGTGCTGCGTGACATCCACTTTTATTAGAATTCATGCATCTTAAATCTGTGATTTACATTATATGACAACATAAGGCTGCCTTAAAATGTCAGATGTGTGTATTGCGTAATTGTGTTCCCATAGCACTAATTATATTTATTTATTTTGTTAATTTTGCAGGTTCAAGTACAGGTCCATCCAAACCTCTCATCAGCCGAAGATGCTCTCCAGTATGTCGAAGAGTTAATTCTACAACTGCTAAGCATGCTCTGCCAGGCGCAGCCCCGCAGTGTCCTGGATGTTGAGGTACTCAAAAATAGTTTAGATATTTATATGCTCATAAAGATGCTACTTAAAAGTATTGTATTTTATTCCATTCCCAAAGACTGTGCTCAGCCAAAAAATCCATCAATCTTCCTTTTTTGCTCTGGAGCTACAATATTTGGAACTGTTTTATTTTTAACTTGTGTAGCATAGTTTCTGCATTTTTGCTACCAGCTATAGATCTGTTGTGATGTAAGCATAGTAAAGTTTTTATACAATGGTGGACATATATTGTGTTCTGTCTCAAATGTTACTTTATTTAAAAACATACCTTCTGAGACCCTGGCTGCATGGAGAATGTAGAAACATTTTGATTTGAACAGATCCACAGGCAGAATTATTATACAAAGCGGTTTAAGCCCAGGTTCACACTGGGCTGCGGGAGTGAAGCCGTGTGAGTTCAGCTGAACTCTCACGATTTCACTTTCGCTGCAGTCCCGATTTCAGCCGCGATTACAAAGACATCTGTGCAGGTTTCTGCACAGATGTCAATGTAAATCGCGGCCGAAATCGCAAAAAGTAGTACAGAAACTACTTTTTGAAATCGGTGCGGCGTCTCACTGATTAGGACGGTGCCATTTGTGGCAAATATTGCCGTTTTGACATGCGATTTGACATGCCAAATCGCATGTCAAAACGCACCAGTGTGAACCAGGGCATACACAGATTTTAGACTAAATATGTTTTTTGCGTTTCCCTGCAGGTAAAAATAATCAATCAACATCTATATCTTCTTTACCTTTTACTCTTGTATTTCGTTTTATCTTGTTCTGAGATTAATACAGCTCTTCCACAAAAGCTATCATTGTCTTGCAGTCCTTCCTTTTTATTTGCAGTTGAAGGTCTGCCATTGTTGACTGTGGTGACTTCCCAGAAGGGACCAATACCTGCAGTACAGACCATGGGACCCTGTTACTCTATGCACATCCTCATCTGGAGTCTTCTACTGCTCCACAGCGGTATACCGAGTCCTCCTTTACGTCCACAAGATATTTAAAGTGATTGTAAAGGATTTTTTTTAATAAAAAAACAAAAATAAACGTCATACTTACCTGCTCTGTGCAGCGGTTTTGCACAGAGACAGAGGCGCCCCTATCCTCCTCTTCTTGAGTCCCCTGCCGACACCCCTCTCCCTTGCCGAGTGCCTCTATAGAAAGCTGCTTACTGTGGGGCCACTCATGCGTGCTCGCTCCCGTGATTGACAGCAAAGGGAGCCAATGGCTTCTAAATGCACTGTAAAACCATCCATAACAGAATACTCTTCTGATCTTAAAGTGTTTGTAAACCCTCACCTTGTAAAACAACTTATTCAGGCTAAAATAGAAATAAAAGGCAAAACATTTGTGCATGGATATAAAAAGAAAAAAAAAGATAGATATACTTTTTCACCTTTTTTTTTTTTTTTTTTTTAAATATGTGATCACATACCCTCTGTTCTCAGCAGCACAGAGAGGTGGGGGAGGAGAAACGGCAATACACTGATCTTCCCACTGATGGGCTGTGCGAAGGGGTTGTGTCAGGTGGAGAGTACACAGAGTTCCCAGCACAGCTAGAGAACTGACCACGCTGTGCGCTCATGCCTGATGTTGCCTTTTAATAGGAAAGTAGAGGGACTGGCAGGAACACCAGAGGAAAAGATTACAGCGCACACATACTAAAAATGACATTTAAATCCCGCACGATTATTTAAAACATCTGAACATATTCAGCAAATAAGCAAAAAATATGGGGATTTGATCACACTATATGACCACATAGTGCTTAAGTCCACTACTGCGTCAAAGTACCCCATTATCAGTGGGCCCTAAACTAGTCATTGAATGAAAGGCATGAATGGCAGGAACACCAGGGAATTAACACAAAGGAAGCGGTACAAAGACAACAGGATACTTTTTCATACAAATACACGGTACTCCAGGCTCATATCAGGAATATGAAATGTTGGGTTTACATATTCATTAATGGACTTCTGCCCCTAAGTGGGCCCAAGGCCCTATTACCATCTCTGATAAAGATTCTGAATAATCACAGCTTTCCCCTGAAGAGCAAGTTTCATATGACTCGGCTTTACAATACTTTTTTGATCCTCTACTGCAGTGTGTTCTATCCTGTATTTGATTTACAGTCCCACTGTTCCAGGAACAGGGTCTTTAAGGGATACAAAGAACGTCACAATACATTTATTCAGAAGTGGTTTCTGCGCATTGTAGACATTTTAGTCATTCACCTAAACAAACATACCACCGAACAGGTTGATGTTCTTGCCATTTTATTTCCCTATTTAGGTTTCAGTTTGAGTCATGACCTTATTGGTGGTAACCAGGCCTGGACGGGCCATAGGGCACACCAGGCATTTTCCTTGTGCGCCACATATCCTTCTGGGTCTTGACTCCCTAGTCTAGGGAGTCGAGGGGGACAGCTGCTTGGGCCGACGACTGTCACAAGGCCAGCTCCACGAAGAGGGCCGCATGTCCTTCTGGCCGGGTCCAGAATCCCAAGGCAGCTGGGCTGCTCCTTTAGGCCGGCGCCGCTCACCTGGCCTCTCCACAGTCGTCCGGCCCTCAGAGCCAGGGGGCGGAAATTGGGTGTCAGCTGACCGTGAAGGAGGAGCAGCTCCTTCGGCCTGATGTTGGGTAGGGTGTCTCGGGAGCCGCGCACACCAGGGCCTGGACCACTGATAAAGTGAGTGCCACTATGCCAGACTGCCTGTTTGCCAAATAAGACGATTTTTGTACACCGATCACTGTCTTTCTCTCACACAATGTGAGTGATGATGAACAGAGGGTAACAGAAGGTAAAGTGATGGCATCAGACATTATGTGAGAGAGAGACAGTTCTTGGACCCACAAGGGGTCCTGCATTTAACCACTTCCCTACCGCCCTATTGTCATATGACACCCGCAGGAACCCTCTGTCCCTCCGGGCGTGCATCATGAAGTCCTAGGCTTCCCGGCCGCTAGGGGGCGCACGTCGCTCAGGAGCTGATGCGCGTGCCCAGCGGCCGCGATGTCCGTCGGGCACCTGCGATTGCTCAGCACAGAGCAGGGACGTGGATCTGTGTGTGTAAACGCACAGATCCTCATCCTGTCAGTGGAGAGGAGAACTGATCGTATGTTCTTTCTATATAGAAACACCGATCGGTCTCCTCCCCTCATCAGTCCCTTCCCCCACAGTTAGAATAAATCCCTAGGACACACATTTAACCCCTTGATCGCCCGCTAGGGTTAACCCCTTCCCTGCCAGTGACATTTATAAAGTAATCATTGCCTTTTTATAGCACTGGTCGCTCTATAAATGTCAATGGTCCCAAAATAGTGTCAAAAGTGTCCACCGCAATGTCGCAGTCATGATAAAAATCGCAGATCGCCACCATTAGTATTAAAAAAAAAAAAAAAAAAAAAAAAAAGACATCTATCCCTTATTTCTTTATCGTACACCACGGGACACAGAGCCAATCATTACATAATGGGTTAAGGGTCACCAGCGGTGATTGGACACTGGCACAACCAATGGAAGACAGTTCCCCTCCATATAACCCCTCCCATCAGGGGAGTACCTCAGTTTTTTCGCCAGTGTCGAAAGGTGTTGGACGCGTTAGAAGGTGGTAAAGGAAAGCTCTACCAAAGAGACCCTCTGGGGGTAAAAGAGCTATGCTTTCGGACCCATCCAAGACGCATACAAAGTTAAGCCAAAACTGGATGGGATCCGGGCCTCACCCATGAGGCGTCGCCTGTAAGTCTCTCTTCGGAGGACTGGGCTCTAAGATCCAGCACTTTCGCTACTTCGCTAAAAGTCCTGGTAAGAGTCTTATACAAGGCCCAGGGGAGAGGTATCCTTTAAATAGGAACCCATATCCCTGAAGGTTGGCACACATAGCCCGCCGTGATGGGTGAAAATTGGTAAAAAAACCTGCGGCGAGGAAAGGTAAGTGGTTAGAGTCCTAAACTAAGTTTAAGAACCTTTCCAAAAAAAGTATGGATGTCTTCCCTTTTTTCCGCCACTGGGGGGAGTAAAGAGCTGAGTCAGATCTCACCTCACTCTGGCAGTGTCTGCTTCGGCAAAGCACACTGGGGGTCCTTCTGCTGCTGAGCTTGCTTGAAACCCCGCTCCTCCTCCAGAGGCTGACCAGACTCCTGCAGGGCAGGTAAAGTTGGATCAGAGAGCCTAGATGAGAGCACTCTCGCTGTAGCCAGCGTCATAGTGGCCACAATATCTGTCCGTGTACAAACACTGCAGCATCAAGCAAGTTCGTTGTTCTCTTGTTCCGGGCACAGAAACACAGCAGCAATACAGGGACGTAAGACTCCATGTGGTTGGACTGGGTACTTCATAAGAAGACATCCATGTTATGTGTGTTATAAGTTGCATACTATATGTAATTGCTAAACTAAGCACGGTAGTATATGCATTTAGGTACCTTGTTTTTTTGCTAAACAGTAACCCTTCCAAGGAAGATGGTGCGGGTAAGAAGAGATAAAAAAGCACCACCACCTGAGGGCTCTAGCGGTGCTGAATCGGTACCTTCCTCTCCTGTTTTGCCGAAGGCATCTATACAGGATGAGCCATTACCTTTGTCAGGTATAGCAGCTTCCCCAGTGAAGCCTGGGCCTGTATATGTCACTGAGGACACTTTATCAGCAGCCCTAAACAATCTGGAGGAAAGAATTGCTACCTTGATCGCTAAATCCTCTAAAAAGGACAATAAGCGAAGCAGATCTCCTCCAGAGGTAAACCTCCCTTCAGAAGTACCTGAACAAAAGGAGGATGAGGAGGAGGCTACATCAGCAGAGGATGAGGAGTCAGACGGATCAGGGATATCGGATGAGCCTTTCTCGGTATCCCAGATTTTGAAGTCTCAGGTGCAATGTTATGCAGGGACAGTGCCGATCTGCATTTAAGTTATCCTCTTCGGAGGTAACAGAATCACCTGTCTCCTCCCTAGGGTCGTTACGATCCCGCCTAGGTGAATGCTCCTTCCCGGTTCATCCCTTACTAGAGGATCTAATGTACGCAGACTGGCAGCATCCAGATAAGCGTTTCTCACCTCCAAAAAGGTTTAACATTCTTTATCCTATGGAGGAAAGTTTTTTAAAGAAATGGAGCCTGCCTTCGATAGATGCGGCTATTTTTTGTGTAAATAAGAACCTGACTTGTCCGGTGGACAATGTACAAGTGTTTAAAGATCCTTCTGAGAAGAAGTTGGAATCCCTACTGAAATCCTCCTTCCTTTTGGCCGACTCAATTACCCAACCTGCAGTAGCAGCAGTCGGTATGTGTCAGGTCATCTGCCAACAGGTAAAGCAGGGGCTGAAGGAGCTGCCTTCAGAGCAGGCTAAAAATTGGGATAATTTGCCTAAAGCCTTATGCTTCACAGTGGATGCCATGAGGGATTCTATCATACAGGCATCACGCCTTACACTCCAGCTGGTACAGATGCGTAGAGTACTTTTGGCTTAAGCATTGGTCAGCGGAAGCCCCATGCAAAAAGTTGTTGGCAAGTTTCCCGTTCCATGGCGAACGCCTATTTGGGGAAGATTTAGAAAAATATATCCAAAAGATATCAAGTGGTAAAACGACACTTTTACCTGAGAGAAAGAAAAACAAGAGACCTTGTTTTAAACGCACTCTCTCCCCAGCTCCCGGGAAATCAGACTCCAGCCAGTGGCGACGGCCTTTTCAGCCACCCACAAAAGCCAAAGAACAGGCTCAGAAGAACAAGAAGCCGTGGGGTGCAAGAGCTAATAAGCAAGCCCCCAAAACCTCTCATTGAAGGGGCGCCCCCGCTCGGCCGAGTGGGGGGAAGGCTTCGTCAGTTCTCAGCGATTTGGCGGACAGAAACCCAGGACAAATGGGTTGTATCCACAATATCCTCAGGGTACAAATTGGAATTTCGAGAGATCCCATCTTGTCAATTCCGAGGTTCAAGACTCCAAGGATCCACAAAAAGTAAGATTTTTAAAACAGCTTACCTGTAAAATCCTTTTCTTGGAGTACACCACGGGACACAGAGCCAATCATTACATAATGGGTTAAGGGTCACCAGCGGTGATTGGACACTGGCACAACCAATGGAAGACAGTTCCCCTCCATAAAACCCCTCCCATCAGGGGAGTACCTCAGTTTTGTAGCAAAGCAGTAAGGTTCCCATAAGAAGGGGGGGACCTCTGTGTCCCGTGGTGTACTCTAAGAAAAGGATTTTACAGGTAAGCTGTTATAAAAATCCTGTTTTCTTTATCGTACACCACGGGACACAGAGCCAGTCATTACATAATGGGACGTCCCAGAGCAATGCTCATATGAAGGGGGGGAGACACAGATCAAACAGGCCGCTTGCGGACAAAAAGCCCTATACTGCTGCCTGCAGCACCTTTCGCCCGAAGGCGGAATCCTCATGTCCTTTCACATCTATTTGATAGAATTTGGAAATGTATGGACTGAAGACCAAGTTGCAGCTTTACAGATCTGAGTCATCGAAGCCTGGTGATGCACTGCCCATGAAGCACCTATCGCCCTGGTAGAGTGCGCCTTAACAGGAAAAGGAGGAGTCCTGTTCTTCAAACCATAAGCTTGAACAATTACTTGTCTAATCCACCTGGAAATGGTGGATTTTGATGCCGCTTGGCCCTTTTTGGGACCATCCGGCAAAATAAACAAAATATCTGTTTTACGTATCTGAGCGGTTGCTTGCAGATACACCTTTACCGATCTCCCTAAATCTAGAGAGTGCAATAACTTTTCCCCCGCCGTCTGCGGGTTTGGAAAAAAAGAAGGCAGAACAATGTCCTGATTCAAGTGAAAAGCCGACACCACCTTAGGTAGAAAGGCCGGATGGGGTCGTAGTACGATTTTGTCCTTGTGACAAATTAGATAAGGCTCTTTACAAGAAAGAGCTGCTAGCTCTGATACTCTCCTAGCGGAGGCAATAGCAATCAAAAAGGCCAATTTCCTGTTTAATATAATTAAAGGAATATGGCGAATAGGTTCAAAAGGTTGCTTTTGCAACACTGACAATACCAAATTCAAATCCCATGGACACAAGGGAGACCTGACTGGAGGATTTATCCTCAGTACCCCCTGAATAAAAGTCCGAACTAGGGAATGCGATGCCAATGGTCTCTGAAAGAAGACTGATAGAGCCGATATTTGACCCTTGATGGTACTAAGGGCTAATTTCATATCCACTCCTAACTGGCAAAAAGCAAGAATCCTGCTTATTTCATATTTTTGTGGATTCCAACTTCTGGATTCACACCAGGAAACGTATGCTTTCCAGACCCTATGATAAATGAGTCTGGAGACTGGCTTTCTAGCATTAATGAGCGTAGAAAGAGCCGGACCAGAGACCCCTCTCTTTTTTAAAATGTGGATCTCAGCAGCCAGGCCGTCAAATTTTAGCCTTTGTAAGGAAGGGTGGAATACTGGACCCTGTGACAGCAGGTCGTGTCAAAGTGGAAGCTTCCAGGGCCTTCCTATCGCCATCTTTACGATTTCGGCATACCAAGGCCTCCTGGGCCAGTTTGGGGCCACTAGGATTACTGGTATTCCCTCCTCTCTGATCCTGCGAAGCAGTCTTTGTAGAAGAGGGATCTGAGGGAATGCATAGATCAGTGAGAACTGATCCCATGGAGTTATTGGAGCATCTGTCCCGTAGGCTAGAGGATCTCTCGTTCTGGACACAAAGTTGTCCAATTTCTTGTTGAACCTGGAAGCTAGCAGGTCTACCTCTGGCTTTCCCCATCTCGGACATATGGCCTGAAAGATCTCGGGGTGGAGAGACCATTCTCCTGGTAGTAGCTGCTGACGACTCAGATAGTCCGCTTGCCAGTTTTCTATCCCCGGGATGAAGATTGCCGAAAGGCAAGGTACATGCTCTTCTGCCCATGCCAAGATCCGGTTCACCTCTCTTTGGGCTGCCCGACTGCGGGTGCCTCCTTGGTGATTGATGTAAGCTACTGCAGTAGCATTGTCGGATTGAACCCGAACTGGGTAGCCCTGTAACCTGTATGTCCAGGTTTTGAGGGCTAGATATACTGCCCGGATCTCTAGCACATTGATGGGCAGGATCCCCTGAGTCTTGGCCCAGGTTCCCTGGGTAGAAGCCTCCTCGAATACTGCACCCCAGCCCGATAGGCTGGCATCCGTAGACACCACCTTCCAGGCCACTGGGAGGAAGCACTTTCCCTTCCGTAAATTCTTGGCTTCTAGCCACCAATTGAAGCTGTGGCGTGCTTGTGAGGACAGGCGCATGGGTATATCCAGAGCTTGGCTCTTCCTGTTCCAGGAGGCTAAAATATTGCCTTGAAGTAGTCTCGAATGAAACTGGGCGTAAGGGACCGCCTCGAAGGAGGCTACCATCTTTCCCAATAGTCTCATGCAAAGGCGAATAGACAGCCTTTTGTTTGCTTTGACCATGTGGATCAGGTCTTTCAGAGACTGTATCTTTGGCTCTGGCAGGTATACCCTGTTTTGGGCTGTATCTATGATCATGCCCAGGTACACTATCCTTCTTTGGGCCTGGAGAGAGGATTTTTGTAAGTTTATAATCCATCCTAAATGCTCCAGGTATCTTGCTGTAGTGAGCACCGCGTGATCCAATCCTTCCTTTGACTGATCTATTACCAGTAGATCGTCTAGATAGGCTGTTACCGCTATGCCCTGTGTTCTTAGGTTTGCCAACAAAGGAGCTAGCCCCTTTGTGAATACTCTGGGCGCGGTGGCTACACCAAACGGCAGGGCCACAAATTGAAAGTGGCGATGTTCTACCGCGACCCTTAGGAATCTTTGGTGAGCGGGGAGGATTGGTATGTGTAGATATGCGTCTTTGATATCTATGGACGCCATGAATTCTCCGCCTTTTAAAGTAGCGACCACGGATCGAATCGTTTCCATTCGAAAATGGCGAAGGTTCAGAAACCGATTTAGAGATTTTAGATCCAGGATGGGTCTGACTTCTCCGTTTGGCTTTGGAATCACAAAGAGGTTTGAGTAAAAACCTGAACCTTGCTCCTTTTGGGGTACCTCTGTAACCACACCTTGAGCCATTAAGTGATTCAAACCTTTGAAGAAGGATCCTCTTTTCTGTGGATCCTTGGAGAGTCTTGAACCTCGGAATTGAGAAGATGGGATCTCTCGAAATTCCAATTTGTACCCTGAGGATATTGTGGATACAACCCATTTGTCCTGGGTTTCTGTCCTCCAAGTCGCTGAGAACTGACAAAGCCTTCCCCCCACTCGGCCGAGCGGGGGCGCCCCTTCAATGAGAGGTTTTGGGGGCTTGCTTATTAGCTCTTGCACCCCACGGCTTCTTGTTCTTCTGAGCCTGTTCTTTGGCTTTTGTGGGCGGCTGAAAAGGCCGTCGCCACTGGCTGGAGTCCGATTTCCCGGGAGCTGGGGAGAGAGTGCGTTTAAAACAAGGTCTCTTGTTTTTCTTTCTCTCAGGTAAAAGTGTCGTTTTACCACTTGATATCTTTTGGATATATTTCTCTAAATCTTCCCCAAATAGGCGTTCGCCATGGAACGGGAAACTTGCCAACAACTTTTTGCATGGGGCTTCCGCTGACCAATGCTTAAGCCAAAGTACTCTACGCATCTGTACCAGCTGGAGTGTAAGGCGTGATGCCTGTATGATAGAATCTCTCATGGCATCCACTGTGAAGCATAAGGCTTTAGGCAAATTATCCCAATTTTTAGCCTGCTCTGATGGCAGCTCCCTCAGCCCCTGCTTTACCTGTTGGCAGATGACCTGACACATACCGACTGCTGCTACTGCAGGTTGGGTAATTGAGCCGGCCAAAAGGAAGGAGGATTTCAATAGGGATTCCAACTTCTTCTCAGAAGGATCTTTAAACACTTGTACATTGTCCACCGGACATGTCAGGTTCTTATTTACACAAGAAATAGCCGCATCTATCGAAGGCAGGCTCCATTTCTTTAAAAAAAAATCCTCCATAGGATAAAGAATGTTAAACCTTTTTGGAGGTGAGAAACGCTTATCTGGATGCTGCCAGTCTGCGTACATTAGATCCTCTAGTAAGGGATGAACCGGGAAGGAGCATTCACCTTGGCGGGATCGTAACGACCCTAGGGAGGAGACCGGTGATTCTGTTACCTCCGAAGAGGATAACTTAAATGCAGATCGCACTGTCCCTGCATAACATTGCACCTGAGACTTCAAAATCTGGGATACCGAGAAAGGCTCATCCGATATCCCTGATCCGTCTGACTCCTCATCCTCTGCTGATGTAGCCTCCTCCTCATCCTCCTCTTGTTCAGGTACTTCTGAAGGGAGGTTTACCTCTGGAGGAGATCTGCTTCGCTTATTGTCCTTTTTAGAGGATTTAGCGATCAAGGTAGCAATTCTTTCCTCCAGATTGTTTAGGGCTGCTGATAAAGTGTCCTCAGTGACATATGCAGGCCCAGGCTTCACTGGGGAAGCTGCTATACCTGACAAAGGTAATGGCTCATCCTGTATAGATGCCTTCGGCAAAACAGGAGAGGAAGGTACCGATTCAGCACCGCTAGAGCCCTCAGGTGGTGGTGCTTTTTTATCTTTTCTTACCCGCACCATCTTCCTTGGAAGGGTTACTGTTTTGCAAAAAGACAAGGTACCTAGATGCATATACTACCGTGCTTAGTTTAGCAATTGCATATAGTATGCAACTTATAACACATAGCTATGCATAACATGGATGTCTTCTATGAAGTACCCAGTCCAACCACATGGAGTCTTACGTCCCTGTATTGCTGCTGTGTTTCTGTGCCCGGAACAAGAGAACGAACTTGCTTGATGCTGCAGTGTTTGTACACTGACAGATTTTAACTCTGGCGCCGTTTCTCGCGCCTGCGTGCCCGCGCACGCTACTGCGGCCTCCCGCCCCCCTCCTCCGATAAAGCGCGCTCCCGCGCGCGCGTCCTATTGCAGCCACTATGGCGCTGGCTACAGCGAGAGTGCTCTCATCTAGGCTCTCTGATCCAACTTTACCTGCCCTGCAGGAGTCTGGTCAGCCTCTGGAGGAGGAGCGGGGTTTCAAGCAAGCTCAGCAGCAGAAGGACCCACAGTGTGCTTTGCCGAAGCAGACACTGCCAGAGTGAGGTGAGATCTGACTCAGCTCTTTACTCCCCCCAGTGGCGGAAAAAAGGGAAGACATCCATACTTTTTTTGGAAAGGTCCTTAAACTTAGTTTAGGACTCTAACCACTTACCTTTCCTCGCCGCAGGTTTTTTTACCAATTTTCACCCATCACGGCGGGCTATGTGTGCCAACCTTCAGGGATATGGGTTCCTATTTAAAGGATACCTCTCCCCTGGGCCTTGTATAAGACTCTTACCAGGACTTTTAGCGAAGTAGCGAAAGTGCTGGATCTTAGAGCCCAGTCCTCCGAAGAGAGACTTACAGGCGACGCCTCATGGGTGAGGCCCGGATCCCATCCAGTTTTGGCTTAACTTTGTAGGCGTCTTGGATGGGTCCGAAAGCATAGCTCTTTTACCCCCAGAGGGTCTCTTTGGTAGAGCTTTCCTTTAGCACCTCCTAACGCATCCAACACCTTTCGACACTGGCGAAAAAACTGAGGTACTCCCCTGATGGGAGGGGTTATATGGAGGGGAACTGTCTTCCATTGGTTGTGCCAGTGTCCAATCACCGCTGGTGACCCTTAACCCATTATGTAATGATTGGCTCTGTGTCCCGTGGTGTACGATAAAGAAAAGAGGATCCTTCTTCAAAGGTTTGAATCACTTAATGGCTCAAGGTGTGGTTACAGAGGTACCCCAAAAGGAGCAAGGTTCAGGTTTTTACTCAAACCTCTTTGTGATTCCAAAGCCAAACGGAGAAGTCAGACCCATCCTGGATCTAAAATCTCTAAATCGGTTTCTGAACGTTCGCCATTTTCGAATGGAAACGATTCGATCCGTGGTCGCTACTTTAAAAGGCGGAGAATTCATGGCGTCCATAGATATCAAAGACGCATATCTACACATACCAATCCTCCCCGCTCACCAAAGATTCCTAAGGTTTGCGGTAGAACATCGCCACTTTAAATTTGTGGCCCTGCCGTTTGGTGTAGCCACCGCGCCCAGAGTATTCACAAAGGTGCTATCTCCTTTGTTGGCAAACCTAAGAACACAGGGCATAGCGGTAACAGCCTATCTAGACGATCTACTGGTAATAGATCGGTCAAAGGAAGGATTGGATCACGCTGTGCTCACTACAGCAAGATACCTGGAGCATTTAGGATGGATTATAAACTTACAAAAATCCTCTCTCCAGGCCCAAAGAAGGATAGTGTACCTGGGCATGATCATAGATACAGCCCAAAACAGGGTATACCTGCCAGAGCCAAAGATACAGTCTCTGAAAGACCTGATCCACAAGGTCAAAGCAAACAAAAGGCCGTCTATTCGCCTTTGCATGAGACTATTGGGAAAGATGGTAGCCTCCTTCGAGGCGGTCCCTTACGCCCAGTTAAATTCGAGACTGCTTCAAGGCAATATTTTAGCCTCCTGGAACAGGAAGAGCCAAGCTCTGGATATACCCATGCGCCTGTCCTCACAAGCACGCCACAGCTTCAATTGGTGGCTAGAAGCCAAGAATTTACGGAAGGGAAAGTGCTTCCTCCCAGTGGCCTGGAAGGTGGTGTCTACGGATGCCAGCCTATCGGGCTGGGGTGCAGTATTCGAGGAGGCTTCTACCCAGGGAACCTGGGCCAAGACTCAGGGGATCCTGCCCATCAATGTGCTAGAGATCCGGGCAGTATATCTAGCCCTCAAAACCTGGACATACAGGTTACAGGGCTACCCAGTTCGGGTTCAATCCGACAATGCTACTGCAGTAGCTTACATCAATCACCAAGGAGGCACCCGCAGTCGGGCAGCCCAAAGAGAGGTGAACCGGATCTTGGCATGGGCAGAAGAGCATGTACCTTGCCTTTCGGCAATCTTCATCCCGGGGATAGAAAACTGGCAAGCGGACTATCTGAGTCGTCAGCAGCTACTACCAG
The DNA here is from genome assembly GCA_029206835.1 of Rana muscosa. NCBI lineage: Eukaryota > Metazoa > Chordata > Amphibia > Anura > Ranidae > Rana > Rana muscosa. Next base: position 24,843,262 of record CM055121.1, read on the forward strand.
GAGAATGGTCTCTCCACCCCGAGATCTTTCAGGCCATATGTCTGAGATGGGGAAAGCCAGAGGTAGACCTGCTAGCTTCCAGGTTCAACAAGAAATTGGACAACTTTGTGTCCAGAATGAGAGATCCTCTAGCCTACGGGACAGATGCTCTAATAACTCCATGGGATCAGTTCTCACTGATCTATGCATTCCCTCAGATCCCTCTTCTACAAAGACTGCTTCGCAGGATCAGAGAGGAGGGAATACCAGTAATCCTAGTGGCCCCAAACTGGCCCAGGAGGCCTTGGTATGCCGAAATCGTAAAGATGGCGATAGGAAGGCCCTGGAAGCTTCCACTTCGACACGACCTGCTGTCACAGGGTCCAGTATTCCACCCTTCCTTACAAAGGCAAAATTTGACGGCCTGGCTGCTGAAACCCACATTTTAAAAAAGAGAGGGGTCTCTGGTCCGGCGCTTTCTACGCTCATTAATGCTAGAAAGCCAGCCTCCAGACTCATTTATCATAGGGTCTGGAAAGCATACGTTTCCTGGTGTGAATCCAGAAGTTGGAATCCACAAAAATATGAAATAAGCAGGATTCTTGCTTTTTGCCAGTTAGTGGATATGAAATTAGCCCTTAGTACCATCAAGGGTCAAATATCGGCTCTATCAGTCTTCTTTCAGAGACCATTGGCATCGCATTCCCTAGTTCGGACTTTTATTCAGGGGGTACTGAGGATAAATCCTCCAGTCAGGTCTCCCTTGTGTCCATGGGATTTGAATTTGGTATTGTCAGTGTTGCAAAAGCAACCTTTTGAACCTATTCGCCATATTCCTTTAATTATATTAAACAGGAAATTGGCCTTTTTGATTGCTATTGCCTCCGCTAGGAGAGTATCAGAGCTAGCAGCTCTTTCTTGTAAAGAGCCTTATCTAATTTGTCACAAGGACAAAATTGTACTACGACCCCATCCGGCCTTTCTACCTAAGGTGGTGTCGGCTTTTCACTTGAATCAGGACATTGTTCTGCCTTCTTTTTTTCCAAACCCGCAGACGGCGGGGGAAAAGTTATTGCACTCTCTAGATTTAGTGAGAGCGGTAAAGGGTATCTGCAAGCAACCGCTCAGATACGTAAAACAGATGTTTCTCTTACCATCCATGGACTGACACGGTGTCTCTTTACACTTTACACGTGGGTTATGTCCCTGCTTGCAGGAGAAGACCTAGGCAGAATGTGAAATGTTACATACATTCTTAAAGCCAGAGCTGAACAGCCCCACCCAGGGGGCGGTCCCTCCGGACATAACCCTCCCACTACAGTCAGCAGACTTCAGTTTTTTTCTGCCTAGCAGAAGGAGAAGACGTGGCTCTCTCAGGAGCCAGTCTCCTGACCTATTTTTATTCCTTTTCTGGAATTCTTTTTTATTTTATTTTTGAGAATCTTCTATCAACTGTCGGCTGGGCAACAGGTTGGGTACAAGATATCCTCGTAGTCTTCCCTGTCCGACCATCGAGCGTGCTGATCCTCGCCTTGTGTGCGTGAGACTCAGTTCACGACAGGCCCCATGACTCCAGGGGTGGCCGGGTTTGCTTTCATGCTCCCACGGTCCTCTCAAGACTGAACAGTTCCTGACTGACTGTATCTTTCGCGGTGGACCGGGCCGACAGCTACTCAGTACTGCACTGTGATAGTCCTGTCAGAAACACACCAGTGGGTCCCTCAAGGGACGGGTAAGTAGTCTCTCCTGCCTGCAGGTGAGTACAAAAGGCTGTGTGTTTCTCTGTGGGGGATTTTCCCTGTCTCCCCCTGTATTTCATTGTCACTCTCTGTCACCATTGCTGGCGCTGTGCTGTGTGGGGTGCCTGGGGGTCACACTGTTCTTGGAGGGGCTAATGCTGGTCTGCAGATATGCTTGGGGCCTTTTTTTGTGCGTTTTGGGGCCTGAGCGGCGCTGTGTGTGTGTGCTGTTTTTTTTTTTTCACTTTTGCTGAGTCATGGCGGCCATCTTGCCGTGGATCGCCTCAGTGAAGTGCGGCGGCCATTTTCTTGTAGCCCGCGCAATCTTCAGCACTAGTTTTGGTCTCTAGCGCTGCTGTAACAGCGCGAATCTCCTCACAATCTCCTCACAGCTCACCAGCGCTGACACAGCGCGGTACAGACAGCGGAACTGAGCGGTTCCTGGTCCGGTTTGGTGAGTCCCCTGGGCGCCCCCTCCTCAGTCAGCACAGCCTGTGGGTGGACTTTTTATCTGAGGAGTCTCAGAGGGGGGCAATATGGAGTCTCTGTCACCAGCTTCCCCTAAATGTCAGTGGACAACAGGCAGTGCTTCAGCACCTGCGGTCCCTAGGGACCAGTTGTGGGCAGTCCTGGAATCATTTCTGACCAGGATGGGAGCTGTGTGCAAGCGCAAAGGAGCAAAAAAGCGCCCTCTCCCCACTTTACTTCATGAGGGCAGTGCGCTGATTCAGATATGGGCCTAGCCACTACCGCTCAGGTCCCTAGTTCTGAATGTATTGGATGGTTTTGAACAGGACATTCCTTATGAGGAAAACGCCAGTTCTGAGTCAGTAAATGACAGGGCGCTTGTTAGTGTACTCATGACTGCGGTGAGGGACACTCTCAAGCTAAAATGCTGCGGAGGCAGAACCTCAGGCGGATACAGTCTCCTTTGGTTCTTTTAAGGCCAGGCCTTCTAAAGAGGTGTTTCCATATGTACTTTCTTTGACCAGCTCCTTGATAAGGTCTGGGAAAAGCCGCAAAATAATTTTTTTATGGTCCCGCGGTGTTTGTCTATCAGATACCCCTTGAAGATGCCCTACTTAAAAAGTGGGCTTCTCCCCCAGGGTCGACCCTCCAGTCGCCCGGTTGAATAAGGCCATCACTCTCCCGATGGAGGGGACTCCTGCATTTGAGGACCCCACTGACAGGAGGTCAGAAGTGCTGAGCAGAGCCATGTTTGCCTTGTTGGGATCCGCCCTACGGCCTGTGGTAGCGGCGACCCTTGTGTCTTAAACACTTACAGGTTGGGCAAAAATGTTGCACCTAGCTGTACAGGAGCATAATCTTCCTCCAGACACAGTTGCTTTGGCCCACCAACTGGTTCAGGGCCTGGTTTATGTGTGCGACGCCACGTTGGACGCGGCCCCTTTAATATCCAGGGCCTCTGTCTCGGCGGTGGTATTGCGTCGTCTTATCTGGTTGCAGTGCTGGTCTGCTGACCTAGCCTTAGGAAGCTCCTGACGGATCTACCATTTAAAGGTGGTAGACCTTTCGGTGCTGCTCTGGATGACATCGTCATGGATGTCATGGGAGGTAAAAGCACTCTTCTTCCTTAGACTAGCAAGGGTGAGGAGGCCTGCCGCAAACAGGGGCCTTCCTTTCCAGCAAAACAGGGTTTTTTCATCAGTCAGAGTTCACGGGTAGGCCCTCTCAGACTGACGGCAGTGCGGCTGGTGGGCACAAGTGCCCCTGGGTGCGTAAGCCGAACAAGCGGCTCCCAAGCCCGCCTCCGCCCGACTCTGGGGTGGGGGGACGACTTCGCAGGTCACGAATCGGTGGTCCTCCCGAATCTCTGACTGGTGGGTGTGCGAGGTGGTCACCTCAGGATACAGGATAGTATTCCAATCCTGGCCCCCAGACAGATTCTTTCCCTCAAATCTTCCTCTCCTTCCTACCTGTCGGGCAGCCCTCTTGGGGGCTGTACAGGATTTGATCAGGTCCGGAGTGATTGTGCCGGTTCCGTCACAGGAGAGTTTTCAGGGATTCTACTCGAATCTGTTTGTCGTCCCAAAAATAGGACGTGGTTCGACCTATCCTGGACCTCAAGGCCCTAAATGCCTTCGAGAAGGTGCAGAAATTCCGCATGGAATCCATTCGCACGGTGATCGCTACACTCCACCAAAGGGATTTTCTTCTGGCGTCCTTGGACTTCAAGGGCGCCTACTTGCATGTTCCGATCTGCGCAAGTCACCAGAAGTTTCTGCGCTTTGCGATCAGCGAAGTCCACTATCGATTGTGGCTCTTCCTTTCGGCCTAGCCTCGGCACCAAGGGTGTTCACCAAGGTGCTTGCTCCGGTTCTAGCCTTCTGTTACAGCGAGGTATTGCTGTTGTGGGCTATCTGGACGATGTTCTGCTAAGAGCAGAAAGTGGATCAGACTTAGAGGAAAGGTGACTATTTGTCAATTAGACCCTCAGGGACTCGGGTGGTTCCTGAACATTCAGGAGTCAGTAATGGTCCCGACTGAGTGTCTGGAGTATCTAGTTCTGATTCTGGACTCCTTGGAGGCAAAGGTATCCTACCTCTGGAGAAGTTGCTGACACTTCAGTCTGCGGTGCGGGTGCTGACATCCCAAAAATGGTGGTCAATCCGTTTTTTGCATGAGAGTCCCGAGTCTCATGGTGGCCTTCTTCGCGGCCGTTCCGTATGCCCAATCACACACCAGGGCATTGCAGAAGGAGATCTTGTCCACCTGGGACAAATCCCCGTTGTCCTTGGATCTTCAGATCCAGGTGATTCACCTGGTCAGGGCGCCCCTGACATGGTGGTTGAGATCCTCGGCTCTTCGGTCCGGAAAGTCGTTCCCCTCCCATCCAATGGACGGTACTCACGACGGACACCAGCCTGACGGGCTGGGGTGGAGTCTGGGGAGTCCTATCGGCTCAGGCCTTTTACTCCGGACGAGCCCGTTTACCAATCACTGTTCTGGAAATACGGGCCATCGGACTGTGTCTCTCCTCAGGTCGGAGAGAGTACGGGGTCGCTCCATCAGGAGCCAGTCGGACACCGCCATGGTGGTGGCGTATGTAAACCATCAAGGGGGAACTCGGAGCTCAGCTGAGGCTTCCGAGGTAGTCCGTATCCTGAAGTGGGCCGGAAGAAACATGCCGGCTCTGTAGGCCATTTTACATTCTGGGCATAGACAATGGGCAGGCGGACTATCTGAGTCGCCAATCGCCAGACACCGGACCAAGAAGAGTGGTCCTTGCATATTTCAACTCCTTTACCGACCGGTGGGGCACGCCGGATGTGGACCTGATGGCCTCTCGACTCAATCGCAAGGGTCGAGGTTGTGGCCAGATCCAGGGATCCTTGGGCGATGCCTCGGATGCGTTGGTGGCCCCATAGGGTCCTTATCGCCTGATATAAACTCTGGCGATCCTAATTGTTCCGGATTGGCCTCAGCATCACTGGTACGCTGATCTGGTACGTCTCATTGCGGAAGTTCCCTGGCGGTTGCCGATGAGGGAGGACCTTCAGTCTCAAGGTCCTATGTTTCATCCGGCTTACAGTCTCTGGCTTTAACGGCAGGGCTGTTAAAAGCCAGGTGTTGAGGGACCGAGGTCTCTCGGACTCGGTCATTTTGACCATGTTAAGGACACGGAAGTCTTCCTCCAGGCAGATCTATCACCGTGCCTGGAAAGCTTATATCGCCATGTGCGAAGCGCTAGACTGGCGTCCTCGGACGTATTCCGTCCCCAGAATCCTGCATCCTCTGCAGTGTGGAGTGACCCAAAAGCTTGCTTTGAGTACCATCAAGGATCAGATTTCGGCCTTGGCAGTTTTCTTTCAGCGACCTCTAGCGGGTCATTTTCTTGGTTAGCACCTTGTGTTGGGGGTTCGCCATGTGCTCCCTCCTGTCAAGCCTCCTCTCCCACCGTGGGATCTGAATTTGGTGCTCTCGGTCCTCCAGGAACCTCCTTTTGGGAATATCCGGGATATTCCCCTCTTGTCTTGTCTCAGAAGGTGGCCTTTTTAGTGGCAATCACTTCTGTTTGACGAGTGTCTGAGTTGGCGGCTTTGTCCTGCAAGTCGCCATATTTAGTCATCCATAAGGATAAGGCGGTGTTGCATCTGCGACCTTCCTTTTTTGCCAAAGGTGGTGTCGACCTTTCACCTACATGAGGACATTGCCCTCCCGTCCTTGTGTCCTCACCCATCGCATCCCAGAGAGTTTGTGCTGCACATATTGGAGGTGGTACGAGCCTTACGGGTGTACCTGTCTGCTACTGCTTCTATTCGGAAGTCCGACTCACTGTTTGTGACTGTCTCTGGTCCATAACAGGGCCAAGCGGTTTCGTCTGCCATCATTTTTAGGGGAATCAGACAAACCGTCATTCAAGCCTATGCTATCAAAGGGCGGGCGCCTCCCTTTCCGGTTACGGCGCATTCCACCAGGGCAATTGGTGCTTCCTGGGTTTCCCGACATCAAGCGTCGGTTGCACAAGTGTGCAAGGCGGCGACCTTGTCGTCTGTTCATGCCTTTTAAGTTTATAAGGTTAATGTGGCTGCATCTTCGGATGCTTCCTTTGGCCGCAGGGTGCTGCAGGCCGCTGTTTAAAGTTGCAACTCCTCCGTTAAAGAGCTCTGCCTTCTTGGAGTGAAATTTTGGTTTTTCCATTTATACTGCTCCCATCCCTCTTGACACTGCTTTGGGACATCCCACGTGTAAAGTGTAAAGAGACACCGTGTCAGTCCATGGATGGTAAGAGAAAATAGGATTTTTTTGTACTCACCGTAAAATCCTTTTCTCTGACATCCATGGACTGACACGGCACCCACCCTTCCTTTTAAGTTTGTACTGCTTTGTTAGGATCTGAAGTCTGCTGACTGTAGTGGGAGGGTTATGTCCGGAGGGACCGCCCCCTGGGTGGGGCTGTTCAGCTCTGGCTTTAAGAATGTATGTAACATTTCACATTCTGCCTAGGTCTTCTCCTGCAAGCAGGGACATAACCCACGTGTAAAGTGTAAAGAGACACCGTGTCAGTCCATGGATGTCAGAGAAAAGGATTTTACGGTGAGTACAAAAAATCCTATTTTTGTTTATTTTGCCAGATGGTCCCAAGAGGGGCCAAGCGGCATCAAAATCCACCATTTCCAGGTGGATTAGACAAGTAATTGTTTAAGCTTATGCTTTAAAGAACAGGACTCCTCCTTTTCCTGTTAAGGCGCACTCTACCAGGGCGATAGGTGCTTCATGGGCAGTGCATCACCAGGCTTCGATGGCTCAGATCTGTAAAGCTGCAACTTGGTCTTCAGTCCATACATTTTCCAAATTCTATCAAATAGATGTGAAAGGACATGAGGATTCCACCTTCGGGCGAAAGGTGCTGCAGGCAGCAGTATAGGGCTTTTTGTCCGCAAGCGGCCTGTTTGATCTGTGTCTCCCCCCCTTCATATGAGCATTGCTCTGGGACGTCCCATTATGTAATGATTGGCTCTGTGTCCCGTGGTGTACGATAAAGAAAGTAGGATTTTTATAACAGCTTACCTGTAAAATCCTTTTCTTGGAGTACACCACGGGACACAGAGGTCCCCCCCTTCTTATGGGAACCTTACTGCTTTGCTACAAAACTGAGGTACTCCCCTGATGGGAGGGGTTATATGGAGCGTAACTGTCTTCCATTGGTTGTGCCAGTGTCCAATCACCGCTGGTGACCCTTAACCCATTATGTAATGATTGGCTCTGTGTCCCGTGGTGTACTCCAAGAAAAGGATTTTACAGGTAAGCTGTTATAAAAATCCTACTTATGTAGACGCTAACTTTTGCGCAAACCAATCAATATACGCTTATTGCGTTTTTTTTTTTTTTTGTTTGTTTTTTTTACCAAAAATATGTAGAATAATACATATCGGCCTAAACTGAGGAAAATATTTGTTTTAAAAAATAAATAAAAAATGGGATATTTATTATAGCAAAATCTTAAAAATATTGTGTTTTTTTTTTTAAATTGTCGTTTTTTTTGGTTGATAGCGCAAAAAATAAAAACCGCAGAGGGGATCAAATACCACCAAAAGAAAGCTCTATTTGTAGATAAAAAATTATCAAAATTTCACATGGGTACAGTGTTGCATGGCCGCGCAATTGTCATTCAAAAATGTTACAGCGCTGAAAGCTGAAAATTGGCCTGGGCAGGAAGGGGGTGAAAATGCCCGGTATTGAAGTGGTTAAAGTGTATATATGATTTTTTTAAAGCTGCACTTACTGAGCCAGTACAAAATATACCATAATTTATATATAAAATGTGTGTACATACACAAAATATGGTAGTCCATGAAAAAACTTTAGTCCAAAGTTGCACAGAAAAAGTCTCCTTTTGCCAAGTGCCAGTGGTCAAAAAGTACTTGAACAATGCTTTCTTCTATATATAATGAAGTGCCACACTCTCAACCTGCGTTTTAAAGTAGTTGTAAAGGATTTATTTTTTAAAAAACAAACATGTCATACTTGCCTGATCTGTATAATGGAAAAAATTAAGGTGTATACTGCGCTGTCTTAGAACAAAACTATCTATATATGTGACAAATGCTGCAACTTAAATGTGAGACACACACAATAGAAACAAATAAACTTAAAAAAGCTGCGCAAAAAATAAACAAAAATCCTTATAGTGATAAAGGATTATCCAGAACTCAATCTATGACAATACAAGCAAACAATATATACAGGTTGTCAAAATAATGACTAAATAAATAATTGACAGTATTTAGAAAAAAAGGGAGTCCTGTGTATGGGAAATAAATTATCAAAAAAAGGTGTCTGACAGAATAACATAAATGAATGAAGGTCTCATTGATCCACTGTTGGTGACTCCAAACTCAAAACACCAGATGAAAAAGTGCTGTTAGTCTAATAGACAGAAATTCCACCACCATTAGAGTTTACTGCCGCTTACCGGAACACCTGATCCCTTCAGAGATCAGTGAAAGCAGATGGCTGTATTCCCCTGCCAGGGTCTCTAAAAGTGGCTAGAATCTGTGTTGCTCCACTAGGATTATACACCAGTCCTCTCCATATAGCCCGGATTCGATTTGCCAATAGAAAGGAAAGCCACCATAGTGTAATCCAGTTTAAAATAATATTTAATGTAATAAAATTGCACTTACAATTAGATGAAAACAAAAGCGTGTGGTATGTTAAAGCCGGCCGGCTAAAAGACAGCCCGCTCCTTCCGGACTCTCGGTATGTTGGTGACGTCAGCACGCCGCTCCTCCCCACGCCGTTTCATCACAAATGACGTCGTCCTGGGGCACGGGCGGCGTGCTGACCCACCGCCATATATAGTGCACAAACAACAGACGCCCAGATCTGATCTCCCCGCGTCACTGCCGCATAAATCGCCATTTTAGTAGTGGGCAAAATTATCCATATATATAGAACCCCATATCCTACTCTTTTGGCTTCTTGTCTCCGCAGTATATTGATCATACTGGGATCGAATGTCTGTTTAAAACACAAATATGTTTTTTTATATAAAAATCCCGTATCAAGGAAGGATTCTGCGGGCTGGTGGTGCCGCGCATCTCCTCCATCATAGATTTAGGATGTAACATGTTAAAAAGTATACAGGCTAGATTCCCAAAAGAAAAAAAAACTGGAAATCCTATTAGTGTTACACTAGGCTATAATAACGCATATCTCATTACATTAATAATTGTATTGGCCACTATATTTGAGTATATTTGAATAGTACTCAGGGCCCCTACTGGATGCAACCAGTACTGCATAATGGCAGCCTAATAAACGTATAATATATAATCATTTAAAATGTATAAGGAGGAACAGGGCCTAATACAGCTCAAATTAAGGGCTAATAAAAAACACATATAATTTGAACATTAGTATAAACATTTATTCGCTGAGAATACGTAGGCGATGCCAGGCTCATATGGTTAACCACTTAACGACCGCCCACTGTAAATATACGTCAGCAGAATGGCACCGACAGGCAGAATCACGTATATGTACGTGATTGCCTTTGTATAGTTGGGGGTCCGATCGGACCCCCCTTCTTTACAGTGAGCGGTCGTTTTACCTTCGGGAGCGATCCGACATGAGGGGACGGCCGTTCGATTCCGGCCACCCCCTCTCGATCGCTCCCGGCGAATGAGAGAGCTTCCCCTGCCTGCCAGGAAGGAGGAAGTGATGTCATCTCTCCTGGGGCGCTCACATATACCGAGCGCCGTACAGGAGAAGATGCCAGGTTAGTACACAAAACAGCACACTGACACCAGGACACATAGGCACATAAATCGCCCCCCCAGGCCCCACCAGACACCCCCAGATCACCCCCCAGCCCCCCGTCACAGTGTCACTGATTGCAGTGACCATTTATTTAGTGATCACTGCAATCAGTGACATTTGTGACTGTAAAAGTGTCACTACATTTAGTTTTAGGTCCAGTGTAGCCCCCTAACCCCCCCCCCTAATAAAGGTTTAACCCCCTGATCACCCCCCAGATAACCCTTTCACCCCCTATCACCACTGTCACTAAGCAATCATTTTTCTGATCGATGTCTTAGCGTCGGTGATGCTGATCGGTAGCCAGTAATTTTTTTTTAGGTTCGCCGCAGGTTTTTATAGCGTCGGGTACCCCCATATATTACCTAATGAAAGTTTAACCCCCTTGATCGCCCCCCAGGTAACCCTTTCACCCCCTATCACCACTGTCACTAAGTTATAATTTTTCTGATCGATGTCTTAGCGTCGGCGATGCTGATCGGTAGCCAGTAATTTTTTTTAGGTTCGCCGCAGGTTTTTATAGCGTCGGGTACCCCCATATATTACCTAATAAAGGTGTAACCCCCTTGATCACCCCCCAGGTAACCCTTTCACCCCCTAGCACCGCCGTCACTATGCAATCATTTTTCTGATCGATGTCTTAGCGTCGGCGATGCTGATCGGTAGCCAGTAATTTTTTTTAGGTTCGCCGCAGGTTTTTATAGCGTCAGGTACCCCCATATATTATCTAATAAAGGTTTAACCCCCTGATCGCCCCCCAGGTAACCCTTTCACCCCCTATCACCACTGTCGCTAAGCAATCGTTTTTATGATCGTTGTCTTAGTGTCGGTGATGCCGATAGGTAGCCAGTAATTTTTTTTTAGGTTCGCCGTCAGGTTTTTATATAGCGTCAGGTACCCCCATATATTACCTAATAAAGGTTTTAACCCCCTAATTGCCCCTAGTTAACCCTTTCACCAGTGATCATCATATAAGTGTTACGGGTGACACTGGTTAGTTTTGCTTTTTATAGTGTCAGGGCACCCGCCGTATATAACCCAATAAAGGTTTAACCCCCTGATCGCCCGGCGGGTGATATCAGTTAGGTTTTAGCGTCAGAGAGGGTCTGCGTCACACCCCAGGCAGCGTCAGGTTAGTGCCAGTAACGCTAACACCCACGCGTGAAGCATACACCCCCCTTAGTGGTATAGTATCTGATCAGCTCAATATCTGATCTGATCAGATCTATACTAGCGTCCCCAGCAGTTTAGGGTTCCCAAAAACGCAGTGTTAGCGGGATCTGCCCAGATACCTGCTAGCACCTGCGTTTTGCCCCTCCGTCCAGCCCAGGCCACCGAAGTGCAGTATCGATCGATCACTGTCACTTGCAAAACACAACACACATAACTGCAGCGTTCGCAGAGACAGGCCTGATCCCTGCGACTCCAGTGCTGTAGGAGGTAATTTCACCACCACAGTTAAAAAAAAAAAGCATATATGCCGAAGCATTGGGGCAGCAGGAGCAGAGGAGCGATTTTGCTCCTAATGCCACGTACATACGGTCGAAATTCCGACGTAGGCTTGCCCGTGGAAAAGTCTGACCATGTGTACGCGGCATAACTTTTGCGGGAAGATGCCCCCATTCTTCGGCATATATAAATGGTGCATGTATGCCCATCATTAGAAGTGGGTGGATGAAGGGCGGTATTCTAATGGTGGGCATACCCACCGATCAATCTTTTTTTTTCGTTCAGCCAACAGGCTGCATGGAAAAAAAGATTACAATACATGTCCAACAAGGACCAGCAACGTACTGGTATGTTGCTGGACTTTGAATGTTTATACCAGAATGATGCCTGCGGGTTTAGGTATCATCTTGGTATCATTCTTTTCAGCCAGCGGCCGGCTTTCATGTAAAAGCAATCCTAGTGGCTAATTGGCCTCTGGACTGCTTTTACAAGCAGTGGGAGGGAATGTCCCCCCCCCCCGGATATAAAAAGCGCCATTGGGAAATTGGGAAAGCATTTTATCACACCGATCTTGGTGTGGTCAGATGCTTTGAGGGCAGAGGAAAGATCTAGGGTCCAATAGACCCCAGTTTTTTCAAAAAAAGAGTACCTGTCATTACCTATTGCTATCATAGGGGATATTTACATTCCCTGAGATAACAATAAAAGTGATAAAAATAAATAAATATGGAAGCAACAGTTTAAAAATAAAATAAAAAAGCAAAATTAATAATAATAAAAAAAAAAAAGCACCCCTGTCCTGCCCTGCTCTTGCCCAATGGCGAACGCAAGCGTCGGTCTGGCGTCATATGTAAACAGCAATTGCACCATGCATGTGAGGTATCACCGCAAAGGTCAGATCGAGGGCAGTAATTTTAGCAGTAGACCTCCTCTGTAAATCTAACGGGGTAACCTGTAAATGCTTTTAAAGGCTTTTAAAAATGTATGTAGTTTGTCGCCAATGCGCGTTTGTGCGAAATTTTAAAGCATGTCGTGTTTGGTATCTATGTACTCGGCCTAAGATCATCTTTTTTATTTCATCAAACATTTGGGCAATATAGTGTGTTTTAGTGCATTAAAATTAAAAAAAGTGTATTTTTTCCCAAAAAAATGCGCTTGAAAAATCGCTGCGCAAATACTGTGTAGAAAAAAAAATGCAACACCCACCATTTTATTCTGTAGGGCCTTTGCTTTAAAAATATATATAATGTTTGGGGGTTCAACATAATTTTCTTGCAAAAAAAAATGTTTTCATGTAAACAAAAAGTGTCAAAAAGGGCTTTGTCTTCAAGTGGTTAGAAGAGTGGATGTAAGCTTCCTAATGTTGTGTATAAAATGCCAGAACAGTTCAAAACCCCCCCCCAAATGACCCCATTTTGGAAAGTAGACACCCCAAGCTATATACTGAGAGGCATGTCGAGTCCATGGAATATTTTATATGTTGACACAAGTTGCGGAAAAAATAATTTTTTTTTTTTTTTTTGCACAAAGTTGTCACTAAATGATATATTGCTCAAACATGCCATGGGCATATGTGGAATTACACCCCAAAATACATTCTGTTGCTTCTCCTGAGTACGGGGATACCACATGTGTGAGACTTTTTGGGAGCCTAGCCGCGTACGGGACCCCAAAAACCAAGCACCGCCTTCAGGCTTTCTAAGGGTGTCAATTTTTGATTTCACTTCTCACTGCCTATCACAGTTTCGGAGGCCATGGAATGCCCAGATGGCACAAAACCCCCCCAAATGACCCCATTTTGGAAAGTAGACACCCCAAGCTATTTGCTGAGAGGTATTGTGAGTATTTTGCAGATCTCGCTTTTTGTCACAAAGTTTTGAAAATTGAAAAAAAAAAGAAAAAAAATGTTCTTTCTTAATTTTCAAAAACAAATGAGAGCTGTAAAATACTCACCATGCCTCTCAGCAAACAGCTTGGGGTGTCTACTTTCCAAAATGGGGTCATTTGGGGGGGTTTTGTGCTATTTTGGCATTTTATGGCCTTCAAAACTGTGATAGGTAGTGAGGAGTGAAATCAAAAATTTGCGCCCTTAGAAATCCTGGAGGCGGTGCTTGGTTTCTGGGGTCCCGTACGTGGCTAGGCTCCTAAAAAGTCCCACACATGTGGTATCCCCGTACTCAGGAGAAGCAGCAGAATGTATTTTGGGGTGCAGTTCCACATATAACCATGGCATGTGTGAGCAATATATCATTTAGTGACAACTTTTTGTAATTTTTTTTTTTTTTTTGTCATTATTCAATCACTTGGGACAAAAAAAAAAAATATTCAATGGGCTCAACATGCCTCTCAGCAATTTCCTTGGGGTGTCTACTTTCTAAAATGGGGCCATTTGGGGGGGTTTTGTACTGCCCTGTCATTTTAGCACCTCAAGAAATGAGATAGGTAGTCATAAATTAAAAGCTGTGTAAATTCCAGAAAATGTACCCTAGTTTGTAAACGCTATAACTTTTGCGCAAACCGATAAATATACGCTTATTGACATTTTTTTTACTAAAGACATGTGGCTGAATACATTTTGGCCTAAATGTATGACTAAAATTGAGTTTATTCGATTTTTCTTATAACAAAAAGTAGAAAATATCATTTTTTTTCAAAATTTTCGGTCTTTTTCCGTTTTATATCGCAAAAAATAAAAATCGCAGAGGCAATCAAATACCATTAAAAGAAAGCTCTATTTGTGGGAAGAAAAGGACGCAAATTTCGTTTGGGTACAACATTGCATGTCCGCACAATTTACAGTTAAAACAGCGCAGTGCAAAATTCTGAATTCACCTCTGGTCCTTTAGCTACCAAATGGTCCGGGGCTTAAGTGGTTAAAGGGAGATCTACCCCTTTGATGGAAAAAATACCATCGAACATGGCAGAGCCACCATAACTCTAATAGAACAGTCAAACCTCAAAGCCGCATCTCCCCAATTGATGAGCTCATGCAATCTCTAAGAGTACCGACCACCTAAATTTAGGAAGAAGTAAGCAGGGAATAATATTAATAAAAGACTGTATAAAAGAAAACATAATTTTTTAAAAAATATTTTATATACAGTTCTTATTACTTTTCAAAGGGAGTTTCATTTTGACCTCATAGGGCTTCCCCTCTATCTATTTATAATATAGAGAAATAAAGGTCACTATGTCTCTAATAGTAAGCTTGGACAATAAGGGAGTTGAAAAAAAACCCTGTCCCTAAGATATCTGAATAAGCCCAATTGACAGGTCTACCCTCTCCATGCTAAAATTATTTCCCCCATGGAGAAATCAAAACTTATATTCACAAACTACAGGTATTCAAAACCACGTGACGACTGAGAGATCAGGTCTGGTTCACAAATCACCTGTTATATCACCCAAATGGCACCATGGACTATATAGCTCCCTAAGGATGTTCTAAGCATTATCTATAAATGCGTTCACATCTATGTCTATATTCAGGCCGTAGGGGGTATAACTCCGTACCCTATATATCCATGCCATTTCCATCTTAGGTATAGCCCTCACTGGAGGGGTGGCTCTCTAGTGAGGGAAATATCAATCAATCCCCAGGAACACCGTGCCTGCTGGGTTGCGCTCGTGATGTAAATCATAATGCCTTGACACTGAGTGGTCTTTAAATCCACTTTTGATGTTGGCAATATGCTCACCCAAACGCACTTGCATCGATCTCTTTGTGCGGCCTATATATTGCATCCCGCAGGGACATTGCAATAAATATACAACCCCTGTGGAACTGCAGGTAACAAATGACTCAATCTGATGTTCCCTAGAGGTACTTGTTGATCTAAATGAGGCCGTTTATTTAGATTTGATTTTGTTAAGTCTACACACTTGGCATCTACGACACTGATGATATCCAGAAATATTCTGGAAAAAGGATACTCTTTTGGGTGGTGGATCAACCACATTGGGTGCTACTTTATCCCGAAGTGAAGGGACCCCCCTAAAGATAACCTGTGGTACAGCTGGCAAAAAGGTGCTAATAATTTGATCACTCTTCAGCACATGCCAGTGTTTCCGCATGATCTTTTTCACAAAAAAATGTTGGGTGGAATAAGTAGTGACAAGTGGTATGAGTGGTCCATCACGTTTCTTTTTTGGACCTCCATCCAATAGGACTGTTCTATCAATTCTCCCAACCTCATTTATTATTGTTTCTAAGGAGTTCGAGTCATACCCTTTCTCTACCAATCTTTCTTTCAAGATATTGGCTTGAAGGGCATAATCAGCCATCTCTGAGCAATTCCGCCTCATCCTTATGAATTGACTCCTGGGCACTGATTTGAGCCAAGAATCCTTATGGCAGCTTCCTAGAGGTATATACGCGTTACGATCCGTTTCTTTAAAGCGGTTGTAAACCCAGACGAAATTTTTTTTTTTTCAAATCACCTGCAAGAAAAAGCCATAATGAGCTAGTATGACTAGCATACTAGCTCATTATGAATCACTTACCTTAGATCGGGACCCCCGAAGCCATCCTCGTCCCCCGCTCCGACCGCAGCCATCGCTCCTCAGATACCCGGAACGTTACTTCCGGGTATCGCCGCTCCAGCCAATCACAGCGCCGCTCCGGCGCTGTGATTGGCCGGAGCAGCGAAGACGTCACTCCGCGCATGCGCGCTGGAGCTTTCTATTCCGGCAGCGCCGGAATTCTGAATGGGATTAACCCTGTGAATGCACCGTTGTCTACGGCGCGCATGCGCCGTAGACATCGGTGCCTGTCTTTTTTTGCAAATATCTCCTAAACCGTGTAGGTTTAGGAGATATTTCTTTTACCTACAGGTAAGCCTTAGTATAGGCTTACCTGTAGGTAAAAGTAAAAAAAAAGACTATACAACCGCTTTAAAGTATGAGATCGTTTTGAAGCCTGTCCCTTCTTTGATCACTGTGAGATCCAAGAAGTGGATTCTGTCTTGACTGGCTTCATATACAAAGCTAATGCCCCTATCGTTCGTATTTAAATTCACAAAGAACTCCTCTAATTGGGAAAAAGTGCCTTCCCATAGGAGGAGGACGTCATCAATATACCTCGCCCAAAAGGCGAGGCAAGGATTGCGTTCCCTATAGATGACGTCCTCCTCCCACTTGGCCATGAAGAGATTGGCCAAACTGGGGGCATATTTAGCCCCCATAGCGACACCCCTCTTTTGTCTATAGAAATTTTGGCTAAACCAAAAGTAATTATGGTTGGCCGCAAATTCCAATAGATCCATGACAAAAGATTGTTGTTCCTGGGGTATCGTGGACAGAGAATCCAAATAGTATTTCACTGCGGACAGTCCCAATACATGCGGTATAACAGTGTACAAGGATGCCACATCTGCCGTGACCATCCATGTACGATCAGTCGCCCTTTGACCTGCCAACAGATTGATTACATGACGTGTGTCTTTAAGGTATGAGGGCATTTGTTGTACCAACGGTTGCAAAAAATGGTCTATGTACTTGCCCACCCGGGACGTAATGGAATCAATTCCGCTCACTATCGGACGTCCCGGGGGGCAAGTAAGACTTTTGTGAAATTTCGGCAAGCAATAAAGAATAGGTACCCTTGGTGCTTTAGGGATCAGAAAAAGCTGTTCTTTCTCATTCAATATACCCAACCGTACGCCCTTCTGAACAAGTGTTTCCAATATATTTTTGTACTGAACTATTGGATTGCCTGGCAAAAGTATATACGTATCCTTATCACCTACTATTCTAGATAATTCCCGAAGGTAGTCACTTCTATCCAAAATGACTATCCCACCCCCCTTATCCGCGGGGCGAATAACCAACTCCTTATTGTTGCACAAAGAGTCCAATCCCTCTTGTAAGTTTTTTTTTTTTTTTTTTTTTTTTTACATTTTTTATTTATGTCAGGGAGATCGGTCCACATGGACCACAGTACGAAAGGTATCACAATCGCCAACCGTAATACATTCACATCAAGGGAAGCATGCAGGAATAATTCAACAGTACCTTCTAAGTTATATAGTACAATCCTGCCTATGCAAGGTACTACCACACAGATTAACCTGTTTTAGTGATCTCCCCCAGCAGACATCCGCGCGGGGGATGCTCCCCGCGCGGACCCCGCCAGGTTCCACCTTCCTTGTGGCATTCTCGCGTGAATCGCAGGAACGGATCAGAACACTGCGGCCCTATGGGCTCAACCTCCCTGTTTTTTTTTTTTTTTCCCCACATATTTTAATTTCAACAGGAGTATAACACAGAAATAAGCAGGCATCTCATGCCTCTTGAAGGAAGGAGTAGCCAGGTAAGTATTTTAGGAGGGGGGGGATGAGGGGGTCATTCAGAGAGGGAGGGGGGGTCCACGGACATGGATCTGGGCTCCCGCCCAATGGGTGGCATTGCCGCCGTGCAAGTTGAGGGCGGCCTAGATAAAGACGTCAAAGCTTAAGCCTAAGTAGGGGTTTATTAAGTGTGGAGTCAAGTCTAGTTTTCAGGGTGTGGGACCTTCTCCTCTGAGGAGTTGTCCGTCAACGGAATATCTAAGATAGTTCCATAGTTGCCAAGTTTTGGAGTACTCCTCCTGTCTGTTTTGGCTAGTTAGGATCAGGTCTTCCATCCTACTTATGTCATCCACTTTTTTAAGCCACGAGGCGACGGTCGGTGGGTGGGGGGACTTCCACAAGAGAGGAATGCAGGCCTTCGCCGCATCCAGTAGGTGACGAATGACGGATGTTTTGTAGGTGCGAGCCGGTGTGTCATTGGCATGTAAGAGGAAATAGGCCGGGTCATTCGGGACATTCCCTTCCGTAAGTTGTTGAGCTATTCTGCGAACCTCCCCCCAGAAATGCTGAAGTCGGGGACAGGACCAAAAGATATGCAGAAGGGTACCCCTCTCCTTCCGGCATCGCCAGCAAACCTCAGGCGTTCCCGGGAAAAATTTATGCAGTAGAGCCGGTGTTCTGTACCAGCGTGTGAGGAGCTTGCAGTTGGTCTCCTGAATTTTGGTGCATAGGGATGACTTGTGCGTGAACCTGAGGATGTTCTGTTTTTGGTTCGTGGTAAATTGGCAATTCAGGTCCCTTTCCCATTTTAGAAGGCTCGGAGGTTGATAGCTACCAGGTGGTGTGAGAAGCATATCGTAGGTTAGGGAAAGCGTGTGTGGCAGCACTCCTGTCTCTGTACAAAGCCCCTCAAATGTTGTGAGGGGTTGGTTTGCGTCATTGGGAGGTGGAAGGCTGGTAAGGAAATGGCTGAGCTGTAGCGCCCTCATAAAGTCCAGTCGGAACAGGCCTCCCGGATCCGAGAGCTCCACCACCGTTTTCCATCTTCCCATGTTACTGAAGTGAGATGCTTGGTACATGCCCGCCTCACTTAGTGCTCGGAAGGGTTTATCTTTCATACCCGGCTCGAATTGGGGGTTGCCAAGAATGGGTCTTAGCGCCGAATTGCAAGTAGAGAGAGAGGAGCGTGTCAATGAGTGTGCACATGTTTTAATGGTGTTTCCGATCAGTGGGTGCCGTTTGAAGCTAGGTGGTAGGGCCGTCGGGCACCATGGGGCTCTATGAAGGGGGATGTCGCTTTGCGCCTGCTCCAGCTGTGGCCATAACTTGGTGTCTTTGTGTCGGCACCAATCAAGGAGTCTGCTCAAGTGTACTGCCTGGTAGTAGCTCCGGATCTCAGATACAGCCAGACCTCCGAATTGTTTTGGTAGTACCAGTATCTTTTTGTGTAAACAAGGTTTTTTCCCTGCCCAGATAAATTTATTGAAGGTGGACTGTATTCGTCTAAAGTAATCTACAGGTATATGTATTGGGGGGGCCTGCAGGAGATAAAGGAATTTTGGCAAAATTGCCATTTTAATGATGTTACACCGCCCAAACCAGGTGTGTAGTCCCCCGGTCCATTGGTCCAGTAATTTTTGGACAGTCTTGAGGAGGGGAGGGAAGTTGAGTCTGAATAGTCGATGGAAGGTCGAAGGGATGTGGGTGCCCAGGTATCTTAGAGCCGTATCTGTCCATTTTAATTTGATGCTCGCTCGGAGATTTGTGAGCAAGGGCTGAAGAATCCCTATACCCATCGCCTCTGATTTGCTGAAGTTGATTTTCAAATTCGAGACCCGTCCGTATAAGTCAAATTCCCGCATTAGGTTGGGCAGGGACATAGTTGGTTTTGTAAGGGAGAATAGCATGTCGTCCGCGTAGGCAGATACCTTGTATTGTCTGTCCCCTACCTCTATACCGGCGATGTCAGGGTTTGCTCTAACATGGCACAGGAATGGCTCAAGTGAAAGCGCGAACAGCAGAGGTGAGAGTGGGCACCCCTGCCTAGTTCCATTAGTTATTGGAAAGGTGTCAGAAAGGATACCGTTTGCCCTAACCCTAGCCATCGGTTCTGAGTAGACCGCAGCTATCCAGTTCATCATCTTGGTCCCTAGTCCTATAAGGGCAAGTGTTGCAAACATAAACTTCCAGCTTACCCTGTCGAAAGCTTTCTCAGCATCTGTACCCAGGAATATACAAGGTATTTTGGTGCTGTTTGCTACGTGTAGGAGGTTTAAGACTTTGGTCGTGTTGTCCCGAGCCTCCCTAGTTGGGACAAAGCCAACCTGGTCTAGCTGAATCAGATGGGTAAGGTGTTGTTGTAATCTATTGGCGATGATTTTGGTAAAGAGCTTGAGGTCTGTATTCAAAAGTGATATCGGACGGTAGCTCCCGCACTGGGCGGGGTCCTTGCCCTCTTTCGGAATTACTGAGATTTGTGCTTGTAGCATGGACCTGTGGAGCGTTTTCCCAGTGCTCTGGTCATTGTATAGTTTCACCATGTGGTGGCCTAGGTATGTAAGCAGGGTCTTGTAGTAAGGGGCGGTAAGGCCGTCCGGGCCCGGGGCTCTACCTGACTTGGTGGCTTTAAGTGCCCGCTGTAGCTCTGGTAGCGTGATGGGGACCTCTAATAGTTCTGTAGCTTCCGCCGATAATGAGGGCATTAGGGATTTTGCTATATATTCCGATGTTACGTCTGGTGTGGGGCGTGTTGTGTTCAGATTATACAGGGAGTCATAATAAGCTTTGAACTCCTCCGTAATACGGTAGGGTAGGGAAGCCTTCTGACCTTTGGCAGACATGATGTGTGGAATGTAGGACGCCAATTTCTGCTCCCGCAGCGATTGGGCCAATAGTTTACCGCATTTATCTCCCGATTCGTAAACTCTCCTCCGGCAGATCTGCAACGCTGCCTTAGCCTTAAAGGTTAACAAATCTGTGATTTGCGAGCGGGTAGAGTCAAGTTCAGTTCCGAGTGATCTGGTAGGGGACGACTTGTGGGCCATCTCTAATTGGTGTAGTTTATGAAGCAGCTCGTTCAATTGGGTCGTCCGTAGTCGCTTCAGGCGGGAGCCGTGTTTGATAAGAACCCCCCTAATCACCGCCTTGTGCGCCTCCCATACCACCCCTGCGTCACTCTCAGGTGTGCTGTTTAAGTCAAAGTAAAGTCCGATCTCTTTAACTACGTCTGCCAAGGTTTCTGGGTCTTGCAGGAGACCTTCATTCAGTCTCCACGGCGGCCTTTGCGTCGTATGTATGTCCGACAAGGCGTATCTCAGGCTGATCGGGGCGTGATCCGACCACGTAATTACCCCAATTGAAGCGTCGCGTATCGCGTGCAGGTGCTCATGGGGGATCAGGAAATAGTCAATTCGGGAGTACGTCAGGTGTGGCTTAGAATGAAAGGTGTAGTCCCTCTCCCCCGGGTGGAGAAGGCGCCATGCGTCAATCAGTCGAGAGGAGTGTAAAGTGGAACAAATACGTTTGCGCATGTCACGTGAAGTGGATGAGACACCGGAGGAGGTGTCTTCCGACGGTGTCAGTGGTACATTAAGGTCGCCACCTACAATCAGCTGTCCCTCCGAGTACCTTGTGAGTCGGTCTATGTGTCGTTTGATAAAAACGTCCTGACGTTCGTTTGGGGCATACAGGTTTGCAACGGTAACCCTAACCCCTCCAATCTGGCCCTTCAGGAACAGATACCGCCCCTGTGTGTCTGTCATTGTGTCAGTGTGTGTCCACGGTACCCTTGCTGAGATGAGGATGGACACCCCTCTAGATTTGGCCTCTGTGTACGCGGAGTGGTAAACATGGGGGTAAAATCTATTTTCTTTCTCGTACATCACGGGACACAGAGCGACATAGTCATTACTAATGGGTTATATAGATACCGTCAGGTGCTGGCACTGGCAACTTCCAAAACCGGAAGTACCCTCCCCTATATAAGCCCCTCCCATCCGGGAGCACCTCAGTTTTTTGCCAGTGTCTAAGGTGTTGGCCAAGAAGAAACATGTGTTTTTCACTGAGCTTGCGTACAGGTTCTTTTGGGCCTCAGTAAGCTATTCCGGATCCGACCAAAAAAGCTTCATAGCTAAACGGTCGGTACCCGGGCCTTGCAGAGAAGAGCAAGGTTTTGCCTGTAATGCTTCTCTTAGGAGAGCTGGACCCTGGGATCCAGAGCTCTGGTCATACCCACGACCAAGATGTTTTCTGTGCAGGGTGCTATACAGGTCCAGGGGAGTGGAATCCTTGGGAACCCGGTCCCTGAAGGTTTGATTACAATGCCTGCCGTGATAGGTGAAGTTTGGGCTTCTGTGGACCAAACAGAGTCCTGCGGCGAGGAAAAGGTAAGTGGGGGCCCTCGGGAACTTGGTTCTATTGAGGGACCCCCAAGCCTATTTTGTCTTTCTGCCTGTTACCTAAGGTATTCCCGCTAATATTCTGTGTATGCCTGTTACTACTGAGAAAATGTAAAAATTTTAATAGTAGGCAAGAAAAAAAAAAATGTAAGACCGCGGTACCTGTGTTAGACACTAGAGGCCGCTATGGTTCTTTTTTCTTGTAATGTGGATTTTTTTCTTCCAGAATCAAATCCAGGCAGTTGGTATGTTCTCTCCTGGGAAGCTGTCTCCTCTGCCCTGTTGCTGCGCTCATCCATCCCCGGGCCCTGCGGCAAAGGGACCCTGGCTCCCATTTAGCTCCTTGATGTTTTCAAAAAAGGTGCACGTGCCCGCGCGCGTGCGCGTGCACGCGCCTCTATTCATAGAGGCGATCTGGAAAAAGGGGCGGAGCGGGTGGATGACGCTCAGGTGTGCGCCACGGCGCTACTGCGCATGTGCGGGCGTCCAGCGTGTTTTAAAGCACATTATAGCTGGCTGTTGAAGTGCACAGACAGAGCTAGCAACAATATAAAGGCACACAGAGGCGGTTGATGCAGGCATCCCCTAGAAAGGCACTTTAGTAGACACCAACTGTGATATAGCAGCAATTGTGCTAGACTATTCTCAGTAAAAGTGGTGTATTACGGCTGGAATACCTCAGCTTTAGGCTTAGGAATATGCCGTCCAGAAGCTCCGGAACTGAATCTTCCAGGAAGCGAAGGGGGTCTCATCGGGCTCTGAGGATCTTGGGCATACTTCTGCTGCACCAGTCTCCCCTGAAGTTCAGAGGTAAGTGACCGTAGAGACCCCGCAGGGGTACTTGGTACTGTGGCTGTCCTCAGTTCACCTGCTCCTGTGTATGTAACAGAGGAGGTTTTTTCCTCAGCTCTGGGAGGATTAGAGAGAGATTGTCAACATTGATCGCTGCCTCCCTGTCAGGGAAAGCACGCCCGATCTCCGTCTCCTCCTTCAGAGTGCCTGTTAGCAGAGCAACAGTCCCATACAGGGATCGACCTGCCTGAAGGGGATCAGGATAAGGTTGATTCTGTTATAGAGGAGTCAACAGTGGGGGAACCTTTTCTCAGCATCTCAAGCTGAAAGATTATGGGTTCAGTCTCTGACTAACATGGTCCGATCAGCATTTAAAAATGCACCTTGCGGAACCATCAACCACTACTGTATCCTCGTTGGGGTCGCTAGAAGCCCCCAGACTGTCTGTTCTTTTCCACTTCACCCTTTACTGAAAGGGCTTATTTACCAGGATTGGGAACGTCCTGAGAAAATATTTATTCCCCCAAGAGATTTCCGGTGGTCTATCCCATGGAGGATAAGTTCATCAAAAAAAAAAAAAAATGGAAGGTCCCTACAGTGGACGCAGCCATCTCTTGTATGTATAAATCACTGACATGTCCAGTGGATAATGTCCAAATGTTCAAGAACCCAATAGATAAAAGATTGGAGTCCTTATGAAAGTCTGCTTCTTTCTACAGCAAGCTTGGTGACACAACCAGCAGTAGCAGCTATTGGGGTCTGCTAAGCAGTGAAGGATCAGTTAAAACAGGTCTTGAGGGACTTGACAGATCAGCAGGCTTTGCCCTAGCTGATCTACCTAGAGCCTTAGGCTTTGCGGTTGACGCCATAAAGGATTCAGTCCATCAGGCCTCCCGCCTTACGCTGTCTATAGTACATATGCGTAGGCTTCTATGGCTCAAAAACTGGTCTGCTGAAGCTCCCTGTAAAGAATGGCTGGTTAGCGTCCCATTTCATGGTGAACGCTTATTCAGGGAAAACCTGGACAAATATATCCAGAAAATTTCCAGCGGTAAAAATACGCTCTTGCCGGTTAAAAACAGAGTTAGAGGTCCCTCTTTAAGAGGCCTGCTTCTCCAGTCCCTGAGGCATCGGCTGTGTAACAGTTCCAACGGCCTCCTCGGTCAATTCCCGGGGGTAAAAAACAGGGACAATAGCAGGGTAATGAGAAACCCTGGGTCAGGGGAGGTACAAAACCTCCCCCAAAGTTAAATTCATTGAAGGGTTGCCCCCACTCAGTCGGGTGGGGGGAGGACTCCAGTTGTTCGCAAGAGACCTGGCGGGACACGATCAAGACAGACAGGTGCTCTCCGCAGTATGTTTGGGATACAGTTTGGAGTTAAAAGACTCTCCTCCTTCCCATTTTTGAGGTCAAACGTGCCAGGGGATCCCCGGAAGAGAGAGTCCCTCCTGTTGGCACTAGAACAACTATTGCTCCAAGGAGTAATTATGGAGGTTCCCCTGGAAGAATGAGGGTTCGGGTTTTACTCAAACCTCTTTACAGTCCCGAAGCAAACGCGGACGGGAGGCCCATATTAATTCTAAAAGGGCTATACAAATTCCTGTATATCAGGACTTTCCGATGGAGTCGATCCGATCGGTGGCCACTGCCCTACAAGGGGAGGATTGGTTAGCCGCGATCGACATCAAAGATGCTTATTTGCACATTCCCATCTTTCCAGTCCACCAAAAATTTCTACGCTTTGCAGTAGAAGGGCGCCATTTTC
This sequence comes from Rana muscosa, assembly GCA_029206835.1. Lineage (NCBI taxonomy): Eukaryota > Metazoa > Chordata > Amphibia > Anura > Ranidae > Rana > Rana muscosa. The sequence goes on from CM055121.1 coordinate 24,867,954, forward strand.
AGTTCAGAGCCTTACCCTTCGGTTTGGCCACAGCACCACGAGTGTTTACAAAAATTCTGGCCCTTTATTGGCCAATCTAAGAACACAAGGTGTAATGATAATGGCATATCTAGATGACTTGTTGCTGATAGACCACTCAGTGAAAAAACTAGACGTGGTCGTTCACAAGACAATCAAGTATCTGGAATCTCACGGTTGGATTATCAACCGAGACAAGTTAGCCCTAAAAACCAGTCAAAAGTCTGGAATACTTGGGGCTAAGGTTGGATTCAGGCCAGAGAAAAATATTCTTGCCTCGAGGAAAGGTGTTGTCTTTGAAAGGTTTGATCCACTTAGTGGGTACAAAAAAGACAGCCGTCCATACGCCTGTGCATGAGGCTGCTGGGAAAAATGGTGGCATCATTCGAAGCAGTACCCTACGGTCAATTCCATTCAAGGAATTTGCAAGGGGCCATACTGTCAGCCTGGAACAAAAAAGTTCAGGCCCTAGACTTACAATGTCCTTGTCCCCTTCCGTTCGCAAGAGCCTCCGTTGGTGGTTGGTTCCCCAGAATCTGGAAGAAGGGAAATCCTTCAGTCCGATTTCTTGGAAGGTGGTCACTACAGATGCCAGCCTTATAGGCTGGGGAGCTGTACTGGAGCAATAGTCTCTCCAGGGCAGATGGTCGGATGCAGAAAAGGCCCTGCCCATCAATCTCTTAGAGATACGAGCAGCCCGGTATGCCCTAGTAGCATGGACATCCAAACTCCAAGGGTCCCCTGTCAGAATTCAATCAGACAATGCCACAGCAGTGGCATATATCAATCATCAGGGGGGCACCAGGAGTCGTGCAGCCCAGAGGGAAGTAAATTACATCCTGAAATGGGCAGAAAGATATGTCCCAGCCATATCTGCGGTATTCATTCCAGGAGTGGAGAATTGGAAGGCAGACTTTCTAAGTCGCCAGCAATTATGCCCAGAGGAAGGGTCCCTTCACCCCGAGGTTTTCTGGACAATATGTCAGCGGTGGGGAACATCGGATGTAGATCTTCTAGCATCCAGATTCAACGCAAAGGTGGACAGGTTTGTCTCTCGGACAAGGGATCCCCTAGCTTGCGGCTCGGATGCCCTAGTGTTCCCTTGGGATCAGTTCAAGCTGATATATGCATTCACACCGCCACAATGGTTTCCTCGATTACTCCGCAGAATCAGGGTAGAAAAGAAACCAGTGATTCTGGTGGCTCCAGCGTGGCCCCGAAGAGCGTGGTACGCGGAGATTGTAAAATGTCAGTGGGGAGTCCTTGGACTCTCCCACGTCGTCCGGACCTGCTTTCGCAAGGACCGATATACCACCCTTCCTTACCAGCCCTAGGTTTGACGGCCTGGCTATTGAAGCCCACATTCTAAAAAAGAGAGGGCTCTCTAATTCTGTGGTATCTACCATGATCAATGCCAGGAAGCCGGTATCCAGGCAGATCTACTATAGAATCTGGAAGGCGTACATCGCCTGGTGTGAGGCCAGGTCATAATACAAGCCTATGGCTTGAGAAGGAGACCGCCTCCGTTCAAAGTTAGAGCGCACTCCACGAGAGCAGTTGGGACTTCATGGGCAGTGCATCACCAGGCCTCCCTGGCTCAAATCTGTAAGGCCGCAACATGGTCTTCAGTTCACACGTTTACTAGGTTCTACCAGGTGGACGTTAGAAGTCAGGAGGATGTCGCCTTTGGGCGCAGTGTGTTGCAGGCCGCAAAAGATCCTCATGTCTGATAGCGCTCAGCTTATATATGGTGTATCCCCCCCCTCATTTGGCATTGCTTTAGGACATCCCATTAGTAATGACTATGTCGCTCTGTGTCCCGTGATGTACGAGAAAGAAAATAGGATTTTTATAACAGCTTACCTGTAAAATCCTTTTCTTGGAGTACATCACGGGACACAGAGCTCCCGCCCCTCTTTGGGGACACTTATTGCTTTGCTACAAAACTGAGGTGCTCCCGGATGGGAGGGGCTTATATAGGGGAGGGTACTTCCGGTTTTGGAAGTTGCCAGTGCCAGCACCTGACGGTATCTATATAACCCATTAGTAATGACTATGTCGCTCTGTGTCCCGTGATGTACTCCAAGAAAAGGATTTTACAGGTAAGCTGTTATAAAAATCCTATTTTTAAGTATCGGTAGAGTGGCGTCCCTAAAGTGGGTTTCCTGAAGGAGAATGACATCTGCCTTCATGCGTCGCATATCATGGAGGAGCATCCGTCGCTTTTCTGGTGTATTTAGGCCTTTGGCGTTCAAGGATAGTATATGGAGAACATCCATGTCCGTGGAACAGGAAGAGAGGAGAAGGGGGTAGGGATGGAATAGAAGAGGAGGAGTGGATGGAGGTGGGGAAAAGGAAGGAGAAATTCCGAGGTGGTTAAAGAGTAGGGCAGAGAGTGTCCCACCCGTAAGACAGGTATAGAATTAGGAAGCTGTCTCTAGAGCGGACAGCTGTAGGGGGGGGGTTACTAAGGTAGCCTAACCGGCTAAGGCGCTCTCCAGGAGGGTCCTGGGTATCGAGCGCTGACCTAATTGGGGTGGTGGATAGACAGAGCCAGTGAGCGAGCCCCCGGCTCTCTCTGCCCACTCCCGGCAAATATGGAATGGTAGAACCAAAATCGGTGGATCATTCTGAGAAGATAATAACTAACGAGAAAAAAATAAAAATAAACCCATTGTATGCAAACATACATAGCACAAGAACAAGTGCAGAAAACAGTACAAACAATGATATCTATTAGGCAGAGAGAAAATGAGAACATATTCAAGTTGGGGGATTTGTGCAGCGCTCACCATCCCTGATCTGGAATAAGACAGGATGTCCAAAGGATCTAAGCTCTCCACTGTGGCTTCAGCCAGTTATTTGCACTAGTGTGTGGAGCCCCGTGAGTCTCAAAGTGTGGAGTCTCAACCCCAGCCCCTGTACCATCAACCCCACCCGAAGAAAGGGTTCCCCCCGGAACCCCAGCCCCCCCCACCCGGGCCCCCACGCCACTCATACAATCCAGAGGGAGCATCTCCAGCAGGGGACGTTAGGTCATCAGTTCCCTAGTGTCAAGGGGAGCTCACCTCAAGCTTGCGTGTTTCAAACAGTCCTGGCTCCATGGGTGATCGTTCTTTGTCCCTTCAGATCTCGCGGGCGCAAACACAAGGCGCAGCATGTCCGTATAGGCTGGGAGGGGAGGCGATCTCTAGTCTTTCAGAGCGTAACTAAATGAGGAGCCTGTGAGCCGCATCGGGTAGTTCAATGTCAGATCCGGGGGGGCGGGGGAGATCCACGACAAGTCACAGGTAATTTCCCTCAACCCGTCAGGATATGGGGAGTGGCCACGGGGCTCAGCTATGGGTAGAGCCTGAGGGGAGGGCAGTACGATGGAGTCATTGAGGTAAAGGTGTAGATCAGGGATGGATGGATGGCCCAGGGCCTACTCACGTGCGTCTCCAGGTGCGGCATGCTGTCCAGGTCTACCCCTCTGATGGCGTGGAGGTATTGGGCGGCGGAAGGTGGAGATGCCTGATCTGCCCATTACCCGCGGGAGAATCTGCAGCCAGTCAGGCACCGGTATCGGGTCGGCCTCCATGAATCGGAAGAGAGCCGGAAGATCTGTAGCCGTCTGCAGGGTGAATGCGCTTGAATCTTTGCGGAATGTCACCGCAAAGGGGTATCCCCAGCGGTACGTGAGGCCCTTGTGCTTGGCCAGATCCAAGAGGGGTCGCAGTATGGCCCTGCGTCTAAGCGTCGCCCTGGACAGGTCCGGGAGGATCTTGATCAGGGATCCCTCTGCCTCCAAGGGGCCGTGGTCCCAGGCACGGCGCAGTATAGCCTCCTTCTGAGCGTACCGGTGCAGTCTGCATACTACATCACGCGGCCTGCTCGGATCCGTGGACCTGGGGCCCAGGGCTCTGTGCGCCCTGTCCAGCACCACGTCAACTCCCGGATCCTCCAAGACAGCGCGGAAGATGTCCCTAACAGTCTCTCCCAGGTCTGCGGTGTCGGTGTCTTCCGGTATGCCACGGAGCCGCAGGTTGTTGCGGCGGCTCCGGTCTTCGATGTCCTCCAGGTGGAGCTGTAGCGCCACCGCCGTGTCACGATGTTGGTCGCGGGAGTGTTCCAGAGCCAGCACCCGGCCCTCCAGCGCCGTGACTGACGTCTCCCCAGCGGTCACCCGTTCCGCTACGTTCGAGATTTCCCCTCTCACCTCTTGAATGTCCCGCCGGTGAGTTTCCTCTAATCGGAGGATTAGCGTTTCAATGTCTGTCCGGGTGGGGAGGGTTGCAATGTCGGCTCGGGTGGGGAGTGCCTGGAGCAGCGCTCTAATGTCCTGGTCTGGGGTGTCGATATCTGGAGGCTGGTGGGAGGACATTGTGTCCGGTTGTCGTCCCTGAGCTGCAGTTAAGGAGCTTGCGGGCGATATAGGGGTATCCTCCGAGTGGAGACCAGCGTCCTGGGGTCGGGCCTTCTGTGCGGCCCCACGTGTGAGGTTCCTTGGCGCTGCCGCTCTGTCTTCGTGGGAGTTCTCCTGGAGGAGCTTGAAATAGCGTTGAATCGCTCCCGGGGATTTGCCTATGGGGGTCACCTTTGTTACTGCCCTTGTCTTGTATTTTCTGCCTGAGTTCATACCGATTTTAGATCAATTGTCGCCGGTAAATGAGGGTTGAAGCCGGGAGCTCTGGAAAGAAGCAGCTTCACTCAGCCATGTCTAGGCCACGCCCCCCTCTTGTAAGTTTTTATCTGTTCCTTTATTAACCACCTTAACCGTTTCTAATTCCCTCAAAACTACATCGTGGAAAACCCGTAATGCCGGAGCCAGAGTTCCAGGAGGATTAAATGTTGATGCATTTGACAATCCTGAACATTGGTATTTAGATGGAATGCCTCCTCCCTGAAATGATGGCATACTCGCAAAATGTCTTTTAATATTGATTCGTCTAACATATTTGTGTATATCCATATAAGTTTCAAATTTATTCAATTTTCTAGGTGGAGCATACTTGAGGCCTTTATTTAACAAAGCAGTTTCACTTGTTGTTAAAACCTGAGTGCTCAAGTTAAAAATGCCCTCTCCTGTCACAAAACCAGGGTACAAAACGACCCATCGAAAACAAAGAGGAGTCAGAGGGGGAAGGAGAGCACTATCAAAAAAAGTCAAAGATGTGACAGGAGAGGGCATTTTTAACTTGAGCACTCACGTTTTAACAACAAGTGAAACTGCTTTGTTAAATAAAGGCCTCAAGTATGCTCCACCTAGAAAATTGAATAAATTTGAAACTTATATGGATATACACAAATATGTTAGACGAATCAATATTAAAAGACATTTTGCGAGTATGCCATCATTTCAGGGAGGAGGCATTCCATCTAAATTCCAATGTTCAGGATTGTCAAATGCATCAACATTTAATCCTCCTGGAACTCTGGCTCCGGCATTACGGGTTTTCCGCGATGTAGTTTTGAGGGAATTAGAAACGGTTAAGGTGGTTAATAAAGGAACAGATAAAAACTTACAAGAGGGATTGGACTCTTTGTGCAACAATAAGGAGTTGGTTATTCGCCCCGCGGATAAGGGGGGTGGGATAGTCATTTTGGATAGAAGTGACTACCTTCGGGAATTATCTAGAATAGTAGGTGATAAGGATACGTATATACTTTTGCCAGGCAATCCAATAGTTCAGTACAAAAATATATTGGAAACACTTGTTCAGAAGGGCGTACGGTTGGGTATATTGAATGAGAAAGAACAGCTTTTTCTGATCCCTAAAGCACCAAGGGTACCTATTCTTTATTGCTTGCCGAAATTTCACAAAAGTCTTACTTGCCCCCCGGGACGTCCGATAGTGAGCGGAATTGATTCCATTACGTCCCGGGTGGGCAAGTACATAGACCATTTTTTGCAACCGTTGGTACAACAAATGCCCTCATACCTTAAAGACACACGTCATGTAATCAATCTGTTGGCAGGTCAAAGGGTGACTGATCGTACATGGATGGTCACGGCAGATGTGGCATCCTTGTACACTGTTATACCGCATGTATTGGGACTGTCCGCAGTGAAATACTATTTGGATTCTCTGTCCACGATACCCCAGGAACAACAATCTTTTGTCATGGATCTATTGGAATTTGCGGCCAACCATAATTACTTTTGGTTTAGCCAAAATTTCTATAGACAAAAGAGGGGTGTCGCTATGGGGGCTAAATATGCCCCCAGTTTGGCCAATCTCTTCATGGCCAAGTGGGAGGAGGACGTCATCTATAGGGAACGCAATCCTTGCCTCGCCTTTTGGGCGAGGTATATTGATGACGTCCTCCTCCTATGGGAAGGCACTTTTTCCCAATTAGAGGAGTTCTTTGTGAATTTAAATACGAACGATAGGGGCATTAGCTTTGTATATGAAGCCAATCAAGACAGAATCCACTTCTTGGATCTCACAGTGATCAAAGAAGGGACAGACTTCAAAACGATCTCATACTTTAAAGCGGTTGTATAGTCTTTTTTTTTACTTCTACCTACAGGTAAGCCTATACTAAGGCTTACCTGTAGGTAAAAGAAATATCTCCTAAACCTACACAGTTTAGGAGATATTTGCAAAAAAAGACATGCACCGATGTCTACGGCGCATGCGCGCCGTAGACAACGGTGCATTCACAGGGTTAATCCCATTCAGAATTCCGGCGCTGCCGGAATAGAAAGCTCCAGAGCGCATGCGCAGAGTGACGTCTTCGCTGCTCCGGCCAATCACAGCGCCGGAGCGGCGCTGTGATTGGCTGGAGCGGCGATACCCGGAAGTAACGTTCCGGGTATCTGAGGAGCGATGGCTGCGGTCGGAGCGGGGGACGAGGATGGCTTCGGGGGTCCCGATCTAAGGTAAGTGATTCATAATGAGCTAGTATGCTAGTCATACTAGCTCATTATGGCTTTTTCTTGCAGGTGATTTGAAAAAAAAAATTTCGTCTGGGTTTACAACCGCTTTAAAGAAACTGATCGTAACGCGTATATATACCTCTAGGAAGCTGCCATAAGGATTCTTGGCTCAAATCAGTGCCCAGGAGTCAATTCATAAGGATGAGGCGGAATTGCTCAGAGATGGCTGATTATGCCCTTCAAGCCAATATCTTGAAAGAAAGATTGGTAGAGAAAGGGTATGACTCGAACTCCTTAGAAACAACAATAAATGAGGTTGGGAGAATTGATAGAACAGTCCTACTTATTCCACCCAACATTTTTTTGTGAAAAAGATCATGCGGAAACACTGGCATGTGCTGAAGAGTGATCAAATTATTAGCACCTTTTTGCCAGCTGTACCACAGGTTATCTTTAGGGGGGTCCCTTCACTTCGGGATAAAGTAGCACCCAATGTGGTTGATCCACCACCCAAAAGAGTATCCTTTTTCCAGAATATTTCTGGATATCATCAGTGTCGTAGATGCCAAGTGTGTAGACTTAACAAAATCAAATCTAAAAAAACGGCCTCATTTAGATCAACAAGTACCTCTAGGGAACATCAGATTGAGTCATTTGTTACCTGCAGTTCCACAGGGGATGTATATTTATTGCAATGTCCCTGCGGGATGCAATACATAGGCCGCACAAAGAGATCGATGCAAGTGCGTTTGGGTGAGCATATTGCCAACATCAAAAGTGGATTTAAAGACCACTCAGTGTCAAGGCATTATGATTTACATCACGAGCGCAACCCAGCAGGCACGGTGTTCCTGGAGATTGATAGGTATAGCCCTCACTGGAGGGGTGGCTCTCTAGTGAGGGAAATATCAAAGATGGAAATGGCATGGATATATAGGGTACGGAGTTATACCCCCTACGGCCTGAATATAGACATAGATGTGAATGCATTTATAGATAATGCTTAGAACATCCTTAGGGAGCTATATAGTCCATGGTGCCATTTGGGTGATATAACAGGTGATTTGTGAACCAGACCTGATCTCTCAGTCGTCACGCGGTTTTGAATACCTGTAGTTTGTGAATATAAGTTTTGATTTCTCCATGGGGGAAATAATTTTAGCATGGAGAGGGTAGACCTGTCAATTGGGCTTATTCAGATATCTTAGGGACAGGGTTTTTTTTCAACTCCCTTATTGTCCAAGCTTACTATTAGAGACATAGTGACCTTTATTTCTCTATATTATAAATAGATAGAGGGGAAGCCCTATGAGGTCAAAATGAAACTCCCTTTGAAAAGTAATAAGAACTGTATATAAAATATTTTTTAATTTTTTTTTTCTTTTATACAGTCTTTTATTAATATTATTCCCTGCTTACTTCTTCCTAAATTTAGGTGGTCGGTACTCTTAGAGATTGCATGAGCTCATCAATTGGGGAGATGCGGCTCTGAGGTTCGACTGTTCTATTAGAGTTATGGTGGCTCTGCCATGTTCGATGGTATTTTTTCCATCAAAGGGGTAGATCTCCCTTTAACCATATGAGCCTGGCATCGCCTACGTATTCTCAACGAATAAATGTTTATACTAATGTTCAAATTATGTGTTTTTTTATTGGCCCTTAATTTGAGCTGTATTAGGCCCTGTTCCTCCTTATACATTTTAAATGATTATATATTATACGTTTATTAGGCTGCCATTATGCAGTACTGGTTGCATCCAGTAGGGGCCCTGAGTACTATTCAAATATAGTGGCCAATACAATTATTAATGTAATGAGATATGCGTTATTATAGCCTAGTGTAACACTAATAGGATTTCCAGTTTTTTTTTTCTTTTGGGAATCTAGCCTGTATACTTTTTAACATGTTACATCCTAAATCTATGATGGAGGAGATGCGCGGCACCACCAGCCTGCAGAATCCTTCCTTGATACGGGATTTTTATATAAAAAAACATATTTGTGTTTTAAACAGACATTCGATCCCAGTATGATCAATATACTGCGGAGACAAGAAGCCAAAAGAGTAGGATATGGGGTTCTATATATATGGATAATTTTGCCCACTACTAAAATGGCGATTTATGCGGCAGTGACGCGGGGAGATCAGATCTGGGCGTCTCTGTTGTTTGTGCACTATATATGGCGGTGGGTCAGCACGCCGCCCGTGCCCCAGGACGACGTCATTTGTGACGAAACGGCGTAGGGAGGAGCAGCGTGCTGACGTCACCAACATACCGAGAGTCCGGAAGGAACGGGCTGTCTTTTAGCCGGCCGGCTTTAACATACCACACGCTTTTGTTTTCATCTAATTATAAGTGCAATTTTATTACATTAAATATTATTTTAAACTGGATTACACTATGGTGGCTTTCTTTTCTATTGGCAAATCGAATCCGGGCTATATGGAGAGGACTGGTGTATAATCCTAGTGGAGCAACACAGATTCTAGCCACTTTTAGAGACCCTGGCAGGGGAATACAGCCATCTGCTTTCACTGATCTCTGAAGGGATCAGGTGTTCCGGTAAGCGGCAGTAAACTCTAATGGTGGTGGAATTTCTGTCTATTAGACTAACAGCACTTTTTCATCTGGTGTTTTGAGTTTGGAGTCACCAACAGTGGATCAATGAGACCTTCATTCATTTATGTTATTCTGTCAGACACCTTTTTTTGATAATTTATTTCCCATACACAGGACTCCCTTTTTTTCTAAATACTGTCAATTATTTATTTAGTCATTATTTTGACAACCTGTATATATTGTTTGCTTGTATTGTCATAGATTGAGTTCTGGATAATCCTTTATCACTATAAGGATTTTTGTTTATTTTTTGCGCAGCTTTTTAAAGTTGATCTGTATAATGGTTTTGCTCAGAGCAGCCCCAATCCTCCTCCTCTTTTTGGGTCCCCTGCCGGGGCTCCTCCTCTCTTACTGGTGCCCCCCAATAGTAAACCGATTCCCATGGGGGCACTCATGTGGGCTCGCTCCCAAGCCGTGCTGCTGCATCTATTGACACAGACAGCGGGACTCGGCCCCATCCCCCTGCTCCCTCTTCACTGGATTTGATTGACCGGAACAAGAGCCAATGGCTCCCACTGCTATCGTTCTGCCCAGGAAGGAGGTACAAAGCCAGGCGAGCCGCAGCTCTCATGCACAGCGCTGGATCACGATGGGGTTCAGGTAAGTATGAGGGGGTGAGTCTGTGACGCAGGTTTTTTACCATAATGCATAGAATGCATTGTGGTAAAAAATGTTGAGGCTTTAGAACCACTTCCCATCCACCGTACAATTATAAACGTCCTCGGACGGGAAGGGTGAGCAATGCAGCAATGATTTAGATATCATTCTTTAGCCCCAGCGATTCTGCACAAGATAAAAGAAATCCTGGGGGGGCTAACAAGCCACTAGATTACTGTTACACGCAACAGAATGGGGTCCCACTGCCATCTTTACCAGGCTCTCCTGTTTGATCTGGGAACCCGGTAAAGATGCAACCGGCTGCATCCAGCTCTAAGCACACGGTGAGAGGAACCAATGTCGTTCCTCTCACTGTGTGACATCAGAAACAGGAAGCGACATGGATTTCGTCACTTCCTGTTTCTGTTCTTTGTTTACCTGGCCGTTAACGGCCAGTGAAGCAACCGATCAGACTCTAACAGACCCCAGATCTCTCCATAAAGAGGACCTGTCATGGCCCATGCTATTACAAGGATGTTGAAATTGCAGTTTTCAGGATGGAAAGGATGAGGATCTTTGATAACCTTGCTCTCAAAAACAACTGTTAAAGTAATACAAGCTATTTGGATGCTTATCCAAGAAAATATTTCCAAAGAACGGGAAGCTGGGATGTATTCAATTCAGACTGATACAGCTCAAGGCATCACTTCCAAAGTTCAATGCTCCATAATTATTCGCTATGTGACTGATTGCATCAATGAAAGCTTCTTGCAGTTGTTGAATGTGAGTCTTCAACAGGACAAAACCTTTTTAAATTGCTAATGGAAGCCTTAAAATCATGCAAATGTAATATTACAAATTGCATTGGCAATTCAATGGATGGAGCAGCAAATATGCAAGGCCAATACAATGGTTTCTCTTCCTGGCTGTCAAATGAATCACCAGGGAAAATTCACATCTGGTGCTATGCACACAGTCTGAATTTAATAATTGAAGATACGATAAAGGTAGTAGTTGAAAGTGCATCACTGTTCAGTTTGCTGAATGATATTTCTGTGTTTATTTGTGATTCTTATCAGCGCATGAATACCTAGGAACAAGTTAGCCAAGACCCTTACCATTTGAAGAATTTCAATAATTGGGGAAACATGCTGGTGGTCAAAAGATGCTGCTTTAAGAAAAGCGTCTGGGGCATTTTCAAAACCTGAGATGCGTGTCATCGAAACCTAAGGTGTGTGTGTGTGTGTTAGAGCAAAATCTTATGCAGAATCCTTGCTCAAATATAAAACCATTCTCGCAGCTAAATTTATTCTGAGAATATTTGAATTGACAACTCCATTGTCCAAATTTCTGCAAACAACTCAGATGTTTAGCTTAAAAGCTTTTCAAATGGTACAGGGAACTTATGAAAAACTATTACCAGAGATTTTGATTCCATACAAATGATTGCTTATATGTTTAAGTGGGCAAATTACAAGATTCAAGAAGAAGAAAGTTACCACCTAGAAGTACAAACCACTTTGCCTCAAAAAAGAATAAGAAAAAGAAGGTGAATGGCAGATGAGACTGATGACAGACAATGTAGCAGTTTGTGATACTATTTCAGCTTATAAAATACATGTGCACAATGTAATCTTGGATACGGTCACAGAGAATATGAATCGTCGCTTTCTCTCCTGTGTGACTCTCTATGCTGACTTGGCTTGCTTGGAGCCAAACAGCTTTTCTGATCTAAAAAAAATCTGGACTGCAATGCAGTGGTACAGGCTGAAAACATCCTCCCTTGAAGAATATAGTATTGTATTATTGGAGAGGACTAAGGCCCCATGCACAGGAGACGCTGTTATTTGCTGTTGAACGCGCGTTCAGAGGCAGTTGGACGCTTTTTTCAACTGCTCCTGAACCCATTCAATGTTATCCTATGTGTCCATGCACACACTCTCGTTTTTTGGCGTTTACAAGCAGTTGCGTTTAACCTCGTTTTTCCAGAAGCAAAAAAATGGGTTCAGACGCAAAAGTTTTCCACGTTTCAGACGCTAAACGCGGCTAAACGCGGTACCGGCGTTTTGCCGCGTTTGCGTTTATAAGCGTTTTTAAAGGTGACCTATTTTTTAACATTAGAAATCTCAAAAATTATGGCAAATGATGAAAAACTATTAAAAAATATAAAAGAAAACTGTAATTGCTTGCATTGCATTGTGGACAATCCACAACTTGTGGCAGGTAACGTGGCAAGTGGACAATCCACAGCTTGTGTCAGGTGATGTGGCCAGGTGACGTGGTCAGGTGACGTGGCAAGTGGACAATCCACAGCTTGTGGCAGGTGACGTGGCCAGGCGACGTGGCCAGGCGACGTGGCAGGTAACGTGGCCAGGTGACGTGGCCAGGTGACGTGGCAAGTGGACAATCCACAACTTGTGGCAGGTGACGTGGCAAGTGGACAATTCACAACTTGTGGCAGGTGACGTGGCACGTGATGTGACCAGGTGACGTGGAAAGTGGACAATCCACAACTTGTGGCAGGTGACGTGGCTAGATGACGTGGCAGGTAATGTGGGCAGGTAGCATGGCTAGGTGACGTGGCCAGGTGACGTGGCAAGTGGACAATCCACAACTTGTGGCAGGTGACGTGGCCAGGTGACGTGGCAAGTGGACAATTCACAACTTGTGGCAGGTGACGTGGCCAGGTGACGTGGCACGTGATGTGGCCAGGTGACATGGCAAGTGGACAATCCACAACTTGTGGCAGGTGACGTGGCCAGCTGACGTGGCAGGTAACGTGGCCAGGTGACATGGCAGGTAACATGGCCAGGTGACGTGGCCAGGTAACGTGGCAAGTGGACAATCCACAACTTGTGGCAGGTGACGTGGCACGTGATGTGGCCAGGTGACGTGGCAAGTGGACAATCCACAACTTGTGGCAGGTGACGTGGCCAGGTGACGTGGCAGGTGACGTGGCAAGTGGACAATCCACAACTTGTGGCAGATGATGTGGCAAGTGATACGCTAAATACAAGTACACTGCTGCTCTCTCAGCTGCTGCTACTCACTCTGGTCTCACAAACTGGCTGAAATGGTTAAAATTTACTGTTTTTTGAGCTTAGGGAGGGTCTATGATGAAACGCTTATAAACGCAAACGCGGTAAAACGCCGCTAAACGCGGCAAAACGCGCGTTTATAAATGCCGGTTTCAGCGTTTAAAAACGTGTGTTCAGCAGAGTTTGCACCTGCGTCTCGTGTGCATGGGGCCTAACACTTGTTAGTTGTTATTGCCATCTGTTTCCCTGAGGGAGATTTACCCTCTCTATTTGTCCTGTTTACTATTATCATTGAAAGGAAATGAAAATCCAGAATTTTGGGTTGTTCCCAGAAAAATAATCGGGGGGAAATTTTCCAACGGGGACACTAGTTCTGGTGACTTGGGGGTCCCCAAGAGATCTCCTTAATTTGCAGGATTTTCCTTTCACTTCCTATTTGGCTATGGGACAGGAAGTGAAGGGAAATCTTTGAAATGGAACATAGATGGTGGAAAAAAAATTGACAGGGGGTTATAACCCTCCTTTACCCTCACCAAAATGAAAAACAATGTTTTACCTATAGTTCTACTCTATCCAGTGGATAAAGCGTTCACAAAGAAGTGGGCAATTTCTGTAGTTGATCCTGCTGTCTCTGTTCTAAATAAGCATCTCACTGTACCTATTGAAGATGTTTCTTCTTTCAAAGATTCTGCAGATAGAAAGTTTGAGGCGCTCTCTTTAACCACTTAAGCCCCGGACCAATACGCAGCATAAAGACCAGGGGTGTTTTTACAATTTGGCACTGCGCTGCTTTAACTGGAAATTGCGCGGACATGCAATGTTGTACCCAAACGAAAATTTGCGTCCTTTTCTTCCCACAAATAGAGCTTTATTTTAATGGTATTAGATTGCCTCTGCGATTTTTATTTTTTGCGATATAAACAGAAAAAGACCGAAAATTTTGAGAAAAAAAAAGATATTTTCTACTTTTTGTTATAAGAAAAATCGAATAAACTTTAGTCATACATTTAGGCAAAAATGTATTCAGCCACATGTCTTTAGTAAAAAAAAAGATGGCAATAAGCGTATATTTATTGGTTTGCGCAAAAGTTATAGCGTTTACAAACTAGGGTACATTTTCTGGAATTTACACAGCTTTTAATTTATGACTGCCTATCTAATTTCTTGAGGTGCTAAAATGGCAGGGCAGTACAAACCCCCCCCCAAATGACCCCATTTTGGAAAGTAGACACCCCAAGGAAATTGCTGAGAGGCATGTTGAGCCCATTAAATATATTTTTTTTGTCCCAAGTAATTGAATAATGACAAAAAGGAAAAAAAAAATGTACAAAAAGTTGTCACTAAATGATATATTGCTCACACATGCCATGGTTATATGTGGAATTGCACCCCAAAATACATTTTGCTGCTTCTCCTGAGTACGGGGATACCACATGTGTGGGACTTTTTAGGAGCCTTGCCGCGTACGGGGCCCCGAAAACCAAGCACCGCCTTCAGGATTTCTAAGGGCACAAATTTTTGATTTCACTCCTCACTACCTATCACAGTTTCGAAGGCCATAAAATGCCAAAACGGCACAAAACCCCCCCAAATGACCCAATTTTGGAAAGTAGACACCCCAAGCTATTTGCTGAGAGGCATGGTGAGTATTTTACAGCTCTCATTTTGTTTTTGAAAATGAAGAAAGACATTTTTTTTTATTAATTTTTTTTTCAATTTTCAAAACTTTGTGACAAAAAGTGAGATCTGCAAAATACTCACCATACCTTTCAAAAAATAGCTTGGGGTGTCTACTTTCCAAAATGGGGTCATTTTGGGGGGTTTTGTGCCATCTGGGCATTCCATGGCCTCCGAAACTGTGATAGGCAGTGAGTGAAATCAAAAATTTACACCCTTAAAAAGCCTGAAGGCGGTGCTTGGTTTTCAGGGTCCTGTAAGCGGCTAGGCTCCCAAAATGTCTCACACATGTGGTATCCCTCGTGCTCAGGAGAAGCAACAGAATGTATTTTGTGGTGCAATTCCACATATAACCATGGCATGTTTGAGCAATGTATTATTTAGTGACAACTTTTTGTACATTTTTTTTTTTTTCTTTTTGTAATTATTCAATCACTTGGGACAAAAAAAATAATAATATAAAATGGGCTCAACATACCTCTCAGCAAATAGCTTGGGGTGTCTACTTTCTAAAATTGGGTCATTTGGGGGGGGGGGTTTTGAACCGTCCTGGCATTTTATGCACAACATTAGGAAGCTTATGTCACACATCATCCACTCTTCTAACCACTTGAAGACAAAGCCCTTTCTGACACTTTTTGTTTACATGAAAAAAATTTTTTTTTTTGCAAGAAAATTACGTTGAACCCCCAAACATTATATATATTTTTTTAAAGCAAAGGCCCTACAGATTAAAATAGTGGTTGTTGCATTTTTTTTCCCACACAGTATTTGCGCAGCGATTTTTCAAACGCATTTTTTGGGGAAAAAACACACTTTTTATTATTAATGCACTAAAACACAGTAAATTGCCCAAATGTTTGATGAAATAAAAAAGATGATCTTAGGCCGAGTACATGGATACCAAACACGACATGCTTTAAAATAGCGCACAAACGCGCAGCGGCGTCAAACTACATACATTTTTAAAAGCCTTTACAGGTTACCACATTAGATTTACAGAGGAGGTCTACTGCTAAAATGACTGCCCTCGATCTGACCTTCGCGGTGATACCTCACATGCATGGTGCAATTGCTGTTTATATATGACGCTAGACCGACGCTTGCGTCGCCTTTGCGCAAGAGCAGGTGGGGACAGGGGTGCTTATTTATTTTGCTTTTTTATTTTATTTTTAAACTGTTCCTTCCATTTTTTTTTTTTTTACCATTTTTATTATCTCAGCGAATGTAAATATCCCCTATGATAGCAATAGTTCGTGACAGGTACTCTTTTTTTGAAAAAAATTGGGGGATTAGACCCTAGATCTTTCCTCTGCCCTCAAAGCATCTGACCACACCAAGATCGGTGTGATAAAATGCTTTCCCAATTTCCCAATGGCGCTGTTTATATCCGGGGGGGGGGCATTCCCTCCCACTGCTTGTAAAAGCAGTCTAGAGGCTAATTATCTGCTAGGATTGCTTTTACATGAAAGCCGATCGCTGGCTGAAAAGAATGATACCAAGATGATACCTAAACCCGCAGGCATCATTCTGGTATAACCATTCAAAGTCCAGCAACATACCAGTACGTTGCTGGTCCTTGTTGGACATGTATTGTAATCTTTTTTTTCATGCAGCCTGTTGGCTGAACGAAAAAAAGAGATTGATAGGTGGGTATGCCCACCATTAGAATACCTCCCTTCATCCACCCACTTCTAATGATGGGCATACATGCACCATTTATATATGCCGAAGCATGGGGGCATCCTCCCGCAAAAAAGTTATGCCACGTAAACACATGGTCGGACTTTTCCACGGGCAAGCCTCTGTCGGAATTTTGACCGTATGTACGCGACATACAAGGTTATGCCGCATACACGGTCAGACTTACTCTTTCGTTCATGGATCGACACAGCTTCTCTATTGACATAGTGGGTATTATCCGTTAATTAGGAGTGACTAGGCAGAAAACGTATAAAAAGTGTTGCATCACACCTTCTACAGTACCGCCCAGGGGGCGGACCCTCGGAGTATATCCCCTCACTCTGCATCTCGCAGATCAGTTTTTTTTCTGTCTATCAAGGAGTAGGACATGGCTCCCTTCGGGCCCATTGGTCCGGGGGAAAAAGATATTTTTTGCTACATTTTTTTTTTTTTGTTTCCTGCGATCTTCGATCAACTGCCAACTGGGTGACAGGCTGGATCCTCGATCCTTGTAGTCTCCCCAGTTTCGGCCATCGAGTGTGTGCCGACCCTAGCTACGTGCTGGGTTTTCCACGACATGCCCGTCGCTCCACGGGTGGCCGGTGAGCCTACGCTCCAGGGCTTGCATCGGACCGCTCAGCTTCGGCTGACCTTACGGCCGAGTCGCAGCAGCCTGTCCGGTGAGCGTCGCACTCCAGGGCATACATATGATCGTCCTCTAGGGTCCAATCACAGCATGCCTGGCCAACAGTCCCCTACCGTGTGCGGACAATGATCTGTTTGGAATGTCTTCCCGCATGATACATGCAGGATAGGTAAGTAAACTCCCCTGCCTCGGCTGGGTGATTTGGCTGGACATTCCTGGAGAGACCAAGTAAGTGGTTGTGGCCCCTTTCTTCCCTCTCTCCCTGCCTTTCCCTCCTCCCTGGGCTTCTGGCTAAGGTTGCTGGGTGCTGGGGGTCACCTAAGGGGTTCCACTGGAACGGGGCTGGCTGTAACTAATATTTAAAGAAATGTCATTTCTGCTTTCCTGTGTGCTTCCCCCTCCATGCTGTCGGTGGCCATTTTGCGGTGGTCCATGCCTGTTTCGGCCTCTAGTGACTTCCCGGCGACCATTTTCCTGTGGTTTCGCGCATATAGTTATATATCGCCGCTCGGCGCCATTTTCTTGTAGTTTCACACCCACTGGCCTCTATCGACTGATCTGCGGCCATGTTTATAATGATTCACGCTGTATGTATATATATATATATATACGTTCGGCGGCCATCTTTTTGTGGTCTACGGTTGCTTTGGCCTCTATCTTCGGCTCAGCAGCCATTTTCTTAGAGCCCACATTATCTTCCATACAGACGTTTGGCGGCCATTTTGCAAGAGTCTCCGGCCTCTAGGGTGCATAACACTGGCGCGAAAAATTCATCCAGGAAGCGCTGATAAAAGAAGCAGACTGACACATCAGCGGTGGGACAGCATCACAGGCGCAGCACATGGCAGCATAGCGGTACCGATCCAAGGGTGGTGAGTCCTCTGGGTGACCGAGCATCTCTGCAGCACAGGAGGGTGACCTATTGATATCTTGCCTGGAGCCCTGTGGATGTCAGCGCGTGGTCAGCATGGGATCTGAGCCAGATGTTTTCTCCCCTGAAACACCAGATTTAGCAGCTGGTGCCCCTGAGGTGTCTATGGACGCTATGTCGGCAATCCTAGGGGCTTTTGCTGCCAGGGTGGAAGCAGCCCACGGGAATACAGGGGGTAGTAAATGCCCCCGTCCCCTGCAATCTTCTGGGGATATTTCTGTTGCAGAACCAGGTCCAGCTACGGCTCATGGCCCAGATTCTGACGCATCAGAGACTGCAGACCGTGACCGATCGGACAGTGAGGATGACTCCAAGTCCAGGTCAGTACGCGAGAAGGCTTTGGTATCTGACCTTATTACTGCAGTGCGGGATACGCTAAAATTGGAAAATACTGCAGAAGCAGCAGAGACTCCGGTCCCCTTTGGGTTTCGTAAACCTGCCCGCACTGCTAGGGTGTTCCCTTGTGTGTCTTATTTTGATAAGCTCTTATACAAGAAATGGGAGAACCCACTAAAGGTTTTTACAGCCCAAAAGAAGTTTGCGGTACGGTACCCCTTTGAGGAGAGTTTTCTGAAGAAATGGACCTCTCCCCCTATAGTGGACCCTCCGGTGTCCAGACTTAGAGCTACCACAATTCCAGTAGAAGGGGCTCCTGTTTTCAAGGACCCTGTGGATAAGAAGGCTAAAGCACTCACTCGCTACCTATACTCAGTGGTAGGCTCGGCAGTACGCCCGGCATTGGCAGGGGCCCTAGTGTCTCAGACACTTACTGAATGGGCAAAATTGCTACTCCAGGGGCTAAAGGAGCGAGATGCTCCTCCTGATGAGATAACTTTGGACGACCAGTTGGTCCAGGGCCTTAGGTTTGTCTGTGAGTCAGACATGGATACTATTCCCCTGCTGTCAAAAGCTTTGGTTTATGCAGTAGCAATACGCCGCTTGATCTGGCTAAAGGGCTGGTCTGCGGACCAGACTTCCAAGAAGGCCCTGTTGGATCTGCCCTTTAAGGGCCACTGACTTTTTGGGGCCTCCCTGGATGACATCATCGAGGATATCACAGGAGGTAAAAGCACGTTGCTTCCTCAAACTAGCAAAGGTTAAGGGGCCACGCCAAGGGCAAGGGCCCTCCTTTACTGCACACAAGCCTTTTTTTTTGTCCCCCTAGGGCGACAGGGAAAAGACCCCAGGCCGACAAGGTGCCTGCCCAAGGACAAAAACGTCCTTGGTCCCGCAAACCCAACAAGCCTGCGGACATATCTGCATCCGCATGAAGGTCCGCCCCCACCCAGCTCTTGGGTGGGGGGACGTCTTTGCAAATTTGCGACTCAGTGGACAGCTCTAGTCTCCGACAGGTGGGTTTGCAAAGTAATCTCCTCAGGCTACAAGATAGAATTTCTCTCTTGTCCACCGACATATTTGTCAACTCCAACCTCCAGCTACTACCAACCCATCGGGAGGCCCTGTATGGGGCGGTCCAGGGTCTGCTGGAACGCGGGGTAGTCATTCCAGTTCCAAAACGGGAACGGGGTCAGAGTTTTTACTCAAAATCTGTTCATTGTGCCGAAGAAGGGTTGGGTTCGTCCAATCCTGGATCTCAGGGCCCTCAATTGCTTTGTGAAGGTACAAAGATTTCGGATGGAGTCGGCTCGATCTGTAGTCACTGCCCTACATCCAGCGGACTTTCTTGCCTCCTTGGACATCAAGGATGCACACCTGCATGTTCCCATATGCTCCAGACACCAGAGGTTTCTGCGATTTGCAATCAGGAAGAACCACTATCAGTTTGTGGCCCTCCTGTTTGGCCTTGCCTTAGCACCCAGGACGTTCACCAAGGTGCTCGCT
This sequence comes from Rana muscosa, assembly GCA_029206835.1. Classification (NCBI taxonomy): domain Eukaryota; kingdom Metazoa; phylum Chordata; class Amphibia; order Anura; family Ranidae; genus Rana; species Rana muscosa. Next base: position 24,887,869 of record CM055121.1, read on the forward strand.
CTGATTCTGGCACTTCTAAGACGGCGGGGTATCGCTATTGTGGGCTACTTGGACGACCTTCTTCTGAAGGCCCCTTCAAGCTCAGAATTAGAGGTAAGCGTGTCCATTACCTTTCAGACTCTTCGAGACTGTGGTTAGATACTAAACACGTAAAAGTCAGTATTGGTGCCCACTCAACGCCTAGTGTACCTGGGGTTGATTCTGGATTCCTCAGAGGCAAAAGTATTCCTCTGTGGAAAAGTTGCAGACCCTTCGGGGCTGCAGTGCGGCAGCTGACTTCCAAGAGTTGGTCGTCACTGCGTTTTTGCATGCGAGTGTTAGGCCTCATGGTAGCCTCCTTCGAGGCGGTCCCATATGCTCAATATCACACTCGGGTGTTACAGAAAGATGTTCTGTCCAGATTGAACAGATGTCCATCATCTCTGGATTATCAAATACGAGTAAGCCACCTAGTCAGGGGATCCCTGGTATGGTGGCTGACAGCACCGGCTCTTCTGGCCGGGAAATAATTTCTTCCGGTTTACTGGATAGTGATCACGACGGACGCTAGCCTTACAGGTTGGGGGGGAGTCTGGGGTGTTCAGTTGGCGCAAGGTCGCTGGACCCCAAAGGAATCCCGCCTGTCGATCAATGTCCTGGAAATCCGGCCGATCAGGCTGTGCCTCTTCAGATGGTCTCAGAGGCTGCAAGGGCGTCCAATCAGGATCCAGTCAGACAACGCCACAGCAGTGGCATATGTCAATCATCAAGGAGGAACAAGAAGCTCAGCTACAGCATCAGAGGTCGCTCGCATCCTGAAGTGGGCAGAGAGGAGCGTACCGGCACTATCGGCCGTGTACATTCCGGGTGTGGAAAACTGGCAGGGGGACTACCCGAGTCGTCAAATGCTGGACCAGGGAGATTGGTACTTACACCCGGAGGTGTTCCAGCTCCTCTGCCAAAGATAGGGCACACCAGACGTAGATCTTCTGGCTTCCTGACTCAATCAGAAGGTATCGAGGTTTGTGGCCCGGTCAAGGGACCCATGGGCAGACGCAACGGACGCGTTGGTGGCATCGTGGGGTCAGTATCGGCTAATCTATGCCTTCCCTCCCTTAAGGCTTCTTCCTCTTCTGCTCCGCAGAGTGGAGGCAGAGGGAATTCCAATGATCCTAATCGCTCCAGATTGGCCTCAGCGTCCTTGGTACGGCAATCTAGTACGTCTGGTAACAGACGTCCCCTGGCGTCTACCACTACGGGAGGACCTGCCATCGCAAGGTCCCATACTCCATCCTGCTTTACGGTCACTGGCTTTAACGGCATGGCTATTGAGAACCAGGTGCTGAGAGACCGGGGCCTGTCAGATTCAGTAATCTCTACTATGAGAAGTGCTCGGAAACCATCCTCTAGGAAGGTTTATAACTGCACTTGGAAGGCCTACATCTCCATGTGTGAGGAAATGAAACGGCATCCGCGTATTTATTTGGTTTCCAGAATCCTGCTGTTTTTACAGCATGGGGTGGACCAACGGCTTGCCTTATGTACGATTAAGGGACAGATATCTGCCCTGGCTGTCTTTTTTTCAGCGACCCCTGGCGACTCACTCTCTCGTGAGTACATTTGTGCAGGGGGTTCAACATGTGGCTCCTCCGGTCCGTCCCCCGCTACCTCCGTGGGACTTGAACCTGGTCCTCTCGGTGCTTCAGAAGGCAACGTTTGAGAATATTAGAGATTATTCCCCTGTTGACACTTTCTCAGAAAGTGGTCTTTTTGGTGGCTGTTACGTCAGTAAGACGAGTCTCTGAGCTGGCAGCCTTGTCCTGCAAGGCTCCTTATTTGATTTTCCACAAGGATAAGGTGGTGAGCGGCCACAGCCTTCCTTTCTTCCGAAAGTCGTTTCGGCTTTTCATCTCAACAAAGACATTGTACTTCCATCCTTGTGTCCTCATCCGTCGAATCCTAAGGAGTCGGCGTTGCATTTCTTGGACGTTGTCTGAGCTTTGAGAGTATACCTATCTGCTACTTCCCTGTTCCGGAAGTCAGACTCACTGTTTGTTTCGGTGGCTGGTCCCAAGAAGGGCCAAGCAGTCTCGTCGGCCACCATCTCTAGGTGGATCCGACAGATAGTAATCCAGGCTTACGCCTTAAAGGGTCAAGCGCCCCCCTTTCCGGTAACGGCGCATTCGACTTGGTCGTCCGCCCACACTTTAACAAAATTCTACAAAGTTGATGTAGGTGCATATTCGAATGCCTCTTTCGGCCGCAAAGTTTTGCAGGCGGCCGTTTAGAGTTGCAACTCCTCCCTTGGAGGAGTGCTGTTTTGTGTTTGGGGTGAAGTTTTTATTTTTATGCTGTTGCCACCACTCGTTTTTTCTCTGACACTGCTTTGGGACGTCCCACTACGTCAATAGAGAAGCTGTGTCGGTCCGTGAACGAAAGAGTAAATAGGATTTTTTACTCACTGTAAAATCCTTTTCTCTGAGTTCATGGACCGACACAGCACCCACCCCTCCTTTTAAGTTTGTACTGCTTTTTGACGAACTGATCTGCGAGATGCAGAGTGAGGGGATATACCCAGAGGGTCCCCCCCCTGGGCGGTACTGTAGAAGGTGTGATGCAACACTTTTTACAAGTTTTCTGCCTAGTCACTCCTAATTAATGGATAATACCCACTATGTCAATAGAGAAGCTGTGTCGGTCCATGAACTCCGAGAAAAGGATTTTACGGTGAGTAAAAAATCTTTTTTTTCCACGGGCAAGCCTCCGTCCGAATTTCGACCGTATGTACGCGGCATTAGGAGCAAAATCGCTTCTCCGCTCCTCCGCCCCTGCTGCCCCCATGCTTCGGCATATATGCTCTTTTTTTTTTTAAACTGTGTTGGTGAAATCACCTCCTACAGCACTGGAGTCACGGCTTTATGTATCGTGGGAGCAAACGCTGTTGTTGTCAAGATAAATCCGCGCTGAAGCTGAATGGCGCACATGAAAACAAAAAATTACATACCTGAAAAGCAAGCATGATGAGAGAGAGAGCGAGAGAGAGAGGTTTTTTACACTTTTTTTGTAACTTTAACAACTGTAACGGTTCGGGTCTCTCAAAATGCGATGGCATCTTGGGAGACCCTGTGTAAGTGTGTCCTAGTCTGTGAAATGCTGTACCCTACGCTAAAACTTCACTTTTGTGTGGTAGCGTTCAAAACATTTACCAATGCACAGACCAGGATTGTCAGGACAGAGTGGACAAAAATAATGGGTGTCACGCCTAAATCCATGCTTGTTACAGACACAACATCTTTTTTGGGGGACTCGTTGGGTAGGGGTACTCTCGAGGACATACGGAAAATGCCTGTCATGCAGCCGGCTTACTGCATTTGTTTGGGGATGGTGAGGTGCAGAACCGCCTGGATACAGGAGGTCTGTGACTATCTCATCCTGGAATTTTAGGAAGGATAAAGTCCCACCTGAAGCTCTGTATAGCACATGAGCGTTCAGCAAAGCCATTTGAAATAAGGATAGAGACACTTTTTTGTACCAGCGTCTCGCCTTACGAGCAATGTGATACGGCGCCAACAACTAATCGTTGAGGTCCACCCCTCCCATATTTTGGTTATATTTGTGGACACAGAGGGGTTTCTCCACAACACCAGTTGCCGTACGACTGTCGTTTCTGCGTGAAGGGAGGTAAGAAGGAAAACATTCTTATTATCCCTCCACTTCACAGCGAGCAAATTATTACACTTCAAGCAGGCTCTCTCCCCAGCCTAAGACGGGAATCTACAAGCCCCTGGGGAAAGCCCTGGCGATTAGGTCGCACGGTGCCACATGCTCCTATCTGATGATCAAACAATTGACTAAAAAGTGGCACTCTCGTGTAATAATTGTCCACATACAAGTGGTACCCCTTTCCGAATAAGGGTGACACCAAGTTCCACACTATCTTGCCAGCGCTCCCCATGTAATCTGGCCCGTTCTCCGGCTCTACTTGACTATCTTTTCCCTCATAAACTCTTCCTTTCCCTCATAAACTAAACTTTTCCCTCGTAAAGCTCCATACATAGTCTGTTGCCCTGTCACAGAACTTATAGAGCTTGACCCCGTATCTGGCACGCTTTCTGGGAAGGTACTGCTTGAAAGACAAGCGGCCAGAAAATTTAATCAGGGACTCATCAACGCAGACAACTTGATCGGGAATAAACAAGGCTGTAAAACGTTCGTTGAAGTGGTTTATGAGGGGCCGAATTTTGTAGAGCCGATCGTATTCAGGGTCTCCACGTGGACGACAAAGTTCATTGTCGGGGAAGTGCATGAACCGCAAGATCTGTCGTATCGTTTCCTGGACATGGAGGCAGAGAACACGGGCATATGGTCAATTGGGTGCGTGGACCAATAGGCGCGCATTGACGAGAATTTATGTGTGCCCATGTTGAGGGAAAGGCCCAGAAAGGTTTTAAATTAGGAAACCGTATTTGGTTTCCAATCTCTGGCAATGGAAGGCAACTGGGGACTAGCGGCGATGAATTGACCAGCATATAAATTACTCTGGTCCACAATAGATCTATAGAGATCTTCCGTGAAAAACAGTGAATAAAAATCAAGTGGTGTAAAATCAGCTGTTTCCACCTGAATACCGGGTTGGGCAGTGAATGGGGGAAGTACGGGTTCTGCAGAAGTGTTGGGCACCCAATCAGGATAGGCAAATTCTGCAGGAAGGGCACTATGGGCACGACGGGCCTGCCTTTGTCTTCTTCTTGGTGGCAGCGGGACACTACTTGTGCTTGCCACCTCGCCAGCTTGAACTGCACTTATGGGATTCGCCACGTCACAACGTGATACTGCAGTGCTGGATGTACGTCCAGGCTGTACTAGGCCGCTGGTGCTTGCCAGTTCACCAGAAGGAATAGTGGCGCTAGTACTACTCTGCTCCATAATACGAGATCCCTGCGGTTCTTGCTCCTCAACAACATCAGAAGATCGGGATCGGGTACGCCTGACCTTAGCAGGGACCTCATCATCTTCGTCATCAGTGCTATCTGACATGGAGCCGCTGTCTTCTACGGGAATGTATTCTGAGCCTGAATCTGACAGATACGTGACCTCCTTTTCTTTCTCGTACATCACGGGACACAGAGCGACATAATCATTACTAATGGGTTATATAGTTACCGTCAGGTGCTGGCACTGGCAACTTCCAAAACCGGAAGTACCCTCCCCTATATAAGCCCCTCCCATCCGGGAGCACCTCAGTTTTTTGCCAGTGTCTAAGGTGTTGGCCAAGAAGAAACATGTGTTTTTCACTGAGCTTGCGTACAGGTTCTTTTGGGCCTCAGTAAGCTATTCCGGATCCGACCAAAAAAGCTTCATAGCTAAACGGTCGGTACCCGGGCCTTGCAGAGAAGAGCAAGGTTCTGCCTGTAATGCTTCTCTTAGGAGAGCTGGACCCTGGGATCCAGAGCTCTGGTCATACCCACGACCAAGATGTTTTCTGTGCAGGGTGCTATACAGGTCCAGGGGAGTGGAATCCTTGGGAACCCGGTCCCTGAAGGTTTGATTACAATGCCTGCCGTGATAGGTGAAGTTTGGGCTTTTGTGGACCAAACAAAGTCCTGCGGCGGGGAACAGGTAAGTGGGGGCCCCCAGGAACTTGGTTCTATTGGGGGACCCCCAAGCCTAATTTGTCTTTCTGTCTGTTACCTAACGGTATTCCCGCTAATATCTGTGCATGCCTGTAACTACTAAAAAAATGTAATAATTTTTAATGGTGGTCAAGAAAAAAAAAAAAAAAAAAATGTTTTTTTATATATGTTTAGTATATTAAACTGCGGTACCTGTGTTTGTCCACTAGAGGCCGCTGTGCAATGTTTTTCTTGTCATATGGACTAGTTTCTTCTCAGAGAGCAAAGTCCAGGCAGCTGGTGAGTTCTCCTACAGGAAACTGTTTCCTCTGCCATGTTGCAGTGTTCGTCTATCCCCCGGCCTGCGGCAAAGGGGGCCCTGGCTCCTGTCCCTGGTTTCCATGTTTGAAAATTAGCGCCGAGGCGCACGTGGCCGCGCGCGTGCGCGTGCACGCGCCTCTATATATAGAGGTGGCCGGAAAAAGGGGCGGGGCCTGGGGGATGACGCTCTGTGCGCGCCGCAGCGCTTCTGCGCATGTGCGGGCGTCCCAGCAGGTTTTTAAAAAGCCACATTATTGCAGATAAGCTGGTTATGAAGTACAGAGACAGAGCTGGCAACATTTAAAGGCATACAGCATAGCGGTTGATACAGGCATCCCCTAGAAAGGCACATTAGTAGACACCAACTGTGATATAGCAGCAATTGTGCTAGACTATTCTCAGTAAAAGTGGTGTATTACGGCTGGAATACCTCAGCTTTAGGCTTAGGAATATGCCGTCCAGTAGCTCCGGAACTGAATCTTCCAGGAAGCGAAGGGGGTCTCATCGGGCTCTGAGGATCTTGGGCATACTCCTGCTGCACCAGTCTCCCCTGAAGTTCAGAGGTAAGTGACCGTAGAGACCCCGCAGGGGTACTTGGTACTGTGGCTGTCCTCAGTCACCTGCTCCTGTGTATGTAACAGAGGAGGTTTTTTCCTCAGCTCTGGGAGGATTAGAGAGAGATTGTCAAAATTTATCGCTGCCTCCCTGTCAGGGAAAGCACGCCCGATCTCCGTCTCCTCCTTCAGAGTGCCTGTTAGCAGAGCAACAGTCCCATACAGGGATCGACCTGCCTGAAGGGGATCAGGATAAGGTTGATTCTGTTATAGAGGAATCAACAGTGGGGGAACCTTTTCTCAGCATCTCAAGCTGAAAGATTATGGGTTCAGTCTCTGACTAACATGGTCCGATCAGCATTTAAAAATGCACCTTGCGGAACCATCAACCACTACTGTATCCTCGTTGGGGTCGCTAGAAGCCCCCAGACTGTTTGTTCTTTTCCACTTCACCCTTTACTGAAAGGGCTCATTTACCAGGATTGGGAACGTCCTGAGAAAATATTTATTCCCCCAAGAGATTTCCGGTGGTCTATCCCATGGAGGATAAGTTCATCAAAAAAAAAAAAAAAATGGAAGGTCCCTACAGTGGACGCAGCCATCTCTTGTATGTATAAATCACTGACATGAACATTTGGACATTATCCACTGGACAAGAACCCAATAGATAAAAGATTGGAGTCCTTATGAAAATCTGCTTGGTGATACAACCAGCAGTAGCAGCTATTGGGGTCTGCTAAGCAGTGAAGGATCAGTTGAAACAGGTCTTGAGGGACTTGACAGATCAGCAGGCTTTGCCCTAGCTGATCTACCTAGAGCCTTAGGCTTTGCGGTTGATGCCATAGAGGATTCAGTCCATCAGGCCTCCCGCCTTACGCTGTCTATAGTACATATGCGTAGGCTCCTATGGCTCAGAAACTGGTCTGCTGAAGCTCCCTGTAAAGAATGGCTGGTTAGCGTCCCATTTCATGGTGAACGCTTATTCAGGGAAAACCTGGACAAATATATCCAGAAAATTTCCAGCGGTAAAAATACGCTCTTGCCGGTTAAAAGCAGAGTTAGAGGTCCCTCTTTAAGAGGCCTGCTTCTCCAGTCCCTGGGGCATCGGCTGTGTAACAGTTCCGACGGCCTCCTCGGTCAAATCCCGGGGGTAAAAAACAGGGACAGTAGCAGGGTAATAAGAAACCCTGGGTCAGGGGAGGTACAAAACCTCCCCCAAAGTGAAATTCATTGAAGCCCCCACTCAGTCGGGTGGGGGGAGGACTCCAGTTGTTCGCAAGAGACCTGGCGGGACACGATCAAGACAGATAGGTGCTCTCCGCAGTAGGTTTGGGATACAGTTTGGAGTTAAAAGACTCTCCTCCTTCCCATTTTTTGAGGTCAAACGTGCCAAGGGATCCCCGGAAGAGAGAGTCCCTCCTGTTGGCACTAGAACAACTATTGCTCCAAGGAGTAATTATGGAGGTTCCCCTGGAAGAATGAGGGTTCGAGTTTTACTCAAACCTCTTTACAGTCCCGAAGCAAACGCGGTCGGGAGGCCCATATTAATTCTAAAAGGGCTATACAAATTCCTGTATATCAGGACTTTCCGATGGAGTCGATCCGATCGGTGGCCACTGCCCTACAAGGGGAGGATTGGTTAGCCACGATCGACATCAAAGATGCTTATTTGCACATTCCCATCTTTCCAGTCCACCAAAAATTTCTACGCTTTGCAGTAGAAGGGCGCCATTTTCAGTTCAGAGCCTTACCCTTCGGTTTGGCCACAGCACCACGAGTGTTTACAAAAATTCTGGCCCTTTATTGGCCAATCTAAGAACACAAGGTGTAATGATAATGGCATATCTGGATGACTTGTTGCTGATAGACCACTCAGTGAAAAAACTAGACGTGGTCGTTCACAAGACGTTCAAGTATCTGGAATCTCACGGTTGGATTATCAACCGAGACAAGTCAGCCCTAGAAACCAGTCAAAAGTCTGGAATACTTGGGGCTAAGGTTGGATTCAGGCCAGAGAAAAATATTCTTGCCTCGAGGAAAGGTGTTGTCTTTGAAAGATTTGATCCACTTAGTGGGTACAAAAAAGACAGCCGTCCATACGCCTGTATATGAGGCTGCTGGGAAAAATGGTGGCATCATTCGAAGCAGTACCCTACGGTCAATTCCATTCAAGGAATTTGCAAGGGGCCATACTGTCAGCCTGGAACAAAAAAGTTCAGGCCCTAGACTTACAATGTCCTTGTCCCCTTCCGTTCGCAAGAGCCTCCGTTGGTGGTTGGTTCCCCAGAATCTGGAAAAAAGGAAATCCTTCAGTCCGATTTCTTGGAAGGTGGTCACTACAGATGCCAGCCTTATAGGCTGGAGAGCAGTATTGGAGCAATAGTCTCTCCAGGGCAGATGGTCGGATGCAGAAAAGGCCCTGCCCATCAATCTCTTAGAGATACGAGCGGTATGCCCTAGTAGCATGGACATCCAAACTCCAAGGGTCCCCTGTCAGAATTCAATCAGACAATGCCACAGCAGTGGCATATATCAATCATCAGGGGGGCACCAGGAGTCGTGCAGCCCAGAGGGAAGTAAATTACATCCTGAAATGGGCAGAAAAATATGTCCCAGCCATATCTGCGGTATTCATTCCAGGAGTGGAGAATTGGAAGGCGGACTTTCTAAGTCGCCAGCAATTAGGCCCAGAGGAAGGGTCCCTTCACCCCGAGGTTTTCTGGACAATATGTCAGCGGTGGGGAACATCGGATGTAGATCTTCTAGCATCCAGATTCAACGCAAAGGGGGACAGGTTTGTCTCTCGGACAAGGGATCCCCTAGCTTGCGGCTCGGATGCCCTAGTGTTCCCTTGGGATCAGTTCAAGCTGATATATGCATTCACACCGCCAATGGTTACCTCGATTACTCCGCAGAATCAGGGTAGAAAAGAAACCAGTGATTCCGGTGGCTCCAGCGTGGCCCCGAAGAGCGTGGTACGCGGAGATTGTAAAATTTCAGTGGGGAGTCCTTGGACTCTCCCACGTCGTCCGGCTTTCGCAAGGACTGATATACCACCCTTCCTTACCAGCCCTAGGTTTGACGGCCTGGCTATTGAAGCCCACATTCTAAAAAAGAGAGGGCTCTCTAATGCTGTGGTATCTACCATGATCAATGCCAGGAAGCCGGTATCCAGGCAGATCTACTATAGAATCTGGAAGGCGTACATCGCGTGGTGTGAGGCCAAGAAATGGCATCCACATAAGTACGTAATAGGTAGGATTCTGGACTTCCTACAATGGGCTGTAGATAGGAAGCTTGCCTTGAGTACTATCAAGGGTCAGATTTCGGCCTTGTCAATATTTTTTCAAAGGCCCTTGGCTTCGCATTCACTAGTCAAAGCCTTTATACAAGGAGTGATGCGTATTAGTCCTCCGGTTAATATTCCCATATGTCCATGGGATCTAAACTTGGTTCTGTCGGTTCTACAGAAACAACCATTTGAACCATTATAGCATATTTCCTTAGTGCTTCTCACCAGGAAATTGATTTTTTTAGTAGCCATTTGTTCGGCTAAAAGAGTATCGGAATTAGCAGCTATGTCCTGTAAGGAGCCATATCTGGTTATCCATAAGGACAGAGTAGTGTTACGTCCTCATCCAGCCTTTCTTCCTAGGGTGGTATCGAGGTTTCATTTGAACCAAGATGTGGTTCTTCCTTCTTTTTTCCCCAAGCCTACTTCGGTAGAGGAAAAGTTATTGCATTCTTTGGATGTAGTAAGAGCAGTTAAAGCTTATCTAAAAGCCACTGCTCAGATTCGCAGAACGGATACTTTGTTTATTCTGCCGGAAGGCCCCAGAAGGGGTCAGGCAGCGTCAAAATCTACTTTAGCCAAGTGGATTCGACAGGTCATAATACAAGCCTATAGCTTGAGAAGTAGACCGCCTCCGTTCAAAGTTAGGGCGCACTCCACGAGAGCAGTTGGAACTTCATGGGCAGTGCATCACCAGGCCTCCCTGGCTCAAGTCTGTAAGGCCGCAACATGGTCTTCAGTACACACGTTTACTAGGTTCTACCAGGTGGACGTTAGAAGTCAGGAGGATGTCGCCTTTGGGCGCAGTGTGTTGCAGGCCGCAAAAGATCCTCATGTCTGATAGCGCTCAGCTTATATATGGTGTATCCCCCCCCTCATTTGGCATTGCTTTAGGACATCCCATTAGTAATGATTATGTCGCTCTGTGTCCCGTGATGTACGAGAAAGAAAATAGGATTTTTATAACAGCTTACCTGTAAAATCCTTTTCTTGGAGTACATCACGGGACACAGAGCTCCCGCCCCTCTTTGGGGACACTTATTGCTTTGCTACAAAACTGAGGTGCTCCCGGATGGGAGGGGCTTATATAGGGGAGGGTACTTCCGGTTTTGGAAGTTGCCAGTGCCAGCACCTGACGGTAACTATATAACCCATTAGTAATGATTATGTCGCTCTGTGTCCCGTGATGTACTCCAAGAAAAGGATTTTACAGGTAAGCTGTTATAAAAATCCTATTTTCACTATCTGTCATGCTCAGAATCTCGTAGGCCTCTTTACTAGTGTACCTTCGATTTGCCATTTTGGGGTTTAAATTTAGTGGTACACTAAGATTCACAGGTAAAAAAGCACCCGACTGTCAGCAAATGTATCAAACGCTCCAAAAAAAACTGTTAGCGATCGCAGGGATCAGGCCTGTCTCTGCGAACGCTGCAGTTATGTGTGTTGTGTTTGGTAAGTGACAGTGATCGATTGATGCTGGGCTGGGCAGAGGGGCTAAACACAGGTGCTAGTAGGTTTCTGGGCTGATCCGCTAACACTGCATTTTTGGGAACCCTAAACCGCTGGGGACGCTAGTATAGATCTGATCAGATACTATACCACTAAGGGAGGTGTATGCTTTGCGTGTGTTAGCGTTACTGGCACTAACCTGACGCTGCCTGGGGTGATGCAGACCCTCTCTGATGCTAAAACCTAATTGATATCACTCGCCAGGCGATCAGGGGGTTAAACCTTTATTGGGTTATATACGGCGGGTGCCCTGATGCTATAAAAAGCAAACTAACCAACCAGCGTCACCCGTAACACTTATACGGTGATCACTGGTGAAAGGGTTAACTAGGGGGAATCAGGGGGTTAAAACCTTTATTAGGTAATACATGGGGGTACCTGACGCTATATACAAACCTGACGGGTAACCTAAAAAACTAAATGGCTAACCAGTGTCTCCAGTGACACTTATTCCGTGATCACTGGTGAAAGGGTTAACTCTAGGGGCAATCAGGGGGTTAAAATATATGGGGGTACCGGTCGCTATAAAAACCTGCGGCGAACCCCAAAAAAATAATTGGCTACCTAGGGGCACCACCGACACTAATACAGCGATCGGAAAAACTATCGCTTCGTGACGCTGGCGATAGGGGGTGAAAGGGTTACCCGGGGGGCGATCAAGGGGTTAAACCTTTATTAGGGAGGGGGTTGAGGGGCTACCCTGGACCTAAAGGGGCCTAAACCTAACTGCCCTGCAACTTTTTACTGTCACAAATGACACTGATTGCAGTGGTCAGTAAAAAAATGACCATTGCAAACGGTGACACACTGACTGGGGGTGATCTGGGGGGTGATTTGTGTGCCTACGTGTACTGGTGTCAGTGGGCTGTTGGTGCAACTTACTGTGATTTCTTCTCTCCTCGTGCAGGACGAAAAGATCGCTGCATGGAGAGATGACATCACTTCCTCTGCCTGTGTTTACATTACACAGGCAGAGGAAGAATGTCATTTGCCGGGAGCGATCACGAGGGGGTGGCCAAAAACCAATGGCCGCCCCCTCATCCTGGATCGCTGCCGAACGGAAAACCACCGCTCCATGTACTGGAGGGGGGTCCGATTGGACGGGGCATACGAAGGCAGTCACGTACAGGTACGTGATTGTGCCTGTCCGTGCCATTTTGCCGACGTATATTTACATGGGGCGGTCGTTAAGTGGTTAAATGGTATGTGAACCCTTAACTTGTAAAACAGCCCATTCAGTTTAAAATAGAAATGAAAGAAAAACGTGTGTGTGTGTGTATGTGTGTGTGTGTGTATGTGTGTGTGTATATATATATATATATATATATATATATATATATATATAAACACTTTTTTCTTTTTAATAAATGATCACATGACCTCTTCTCATTTTGGTGGAGACTCCTGATGATGTGAGGGGAGGGGTGGGGGTGTTACTTGAACCAGCAGATGGAGCAGTGCACAGACTCTGTTCTGTGTAAAATGCAGACAGAAGTATGAGCTGGGTGGGGGATGTCTGCAGGAGGCAGAGAAGCAGCAATACAATGGTCTTCCAAGTGAAGAGCTGTGTGTGTGTGCGCGGGGCGTGGGGGGAAGCATGTCAGCACTTTACCAATTTATTTAAAGATGTCACCGATGGGGAAGGTTTTTTTTCTTCTACAGCGAATGGTCCCAAAACTATATTATTCAGCTCTCCAAAACACAGTTCAGCCCTTCGCACTAGAGTTGATCCACCACAGCTACCAAGCCTTTCCCAAAGCCCTTTTAAAAATGAAGGGGTGCCCTCACCTTTAAGAGTGGGGGGGTTGTCTCTTACAGTATGTCTCATTTTGGGCCACAGACATCCCAGACCTGTGGATTCAATTGGTGGTTTCAAAAGGGTACAAAATAGAGGTTAATACTCTACCACCTCACCGCTTTTCATTTTTCAAATCGACCAAAACTGGCCAAGAACAAATTTGTAAAATGCCCTGAACCACCTCTTGTCCCAGGCAGTCATTGTGCCAGTAACACCAGAAGACGGGTTGAGAGGTTTCTACTCAACTCAGGTATTTAATCCTATTCTGGGCCTAAAATCCCACAACAAATTGCATAAATTCGCATTGAATCTACAAGGTCAGTCATTGGCTCTCAGAGATGTGGAAAATACATAGGCATCTTGGATATTCACATATGCTATCTACATGGTACCTATTTACCTTGCCTCCGCACTTACTGCGCTTCGCTTTTGCAGACAAACACTTCTAGTTTGTTGCACTGCCCTTTGACCTATCCTCTGTTCCCAGAATGTTTGCAAAGTTCTTGGGACCTCTGCGTGCCCTGCTCCGAACTCAGGGCATCCAAGTCACAGGCTAACTAGATAACTTTGTTCTTAAAGACTCCTTTCCCTTGCAGCTATCGGAAAATGTCCACAGGACAATGTAGATGCTCCAGGCTTTTGTCTTGGTGATCAGTTTAAGCAAATCTTTTCTCTAGCCTTCTCTTCACCAGGAAGGAATGCTTGGATCTGGTCCTGGATATATCCCAAGAAAGTTTTTTTGCCAGAAAAGGGCTGAAACAACTAATCGATTATGAAAATAGTTGTCAACTATTTTCATAATTGATTAATTGGCCAGCCGATTAGTTAGCCTGAATGGAGCATTGTTTGTTTACATATCGGGAAATACAGTGAAGCACACATACAGCTCAGTACACGGGTCCATACATGTCAGTAAGTGCCTGAGAACTTGTGAATGTGTGAGGAGCAATGCCTCATGAGACATGTTGTCCTAGGCAGGAAGTGAGTGGTTCTAAAGGCAGAAGTTTTTTTTACTTTGCTATAGAGGCGCTCTATAATATTCTTTGCAGCTTGCTTTTGGGGCACTCTGGAGGCAGGAGGAGCCAGAAGCGTCAGTGGGGGTCCCCAGAAAAGGAGATTTAGAGCTGCTCTGTGCAAATTACCTTATAGTAGTGATTATCTGCTCTTTTTGTACTATAAAGGGCTAATTAAAAAAAAATGTAACCCCATTATGAGAGGTGATCCTAAAAAAAGCATGCTGCTGCTACAAAACTTCTTAGGCCTGGTTCACACCTATGTGTTTTTTGGTGCTTTTTGCACATACGCACTACATTTAAGATTGTTTCCTATGGGACACGTTCACATCTATGCTTTTTCCCCACCCTCCCTGCCTGTCAGCTAGTCTGTGCCAATCTGCTCCCCGCCCCTCCCTCCCTGCTGCTAAAATAGCAGTGTCTTATTCCTAGAATCCACTGTTAGATCAAGTTTATGTGCCCCAGTGTACTGGAAGATCTCTGAAGGTCTGGCACGGTAAGCCGGACCGTAAGAGGGCATGCGTCCATGACACCATCGGTTGCATGCACTCTGAATATCTCCTAAACTGCAAGTTTAGGAGATAGTCCCAGTACCTACAGGTAAGCCTTTACTATAGGCTTACCTGTAGGTACAAGTAAAAAATTTGAGTTTACTTCCTCTTTAATAGAGGAAGAACCTTCCCTGAAGGATGAAATTACATTGCACTGATGTTGCATTGTGTGCAATGGCCAGATATCATGGATACCCCCCCCCCAAAAAAAAAAAACCCCACAATCATTGGTGATTGGTAGCATATTAAACCACTCGTACTGGTATGGTAATAAACATAACAGATGGCACAAACCAAGCAATAAGGTAAGAAGTTCTAATGATATAGTTGGCATGGAACCCCCCCAGATAACCGTGAAAATGGTTTAATAATGCAAGGAAAACAAGCTTGGGTAGGAAAGAAGCAGGAGAAAAGTGTAAAGAAAGAAAAGCTCTTAATTTTTGTTAATGTTGATGTACAGTGGGGAAAATGATAGACAGAATATCACCAAAAAAACACGATGACAAATGTTATAAATTAGGTTGCTGTTCAGTGAGTAAAGTATCTGATCCCCAAGCAAAACGTGACTTAGTACTTGGTGGAGAAACCCTTGTTGGCAGGCACAGAGGTAAGAGGTTTCTTGTACTTGGTTACCAGATTTGCACACATCTCAGGAAAGATTTTGCTCCACTCTTTACAGATCTTCTCTAAATCCTTAAGGTTTCTTGGCTCTGGCTTGGCAACTCGAAATTTCAGCTCCCTCTATACATTTTTTATAGGATTAAGGTCTGGAGTCTCCATGATATTAATGTGTTTCTTCTTGAGCCACACTTTTGTTGCCTTGGCCGTATGTTTTGGGTCATTGTCATGCTGTACGACCCTTCTTCAGTGTTCTGGCTAGGGAAGTTTTACAATACATGGCCCTGTAATGCGGCAAAGTCAGCCTGCACCTTTATCAGAGAAAGGCATAATGTTTCTACCTCTGTGCTTAACTGTAGGGATGGTTTTCTTGGTGTCATAGTTGGTATTTTTCTTCCTCCAAACACACCGAGTCGAGTTATTGCCAAAGAGCTAAATTTTGGTCTCATCTCACCACAGTACCTTTTCCCAATCCTTCTCTGAATCTTTTAGATGTTCATTGGCAAACTTCAAACGGGCCTTGTACCTTCTTGAGGAGAGGGACCTTGCGGGCGCTGCAGGATTTCAATCCATGCTGGTGTATTGTGTTGTTAATGGTTTGTTTGGTTACTGTGGTTCTAACTGCCTTGAGATCATTCACAAGCTCCTCCCTGTGTAGTTTTGGGCTGATCCCTCACTTTTCTCATGATCATCCTTACCCCATGAGGCGTATTCTTGCATGGAGCTCCAGACCGAGGATAATTGATGGTTATTTTGTATTGCTTCTATTTGCAAATAATTGCTCCAACAGTTGTCTCCTTCTCGCTGATGGTTTTGTAGCCCATTCCAGCCTTGTTCAGGTCTACAATCTTGTCCCTGACGTCTTTTGACAGCTCTTTGGTCTTGCCCATGATGGGGAGGTTGGAATGGAAGAAAGAGATTCAGTGGACAGGAGTCTTTTATACACATAAGTTGTCGTTGGGAGCACCTTCCTAAATTGATAGGACTAATCAGTGTACCACATCAGCACATACTGTAGCCAGTCTGTGGGAGCCAGAAAAATTGTTGGTTGGTAGGGGATCAAATACTTATTCTACTCACTGGACTGCAACTCAATTTGTAACATTTGTATCGTGGTTGATATTCTGTCTCTATAATTTAAAATACACCTATGATAACAATTATAGGCCCTTCATTTCTTTGTAAGTGGGCAAACTTACAAAATCTGCAGGGGATCAAATTTTATTTTGCCCACTGTATATGTAAAAAAAAATAAAAAATGGATTAATACATTAATATTGGTTATTGATGTATATATGTGCATGAAAAATGTCTTGGTTGAAAAAAGAAATGATTGGTCAATAATTAAACGTGGTTGATTAAGTTTGAAAATATGTGCCTGTTTATGACTGGGTTAAAGTTTATCTAAACCCATGAACAAAATGTAAGCTTATTAATTCCTGGATATGGTGGCTGCAGTCGTTTATTTTTTATTTTTTCCCCGGTATTTTTTTTTACCTAGTGAGCCGCTACACTTCTTGTCTTAATGCGACAACATTCACTCATCGTACTGGATCTTTAGAGGAAGAGCGTTGCGACCTTTAACCACTTGACCTCTGGAGAATTTACCCCCCTTCATGACCAGGCCATTTTTGTGATATGGCACTGCACTACCTTGATTGACAATTGCATGGTCGTGCAACACTGTAACAAAATAAAATTTGTAACCCCCCCCCCCCTACAAATAGAGCTTTCTTTAGGTGGTATTTGATCATCACTGCATTTTGTAGTGGAAATATTAAAGCTTCTCCTATAAGCAAATAATTCCATGCGCTAATAAGCACAATTATAGCTCTCTTGTATAATGCCAGGAAAGGCGCGCTTGTTTATCTCCAAGTAACACGGACAGACGCTGGTATCGCATTGAGCTTGGCAAAATCCTCCCTAGGATGAGCAGCTGCTTTTAATTCTAATGTAAACATGAATAACAAAGGAAGGTGGTGGCTTCAGAATCAGCCAATCAGACACTTGTATTCTTTCGAAAAAAACAACCACACACATGTATATATTCAAATAGAATTCCAGTAGTGACATATGCAAATGGTCGTGTGCAGAGTCTTGTGGCAAGCGTCTTGTGAGACAGTGTGTCACAATTTGAACACTACTTACATGGCTCTGAACACGATCGGGTGCACATTCCCACTGCTACCAATGATGCGAGCCATACTCTATCATGGCTCAGTGAGCCATGATTTTATTATGGTTATGCTATGGTTCCCATGTTTGCAGATCTTGTATAGAGAACAGGATGAGGCTGGGGTGGACTATGTTGGCACCTTATGCTAACTGACGACCAGTTAAGAGTAAGTAGTAAAAAGGGGGTTTTTATTACAAAAATATATAAAGAAACAATTATTTTGACATTTCATAGAAATAGTAGTAATTCCGTGACATTTCCATGTATCATACCATTACAATCAATGGACCAGAATACAACTGTACATACATAAATTGTGCTCTACATGTTTCACGTTGTGATTCAAAAACAGAATCCGCTTCTTCAGGAGCTATGTATATATGTATGGATTTTCAATGGACATAGAATGAAAGATTAAGTTGTCACGTAACTATGAAATAAAAGAAAAGAACATTGTAAGCAAAATTGTAGTGGATATAAATAGTATATTTTAGTATAAAACACCAGGCCAACCTTGGCCATAGGTGTGCGCCATATCACACAGTCTTACCAAAGGTGCTGGACCAGAGGGGACAGGCCGCGAACCATAAATTCCCGTTATGTCATGAGGGAGTGGGTATTACCACTCAGGACATAAAGACAGGGGTAAAGGTAATCTGAAATTGAGAACGATAGAAGTAAATACATATCTAGGGTCTTCAGCATAAAGAAAGCTGAAGGGGATGTAATGAATAAGGAATCTATCGCTTTCATATGTACACAGATCACCAACCTCATCCATAGGCAGATCCACTTCTGCTGTGAATCATTACAGCAGAAGTGGCCCGCGTGCACACCCTGCGGGCGGAAATGCAGATTCATGTGTATGTGTGTGTGTGTGTGTATATATATATATATGTATGTATGTATGTATGTTTCTGCCTACAGCTGCTGCCCTGTAGCTGTAAAAGTGCTATAGGGCGGTCATCAAGTTGTTAAAGTGTTACTAAACACTGCCTTCACTATATCTGGCCTGCCACAGAACATGGAAATGCAATTATTTTATTGTATACGGCTAAATATCTTTTCTCATTAGCAGTGTATAGCAGTCTTTTGACTTCTATCAGTGTCCGGCCGAGCACTGGTTAAAGCACGTAAGAGGAGTTTTAATTCTCTTCTGACAGTCACATGTGGCTGCATGACCCCTGACCCTCTGTGTGGATACTGCTGATTGGCCCTGTGCCGATCACATGCAACCAACCTCCTAGCAATACACACCAAACTGAGCAAGGCTCTGTACTATCAGGAGATGGATTGGGAACTGTGGAAGAAGGGGAGGATCGGAGAAGACAGAATCAAACAGCCTTTCTTTCTCGTACATCACGGGACACAGAGCGGCATAGTCATTACTATGTGGGTTATATAGATACCTTCAGGTGCTGGCACTGGCAACTTCCAAAACCGGAAGTACCCTCCCCTATATAAGCCCCTCCCATCCGGGAGCACCTCAGTTTTTTGCCAGTGTCTAAGGTGTTGGCCAAGAAGTAACATGTGTTTTTCACTGAGCTTGCGTACAGGTTCTTTTGGGCCTCAGTAAGCTATTCCGGATCCGACCAAAAAAGCTTCATAGCTAAACGGTCGGTACCCGGGCCTTGCAAGAGAAGAGCAAGGTTTTGCCTGTAATGCCTCTCTTAGGAGGGCTGGACCCTGGGATCCAGAGCTCTGGTCATACCCACGACCAAGATGTTTTCTGTGCAGGGTGCTATACAGGTCCAGGGGAGTGGAATCCTTGGGAACCCGGTCCCTGAAGGTTTAATTACAATGCCTGCCGTGATAGGTGAAGTTTGGGCTTCTGTGGACCAAACAGAGTCCTGCGGCGAGGAAAACGTAAGTGGGGGCCCTCGGGAACTTGGTTCTATTGAGGGACCCCCAAGCCTATTTTGTCTTTCTGCCTGTTACCTAAGGTATTCCCGCTAATATTCTGTGTATGCCTGTTACTACTGAGAAAATGTAAAAATTTTAATAGTAGGCAAGAAAAAAAAAAAAATGTAAGACCGCGGTACCTGTGTTAGACACTAGAGGCCGCTATGGTTCTTTTTCTTGTAATGTGGATTTTTTTCTTCCAAAATCAAATCCAGGCAGTTGGTAAGTTCTCTGCTGGGAAGCTGTCTCCTCTGCCCTGTTGCTGCGCTCATCCATCCCCGGGCCCTGCGGCAGGGACCCTGGCTCCCATCTAGCTCCTTATTTTTTTCAAAAAAGGCGCCGAAGGCGCACGTGCCCGTGCGCGTGCACGCGCCTCTATATATATATAGAGGCGATCTGGAAAAAGGGGCGGAGCGGGTGGATGACGCTCGGTGTGCGCCGCGGCGCTACTGCGCATGTGCGGGCGTCCAGCGTGTTTTAAAGCACAATCATAGCTGGCTATTGAAGTGCACAACAGAGCTAGCAACAGTATAAAGGCACACAGAGGCGGTTGATGCAGGCATCCCCTAGAAAGGCACTTTAGTAGACACCAACTGTTATATAGCAGCAATTGTGCTAGACTATTCTCAGTAAAAGTGGTGTATTACGGCTGGAATACCTCAGCTTTAGGCTTAGGAATATGCCGTCCAGAAGCTCCGGAACTGAATCTTCCAGGAAGCGAAGGGGGTCTCATCGGGCTCTGAGGATCTTGGGCATGCTTCTGCTGCACCAGTCTCCCCTGAAATTCAGAGGTAAGTGACCGTAGAGACCCCGCAGGGGTACTTGGTACTGTGGCTGTCCTCAGTTCACCTGCTCCTGTGTATGTAACAGAGGAGGTTTTTTCCTCAGCTCTGGGAGGATTAGAGAGAGATTGTCAACATTGATCGCTGCCTCCCTGTCAGGGAAAGCACGCCCGATCTCCGTCTCCTCCTTCAGAGTACCTGTTAGCAGAGCAACAGTCCCATACAGGGATCGACCTGCCTGAAGGGGATCAGGATGAGGTTGATTCTGTTATAGAGGAATCAACAGTGGAGGAACCTTTTCTCAGCATCTCAAGCTGAAAGATTATGGGTTCAGTCTCTGACTAACATGGTCCGATCAGCATTTAAAAATGCACCTTCCGGAACCATCAACCACTACTGTATCCTCGTTGGGGTCGCTAGAAGCCCCCAGACTGTCTGTTCTTTTCCACTTCACCCTTTACTGAAAGGGCTCATTTACCAGGATTGGGAACATCCTGAGAAAATATTTATTTCCCCCAAGAGATTTCCGGTGGTCTATCCCATGGAGGATAAGTTCATAAAAAAATGGAAGGTCCCTACAGTGGACGCAGCCATCTCTTGTGTGTATAAATCACTGACATGTCCAGTGGATAATGTCCAAATGTTCAAGAACCCAATAGATAAAAGATTGGAGTCCTTATGAAAATCTGCTTCTTTCTACAGCAAGCTTGGTGACACAACCAGCAGTGGGGTCTGCTAAGCAGTGAAGGATCAGTTGAAACAGGTCTTGAGGGACTTGACAGATCAGCAGGCCCTTGCCCTAGCTGATCTACCTAGAGCCTTAGGCTTTGCGGTTGACGCCATAAAGGATTCAATCCATCAGGCCCTCCCGCCTTACGCTGTCTGTAGTACATATGCGCAGGCTTCTATGGCTCAAAAACTGGTCTGCTGAAGCTCCCTGTAAAGAATGGCTGGTTAGCGTCCCATTTCATGGTGAACGCTTATTCAGGGAAGACCTGGACAAATATATCCAGAAAATTTCCAGCGGTAAAAATACACTCTTGCCGGTTAAAAACAGAGTTAGAGGTCCCTCTTTAAGAGGCCTGCTTCTCCAGTCCCTGGGGCATCGGCTGTGTAACAGTTCCGATGGCCTCCTCGGTCAATTCCCGGGGGTAAAAAACAAGGACAATCGCAGGGTAATGAGAAACCCTGGGTCAGGGGAGGTACAAAACCTCCCCCAAAGTTAAATTCATTGAAGGGTTGCCCCCACTCAGTCGGGTGGGGGGAGGACTCCAGTTGTTCGCAAGAGACCTGGCGGGACACGATCAAAACAGATAGGTGCTCTCCGCAGTATGTTTGGGATACAGATTGGAGTTAAAAGACTCTCCTCCTTCCCATTTTTGAGGTCAAACGTGCCAAGGGATCCCCGGAAGAGAGAGTCCCTCCTGTTGGCACTAGAACAACTATTGCTCCAAGGAGTAATTATGGAGGTTCCCCTGGAAGAATGGGGGTTCGGGTTTTACTCAAACCTCTTTACAGTCCCGAAGCAAACGGGGACGGGAGGCCCATATTAATTCTAAAAGGGCTAAACAAATTCCTGTATATCAGGACTTTCCGATGGAGTCGATCCGATCGGTGGCCACTGCCCTACAAGGGGAGGATTGGTTAGCCGCGATCGACATCAAAGATGCTTATTTGCACATTCCCATCTTTCCAGTCCACCAAAAAATTTCTACGCTTTGCAGTAGAAGGGCGCCATTTTCAGTTCAGAGCCTTACCCTTCGGTCTGGCCACAGCACCACGAGTGTTTACAAAAATTCTGGCCCTTTATTGGCCAATCTAAGAACACAAGGTGTAATGATAATGGCATATCTAGATTACTTGTTGCTGATAGACCACTCAGTGAAAAAACTAGACGTGGTCGTTCACAAGACAATCAAGTATCTGGAATCTCACGGTTGGATTATCAACCGAGACAAGTCAGCCCTAAAAACCAGTCAAAAGTCTGGAATACTTGGGGCTAAGGTTGGATTCAGGCCAGAGAAAAATATTCTTGCCTCGAGGAAAGGTGTTGTCTTTGAAAGATTTGATCCACTTAGTGGGTACAAAAAAGACAGCCGTCCATACGCCTGTGCATGAGGCTGCTGGGAAAAATGGTGGCATCATTCGAAGCAGTACCCCACGGTCAATTCCATTCAAGGAATTTGCAAGGGGCCATACTGTCAGCCTGGAACAAAAAAGTTCAGGCCCTAGACTTACAATGTCCTTGTCCCCTTCCGTTCGCAAGAGCCTCCGTTGGTGGTTGGTTCCCCAGAATCTGGAAAAAGGGAAATCCTTCAGTCCGATTTCTTGGAAGGTGGTCACTACAGATGCCAGCCTTATAGGCTGGGGAGCAGTACTGGAGCAATGGTCTCTCCAGGGCAGATGGTCGGATGCGGAAAAGGCCCTGCCCATCAATCTCTTAGAGATACGAGCAGCCCGGTATGCCCTAGTAGCATGGACATCCAAACTCCAAGGGTCCCCTGTCAGAATTCAATCAGACAATGCCACAGCAGTGGCATATATCAATCATCAGGGGGGCACCAGGAGTCGTGCAGCCCAGAGGGAAGTAAATTACATCCTGAAATGGGCAGAAAGATATGTCCCAGCCATATCTGCGGTATTCATTCCAGGAGTGGAGAATTGGAAGGCGGACTTTCTAAGTCGCCAGCAATTATGCCCAGAGGAATGGTCCCTTCACCCCAAGGTTTTTTGGACAATATGTCAGCGGTGGGGAACACCGGATGTAGATCTTCTAGCATCCAGATTCAACGCAAAGGTGGACAGGTTTGTCTCTCGGACAAGGGATCCCCTAGCTTGCGGCTCGGATGCCCTAGTGTTCCCTTGGGATCAGTTCAAGCTGATATATGCATTCCCACCGCCACAATGGTTACCCCGATTACTCCGCAGAATCAGGGTAGAAAAGAAACCAGTGATTCTGGTGGCTCCAGCGTGGCCCCGAAGAGCGTGGTACGCGGAGATTGTAAAATGTCAGTGGGGAGTCCTTGGACTCTCCCACGTCGTCCGGACCTGCTTTCACAAGGACCGATATACCACCCTTCCTTACCAGCCCTAGGTTTGACGGCCTGGCTATTAAAGCCCACATTCTAAAAAAGAGAGGGCTCTCTAATCCTGTGGTATCTACCATGATCAATGCCAGGAAGCCGGTATCCAGGCAGATCTACTATAGAATCTGGAAGGCGTACATCGCGTGGTGTGAGGCCAAGAAATGGCATCCACATAAGTACGTAATAGGTAGGAGTCTGGACTTCCTACAGTGGGCTGTAGATAGGAAGCTTGCCTTGAGTACTATCAAAGGTCAGTTTTCGGCCTTGTCAATATTTTTTCAAAGGCCCTTGGCTTCGCATTCACTAGTCAAAGCCTTTAGATAAGGAGTGATGCGTATTAGTCCTCCGGTTAATATTCCCATATGTCCATGGGATCTAAACCTGGTTCTGTCGGTTCTACAGAAACAACCATTTGAACCATTACAGCATAGTTCCTTGGTTCTTCTCACCAGGAAATTGTTTTTTCTAGTAGCCATTTGTTCGGCTAAAAGAGTGTCGGAATTAGCAGCTATGTCCTGTAAAGAGCCATATCTGGTTATCCATAAGGACAGAGTAGTGTTATGTCCTCATCCAGCCTTTCTTCCTAAGGTGGTATCAAGGTTTTCATTTAAACCAAGATGTGGTTCTTCCTTCTTTTTTCCCCAAACCTAGTTCGGTAGAGGAAAAGTTATTGCATTCTTTGGATGTAGTAAGAGCAGTTAAAGCTTATCTAAAAGCCACTGCTCAGATTCGCAGAACGGATACTTTGTTTATTCTGCCGGAAGGCCCCAGAAAGGGTCAGGCAGCGTCAAAATCTACTTTAGCCAAGTGGATTCGACAGGTCATAATACAAGCCTATGGCTTGAGAAGGAGACCGCCTCCGTTCAAAGTTAGGGCGCACTCCACGAGAGCAGTTGGAACTTCATGGGCAGTGCATCACCAGGCCTCCCTGGCTCAAATCTGTAAGGCCGCAACATGGTCTTCAGTACACACGTTTTACTAATTTCTACCAGGTGGACGTTAGAAGTCAGGAGGATGTCGCCTTTGGGCGCAGTGTGTTGCAGGCCGCAAAAGATCCTCATGTCTGATAGCGCTCAGCTTATGTATGGTGTATCCCCCCCCCTCATTGGGCATTGCTTTAGGACATCCCACATAGTAATGACTATGCCGCTCTGTGTCCCGTGATGTACGAGAAAGAAAATAGGATTTTTATAACAGCTTACCTGTAAAATCCTTTTCTTGGAGTACATCACGGGACACAGAGCTCCCACCCCTCTTTGGGGACACTTATTGCTTTGCTACAAAACTGAGGTGCTCCCGGATGGGAGGGGCTTATATAGGGGAGGGTACTTCCGGTTTTGGAAGTTGCCAGTGCCAGCACCTGAAGGTATCTATATAACCCACATAGTAATGACTATGCCGCTCTGTGTCCCGTGATGTACTCCAAGAAAAGGATTTTACAGGTAAGCTGTTATAAAAATCCTATTTTTTACACAATGCACATGATTGAAGCCCTTAGGTTTCACAGTGAGTACAACGAGCATGCTTTTCTGCATATACAGACTGATTTTACTGTTTTCGGTTTAGTAACACTTTAAGACATGATTACAGAATACTTCCAATTCTCCTCTTCTCCATAACATGGGGGGTTTGTGGTCCACATATGTACAGTAGCTGGAAACAGTGCTAACTGAAGAGAGTACAAGAAATTAACAGCTTACAATTTTTTTTAAATAAGTGAAGTATATTTGACTCCATTATCTTTAGACCCCTTTCACACTGAGGGCGTTTTGCAGGTGCTATAGCGTTAAAAATAGTGCCTGCAATCCGCCCTAAAACAGCTGCTCTATTGTCTCCAGTGTGAAAGCCCGAGGGCTTTCACACTGGAGCGGTGCGCTGGCATGGCGTCAGGAAAAGTCCTGCCAGCAGCTTCTTTGGAGAGCATTAGGAGCGGTGAACTCACCGCTCCTAATGCGCTCCTGCCCTCAATGGGCACCGCCGCAACGCCCACAATACGCCGCTGTAGCTGCTAGTGGGGGTTAAAAGCACCCAGCTATCTGCCGAAATGCGACGCAAATCCGACGGTAAAATAGGGGCGTTTTACCGCTATTTTACAGCCGATGCTATGGGCGACACCAGTGTGAAAGGGCTGTTATAGTGATCTGTTTTCCTTGTTTTTCTCTTTTTTTTTTTTTCTTTTTTTCTTGCTTTACTACATCTTCGAAAAAGGGTACACTACACATTCAGTCAAGCACAGACTTGCTCAAAACAAGATAAACAATTTTGAGATTTTTTTTTTCCCCTAAAGATGCCTAGTAATTATGCTATTAATTCACTTTTAGTTTCACATTCATTAATTTCTTTCTTACTTTTTTTTTCCCTGTAGGAGCGAGTTCAGAAAAGCTTCCCTCACCCCATAGATAAGTGGGCAATCGCTGATGCTCAATCTGCACTTGAGAAGAAGAAGCGACGGAATCCTTTATCTCTCCCTGTAGATAAAATCCATCCTTTACTAAAGGTAATTGAGAAAACAAAGAAATTAGACTTCATGCATGAAAATTTTCAAAGTTCATAGAAAGCAATGGGGTTTATTTACTAAAAGCAAATCCACTTTGCACTGCAAGTACACTTGGAAGTGCAGTCACTGTAGATCTGAGGGAGACATGCAAGGAAAATAAAAAACGGAATTTCTCTTATCGTCCATGGACTGACACAGCTGGATACTGTAAACGTGTGGGTATATGTCCCTTCTCGCAGGAGAAGATCTAGGCAGAATGTTAGAAACATACGTTCTAGAACAAACCAGAGCTGAACAGCCCCGCCCAGGGGGGCGGTCCCTCCGGACATTACCCTCCCACCTGCAGCTAGCAGCCTCAGTTTTTTTCTGCCTAGCAGAAGGAGAAGACGTGGCTCTCTCAGGAGCCAGTCTCCTGGAAGATTTTACTTTAAAATGTTATTCCTTTGGGAATTTTATTATTTTATTTTTGAGACCTTCAATCGGCTGGGCAACAGGTTGGGTACACTGGTGTCCTCGTAGTCTTCCCTGTCCGACCATCGAGCGTGCTGATCCTCGCCTTGTGTGCGTGAGACTCTGTTCACGACATGCCCCATGACTCCAGGGGTGGCCGGGTTGCTTTCATGCTCCCGCGGTCCTCTCAAGATTGAACAGTACCTGACTGACTGTATCTCTCGCGGTGGACCGGGCCGACGGCTACGCAGTACTGCTCTGTGATAGGTCTGTCTGAAACAAGCCAGTGGGTCCCTGAAAGGGACGGGTAAGTAGTCTCTCCTGCTACAGGTGAGTACATGCTGGCTGTGTTTCTTTATATGGGGGGTTTCTCCCTGTCTCCCCCCTGTTATGCTGCTCTCTGCACCCTGTACTGGTGCTGTGTTGTGGGGGTGCTTGGGGGTCACTCTGGCCTGGCTGGGCGCTCATGTCTGTAGTGGGTTCTGGAGAGAGGGGTCGTTTTTCTGGTGTGTGAGGTGATATTGCGTGCGCCATTAGCGCGCACATTAGCGCTGTTTGAGGCGGTTGTTGCTTGCGCCATTAGCGCGCATTAGAGCTAAGAATTTCGCGCTCGGTGGCCATCTTGGCGTGGTTCAATGGCGCAGTTATAGCTGCGGCCGGCAGCCATTTTTTTTTGTAACCGCCGCGTATTTACTTTCGGTTTCGGCCTCTAGCGGCGGCGCCGCGGCGCGAATCTCCTCAAAATCTCCTTACAGATTCTTCACTCTCCTCACATCATCCACTCTTCTAACCACTTGAAGACAAAGCCCTTTCTGACACTTTTTGTTTACATGAAAACATTTTTTTTTTTTGCAAGAAAATTATGTTGAACCCCCAAACATTATATATTTTTTTAAAGCAAAGGCCCTACAGATTAAAATAATGGATGTTGCATTTTTTTTTCCACACAGTATTTGCGCAGCTATTTTTCAAACACATTTTTTGGGGAAAGAACGCGCTTTTTTTTTATTTTTAATGCACTAAAAAACACTATATTGCCCAAATGTTTGATGAAATAAAAAAGATGATCTTAGGCCGAGTACATGGATACCAAACACGACATGCTTTAAAATTGCGCACAAACAAAAAACAAGGGGCGGAGCTCTGAAGATGGCTGCTTGAGCCAGTAGCTCCTCACCACCCCAGCACAGCGGCGCCCATAACTCCGGTTCTACTGAACGAAATTTGGAACCACTGGTATACACAGAACCCCCAGACTCCCGGGCACCCCCCCATCTATAAATAATAATTTTTACGGCTCAATGGAAGCCGCAACGGCCGATCGAAATTCCGCCCGAAAATCCAAGATGGCCGCCGAGTCACAGATTGTTTGTGTCAGTGCTGAGGTAAATTCAAAGGGAATTAATATGGCAGATCTGATAGCCCAACAATGTTCCTCACATGCATCTGGCTTTATTATACAGACTATCTCTCCATCTCATCCCCCTCATGAACCCCTGAGGGAACATTTTCAGGAGAACTCAACATTAACCCCTTTGGCTAATCCTATTATGGATCAGGACAGCTCTTGTCCTGTCAGCTCTCTGACCAATACATCTACATTTTCTATGGCCAACTTGTACCAGACCCTGGCTGAATTACTTGATAGGGGCCTCTCTCAAACTGCGGCTAAAATCACGGGAGAATTAAAGGCTGATTTTCAGAATTTAGGAGCCAGAATTGAGAACATAGAGTGTAAGTTGGATCAAACAGTGTCCGCCACAAATCAAAATGCAGAACAAGTCCATTTTATTCAAGAACAATTAGATACAGCTTTGTCTAGGATCGACGATTTGGAAAATAGGTCCAGGAGATATAATATCCGTATTAGAGGACTTCCAGAAACCATAACTGACATCCCGGCAGCGATTCAAAATATGATTCAATCCCTAATCCCAGAAATTCCACAAGACCGCCTGGAGCTAGATAGAGCACATAGGGCCTTAGGTCCTCTAAGGAAAGATGGTCTACCGAGAGACATAATAATTAAACCCCATTTCTATGCGATAAAGGAGGAAATTATGAGCAAGGCGCGAAATATGTCTACGATTCTATGCCTGGGTCATAAAATCCAATTATATGCAGACCTCTCTCCCTCTACAATGCAACGCAGACGTGCAATGAAGCCTCTACTTCTAGCCCTCATACAAAAAGACATTAAATACAAGTGGGCATTTCCATTTGCAGTAAAATTCTCTTACAAAGGGAAGAATCATTCCTTTTCTACTTTTCCTGACGGCGAAAAACTGTTATTGAATCTCAAGATCATCACTCAAGAAAATGACATGGACACTTCTCGAAGTGGCCCACAATCTTCAAAGAGACCGAACCCTACCAGCCCTCAATCTCCCTTGTGGACCAGGGCAAGAACCAAGAAAGCCAAAGACAATGGTCCCGCTTGAAGAGACCCAAGCTCACAATTTATACTTTGTACTCCTCGATTCCCATGAGTTCCAGGAAAGATTTATTCTAAGAGCCTGGAACGAATGTTTTTTTTTTTGTTCTGATTGTTTAAATTTTTCCAAAATGTTTTGCAAGGGGTTTTTATCCACGTCTCAATTTTTCTGAGTTCGATCTACTACTTGTAGAGTTCTTTGTCCAATTTGGGGGGGTGAGACTCTCGCTCCTCTATCCACTTCAGGGGGGAGAGGTGGGGGTCCCTCCGGACAGACCTGAATATGGTAGATCTAGTAAGTCTTTAATTTTTTTTTAAGGGGCGCCCTGGCTGGGGTGGGTCCCATGTGCTTCCACCTTTCCCCTGAGTCTCCTAGAGACTTTGTGGAAGGAATAGCCTTTTCCTTAGGGAACGGGCTTTTCATTTTCTACCTTGGTAGAAGTTTTGGGGAGGACTTTATCCTCCTCGAGATCGTTTTCATCCTTTTTTCGTTTTTTAAAAATTTTAATTACATTTTTTTATTACTGTTTTTCTATGACAATTTTTTACTCTTCTTATTTTTTCCACTTTTTCATTCCTTTTTTCTCCTTTCCTATCTCTAATCCTATTATCACATGCCTGGCAGTTCTGGTTTTTGCAGATCCAATTGAAGGTACCCGCAACATGATCCTTTGGCTTTTGATTACCCGTCTAGAACACTTACAGATCCTGAGGATGGTGTATTGCGGTAAAGTAGATATAGTGGATGACGATGGCAGCTCCCTCCCTGAGTCCCATGGCTCATTCTGTACTAGGTTCACTCAAAATAGCTACACATAATGTTCAAGGCATGAATTCCCCTGTTAAGAGACGCAAACTCTTTGACTCTTATAAATCCCTGGGTATTGACATACTCATGATTCAGGAAACCCATTTCCCTAGGCAATTCAATCCCAGCTTTATACACTCCCGATTCCCACAATTTTTTTTAGCTAATGCCGAAAAGAAAACCAAGGGTGTGGCTATTTGTATTTCAAAATCATGCCAGTTTAGTTTCATATCTGATTTCAAAGATCCTGAGGGCAGGTTTATACTGGTTAAGGGCACAATAGAGGGACGAATATATTCTCTGATTTCATATTATTCCCCCAATTCAGGGCAAGATACATTTTTTCGATTCATCCTGGACACCCTATCTCCTCAATTAGAGGGCACAATCATTTGGGGGGGAGATTCCAATGCAGCATTTGATCAGGGGTTGGACAAATCCAAACCCCCCTCGACCCAATTAACCAGACCCACTAAGATAAGCCTGAAAATAGCTAGACTTTTGCATGATAAAGGCCTAGCTGATGTATGGCGAGAATCTAATCCTTCTATAAGAGATTATACTCATTACTCTCACCCACACAACACCTACTCTAGGATTGACCATATCCTGGTTCCTTCCTATATTCTCCCGGATGTTATTAAGTCAATTATCAAAGACACGGTCCTTTCTGATCACTCCATGGTTGTCATGTTCCTACGCATAAAAACTGGTAGATCAAAGGGGGGTAATTGGAGACTAAATGAGTCTTTACTTTCCGATCCAGCCATACAAATGGAAATAGATAAAGCTCTTCAAGAATACTTCAGCTTTAATGATATAGAAAATGTTTCCGCTGAAGTCCTTTGGGCTGCTCATAAGGCCTTTATTAGGGGCAAGCTTATCCAAATTTCGACAAGAATCAAAAAGGAAAGGGAAGCGGGCATTGATAGATTGGAGAGATCATACAGGACCCTGAGAACACAGCATAAAAGGAAACCTTCTCCATCCTTATTGTCTAAGATTGAAAGGAGTAGACTAGAACTCAATTTAGCACTCACTACAAAAGCGGAGAAATCTCTCCGTTGGACAAGTAATACATTTTATACTCAAACAGGTAAAATAGGTAGAATGTTGGCATCCAAATTGTCTCCTAAAACGAGAGTTTATTCCATACCTAAGATCCGCATTGCTGGACAGGACCCCACGGCTAACCCTGAAAAGATACTAAAGGCTTTTCAGACATTTTATTCCGAACTCTATAGCGACCCTTCAAATATACCCATGAACTCGGTATCCTCATACCTAGATGGCCTCCCTATTCCATCCTTGAATATGGAACATAGAGATATCCTAGAAGCTCCCTTCTCTGTTGAAGAGGTTACAGCAGTAATTCAAGATCTCAGGGCGGGATCAGCCCCAGGACCTGATGGATTATCAGCTCCCTACTACAAAGCCTTCAAGGACACCCTTACCCCATATTTAACAAAAATTTTTAATTTTACTACAAGGGGTTCCCAATTAGGTACACAACTTAATACAGCCTACATTACTGTTATACCCAAACCGGATAAAAACCCAGAAGAAGTTTCCAATTATCGCCCTATTTCTTTGATAAATAATGATTTGAAAATTCTCACTAAAATTTTAGCGAATCGCCTCTCCTCTTTTATTACTAAATATATTCACAAGGATCAGGTAGGATTTATGCCAGGAAGACAAGGCCCAGATCAAGTGAGAAGAGCGATTGATATTATCTCCCTTTTGCAGTCCAACTGGGACGGAGGTCAAAAACAACAGGGTTTCCTGTTAGCACTTGATCTGGAGAAGGCCTTCGACTCTGTATCCTGGCAATACTTTTTTCCCCTATTAGAACGATGGGGTTTTGGCCCACGTTTTATGGGAGTTATTAGAGCTCTGTATTCTCAACCTAAAGCTCAAATTCGTATACAGGGATATTATTCCTCTCCGATAAATATAGCCAGGGGTACAAGACAAGGTTGTCCACTATCCCCTATTGTCTTTGCTATGGCCATTGAAAGCTTGGCCATAGCCATTAGACAAAATTCTGACATTAAAGGCGTAACCTGTGGGAATCAGATGCATAAATGCGGACTTTTCGCAGATGATTTGCTTCTCTTTCTTACCTCTCCCATTACCTCCCTCCCGAATCTTTATAAAGTAATTTCTGATTTTTCTAATATTTCAGGACTCAGGGTCAATTTTGCCAAGTCACAGGCACTAAATATTTCCCTCCCGTTACCCATAGTTTCCCTCATCAAACAGTCTTTCAAATTTGAATGGAATTCTTCTCATATTAAATATCTGGGAATCTTTCTGACTGCTCGAACAGAATCTCTTTACACAAGTAACTATCCTCCCCTATTCCATAAAATTATTACAGATCTTAAAAATTGGGACAAATTCGAACTATCTTGGTTGGGCAGGATTAATTCAGTGAAAATGACATTACTTCCTAGAATTTTATATCTATTTCGTTCCCTCCCCATTCCCATCAGGAAAGATCAGATAAATTCCTTACAAAGTAAAATTCTCACATTCGTATGGGGCAAATCTAG
This sequence comes from Rana muscosa, assembly GCA_029206835.1. Classification (NCBI taxonomy): domain Eukaryota; kingdom Metazoa; phylum Chordata; class Amphibia; order Anura; family Ranidae; genus Rana; species Rana muscosa. The sequence goes on from CM055121.1 coordinate 24,919,809, forward strand.
TTACAGAGTTCCCCAAAACACCCTATATTTAAATAGGAAGAAGGGAGGGGTGGGTTTGCCTAACTTATATAATTATTTTTTAGCTGCCAGACTAGCACAATTATCTATATTTTATTCCAAGAATGAAAAACCGGACTGGGTGCTGATAGAAGAACAAGCGGTACCACAATTATCCTTAGAGTACCTGCTTTGGTGCCCACAAAGACAGAGACCACCTATTTTATCCCCTTCCTTATCTCAATCATTTTCCCTTTGGGACAGACTCCGTCCTCTTCCCACTCTAGTGTCTGTAACACAACCACTAGCACACATTTTTAATAATCCAAAATTCTTTCCTGGTATGGATACAGAGGCCTTCAGTTGGTGGACAAACAAAGGCCTATATAGGATAGGACAATACTTTACAAATCGGGGTCCTATTACCATGCCCCATTGTCTAAATAAATTTGACCTCCCTGACTCTGAAAAATTTAGATTTGAACAGATTTCACAATTCTTGAATGATATTTGGACGGAGAAACCTCTTCCTCCCAAATTTACGGACTATGAGATCTGGTGCGGATCGGCCGTGGGACAAAGGGGGGCCATTTCTGTCATCTACTCTTCACTTACTTGTACAGCTACTAAAGCCTCATACATGAAAGCATGGGAAGATGACCTCCAGCTAAATTGGGATCTAGGATCCTGGCAAAAGGCCAACTTTCGCTCATTCCAAAGTATTTTGAACACCTCCCTCATGGAAGCCAACTTAAAAGTTGTCATGAGATGGTATATGACTCCCATCAGGCTTGCATCCATCTACCCAGAATCGGATCCCAACTGCTTTAGAGGCTGCCATTTATTGGGCTCGATGGTGCATATCTGGTGGGAATGTCCTAGGATCAGGCCGATCTGGAAGAAAATTTTTAATCTCATATTTAAGGTCACTTCGTGTTCAATACCTAGGTCAGCTTCTGTTGCTCTTCTCAATGACAATATTCCCAACGTTTCTAAACCAACTAGAAAACTGATTCACTTTATACTTCTGGGGACTAAAATTATTATTGCTAGATCTTGGAGGAAGCCCAGGGTATCCATTAAGGCTATACACAATAAGATCTCTTGGATTATGGCTCAAGAGAAGATGGTTAGCATATCAACTAATTTAATCCCTAAATTTGAGGCAATATGGGAACCTTGGGCAGTTTTCTGTGGCGTTTCTTTGAAGGTCAGGCATAACCCTGACCGCTCTAATTCCTAAAGGGCCTCATGTTCGGCATGTGATTTCTTCTTATTTCTTTCTTCTTCTATTCTATCTTTTCTTGGTTCTTTTATCTTTTGTTTTATTTATTTTTATTTTATTTTTGTTTCGATGCTTAAACATGATTCAAAGATTTGATATCATTATTTACTGTGTTCTTATTGCGGTATTTCCAAGTCTTAAATTTGATGGGCGTTATTGTATATGAGTGTAGTACTGTTCTTCATTAAGATTCCGAGTTCCTTTTTATTGGTTTCATATGAGGATGGCGGGCGGGGGGGGGGGGGGGGGCCTGACCTGGGCGCAGGATGATCCCGTTAGGGGCGTCCAGGTGGGGTGTGACTTCCCTGAATGCCTATTTTTCATTTTTTTTTATTTTTTTTTAATCTCTTGATGAGAACATTGTGACATAAACAATTGGAAATAACCCTTTGTCATGTTTAAACAACAATTTTTTAAGATTTTCTGTACATGTCTTGAATTGAAAAATAAAAATTTATTGAAATTAAAATTGCGCACAAACGCGCAGCGGCGACTAACTACATTCATTTTTAAAAGCATTTAAAAGCCTTTACAGGTTACCACGTTAGATTTACAGAGGAGGTCTACAGCTAAAATTACTGCCCTCGATCTGACCTTCGCGGTGATACCTCACATGCATAATGCAATTGCTGTTTACATATGACGCTAGACCGATGCTTGCGCAAGAGCAGGGGGGGACAGCGGTGCTTTTTTTTATTTTTTTATTATTTATTTTGCTTTTTTATTTTATTTTTAAACTGTTCCTTCCATATTTTATTTTTATTTTTTTACCATTTTTATTGTTATCTCAAGAAATGTAAATATCCCCTATGATAGCAATAGGTAGTGACAGGTACTCTTTTTTTGAAAAAAATTGGGGGGTTAGACCCTAGATCTTTCCTCTGCCCTCAAAGCATCTGACCACACCAAGATCGGTGTGATAAAATGCTTTCCCAATGGCGCTGTTTATATCCGGGGGGGGGGGGACATTCCCTCCCACTGCTTGTAAAAGCAGTCTAGAGGCTAATTATCTGCTAGAATTGCTTTTACATGAAAGCCAGCCACTGGCTGAAAAGAATGATACCAAGATGATATCAGGCATCATTCTGGTATAAACATTCAAAGTCCAGCAACATACCAGTACGTTGCTGGTCGTTGTTGGACATGTATTGTAATCTTTTTTTTCATGCAGCCTGTTGGCTGAACGAAAAAAAGAGATTGATCGGTGGGTATGCCCACCATTAGAATACCTCCCTTCATTCACCCACTTCTAATGATGGGCATACATGCACCATTTATGTATGCCGAAGCATGGGGGCATCCTCCCGCAAAAAAATTATGCCGCGTACACACGGTCAGACTTTTCCACGGGCAAGCCTCCATCGGAATTTCGACCGTATGTACGCGGCATTAGGAGCAAAATCGCACCTCCTCCCCTGCTGCCCCCTTTTTCGGCATATATGCTCTTTTTTTTTAACTGTGGTGGTGAAATCACCTCCTACAGCGTTGGAGTCACGGCTTTATGTATCGTGGGAGCAAACGCTGTTGCTGTCAAGATAAATAAATCCGCGCTGCAACTGAATGGCGTACCTGCTAAGCAAATGATGGTTAACATTAAAACAAAGTAACATTACAGTATAACAGTAAGACCTTACCCTACCATACCTGCAAAGCAAATACCAAAAAAAAAAAACCTATTATAAAATAAAAAAATTTTTTAACGCAACCTGTGCCTAAAATATATATATGCCGAAGCATGGGGGCATCCTCCCGCAAAAAAGTTATGCCGCGTACACACGGTCGGACTTTTCCACGGGCAAGCCTCCGTCGGAATTTCGACCGTATGTACGCGGCATTAGGAGCAAAATCGCTCCTCTGCCCCTTCTTCGGCATATATGCTCTTTTTTTTTAACTGTGGTGGTGAAATCACCTCCTACAGCACTGGAGTCACGGCTTCATGTATCGTGGGAGCAAACGCTGTTGCTGTCAAGATAAATAATTCCGCGCTGCAGTTGAATGGCGCACCTGAAAACAAAAAAATTACATACCTGAAAAGCAAGCATGATAAAACATTGCAGAATAGAATACAGTAAAAAAGAGCAGAAAGAGAGAGAGAACAATAAACGACAACTATTTTTGTTTTTTTTATTTTATATTTTTTTGTGTTTTTTGTTTTTTACGTTTTTATTTTTTTTATTTTTATTTTTTACACTTTTTTTTGTAACTTTAACAACTGTAATGGTTCGGGTCTCTCAAAATGTGATGGCATCTTGGGAGACCCTGTGTAAGTGTGTCCTAGTCTGTGAAATGCTGTACCCTACGCTAAAACTTCACTTTTGAGTGGTAGCGTTCAAAACATTCACCAAGGCAAAGACCAGGTTTGTCAGGACAGAGTGGACAAAAAACACGGGTGTCACGCCTAAATCCGCGCTTGCTACAGACACGACATCTTTTTTGGGGGGTAAGGGTACTCTGGAGGGCATACGGATAATGCCTCTCATGCAGCCGGCTTACTGCATTTGGTTGGGGATGGTGAGGTGCAGAACCGCCTGGATACAGGAGTTCTGTGACTATCTCATTCTGGAATTTTAGAAGAAATAAAGTCCCGCCTGAAGCTCTGTATAGCACATGAGCATTCAGCAAAGCCAATTGGAATAAGGATAGAGACACTTTTTTGTACCAGCGTCTTGCCTTACGGTCAATTAGATATGGCGCCAACAACTGGTCGTTGAGGTCCACCCCTCCCATATTTTTGGTATATTCGTGGACACAGAGGGGTTTCTCCACAACACCAGTCGCCGTACGAATTTGGACTGTCGTGTCTGCATGAAGGGAGGTAAGAAGGAAAATATTCTTATTATCCCTCCACTTCATAGCGAGCAAGTTATTACACTTCAAGCAGGCTCTCTCCCCCAGCCTAAGACGGGCATCTACAAGCTGCTGTGGAAAGCCCCGGCGATTAGGTCGCACGGTGCCACATGCTCCAAACTGATGATCAAACAAGTGACTAAACAGTGGCATGCTCGTGTAAGAATTGTCCACATACAAGTGGTACCCCTTTCCGAATAAGGGTGACACCAAGTTCCACACTATCTTGCCAGCGCTCCCTATGTAATCCGGGCAGTTGACCGGCTCAACCTGACTGTCTTTTCCCTCATAAACCGTAAAGCTCCATACATAGCCTCTTGCCCTGTCACAGAACTTATAGAGCTTGACCCCGTATCTGGCACGCTTGCTGGGAAGGTACTGCTTGAAAGACAAGCGGGCAGAAAATTTAATCAGGGACTCATCAACGCAGACAACTTGATCGGGAATAAACAAGGCTGCAAAACGTTTGTTGAAGTGGTTTATGAGGGGCCGAATTTTGTAGAGCCGGTCGTATTCAGGGTCTCCACGTGGACGACAAAGTTCATTGTCGTTGAAGTGCATGAACCGCAAAATCTGCTCGTATCGTTTCCTGGGCATGGAGGCAGAGAACACGGGTATGTGGTCAATTGGGTGCGTGGACCAATAAGCACGCAATGACGGGAATTTATGTGTGCCCATGTTGAGGGAAAGGCTCAGAAAGGTCTTAAATTCGGAAACCATAATTGGTTTCCAATCTTTGGCAATGGAAGGCAACTGGGGGTTAGCGGCGATGAATTGACCAGCATATAAATTACTCTGGTCCACAATAGATCTATGCAGATCTTCCGTGAAAAACAGCAAATAAAAATCAATTGGCATAAAATCAGCTGTTTCCACCTGAATACCGGGTTGGGCAGTGAATGGGGGAAGTACGGGTTCTGCAGAAGTGGTGGGGACCCAATCAGGATAGGCGAATTCTGCATGAAGGGCACTATGGGCACGACGGGCCTGCCTTTGTCTTCTTCTTGGTGGCAGCGGGACACTACTTGTGCTTGCCACCTCGCAAGCTTGAACTGCACTTATGGGACTCGCCACGTCACCACGTGATACTGCAGTGCTGGATGTACGCCCAGGCTGTACTAGGCCGCTGGTGCTTGCCAATTCACCAGAAGGAATAGCGGCGCTAGTACTACTCTGCTCCATGATACGAGAGACCTGCGGTTCTTGCTCCTCAACAACCTCAGAAGATCGGGATCGGGTACGCCTGACCTTAGCAGGGACCTCACCTTCGTCGTCAGAGCTATCTGACGTGGAGCCGCTGACTTCACGGTCTTCTACGGGAAGATATTCTGAGCCTGAATCCGATCGGAACCCCCAACTATACGAAGGCAGTCACGTTCCGGCACGTGATTGTGCCTGTCCGTGCCATTCTGCCGACGTATAATTACAGTGGGCGGTCGTTAAGTGGTTAAGGGTTGGTGAGTCCTCCGGGTATCCCCTCCTCAGCCTCAGCGTAGCCAGTGGGTGGACTGTATATTCACTGTATAGTGTATAAGGCAGGGCTCGACAAACCCCAGGCGCCAGGTCGCCATTGCGACTAGAATTAGCGACCTGGCGCCTGGGGCAGCACAGCTGGGAAATCCTGTCTCTCCGTGCCCCCCCCTCTGCGTCGCGTCGGGCCGCGCCGGCCGGTAATTGAGGCCGCGGCTTTGCGACCTTCTGCAGGCCTATGCTTCCTTCTGTGATCTTGCGCCTTCTTGTGGTGGCCTTTGGTATGACAAGACAAACCGCAATGCTAATGGAGTTTCCCTGTCTGTTTTCACTGCCATCTCCTTCCCTCTAATTAGAACCCCCAAACATTATATATATTTTTTATTCTAACACCCTAGATAGAATAAAATGGCGGTCGTTGCAATACTTTCTGTCACACCGTATTTGCGCAGCGGTCTTACAAGTGCACTTTTTTGGGAAAAAATATTTTTTTATAAAAAAAAAAAGTGTAAGACAACAGTAAAGTTAGCCCAATTTTTTTTAATATTGTGAAAGATAATGTTACGCCGAGTAAATTGATACCCAACATGTCACGCTTCAAAATTGCGTCCGCTCGTGGAATGGCGACTAACTTTTACCCTTTAAAATCTCCATAGGCGACGTTTAAAAAATTCTACAGGTTGCATGTTTTGAGTTACAGAGGAGGTCTTGGGCTAGAATTGTTGCTCTCGATCTACCAATCGCGGCGATACCTCACGTGTGGTTTGAACACCGCTTTCATATACGGGCGCTACTCACGTATGCGTTCGCTTCTGCGCGCGAGCTCGGCGGGACGGGGCGCGTTCCTGGCTCCTAACTTTTTTAGCTGGCTCCTAGATTCCAAGCAAATTTGTCAAGCCCTGGTATAAGGTCTCAGAGGGTGGCGTTATGGAGTCTGATACACCTGCTCTCCACACTTGCCTGAGGCAACTGGCAGTGCTGCACAGTTAAACATGTTCATATGTTTCCTGCAACTGCGGTCACACAAAAATCTTTAGTGAAGGAGTGCTCTGATTCAGATATGGGCCTAGCTACTGTGCTCAGGACCCTAGCTCTGAATATTTAATGTTTATGAACAGGACATTCCCTTGTGAGGAAGAATCCAGTTCTGTGTCAGTGAATGACAGGGTGCTTGTAAGTGAACTCATTGATGATGTGAGGAAGCTGGGTGCTGTGGCTGAGGTACCTCAGGTGGACGCTGTTTTCCTTGGTTCCTTCAAGCTTTTCTTTTACACAGCTTCCTCACTGTTTTCCTCACACGCTGCGTCAAGAGCAGCATGGATGATACAGTGGTACACAGTGTTTCCCTCCCCCTGGTCGGTGCAGCATGGTGGGCGGGGGGACTTTATTCATTTGTCTCTAGTCCCTGTGAGCCTGCTGTGTGATGTCCTGAGGCAACAACAGGGTCTCTGCACCTGTGGTTTCCTGCCATTGCCTGGGGAACGCTCTGAGCTCTGACAGACACACGGTGTGAGGATCAGAGGTTACCTGTTACCTGCTTCGGCAGCACAGTCAAGCAGGTTGGAATGATACAGAGAAGATTATGCGCCTCTGCGCCATAATTTAAACTCATCCTATACCTCTACACTGCATACATTCACAGTGTATGTATGTGTTATTGGTCTCTGTGCCTGTGTGGGTGTCCCCCCAGGTTCCAATGCTGTGTTTCAGTGCCATACATGATATAAACGTACAAAATATGTTTATGCACGACTCCAGATACATTCACAGTATATGTATTATATAGGGCAGAAACAACTAATCGATTAATCGACAACTAATCGATTATGAAATTCATCGATTACATTTTTCATAATCGATTAATCGGCCAGTAACATAATGAGGTTAAAAATAAACTAAAATTAACCCTTTATAGTACAAAAAGAGCAAATTGCTACTGTAAATATTACTTTCACTGTCCCACAGTAAAAAATTAACCCCTTACAGTAGCGATTATTTGCTCTTTTTGTACTAATTTTAGTTTTTTTAACCCCATGTTACTAAACATCTGAGGCCTGGGTCACACCTCCGTGTTTTTTGGTGCTTTTTGCAGAAACACACTACAGTTCATTTACATGGTTTCTATGGGACACGTTCACATTCATGATTTTTTCACCTGCTGCGTATTTGGAAAGGGCAAGGACTTTTTTTTAAAACGCAAAACGGTGCTATTTTGCTTTTTTGGTTTAATATACTTCAATGGAGAATCTGCAGAAAAGCATGTGATGTGTTTTTGCGGCAATTTGTGTTTTGTAATCTGCCCAACAACAAATTGGCCCAAAAAAAATTACCTTTTTTGTTTTTTTACGGTTATTAACCGATTAGTCGATTAATCGAAACAATAATCGGCCAACTAATCGATTATGAAAATAATCGTTAGTTGCAGCCCTAGTATTATACTCTCTGGGTCGGCGCGGGTTTCCGTCGGGGGCTCCGGTGTCCTCCCGCGCTCTCATGGTATGTGCGCTTCTGCTCTCTGCACAGTATAGACATATTCAATATGTTTATTGCACATACTATACATGTTTACAGTATGGGTATACTGTTTGCGTGGGGTTCCTCCGGGTACTCCGGTTTACCCCCACGCTCCAATGGAAATGCACAGCATAAACATGTGCAATATGTTTATTCACATGCTATCATTCCTACACGGTATCTGTGTGCTGTCTGCGTGGGTTTCTGCCGGGTGTTCCGGTTTCCTCCCACGCGCTGACGGTATGTGCGCCTTTGGCCCTCTGCACAGTTAAACGTGTTCAATGTTTATCACGCATGCTATAATACCTACACGGTATGTGTATGCAGTCTGTGTGGGTTTCCTCCGGGTACTCCGGTTCCCTCCCACACTCCATTGGTATGGGCGCTTCGGCGCTATGCACAGCCTAAATTTGTGCGATTTGTTATCCACATACTAACATACCTACCCGGTATGTCTGTGCAGTCTGCATGGGTTTCCGCCCACGCTACATGACATGCGTGCCTTTGGTGCAATACACAATGTAAACATACACATTATGTTTATACATAACACTAAATACATTCACAGTAGTCACGCATACCCAGAGTATTGTATTCTCTGGGTATGCGTGTGGGGTACTTCGGTTCCTCCCACGCGCCAACGGTGTGCGCGCCTTCGGTGCTATGCACACATAGGCTTGTGCAAAATGTTTAGCACACATACTATAATACCTACATGGTATGCGTATGCAGTCTGTGTGGGTTTCATCTGGGTGCTCCGGTTTCTCTCCCGCGCGCCAATGGTGTGCGCATTTTCAGCGCTATGCACAGTATAAACATGTGCAATTTGTTTATTCGCAGGCTAACATACCTACACGGTTGTGTACGCAATCTGCGTGGCTGGTTTACGTCCAAGCCCCAATGATGTGCTCGCCTTCGTCACTGGCACAGTATAAACGTGTTTAGTAGGTTTATCCACACATACTAAACTACATACGCCGTATGTGGTTGTATTATGCTCTTTGTGGCTGGGTGGGGTTCCTCCCACACTCTATTTGCATGTTTGACGCAATACACAGTATAAACTATGTGTTGGTACAATCAGCACTTATCCATGGGTAGCTGCTGGATGGAGCATTGGTATAAGGATCCCTGGTTTCAGGGGTACCACTTTCCACCTGCTTTCAGTGGTGATCAGAAGCGCTGGCTTGGACTGTGTTTGCCAGGCTGAGGTTAGCGTTACGCCCGCTAGTGGCTGCGTCTCTGGCGTTTCTGTAGCTCAATGACTGGGCAAAAGCCTCTGCTTCATCTATCAGTCGACTAGCAGGTGCACTGCAACTGCTTTAGCCTTTAGGGTCTCTGTGCCCGGGGTGGGTTTGCGCCACCTGTGGAGGCTGAGGTACTGGTCCTCTGACCGAGTTTCTAGGGAAGCTCTGTCAAGTTGCCTTTATTGGCCAACAGTTGAGGCACCCTGTACACCGGGGCCTCTCTTCTCCGATACATTGCGGAGTCTCTTTGGGATTTTCATACATCTCTCTGCAAGACGGTCCTGTCTGCCGTGTGCATTGCAGGGGAAGGGTCCTTGCATCCGGAGGTGTTTCCACCTCCTTTACCGGAGGTGGGGCACCGGATGTGGACCTTATGGCCTCTCGACTCACTCGCAAGGTGTCAAGATCGTGGCCAGGTCCAGGAACCCCTGGGCAGACGCATCAGGCGCGTCGGTGGCCCGTGGGGGCAGTATCGCCTGATATATGCTTACCCTCCGCTATTGTTGCCTCGCCTGCTTCGCAGAGTAGGGGCTGAGGCCATTCCGGTGATCCTCATTGCTCCAGAACGGCGACATTCGTACGCCAATCTACTTCGGCTAGTCGCAGACGTTCCTTGGCGACTGCCTATTGGGGTGGACCTTCTGTCTCATGATCCCATACTTCATCCTGCTTTACAGTCCTTGGCTTTATTGGCATGGCTTTTTAAAGCCAGGTGCTGAAGGACCGAGGTCTCTCGGATTCGGTCATATCTTCTATGTTGTTGGCACGGGAATCTTCCTCCAGAAAGATTATATCACCGTACCTGGAAGGCTTACATCGCTATTTGCGAGGAACTTGATAGGCGTCCTCGGACGTATTCCGTTCCCAGGATTTTGCTGTTCTTACAGCGTGGTGTGACCCAAAAGCTGGCCTTGCATACCATTGAGGGTCAGATTTTGGCCCGGGCTGTCTTTTTCAACGACCACTACCGGGCCATTCCTTGATTAGCACCTTTTGTGCAGGGGGTTCGCCATGTGATCCCCCCTGTCAAGCCTCCTCTCCCTACTTGGGATCTGAATTTGATGCATCTCGGTTCTCCAAGAACATTCCTTTGAGAATATCAGAGAGATTCCTCTCTTGACCTTGTCCCAGAAGGTGGCCTTCTTAGTGGCCATTACTTCGGTTAGTCGGGTGTCTGAGTTGGCGGCCTTGTCCTGCAAGTCGCCTTACTTGGTCCTCCATAAGGATATGGCGGTGTTGCGCCCACGACCGTCCTTCTTTTTCAAAAGATGGTCTCGGCCTTTCACCTTAAGGAGGACATTGTTCTTCCGTCCTTGTGTCCTCACCCATCGCATCCCTGAGAGTTTGCGCTTCATACATTAAGATGGGTACAAGCCTTACGGGTGTTCCTGTCTGCTACTGTTTCCATTTGGAAGTCTGACTCACTGTTTGTGTCTGTCTCTGGTAAAAAACAGGGCCGAGCGGTGTCGTCTGCCACCGTCTTTAGGTGGATCAGGCAGACCGTCATACAGGCCAAGGCAATTGGTGCTTCCTGAGCTTTCCGACATCAAGTGTCGGTTGCACAAGTGTGCAAGGCGGCGACCTGGTCATCCGTTCATACCGTTTCAAAAGTTTATACGGTTGATGTGGCTGCATCTTCGGATGCTTCCTTCGGCCGCAAAGCATTGCAGGCCGCTGTTTAATGTTGCAACTCCTCCGTTCAGGAGCTCTGCTTGTTTGGAGTGAAGTTTTGGTTGTTCCTTTACTACTGCTCCCACCCTTCTGATACTGCTTTGGAACGTCCCACACGTTTACAGTATCCAGCTGTGTCAGTCCATGGACGATAAGAGAAAATAGGATTTTTGTACTCACCGTAAAATCCGTTTCTCAGATGTCCATGGACTGACACAGCACCCACCCTTCCTTTTAAGGTTTGTACTGCTTTGTTACGAGCTGAGGCTGCTAGCTGCAGGTGGGAGGGTAATGTCTGGAGGGACCACCCCCCTGGGCGGGGCTGTTCAGCTCTGGTTTGTTCTAGAATGTATGTATCTAACATTCTGCCTAGATCTTCTCCTGCGAGCAGGGACATATACCCACACGTTTACAGTATCCAGATGTGTCAGTCCATGGAAGTCAGAGAAACTGATTTTATGGTGAGTACAAAAATCATATTTTTTGCTTGTTCATGATTGGATGATAAAACCAGCAGATCTTCCCCTCGTTTCAGATCTTCCCCTCGTTTCAGATCTTCCCCTCGTTTCAGATCTTCCCCTCGTTTCAGATCTTCCCCTCGTTTCAGATCTTCCCCTCGTTTCAGATCTTCCCCTCGTTTCAGATCTTCCCCTCGTTTCAGATCTTCCCCTCGTTTCAGATCTTCCCCTCGTTTCAGATCTTCCCCTCAGATCTAAAGCGACTGCACTTGCAAGTACACTACCAGTGCACTTGTAGTGCAAAGTGGATTTGTCTTTAGCAACTCAACCCCAATGTCTGTAGAAACCTACGTTTTACACACCAGATAGAAAAGAGGATATGTAGCATGAAGTAAGGTGTCTGTCTATTCACCAAAAGACAAGTAGGAAGGGACCTCTGTTAAGTTGGCCATAGTGGGATCGAAATTCGGCCGGTTCAGCGGGGATCCATCGATCCATTTCTGTACAACCTGCTGGTTAACCACTTGTCCCCCGCCCACTGTCAATAGACGGCGGGCGGAGGATACTCTCGTTCTGGGAGGACGTCATATGACGTCCTCCCTTTAAAACGAGCTAGGAGGCGCGCCCGCCGCGTTCACAAGGCCCTGGTGCGCGTGCCCGGCGGCCGCGATTGCCGCCGGGCACCCGCGATAGCCCGGGAAACGAGCAGGAAAGTGGATCTCTGTGTGTAAACACAGAGATCCATGTCCTGTGAGGGAGAGGGGACCGATGCTGTGTCCCTTGTACATAGGGACAACCATCGGTCACCTCCCGAAGTCAGTCCCCTCCCCCCACAGTAAGAACACTTTGAGGGAACATATTTAACCCCTTCCCGCCCCCTAGTGGTTAACCCCTTCCCTGCCAATCACATTTATACAGTAATCAATGCATTTTTATAGCAGGGATCGCTGTATAAATGTGAATGGTCCCAAAAATGTGTCAAAAGTGTCCGATGTGTCCGCCGCAATATCGCAGTCACAATAAAAAATCGCAGATCGCCGCCATTACTACTAAAAAAAAAAAAAAAATGCTATAAATCTATCCCCTATTTTGTAGACGCTATAACTTTTGCGCAAACCAATCTATACGCGCTTATTGCGATTTTTTTTTAATTTTTTTTTATTTATTTTTTTTACCAAAAATATGTAGAAGAATACGTATCGGCCTAAACTGAGGAAAATTTTATTTAAAAAAAAAAATGGGTATTTATTATAGCAAAAAGTAAAAAATAGTGTTTTTTTTCCAAACTGGACGCTCTTCTTTTGTTTATAGCGCAAAAAATAAAAACCGCAGAGGTGATCAAATACCACCAAAAGAGAGCTCTATTGGTGGGAAAAAAAGGACGCAAATTTCGTTTGGGAGCCACGTCGCACGACCGCGCAATTGTCATTCAAAGTGTGACAGCGCTGAAAGCTGAAAAATGGCTTGGGCAGGAAGGGGGTTTTCGTGCACAGTAGAGAAGTGGTTAAACAAAAGAATAATAAATTGTGTATCGCCTCCCTTAGAGTTCCACTCCATGAATCCTGAAATGCGCATGAGCAGCTCACTGTACAAATTTGGCAATGCAAAAACTGACTTAATTCACATGCATATGTGGGGGGAGCTCCATCGCTGGAGCTGAGGCGAGTATAGTTCCCTTTTAAGTCCAGTTAGCCTATAGTTACACTTTCATGATACTGGACAGGGATGTTTTTTTCATATTTTGCTAATAGGGAAAACTTACATTGCAAATTACAGGGTTCATTTGTTCATTTATTTTCAAGTTTAGCTTTTTAAAACGATTTTGCCTCATTACATTTATCAGTCACTGATCCGACCCCAGGGTTTTTCATTTACACTTTGGGGTATGTGGTTCCAGCAGTGCAGGTAAGGCAGAAATTCTCTCTTCCTCAAGAGTTTTAGAGTGGGGTGGAGGGTCCACATATTGAGAAACTTGAGTGTTTTTTTCTGTATAACCTATGTTCACACTGGTGCAGTGCAGAGAATCGCATATGAATCGCACCGTATTCCTTTTCAAATCACAAGATTCTTTGCAGTGCGATTTGAGCCCATTCAGTTTGTATGGCTCAAATTGCACTGCACCTGCACGAAAAAGGTGCATACACCTTTTTTTTTCCGCACTGGAATCGGATCCGATTTTGCCAATCGCACTGCATTTTAAGACCTGTTTTTGGGATGACATTAACTTAAATTTGACACCCATAGAGGTTTGCAGGAATGGAGTACGATTGTGATGCGGTGTGAGGAAACACACAGGAATTGCTGCGAGTCCCTTACCGCATTATTGTAAACCTAAATGGATCAAGTGATAAATGCAACCCCTGATGCACTGGTAAAATATCTCTTTAGAGCTTGCACAGACACATAAAGTAGCTTTGCAGAATAAAGTACCAGATAAATACTTGCTGACTGCACTAGTAGGTGTTTGCTTTGATTGGTGATGGTTGTGGGCATGTCAATATTTGGTTAGTGATGTCATTGGGTGGCCCCTGCCCCTTAGTTTCTCCAGTGGCAGGGGGTATCCAGAGATGTCAGTCAGAGTGAGGAAAGTGATGGGATCGGCCGGGTCTCAGTGGGCGCCGGGTTTTTTCTTGCGTGAGGGTTGTCTGCCATCTGTCATCTTGATTTGCATGGACCATTGGATCATTGGACAATAGGATTGACTGGGTGTAGATCAGGGGACATTTTTGGAATAAACAACTTGTCCAACGTTTGTTTTTATTACTAGGGTACATTCAATTTTTATTTATTTATTTGGTGAATGAGTACAATGTACGTCATAATCATTCACAAAGGGGGGTGTTAAGGGGGCTCCCACATATTATTGAAGGGGGCTTCCAGATACGGATTAGCCCCCTGCCCACCGACCCCTGCAACCACCAGGCCAGGGTTGTGGGGAAGAGGCCCATATCCTCCAACATGGGGACAAGGTGCTTTGTCTGGGGGGACTTGGCAAAATGACCCCCCCCATGTTGAGGGCATTTTGCCCGGTTTGGTTCAAGAGGTGAGGGGGCCGTACACTTGTACACCCCCCCCCCATCCTTCTTGGCCTACTAGGCTGCCTGCTCAAATAAGGGTCTGGTATGGATTTTGGGGGTACCTCATGCCTTTTTATTTTTTATTGGAGTTGGGTCCCCCTTAAAATTAATAGCAGACCCAAGGGGCTTGTTATAAGTTGTTATTTTTGGTTTTTAACCACTTAAGCCCCGGACCAATACGCAGCATAAAGACCAGAGGTGATTTTACAATTTGGCACTGCGCTGCTCTAACTGGAAATTGCGCGGCTATGCAATGTTGTGCCCAAGCGAAATTTGCGTCCTTTTCTTCCCACAAATAGAGCATTCTTTTAATGGTATTTGATTGCCTCTGCAATTTTTTATTTTCTCTTATCGTCCATAGACTGATAACAGCTTCTCTTTACACTTTACCCGTGGGTTATGTCCCTGCTTGCAGGAGAAGACCTAGGCAGAATGTGAAACGTTATACATACATTCTAAAAAGCCAGACCTGAACAGCCCCGCCCAGGGGGGCGGTCCCTCCGGACATAACCGTCCGACTGCAGTCAGCAGACCTCAGTTTTTTTCTGCCTAACAGAAGGAGAAGACGTGGCTCTTTCAGGAGCCAGTCTCCTGACCTATTTTTATTCCTTTTTGGAATTTTTTCTTATTTTATTTTGAGACCTTCTATCAACTGTCGACTGGGCAACAGGTTGGGTACAAGATATCCTCGTAGTCTTCCCTGTCCGACCATCCTCGCCTTGTGTGCGTGAGACTCAGTTCACGACATGCCACACGACTCTAGGGGTGGCCGGTGGGCTTTCATGCTCCGCGGTCCTCTCAAGATTGAACAGTCCTGCTGTATCTTTCGCGGTGGACCGGGCCGTAGTCCTGTCAGGAACACACCAGTGAGTCCCTCACGGGACGGGTAAGTAGTCTCTCCTGCCTACAGGTGAGTACATGCGGTGTGTTTCTCTGTGTGGGGGATTTTCCCTGTCTCCCCCTGTTTTTATTGTCACTCTCTGTCACCATTGCTGGCGCTGTGCTGTGTGTGCAGTGCCTGGGGGTCATACTGTCCTGGGGAGGGGGGGGGGCTCATGCTTGTCTGCATATCGCTGGGGCTGTTTTTTGTAAGTTTTGGGGGCCTGGGCGCAGTGTTGGTGCATTACTTTACATTGGCGGCCATCTTGCCGTGGATCGCCTGAGCACATTGCAGCGGCCATTTTCTTGAAGCCGCACGCTTTTCAAACACTTGTTTGGCCTCTATCGCTGCTGGAAACGGCGCGAATCTCCTCAAACTCTCCTCTCAGCTCGCTCACGCTGATACAGCGCGGCGCAGAGAGAGACAAGGCAGCGGAACCGAGCGGTCCTGGTCCGGGTTGGTGAGTCCCCTGGGCATTCCCCTACTTTTTTTCTGAGGAGTCTCAGAGAGGCACAGTATGGAGTCAGTGTCACCAGCTTCCCCTTACATGTCAGAGGCAACAGGCAGTGCGCCAGCACCTGCAGTCCCTATGGACCAGTTGTCGGCAGTCCTGGAAACATTTCTGACCAGGATGGAAGCGGTGTGTGAGCGTAAGGGAGCAAAAAAGCGCCCTCTCCCCACTTTATCTCCACAAGGGGAGTGCGCTGATTCAGATATGGGCCTAGCTACTGCTGCTCAGGACCCTAGCTCTGAATATTTTGATGGTTTTGAACAGGACATTCCTTGTGAGGTAGACTCCAGTTCTGAGTCAGTAAATGACAGGGCGCTTGTTAGTGAACTCATTGATGCTGTGAGGGACACTCTCAGGCTGGATGCTGCGGCTACAGAACCTCAGGCGGTGGCAGTCTCCTTTTTGGTTCTTTTAAGGCCAAGCCTTCTAAAAAGGTTTTTCCATGTACACCTTTCTTTGACCAGTTCATTGATCAGGTCTGGGAAAAGCCACAGAAGACTTTTTATGGTCCCGCTGCGTTTGTCTATCAGATACCCCTTTGAAGAAGCCCTGCTTAAAAAGTGGGCTTCTCCCCCAGTGGTCGACCCTCTGGTCGCTTGTTTAAACAAGGCCACCACTCTCCCAATGGAGGGGACTCCTGCATTTAAGGACTCCACTGACAGGAGGTCAGAAGTGGTGAGCAGAGCCATGTTTGCCTTGTTGGGATCCGCCTTACGGCCTGGGGTAGCGGCGACCCTTGTGTCTCAGACACTCACGGAATTGGCAAAAATTTTGCACCAGACCGTACAGGAGCATAATCTTCCTCCAGACACTATTGCTCTGGCCCACCAGATGGTGCAGGGCCTGATATGTGTGTGCGACACCACTTTGGACGCGGCCCCTTTAATATCCAGGGCCTCTGTTTCTGCGGTGGTGTTGCTTAGTTTTATCTGGTTGAAATGCTGGTCTGCTGACCTAGCCTCTAAGAAGCTCCTGACAGATCTACCCTTTAAAGGTGGTAGACTTTTCGGTGCTGCTCTGGATGACATCATCAAGGATGTCACGGGAGGTAAAAGCACTCTTCTTCCTCAGACTATCAAGGGTAAGGAGGCCCGCCGTAATCCGGGTCCTTCCTTTCCAGCAAAAAAGTTTTTTTTCCGTCAGAGTCCACGAGTAAGCCCTCCCAGAATGACAACAGTGCGGCTGGTGGACACAAGCGCCCTTGGGTGCGTAAGCTGAACAAGCCGGCTCCCAAGCCTGCCTCCGCGTGAAGTCTTTCCCCCGCCCGACTCTGGGGTTGGGTGACGACTTTGCAGGTTCACGGATCGGTGGACCTCCCGGATCTCCGACCGGTGGGTATGCGAGGTGGTCACCTCAGGATACAGGATAGAGTTCCGTTCCTGGCCCCCAGACAGATTCTTTCCCTCAAATCTCCCTGTCCTTCCTGCCCGTCGGGCAGCCCTCTTGGGGGCTGTACAGGATTTGATCAGGTCCGGAGTGATTGTGCCGGTTCCGTCCCAGGAGAGGTTTCAGGGGTTCTACTCGAATCTGTTTGTTGTCCCAAAAAAGGACGGGGTTCGGCCAATCCTGGACCTCAAGGCCCTGAATGCCTTTGTGAAGGTGCAAAAATTCTGCATGGAATCCATTCGCACAGTGATCACTACACTCCATCAAGGGGATTTTCTGGCGTCCTTGGACATCAAGGACGCCTACTTGCATGTTCCGATCTGCGCAAGTCACCAGAAGTTTCTGCGCTTTGCGATCGGCGAAGTCCACTATTAATTTGTGGCTCTTCCCTTCGGCCTAGCCTCGGCACCGATGGTGTTCACAAAGGTGCTTGCTCCGGTTCTAGCCTTGCTGAGACAGCGAGGCATTGCTATCGTGGGCTATCTGGACGATCTTCTTCTAAGAGCAGACAGTGGCTCAGAATAAGAAGAAAGTGTGACTGTCATCAGTCAGTCCCTCAGGGACTTCAGGTGGCTCCTGAACATTCAGAAGTCGGTTCTGGTCCCGACTCAGCGTCTGGAGTATCTAGGTCTGATCCTGGACTCCTTGGAGGCCTACCTCCGGAGAAGTTGCTGACGCTTCAGTCTGCAGTGCGGTTACTGACGTCCCAAAAATGGTTGTCAATCCATTTTTGCATAAGAGTCCTGGGACTCATGGTGGCCTCTTTCGAGGCCGTTCCGTATGCCCAATGACACACCATGGCATTACAGAAAGAGATCCTGTCCACTTGGGACAAATCCCCGTTGTCCTTGGATCTTCAGATCCAGGTGAGTCACCCGGTCAGGGCGTCCCTGACGTGGTGGTTGAGGTCCCTGGCTCTTCGGTCTGGGAAGTCGTTCCTCCCCATCCAATGGACGGTGATCAAGACGGACGCCAGCCTGAAGGGCTGGGGTGGAGTCTGGAGAGTCCTGTCGGCCCAAGGGCTTTGGACTCCGGACGAAGCCCGTTTACCGATCAATGTTCTGGAAATACGGGCAATCAGGCTGTGCCTCTCCTCATGGTCGGAGAGATTACAGGGTCGCTCCATCAGGATCCATTTGGACAACGCCACGGCGGTAGCGTATGTCAACCATCATGGCGGGACTCGGAGCTCAGCTGCGGCTTCCGAGGTCGCCCGCATCCTAGGGTGGGCCGAAAGAAGCATGCCGGCTCTGTCGGCCGTCTACATTCCGGGTGTAGACAATTGGCAGGCGGACCATCTGAGTCACCAGACGCTGGACCAGGGAGAGTGGTCCTTTCACCCGGAGGTCTTTCAACTCCTTTGCCGATGGTGGGGCACGCCGGATGTGGACCTGGATGGCCTCTCGACTCAATCGCAAGGTGTCGAGGTTTGTGGCCAGGTCCAGGGATCCTTGGGCGGATGCCTCGGATGCATTGGTGGCCCCATGGGGTCATTATCACCTGATATACGTCTATCCTCCGCTGCAGTTGCTCCCTCACCGGTGATCCTCATTGCTCCGGATTGGCCTCGGCGTCATTGGTACACCGATCTGGTACGTCTCGTCGCGGACGTTCCTTGACGGTTGCCAATGAGGGAGGACCTTCTGTCTCAAGGTCCTATATTTCATCCTGCTTTACAGTCTCTGGCTTTAACGGCATGGCTATTGAAAGCCAGGTGCTGAGAGACCGAGGTCTCTCGGATTCGGTCATTTAGACCATGTTAAGGGCAAGGAAGTCTTCCTCCAGAAAGATCTATCACCGTATTTGGAAAGCTTACATCGCCATGTGCGAAGAGCTGGACTGGCGTCAACGGACGTATTCCGTCCCCAGAATCCTGCGGTTCTTGCAGCGTGGCTTGACCCAAAAGCTTGCTTTGAGTACCATTAAGGGTCAGATTTCGGCCTTGGCCGTCTTCTTTCAACGACCGCTGGCGGGTCATTCCTTGGTTAGCACCTTTTGTGCAGGGGGTTCGCCATGTGCTCCCTCCTGTCAAGCCTCCTCTCCCCCCCCGTGGGATCTGAATTTGGTGCTCTCGGTTCTCCTGGAACCTCCATTTGAAAATATCAGAGATATTCCCCTCTTGACTTTGTCTCAGAAGGTGGCCTTCTTAGTGGCCATTACTTCTGTTAGACGAGTGTCTGAGTTGGCGGCCTTGTCCTGCAAGTCGCCCTATTTGGTCATCCATAAGGATAAGGCGGTGTTGCGTCCGCGACCTTCTTTTTTGCCAAAGGTGGTCTCGGCCTTTCACCTGAATGAGGACATTGTCCTCCCGTCCTTGTGTCCTCACCCATCGCATCCCAGAGAGTTTGCGCTTCACACATTGGATGTGGTACGAGCCTTGCGGGTGTACCTGTCTGCTACTGCTTCTATTCGGAAGTCTGACTCACTGTTTGTGACTGTCTCTGGTCCAAAACAGGGCCAAGCGGTTTCGTCTGCCACCCTTTCTAGGTGGATCAGACAAACCGTCATTCAAGCCTATGCCCTCAAGGGGCGGGTGCCTCCTTTTCCGGTTACGGCGCATTCCACCAGGGCAATTGGTGCTTCCTGGGCTTTCCGACATCAAGCGTCGGTTGCACAAGTGTGCAAGGCGTCGACCTGGTCATCCGTTCATACCTTTTTCTAAGTTTTATAAGGTTGAAGTGGCTGCATCTTCGGATGCTTCCTTCGGCCGCAAGGTGTTGCAGGCTGCGGTTTGATGTTGAGGAGCTCTGCCTTGTTTGGAGTGAAGTTTTTGGTTTTCCATTTATACTGCTCCCATCCCTCCTTGATACTGCTTTGGGACATCCCACGGGTAAAGTGTAAAGAGACGCTGTGACAGTCCATGGACGATAAGAGAAAAATAGGATTTTTATAACAGCTTACCTGTAAAATCCTTTTCTTGGGAGTACATCACGGGACACAGAGCTCCCGCCCCTCTTTGGGGACACTTATTGCTTTGCTACAAAACTGAGGTGCTCCCGGATGGGAGGGGCTTATATAGGGGAGGGTACTTCCGGTTTTGGAAGTTGCCAGTGCCAGCACCTGACGGTATCTATATAACCCATTAGTAATGACTATGTCGCTCTGTGTCCCGTGATGTACGAGAAAGAAATAGGATTTTTGTACTCACCGTAAAATCCGTTTCTCTGACATCCATGGACTGACACAGCACCCACCCTTCTTTTTAAGGTTTGTACTGGTTTGTTACGAACTGAGGTCTGCTGACTGCAGTGGGAGGGTTATGTCCGGAGGGACCGCCCCCCTGGGCGGGGCTGTTCAGCTCTGGCTTTTTAGAATGTATGTATAACATTTCACATTCTGCCTAGGTCTTCTCCTGCAAGCAGGGACATAACCCACGGGTAAAGTGTAAGAGACGCTGTGTCAGTCCATGGACGTCAGAGAAACTGATTTTACGGTGAGTACAAAAATCTTATGTTTTGCGATATAAACGGAAAAAGACCGAATATTTTGAAAAAAAAAAGATATTTTTTAATTTTTGTT
Source organism: Rana muscosa (assembly GCA_029206835.1). NCBI lineage: Eukaryota > Metazoa > Chordata > Amphibia > Anura > Ranidae > Rana > Rana muscosa. Next base: position 24,940,671 of record CM055121.1, read on the forward strand.
ATAAGAAAAATTGAATAAACTAAAATTTAGTCATACATTTAGGCCAAAATGTATTCAGCCACATGTCTTTAGTAAAAAAAAAGTCAATAAGCGTATATTTATTGGTTTGTGCAAAAGTTATAGCGTTTACAAACTAGGGTACATTTTCTGGAATTTACACAGCTTTTAATTTATGACTGCCTATCTAATTTCTTGAGGTGCTAAAATGGCAGGGCAGTAAACCCCCCCCCCCCAAATGACCCCATTTTGGAAAGTAGACACCCCAAGGAAATTGCTCAGAGGCTTGGTGAGCCCATTGAATTTTTATTTTTTTTGTCCCAAGTGATTGAATAATAGCAAAAAAAAAATTTTTTTTTTACAAAAAGTTGTCATTAAATGATATATTGCTCACACATGCCATGGTTATATGTGGAATTGCACCCCAAAATACATTTTGCTGCTTCTTCCAAGCATGAGGATATCACATGTGTGGGACTTTTTGGGAGCCTAGCCGGGTACGGGACCCCGAAAACCAATCAACGCCTTCAGGATTTCTAAGGGCGCAAATTTTTGATTTCACTCCTCACTACCTATCACAGTTTCGAAGGCCATAAAATGCCAAAATAGCACAAACCCTCCCCCCCAAATGACCCCATTTTGGAAAATAGACACCCCAAGCTATTTGCTGAGAGGCATGATGAGTCCATGGAATATTTTATATTTTGCCACAAGTTGCAGGAATATGACAAACTTTTTTTTTTTTTTGCACAAAGTTGTCACTAAATGATATATTGCTCACACGTGCCATGGGCATATGTGAAATGACACCCCAAAATACATTCTGCTGCTTCTCCTGAGTACGGGGATGCCACATGTGTGGGACTTTTTCAGAGCCTAGCCGCGTACGGGGCCCCAAAATCCAAGCACCGCCTTCAGGATTTCTAAGGGCGTACATTTTTGATTTCACTCCTCACTACCCATCACAGTTTTGAAGGCCATAAAATGCCAAGATAGCACAAACCCCCCCCAAATGACCCCATTTTGGAAAGTAGACACCCCAAGCTATTTGCTGAGAGGCATGGTGAGTATTTTACAGCTCGCATTTGTTTTTGAAAATGAAGAAAGAAAATAATTTTTCTCTTATCATCCATGGACTGACACGGTGTCTCTTTACACTTTACACGTGGGTTCATGTCCCTTCTTGCAGGAGAAGACCTAGGCAGAATGTGAGATGTTATACATACATTCTAAAAGCCAGAGCTGAACAGCCCAACCCAGGGGGCGGTCCCTCCGGACATAACCCTCCCACTACAGTCAGCAGACTTTAGTTTTTTTCTGCCTAGCAGAAGGGGAAGACGTGGCTCTCTCAGGAGCCAGTCTCCTGACCTATTTTTATTCCTTTTCAGGAATTCTTTTTTATTTTATTTTTGAGAATTTTCTATCAACTGTCGGCTGGGCAACAGGTTGGGTACAAGATATCCTCGTAGTCTTCCCTGTCCGACCATCGAGCGTGCTGATCCTCGCCTTGTGTGCGTGAGACTCAGTTCACGACAGGCCCCATGACTTCAGGGGTGGCCGGGTTTGCTTTCATGCTCCCACGGTCCTCTCAAGACTGAACAGTTCCTGACTGACTGTATCTTTCGCGGTGGACCGGGCCGACAGCTATTCAGTACTGCACTGTGATAGTCCTGTCAGAAACACACCAGTGGGTCCCTCAGGGGACGGGTAAGTAGTCTCTCCTGCCTGCAGGTGAGTACAAAAGGCTGTGTGTTTCTCTGTGGGGGATTTTCCCTGTCTCCCCCTGTATTTCATTGTCACTCTCTGTCACCATTGCTGGCGCTGTGCTGTGTGGGGTGCCTGGGGGTCACACTGTTCTTGGAGGGGCTAATGCTGGTCTGCAGATATGCTTGGGGCCTTTTTTGTGTGTTTTGGGGCCTGAGCGCCGAGTGGCGCTGTGTGTGTGCTGGTTTTTTCACTTTTGCTGAGTCATGGCGGCCATCTTGCCGCGGATCGCCTCAGTGAAGTGCGCCGGCCATTTTCTTGTAGCCCGCGCGCTCTTCAGCACTAGTTTTGGCCTCTAGCGCTGCTGTAACAGCGCAAATCTCCTCACAGCTCACCAGCGCTGACACAGCGCGGTACAGACAGCGGAACTGAACGGTCCCTGGTCCGGTTTGGTGAGTCCCCTGGGCGCCCCCTCCTCAGTCAGCACAGCCTGTGGGTGGACTTTTTATCTGAGGAGTCTCAGAGGGGGGCAATATGGAGTCTCTGTCACCTGCTTCCCCTAAATGTCAGTGGACAACAGGCAGTGCTTCAGCACCTGCGGTCCCTAGGGACCAGTTGTGGGCAGTCCTGGAATCATTTCTGACCAGGATGGGAGCTGTGTGCAAGCGCAAGGGAGCAAAAAAAAAGCACCCTCTCCCCACTTTACTTCATGAGGGCAGTGCGCTGATTCAGATATGGGCCTAGCCACTACCGCTCAGGACCCTAGTTCTGAATGTATTGGATGGTTTTGAACAGGACATTCCTTATGAGGAAAACTCCAGTTCTGAGTCAGTAAATGACAGGGCGCTTGTTAGTGTACTCATGACTGCGGTAAGGGACACTCTCAAGCTAAAATGCTGCGGATGCAGAACCTCAGGCGGATACAGTCTCCTTTGGTTCTTTTAAGGCCAGGCCTTCTAAAGAGGTTTTTCCATATGTACTTTCTTTGACCAGCTCATTGATAAGGTCTGGGAAAAGCCGCAGAAGAATTTTTTTATGGTCCCGCGGCGTTTGTCTATCAGATACCCTTTGAAGATGCCCTACTTAAAAAGTGGGCTTCTCCCCCAGGGTCGACCCTCCAATCGCCCGGTTGAACAAGGCCATCACTCTCCCGATGGAGGGGACTCCTGCATTTGAGGACCCCACTGACAGGAGGTCAGAAGTGGTGAGCAGAGCCATGTTTGCCTTTGTTGGGATCCGCCCTACGGCCTGTGGTAGCGGCGACCCTTGTGTCTTAAACACTTACAGGTTGGGCAAAAATGTTGCACCTGGCTGTACAGGAGCAGAATCTTCCTCCAGACACAGTTGCTCTGGCCCACCAACTGGTTCAGGGCCTGGTTTATGTGTGCGATGCCACGTTGGACGCGGCCCCTTTAATATCCAGGGCCTCTGTCTCAGCGGTGGTATTGCGTCGTCTTATCTGGTTGAAGTGCTGGTCTGCTGACCTAGCCTTAGGAAGCTCCTGACGGATCTACCATTTAAAGGTGGTAGACCTTTCGGTGCTGCTCTGGATGACATCGTCATGGATGTCATGGGAGGTAAAAGCACTCTTCTTCCTTAGACTAGCAAGGGTGAGGAGGCCCGCCGCAAACAGGGGCCTTCCTTTCCAGCAAAACAGGGTTTTTTCGTCAGTCAGAGTCCACGGGTAGGTCCTCTCAGACTGACGGCAGTGCGGCTGGTGGGCACAAGTGCCCCTGGGTGCGTAAGCCGAACAAGCGGCTCCCAAGCCCGCCTCCGCGTGAAGTCTTGCCTCCGCCCGACTCTGGGGTGGGGGGACGACTTCGCAGGTCACGAATCGGTGGTCCTCCCGAATCTCCGACTGGTGGGTGTGCGAGGTGGTCACCTCAGGATACAGGATAGTATTCCGATCCTGGCCCCCAGACAGATTCTTTCCCTCAAATCTTCCTCTCCTTCCTACCTGTCGGGCAGCCCTCTAGGGGGGCTGTACAGGATTTGATCAGGTCCGGAGTGATTGTGCCGGTTCCGTCACAGGAGAGTTTTCAGGGATTCTACTTGAATCTGTTTGTCGTCCCAAAAATAGGACGTGGTTCGACCTATCCTGGACCTCAAGGCCCTGAATGCCTTCGAGAAGGTGCAGAAATTCCGCATGGAATCCATTCGCACGGTGATCGCTACACTCCACCAAAGGGATTTTCTTCTGGCGTCCTAGGACTTCAAGGACGCCTACTTGCATGTTCCGATCTGCGCAAGTCACCAGAAGTTTCTGCGCTTTGCGATCAGCGAAGTCCACTATCGATTGTGGCTCTTCCTTTCGGCCTAGCCTCGGCACCAAGGGTGTTCACCAAGGTGCTTGCTCCGGTTCTAGCCTTCTGTTACAGCGAGGTATTGCTGTCGTGGGCTATCTGGACGATCTTCTGCTAAGAGCAGAAAGTGGATCAGACTTAGAGGAAAGGTGACTATCGTCAATTAGACCCTCAGGGACTCGGGTGGTTCCTGGACATTCAGGAGTCAGTCCTGGTCCCGACTCAGTGTCTGGAGTATCTAGTTCTGATTCTGGACTCCTTGGAGGCAAAGGTATCCTACCCCTGGAGAAGTTGCTGACACTTCAGTCTGCGGTGCGGGTGCTGACATCCCAAAAATGGTTGTCAATCCGTTTTTTGCATGAGAGTCCCGGGACTCGTGGTGGCCTCCTTTGCGGCCGTTCCGTATGCCCAATCACACACCAGGGCATTGCAGAAGGAGATCTTGTCCACCTGGGACAAATCCCCGTTGTCCTTGGATCTTCAGATCCAGGTGATTCACCTGGTCAGGGCGCCCCTGGCATGGTGGTTGAGATCCTCGGCTCTTCGGTCCGGAAAGTCGTTCCCCTCCCATCCAATGGACGGTACTCACGACGGACACCAGCCTGACAGGATGGGGTGGAGTCTGGGGAGTCCTGTCGGCTCAGGCCTTGGACTCCGGATGAGCCCGTTTACCACTCGCTGTTCTGGAAATACGGGCCATCGGACTGTGTCTCTCCTCAGGTCGGAGAGAGTATGGGGTCGCTCCATCAGGAGCCAGTCGGACACCGCCACGGCGGTGGCGTATGTAAACCATCAAGGGGGAACTCGTAGCTCAGCTGCGGCTTCCGAGGTAGTCCGTATCCTGAAGTGGGCCGGAAGAAATGTGCCGGCTCTGTAGGCCATTTTACATTCTGGGCATAGACAATGGGCAGGCGGACTATCTGAGTCGCCAATCGCCAGACACCGGACCAAGAAGAGTGGTCCTTGCATATTTCAACTCCTTTACCGACGGTGGGGCACGCCGGATGTGGACCTGATGGCCTCTCGACTCAATCGCAAGGGTCGAGGTTGTGGCCAGATCCAGGGATCCTTGGGCGATGCCTTGGATGCGTTGGTGGCCCCATAGGGTCCTTATCGCCTGATATAAAACTCCGGCGATCCTAATTGTTCCGGATTGGCCTCAGCATCACTGGTACGCTGATCTGGTACGTCTCGTCGCGGACGTTCCCTGGCGGTTGCCGATGAGGGAGGACCTTCAGTCTCAAGGTCCTATGTTTCATCCGGCTTACAGTCTCTGGCTTTAACGGCAGGGCTGTTAAAAGCCAGGTGTTGAGGGACCGAGGTCTCTCGGACGGTCATTTTGACCATGTTAAGGACACGGAAGTCTTCCTCCAGGCAGATCTATCACCGTGCCTGGAAAGCTTATATCGCCATATGCGAAGCTCTGGACTGGCGTCCTCGGACGTATTCCGTCCCCAGAATCCTGCGTCCTCTGCAGTGTGGAGTGACCCAAAAGCTTGCTTTGATTACCATCAAGGATCAGATTTGGGCCTTGGCCGTCTTCTTTCAGCGACCTCTAGCGGGTCATTTCTTGGTTAGCACCTTGTGTTGGGGGTTCGCCATGTGCTCCCTCCTGTCAAGCCTCCTTTCCCACCGTGGGATCTGAATTTGGTGTTCTCGGTCCTCCAGGAACCTCCTTTTGGGAATATCCGGGATATTCCTCTCTTGTCTTGTCTCAGAAGGTGGCCTTTTAGTGGCAATCACTTCTGTTTGACGGGTGTCTGAGTTGGCGGCTTTGTCCTGCAAGTCGCCATATTTAGTCATCCATAAGGATAAGGCGGGGTTGCATCCGCGACCTTCCTTTTTGCCAAAGGTGGTGTCGACCTTTCACCTACATGAGGGCATTGTCCTCCCGTCTTTGTGTCCTCACCCATCGCATCCCAGAGAGTTTGCGCTGCACATATTGGATGTGGTACGAGCCTTTACGGGTGTACCTGTCTGCTACTGCTTCTATTCGGAAGTCCGACTCACTGTTTGTGACTGTCTCTGGTCCATAACAGGGCCAAGCGGTTTCGTCTGCCATCATTTCTAGGGGAATCAGACAAACCGTCATTCAAGCCTATGCTCTCAAAGGGTGGGCGCCTCCCTTTCCGGTTACGGCACATTCCACCAGGGCAATTGGTGCTTCCTGGGTTTTCCGACATCAAGCGTCGGTTGCACGAGTGTGCAAGGCGGCGACCTGGTCGTCTGTTCATGCCTTTTAAGTTTTATAAGGTTAATGTGGCTGCATCTTCGGATGCTTCCTTCGGCCGCAGGCTGCTGCAGGCCGCTGTTTAAAGTTGCGACTCCTCCGTTGAGGAGCTCTGCCTTCTTGGAGTGAAGTTTTGGTTTTTCCATTTATACTGCTCCCATCGCTCTTGACACTGCTTTGGGACATCCCATGTGTAAAGTGTAAAGAGACACCGTGTCAGTCCATGAATGATAAGAGAAAATAGGATTTTTTGTACTTACCGTAAAATCCTTTTCTCTGACATCCATGGACTGACACGGCACCCACCTTTCCTTTTTAAGTTTGTACTGCTTTGTTACGAACTGAAGTCTGCTGACTGTAGTGGGAGGGTTATGTCCGGAGGGACCGCCCCCTGGGTGGGGCTGTTCAGCTCTGGCTTTTAGAATGTATGTATAACATCTCACATTCTGCATAGGTCTTCTCCTGCAAGCAGGGACATAGACCCACGTGTAAAGTGTAAAGAGACACCGTGTCAGTCCATGGATGTCAGAGAAAAGGATTTTACAGTGAGTACAAAAAATCCTATTTTTTTTTTTTTTTTCAATTTTCAAAACTTTGACAAAAAGCGAGATCTGCAAAATACTCACCATACCTCAGAAAATAGCTTAGGGTGTCTACTTTCCAAAATGGGATCATTTGGGGGGGTTTTGTGCCACCTGGGCATTCCATGGCCTCCAAAACTGTGAGGCCCGGTTCACACTTATGCAAATTGGTTGCGGCTTACACCGCATCCAATTCGCATAACATTATAAAATACATTGATTCCAATGAGGCTGGTTCACATATGTGCGATGCATTCGCACTGCGCATTGCCGAAAAAACGCGTGCGTTCTTAAGGCATTGCGGTGCGGCTCAGGTGCAAATTCAGGCCCATTATGTTCTATGGGCATGCATCTGATTAGCACATGTGTTGCGTTCTGAACAGGGATCTTGAGGGGGAACTCCACGTCAAGTTTATAAAAAAAAAACGGCATGGGTTCCCCTCCAAGAGCATATCAGGCCCTTAGGTCTGGTATGGACTGTAACTGTCCCCCCCAAAGTCCATAGCAGACCCTTATCCAAGCACGCAACCTGGCAGGCCGCAGGAAAAGAGGGGGGGACGAGAGAGCGGTATAACAGTAAGACCTTACCAGGACATACTACACGCCCCAAAGAATGTTCCAATTTGGTAGAAGACCAGACCCAGGATGCCAGAGATGTGGACAGGATAAAGGAGACCTAATACACATGGTCTGGAGATGCCCCAAGCTGTACCAATATTGGAAGCAAATAGTTGAAAAGATCAATAGAACATTTGGAACATTATTACAGCCGGAGGCGAGGCTATGTGTGCTGGGCTTGGTGGAAGAGAGGGTACCCTCAAAGGGCGAGAGTATAGCGATTAGGAGATGCCTGTTTCAGGGAAGGAAACTTATTGCACAGAAATGGCAAGCGGTAAACCCACCTACAGTAACAGAATGGGAGGAGGTAATAAATGACACAATAAGAAAAGAACAATTTATATACACTAAAAGAGGTAACAAAAAGAAATTTAATAATATATGGAATAAATGGATTGATGGGTGGGCACGGTGGATGAGGGGGGGGGGGTTGGGGAACGGGAATGAGTTGGAGAATGTATAACATAGGTCAAGGCATATTTGTATTGCAACACAGGATTGAAATGGATGTATGTATAAATGTTGTGATAAAGAAATAAAAAAATATTTGATTAAAAAAAAAGACCTTACCACACCATGCCTGCAAAGCAAATACCAAAAAAAAAAACCTAGTAAAAAATAAAAAATGTTTTACTCTTTCGTCCATGGACCGACACAGCTTCTCTATTGACATAGTGGGTATTATCCGTTAATTAGGAGTGACTAGGCAGAAAACTTGTAAAAAGTGTTGCATCACACCTTCTACAGTACCGCCCAGGGGCGGACCCTCTTGGTATATCTTTTTTTTTTTTGTCTAGCAAGGAGTAGGACATGGCTCCCTTCTGGCCCATTGGTCCGGAGGAAAAATATATTTGCTACATTTTTTTGTTTCCTGCGATCTTCGATCAACTGCCGACTGGGTGACAGGCTGGATCCCCGATCCTTGTAGTCTCCCCATTTTCGGCCATTGAGCGTGTGCCGACCCTAGATACGCACTGGGTTTTCCATGACATGCCAGTCGCTCCATGGGTGGCCGGTGAGCCTACGCTCCAGGGCTTGCATCGGACCGCTCAGCTTCGGCTGACCTTACGGCCGAGTGGCAGCAGCCTGGCCGGTAAGCGTCGCGCTCCAGGGCATACATATGATCGTCCCCTGGGGTCCAATCACAGCATGCCTGGCCACCTGTCACCTTCCGTGCGTGGACAATGATCTGTTTGGAATGTCTTCCAGCATGATACATGCAGGATTGGTAAGTAAACTCCCCCGATTTGGCTGGACATTCCTGGAAAGACCAAGTAAGTGGTTGTGGCCCCTTTCTTCCCTCTCTCCCTGCCTTTCCCTCCTCCCTGGGCTTCTGGCTAAGGTTGCTGGGTGCTGAGGGTCACCTAAGGGGTTCCACTGGAGCGGGGCTGGCTGTAACCAACATTTAAAAGAAATGTAATTTCTGCTTACCTGTATGTGCTTCCCCCTCCATGCTGTTGGCGGCAATTTTGCGGTGGTCCATGCCTTTTTTGGCTTCTAGTGACTGCCCGGCGGCCATTTTCCTGTGGTTTCGGTGCCATTTTCTTGTAGTTCCACACCCACTGGCCTCTATCGATTGATTGGCGCCCATGTTTGTGATGATAACGCTGTATGTATATACCGCCGTTCGGCGGCCATCTTTTTGTGGTCTATGGCTGTTTTGGCCTCTATCTTCTGATCGGCGGCCAGTTTTCCATTTTTTTAGAGCCCACATTATCTTCCATACAGACGTTTGGCGGCCATTTTGCGAGAGTCTCCGGCCTCTAGGGTGCATTACACTGGCGCGAAAAATTCAAACAGGAAGCGCTGATAAAGGAAGCAGACTGACACAGCAGCGGTGGGACAGCATCACAGGCGCAGCACATGGCAGCATAGCGGTACCAATCCAAGGGTGGTGAGTCCTCTGGGTAACCCAGCATCTCTGCAACACAGGAGGGTGGCCTATTGATATCTTGCCTGAAGCCCTGTGGGTGTCAGCGCGTGGTCAGCATGGCATCTGAGCCAGATGTTTTCTCCCCTGAGACACCAGATTTAGCAGCTGGTGCCCCTGAGGTGTCTATGGCAATCCTAGAGGCTTTTGATGCCAGGGTGGAAGCAGCAAACGGGAATACGGGTTAGTAAACGCCCCCGTCCCCTGCAATCTTCTGGGGATATTTCTGATGCAGAACCAGGTCCAGCTACAACTCATGGCCCAGATTCTGATGCATCAGAGACTGCAGACCGTGACCGATCGGACAGTGAGGATGACTCCAAGTCCAGGTCAGTAGGCGAGAAGACTTTGGTATCTGACCTTATTACTGCAGTGCGGGATACGCTAAAATTGGAAAATACTGCAGAAGCAGCAGAGACTTCGGTCCCCTTTGGGTTTCGTAAACCTGCCCGCACTGCTAGGGTGTTTCCTTGTGGGTCTTCTTTTGATAAGCTCTTCGACAAGGAATGGGAGAACCCACTAAGTGTTTTTACAGCCCCAAAGAAGTTTGCGGTACGGTACCCCTTTGAGGAGAGTTTTCTGAAGAAATGGACCTCTCCCCCCTATAGTGGACCCTCCGGTGTCCAGACTTGGAGCTACCACAATTCCAGTAGAAGGGGCTCCTGTTTTCAAGGACCCTGAGGCTAAAGCACTCGCTCGCTACCTATACTCAGTGGTAGGCTCGGCAGTACGCCCGGCATTGGCGGGGGCCCTAGTGTCTCAGACACTTACTGAATGGGCAAAATTGCTACTCCAGGGGTTAAAGGAGCGAGATGCTCCTCCTGATGAGATAACTTTGGCTGACCAGTTGGTCCAGGGCCTTAGGTTTGTCTGCGAGTCAGACATGGATACTATTCCCCTGCTGTCAAAAGCTTTGGTTTATGCAGTAGCATAAGTAGGATTTAATGATCATAAAAACAAGAAATAAACTTACAAAATTAGCACTGTGCCTCAGTGCGGAGGATGTGCAGCATGTCAAAGTATATCCAACGGATGTCAGCATGGGACGCGGGTGACGTCACGCAGGATCACGTCGTTCCGCATGCGTTACGTCCAGGGGGCGTGACTTCATCAGCGCTAACATTTTTTAGTTTATTGCTCCTCAAAGAAAGACTCTTGGACCATCTCTATCCTTTGTAGTCTCTAATCATATGTGTGTTTTTTATGTTTGTGCTGCCTTTTTATATATATACTGTGTGTGTGTATATATATTAGCAATACGCCGCCTGATCTGGCTAAAGGGCTGGTCTGCGGACCAGACTTCCAAGAAGGCCCTGTTGGATCTGCCCTTTAAGGGCGTCTGACTTTTTGGGGCCTCCCTGGATGACATCATCAAGGATATCACAGGAGGTAAAAGCACGTTGCTTCCTCAAACTAGCAAGGGTAAGGGGCCACGCCAAGGGCCCTCCTTTACTGCACGCAAGCGTTTTCTTCGTCCCCCTAGGGCGACAGGGAAAAGACCCCAGGCCGACAAGGCGCCTGCCCAAGGACAAAAGCGTCCTTGGTCCCGCAAACCCAACAAGCCTGCGGACAAATCTGCATCCGCATGAAGGTCCGCCCCCACCCAGGGTGGGGGGACGTCTTCGCAAATTCGCAACTCAGTGGACAGCTCTTGTCTCCAACAGGTGGGTTTGCGAAGTAATCTCCTCAGGCTACAAGATAGAATTTCTCTCTTGTCTACCAGACAGATTCGTCACCTCCAACCTCCAGCTACTACCGACTCATCGGGAGGCCCTGTATGGGGCCGTCCAGGGTCTGCTGGAATGCGGGGTAGTCTTTCCAGAACAGGAACGGGGTCAGGGTTTTTACTCAAATCTGTTCATTGTGCCAAAGAAGGATTGGGCTCGTCCAATCTTGGATCTCAGGGCCCTCAATTGCTTTGTGAAGGTACAAAGATTTCGGATGGAGTCGGTTCGATCTGTAGTTGCTGCCCTCCATCCAGGGGACCTTCTGGCCTCCTTGGACATCAAGGACGCATACCTGCATGTTCCCATATACTCCAGACGCCAGAGGTTTCTCCGATTTGCAATCGGGAAGAACCACTATCAGTTTGTGGCCCTCCCGTTTGGCCTTGCTTCAGCACCCAGGACGTTCACCAAGGTGCTCGCTCCGAATCTGGCTCTTCTAAGACAGCGGGGTATCACTATCGTGGGCTACTTGGACGACCTTCTTCTGAAGGCCCCTTCAAGCTCAGAATTAGAGGTAAGCGTGTCCATTACCTGTCAGACTCTTCGAGTGGTTGGATACTAAACACGCAAAAGTCAGTATTGGTGCCCACTCAACGCCTAGTGTACCTGGGGTTGATTCCTCAGAGGCAAAGGTATTCCTCCCCTGTGGAGAAGTTGCAGACCCTTCGGGGTGCAGTACGGCAGCTGACTTCCAGGAATTGGTCGTCACTCCGTTCTTGCATGCGAGTGTTAGGCCTCATGGTAGTCTCCTTCGAGGCGGTCCCATATGCTCAATGCCACACTCGAGTGTTACAGAAGGAAGTTCTGTCCAGATGGAACAGATGTCCATCAGCTCTGGATTATCAAATCCGAGTGAGCCACCTAGTCAGGAGATCCCTGGTTTGGTGGCTGACAGCACCGGCTCTTCTGGCCGGGAAGTCATTTCTTCTGGTTTACTGGATAGTGATCACGACGGACACCAGCCTTACAGGTTTGGGGGGAGTCTGGGGTGTTCAGTCAGCGCAAGGTCGCTGGACGCCAGAGGAATCCCACCTGCCGATCAATGTCCTGGAGATCCGGGCGATCAGGCTGTGCCTCTTCAGATGGTCTCCGAGGCTACAAGGGCGGCCAGTCGGGATTCAGTCAGACAACGCCACAGCAGTGGCATATGTCAATCATCTAGGAGGAACAAGAAGCTCAGCTGCAGCATCGGAGGTCGCTCGCATCCTGAAGTGGGCAGAGAGGAGCGTACCACCACTGTCGGCCGTGTACATTCCGGGTGTGGAAAACTGGCAGGCGGACTACCTGAGCTGCCAGATGCTTGACCAGGGAGAATGGTCCTTACACCCGGAGGTGTTCCAACTCCTCTGCCAAAGATAGGGCACACAAGACATAGACCTTCTGGCTTCCCGACTCAATCGGAAGGTATTGAGGTTTGTGGCCCGGTCAAGGGACCCATGGGCAGACGCAACGGACGCGTTGGTGACATTGTGGGTTCAGTATCGACTAATCTATGCCTTCCCTCCCTTAAGGCTTCTTCCCCTTCTGCTTCGCAGAGTGGAGGCAGAGGGAATTCCAATGATCCTAATCGCTCCAGATTGGCCTCAGCATCCTTGGTACGCCGATCTAGTACGTCTGGTAACAGACGTCCCCTGGCGTCTACCACTATGGGAGGACCTGCTTTCGCAAGGTCCCATACTCCATCCTGCTTTACGGTCCCTGGCTTTAACGGCATGGCTGTTGAGAACCAGGTACTGAGAGACCGGGACCTATCAGATTCAGTAATCTCTACTATGAGAAGTGCTCGGAAACCATCCTCTAGGAAGGTTTATCACCGCACTTGGAAGGCCTACATCTACATGTGTGAGGAAATGAAATGGCATCCGCGTACTTATTTGGTTTCCAGAATCCTGCTGTTTTTACAGCATGGGGTGGACCAAAGGCTTGCCTTATGTACGATTAAGGGACAGATATCTGCCCTGGCTGTCTTTTTTTCAGCGACCCCTGGCGACTCTCTCTCTCGTGAGTACATTTGTGCAGGGGGTTCGACATGTGGCTCCTCCGGTCCGTCCCCCGCTACCTCCGTGGGACTTTAACCTGTTCCTCTCGGTGCTTCAGAAGGCATCGTTTGAGAATATTAGAGATATTCCCCTGTTGACACTTTCTCAGAAAGTGGTCTTTTTGGTGGCTGTTACGTTAGTTAGACGAGTCTCTGAGCTGGCAGCCTTGTCCTGCAAGGCTCCCTATTTGATTTTCCACAAGGATAAGGTGGTGCTGCGGCCACAGCCTTCCTTTCTTCCGTAAGTCGTTTCGGCTTTTCATCTCAACAAAGACATTGTACTTCCATCCTTGTGAAGGTAAGAAAAAACTGCGCTAAACCAAATTTTACAACAAAGCTGCTAGCACTCAAACAAAGTATAAACAGATAAAGGAAAAATAGTGCAGCGCTTAAACTCGAGAGTTGCTGGAAGCAGCTCTGAAAAGTGAATAATAAACCACTCTAGGTTAGTGATAAATAAATTCATATATAGTCCATTCCAATGGATGTTTTCCCATATGAGATGACTTCCATGAGGACTAGGGAACGTGACACCTTGTAGGTTGAATAAGTGAATTCAAAAAAGTCCAAACAGCATGTATGTGATGAAAATTAATGTCTTGTTCATGGACAACACTGCCACAGCATAAATCGACTGGAAGACCTCAAAGTGTCAGATGAGAGTTGTTAGTAAGGCACAAAAGGTAAGGTTGGATACTCTTACCGGACGTGGTGGACCCACCTGTCATATGACAGTGGGTCAAACAAGCTTGATGGTCACCGTGACCAAGAGTGAAGAGAACTCGATATCCAGGATACCTCAGACCGACTTCCACGGGATAGCAGATGACCAACTCACACGATGGAATTTCCTCCGGTCATACAGGCTCCAAATCCATCCAAGATAGACACAAGGGAAAAAAAGAAAGAAAAACTCCAGATGGTGCAGGTCAATATAACCATGAACGGTTTATTGAATAGGAATTGTCTTATATGAATACAGACAAAAAATAAAAAGTGATCACAAGATAAAACAATAAAAGCAATGTGGGGTGCAGCATAAGCAGGCCCTACGCGTTTCGACTACGGAAGTCTTCAACAGGGGCATAGTGCTGCACCCCCCACATTGCAAACATTAAATAGGGTCTGAAATGAATCTGACCCGCCCAAAAAGGGGCGGAGTCAAAACCGGAAGTAATGGACTATTCCACAACACCAGACTGACATCAATAAAGGATATTACATGAACTAAAAAAATCAATGCATTCAAATAATATAAATAAAAATAACAATAAAAATCCTGTTAGAAAAATATATGACAAAAATCACATATAAATCTCATAACAAACCTCAAGGAATCATAAACCAATCACATTAAAGACAGGTGAAACCATTTATGCTGATAGTCTAAACCTCCGGAGATTATTGTCCCCACCTAAGCTTACCGCCAGTAGGGGGCATCTGGATATCCTGCTATGATGTATTGGCAGGTACACAGTGGTTCATTCTCTTGCAGCAACATCTCTCAGATGTTGCTGCAATATCGATTGGGGACACTGTTGTAGCATGGCGCCGCGGGCGTCAGGTGTGCGCCATTCACGTAGACATCACGCGCACGCACCCGAATGCATTACTGTGGCGAGGTCAAATGGTGTGCGCCGCTCACATGAGCGTCGCGCGCACACCCAGGGGCAGCGTCATGACGTAATCATGCGCGCACCCAGGAGCAACGTCATAACGTAATCACGATAGGACGTCGCTAGTCTGTCCCCGCACACAATAATGGAAGCACGTCATCTACCTGGGAGCAGCGGCATCTCGTTACCATAAGACGTACTTGCTCCATGGCAACACCGAACGCCACGAAACAAGCGCCATCTAGTGGAAGAAAACTAAATAGATATAAACAACAAATTAAAAAATGTATATGGATTCACTGATAGGCGTTTTATATCATATATAGCCCAAAAAAAACGCCATATAGTGAACTCCATAGTGGATAACAATCCCTTCTAACAGTGTATTTAACTAAAAACTGATAACAAGGAGGAACTGAACTTCTTCCTCATATCACAACAAGACGTGGTGACTTAAACCTGAACAGAACACCACATCCTGTTACCCCATCAACAACGGGATATGCACAGTGAATATTCCCTAAATTAATGCCGAATAGCGACACTAGAGGTATACTAAAAACCTTATGAAATAAAACAACCACACGTGCCACCTGAACAGGTGCGCACGGGTGATGGATTAAGACAAAGAAAAAACCCGGACCATCCACCCAAACTAAAAATGGGGGGGAAAAGGGACACACGAGACCAGGTTACTCACGCCCGGTTGATGAAACAATTAATGTCCCATTCGATGTTCATACCATGGGGTGAGTAACACCTGAGCTCGTGTATCCAATAAGTCTCTAACCTAGAGACACCCCGCAGAGAGGAGTCCCCCCTCCAGTGGGGGACGAACCTGTCTATCACCTGAAATTGGGTGCCTCCAGGGTCCTTGGCATGATGTTCTAAATAGTGTCGCGAGACAGTGTGCTTATCACAACCTTTACGTATTTTGGCTAGATGTTCGTTAACCCGAATGGAAAAATTCCTAATCGTGCGCCCTACGTATTGAAGTTTGCATGGGCATGTAATTAGGTACACGACGAACCTGGTGACGCAGGTAGTGAATTGCTTCATGGTGTAACTGCGTCCCGTGACACTGGAACTGAACTTTTTAGACAAAGGTCTGAAATTCGTTCCTCCGCTTAAATTGAATAAGTTTTCCACATTTATAGATATCCAGAAGTACATTAGGAAACTAAATATCCAAAGGCACTTTTTAGCCCTCCCAATAGTTGATGCCCAAAACAATGATGGGATGTCTACAGTGCCTTTGGGATCCACTTCTTCCATTCAGTCTGGCGGTTCTTCCACCAGTATACATTCAGGGTTATCAAACCCTTCCTTGTTTAACCCCCCAACACAGTCAGCTCCATCCATTAATGTGTTTCGCACTCTTATATTGAAGGACTTAGATGGACTACCTGCGAAGAGAGTCCATCAGGATCCAACCATTGCGGCAGGTTTGAAAACCCTGTGCCTTAATAAAAACCTTATTATCCGTCCGGCGGATAAAGGCGGGGGGATAGTGGTGCTTGACAAGGAAAACTATGTCAAGGAGATGCATAGACTCTTAGAGGATAGAGCCACTTATAGTCTTCTGCCAGGGGATCCTACTTTAAAATATAAGAAAGCCCTAGTAGACATTATTAATGAAGGCTTCTCTCTGAACATTCTTAATAAGAAAGAACAGGAATACTTGGTCCCTTTGGCGCCTCGTATTCCTGTCATTTATTACCTTCCAAAGGTGCACAAGAACCCAGTCGATCCCCCTGGGCGTCCCATTGTAAGTGGGATCGACTCAGTTACGTCACGAATTGGGAAGTATATCGATCATTTTCTCCAGCCTCTGGTGAAATTGGTGCCCTCTTATCTGAGGGATACCAAGGACACCATCAATTTACTGGAGAAGGTTCACCATCAGGGAGATTTGATCTTAGTGACTGCAGACGTGTCTGCACTATACACCTGCATTCCACACCGTTTGGGTCTCGAGGCAGTGGAGTTGTTTCTGACCAGAAACTCAACACTGTCCTTGATACAGAGGAATTTTATCATGGAGCTATTAGAGTTTGCCACACGGCATAATTACTTCTGGTTCCAGGGAACATTCTTCTCCCAAATTAAGGGTGTAGCGATGGGGGCTAAATACGCCCCCAGCCTTGCTAATCTCTTTATGGCCCAGTGGGAGGAGGATGTCGTCTATGCCCTTAACAGACCTGAATTAGTTCTGTGGGCCAGATATATAGACGACATCCTCCTCCTATGGAGGGGTACGAGAGAATCCTTAGATATTTTTATGGGAGTTCTTAACGATAATGATCGGGGAATTGTGCTAACCTATGAGGCTAGTTCCTCGTCCATACACTTCCTCGATTTGGAAATCATGACTGTTGATAACCATCTTGAATTTAAAACCTATTTCAAGTCTACGGACAGAAATGGTTACATCCCTGTTGACAGTTGTCATCACGACCAATGGTTGAAGTCTATACCACGGGGTCAGTTCCTCCGTCTCAGGAGGAACTGCACCCATGTGGATGACTTCATGGCCCAATCTAAAATTCTTAAAGAAAGATTCCTAAACAGGGGTTATTCATCCATTGGGTTAGATACGGATATTTCTTCTGTATTGGAAACCGAGAGGTCTTCTCTCCTTATTGATAAACAGAGAAATGTTAGAGAGGATAGATTTAAATGGTCCTTTTTCACCTCTTATTCTACCCAACATCATGAAATCAAAAAGATTTTGAATAGGCATTGGAAAGTGCTATTAAGTGATAGAATACTTGGACCCTCTCTCCCTGAACGGGCAGGTGTGATCTTTAGGGGTGCCCGCTCTATTCAGGGAGAAATAGCTCCTAACACAATAGACCCTCCCAAAAAGATTTCCTTTTTTCCAGAGGCCAATGGCTACTACCCCTGCAGAAAATGTAATGTTTGCATGGTCAATGTGTTGGGTAGACGTAGAACGGACACGTTCAGTTCCAGTGTCACGGGACGCAGTTACACCATGAAGCAATTCACTACCTGCGTCACCAGGTTCGTCGTGTACCTAATTACATGCCCATGCAAACTTCAATACGTAGGGCGCACGATTAGGAATTTTTCCATTCGGGTTAACGAACATCTAGCCAAAATACGTAAAGGTTGTGATAAGCACACTGTCTCGCGACACTATTTAGAACATCATGCCAAGGACCCTGGAGGCACCCAATTTCAGGTGATAGACAGGTTCGTCCCCCACTGGAGGGGGGACTCCTCTCTGCGGGGTGTCTCTAGGTTAGAGACTTATTGGATACACGAGCTCAGGTGTTACTCACCCCATGGTATGAACATCGAATGGGACATTAATTGTTTCATCAACCGGGCGTGAGTAACCTGGTCTCGTGTGTCCCTTTTCCCCCCCATTTTTAGTTTGGGTGGATGGTCCGGGTTTTTTCTTTGTTTTAATCCATCACCCGTGCGCACCTGTTCAGGTGGCACGTGTGGTTGTTTTATTTCATAAGGTTTTTAGTATACCTCTAGTGTCGCTATTCGGCATTAATTTAGGGAATATTCACTGTGCATATCCCGTTGTTGATGGGGTAACAGGATGTGGTGTTCTGTTCAGGTTTAAGTCACCACGTCTTGTTGTGATATGAGGAAGAAGTTCAGTTCCTCCTTGTTATCAGTTTTTAGTTAAATACACTGTTAGAAGGGATTGTTATCCACTATGGAGTTCACTATATGGCGTTTTTTTTGGGCTATATATGATATAAAACGCCTATCAGTGAATCCATATACATTTTTTAATTTGTTGTTTATATCTATTTAGTTTTCTTCCACTAGATGGCGCTTGTTTCGTGGCGTTCGGTGTTGCCATGGAGCAAGTACGTCTTATGGTAACGAGATGCCGCTGCTCCCAGGTAGATGACGTGCTTCCATTATTGTGTGCGGGGACAGACTAGCGACGTCCTATCGTGATTACGTTATGACGTTGCTCCTGGGTGCGCGCATGATTACGTCATGACGCTGCCCCTGGGTGTGCGCGCGACGCTCATGTGAGCGGCGCACACCATTTGACCTCGCCACAGTAATGCATTCGGGTGCGTGCGCGTGATGTCTACGTGAATGGCGCACACCTGACGCCCGCGGCGCCATGCTACAACGGTGTCCCCAATCGATATTGCAGCAACATCTGAGAGATGTTGCTGCAAGAGAATGAACCACTGTGTACCTGCCAATACATCATAGCAGGATATCCAGATGCCCCCTACTGGCGGTAAGCTTAGGTGGGGACAATAATCTCCGGAGGTTTAGACTATCAGCATAAATGGTTTCACCTGTCTTTAATGTGATTGGTTTATGATTCCTTGAGGTTTGTTATGAGATTTATATGTGATTTTTGTCATATATTTTTCTAACAGGATTTTTATTGTTATTTTTATTTATATTATTTGAATGCATTGATTTTTTTAGTTCATGTAATATCCTTTATTGATGTCAGTCTGGTGTTGTGGAATAGTCCATTACTTCCGGTTTTGACTCCGCCCCTTTTTGGGCGGGTCAGATTCATTTCAGACCCTATTTAATGTTTGCAATGTGGGGGGTGCAGCACTATGCCCCTGTTGAAGACTTCCGTAGTCGAAACGCGTAGGGCCTGCTTATGCTGCACCCCACATTGCTTTTATTGTTTTATCTTGTGATCACTTTTTATTTTTTGTCTGTATTCATATAAGACAATTCCTATTCAATAAACCGTTCATGGTTATATTGACCTGCACCATCTGGAGTTTTTCTTTCTTTTTTTCCCTTGTGTCTATCTTGGATGGATTTGGAGCCTGTATGACCGGAGGAAATTCCATCGTGTGAGTTGGTCATCTGCTATCCCGTGGAAGTCGGTCTGAGGTATCCTGGATATCGAGTTCTCTTCACTCTTGGTCACGGTGACCATCAAGCTTGTTTGACCCACTGTCATATGACAGGTGGGTCCACCACGTCCGGTAAGAGTATCCAACCTTACCTTTTGTGCCTTACTAACAACTCTCATCTGACACTTTGAGGTCTTCCAGTCGATTTATGCTGTGGCAGTGTTGTCCATGAACAAGACATTAATTTTCATCACATACATGCTGTTTGGACTTTTTTGAATTCACTTATTCAACCTACAAGGTGTCACGTTCCCTAGTCCTCATGGAAGTCATCTCATATGGGAAAACATCCATTGGAATGGACTATATATGAATTTATTTATCACTAACCTAGAGTGGTTTATTATTCACTTTTCAGAGCTGCTTCCAGCAACTCTTGAGTTTAAGCGCTGCACTATTTTTCCTTCCATCCTTGTGTCCTCATCCGTCGAATCCTAAGGAGTCGGCGTTGCATTCCTTGGACGTTGTCCGAGCTTTGAGAGTATACCTATCTGCTACTTCCCTGTTCCGGAAGTCAGACTCACTGTTTGTTTCGGTGGCTGGTCCCAAGAAGGGCCAAGCAGCCTCGTCGGCCACCATCTCTAGGTGGATCCGACAGTAATCCAGGCTTACGCCTTAAAGGGTCAAGCGCCCCCCTTTCCGGTCACGGCGCATTCGACCAGGGCAATAGGTGCATCTTGGGCTTTCCAACATCAAGCGTCTTTTTCCTAATTATGTAAAGCGACGACTTGGTCGTCCGCTCACACTTTCACAAAATTCTACAAAGTTGATGTAGGTGTATCTTCGAATGCCTCTTTTGGCCGCAAGGTTTTGCAAGCGGCTGTTTAGAGTTGCAACTACTCCGTTGGAGTTTGTTCCCCGGCGCCGCAGTGTTTACTGGGATCTCACCACAAGGTCTGCGAGATTTTGCTCAACGGAGTTCCGCATTGTCTCCTGGGAAGAATGACTCTGCGCTCCCAGGAGACAATGCGGAACTCTGTTCAGCAAAATCTCGCGTACCATCACAGCGGGGTGTGTACTTTAAATGATGCCGCCCGCTGTGATGGCAACCAGTAAGTTTACGGCACTACTCGCCGTAAACACTGCACCGCTTCCAGGAAATGATTGCTTGTGGGCTTCATAATGCCCACAAGCAAAATGGAAACTCCCTGAAACAGAAAATAAAAGTTCATCTTTGCCACGAAAACGGACAGGCTGTATTTTCAGAAACCAAACAAGTGAGTACAGCTTTGCATTGTAATACCCCATTGAATGCTCAAGAGAAAAAAAGAAAAAGTTTGTCCGCGGAACCCCCGCTTTAATGACCAAGCCATTTTTTGTGAAATGGCACTGCGTCACTTTAACTGAAAATTGCGCGATCGTGTGACACTGTACCCAAACAAAATTTACATCCTTTTTTTCCCCCACAAATAGAGCTTTATTTTGGCGGTATTTGATCACCTCTGCGGTTTTTATTTTTTGTGCTATAAACAAAAAAATTCGCTACAATTTTGGGAAAAAACGATTTTTGCTATAATAAATATCCCCCCAAAAAATGTATAAAAACAAATTTCTTCATCAGTTTAGGCCAATATGTATTCTTCTACATATTTTTGGGAAAAAAAAAATGGCAATAAGCATATATTGATTGCTTTGTGCAAAAGTTATAGAGTCTACAAAATAGGGGCTAGATTTATGGCTTTTTTATTTTATTTTTTTCCTAGTAATGGCAGTGATCAGCGATGTTAAGCGGGATAGCGACATTGCGGCGGACAGATCGGACACCTAACTGACATTTTTGACACTTTTTTGAGAACCAGTGACATTATTACAGTAATCGGTGCTAAAAATATGCACTGTTTTTGTACTAACGACACTGGCAGGGAAGGGGTTAACACTAGGGGCGATCAAGGGGTTAACACTAGGGACGATCAAGGGGTTTAATGTGTTCCCTGGTTGTGTTAACTAACTGTATGGGGGACTGTGTCACTGGGGAAACCCACAGATCCATCTCCCTGCATAGCAAAAAGACAGGATCTGTGTGATCTCCCCTGTGAGAATGGGGATTTGCCTTGTTTACACAGGCAGATTACCGCTCTGTCACTGCAGGAAACGATCACGGGTGGCCGGTGGACATCGAGTTGGCTTCCCCGCTAGCCAGTGGGCGTGCGCGCCCTCCCGACAAATCGACACGTACGAGCCGACGTACAATGATGGCGATTCGCGGGATCGAGCCACATTGCAGTACAGTACAATGTGAAATACAGTACAATGTGCAGTACTGTACAACAAAGTTGTACAGTGAGTACAACTGCGGTGGCTGGTCCTTTAGTTAATATTGCGATCCACCCAGATATGGACCAGCAGCTAGCTCAGCCTCTTAGTGCTCCACTGAGTGGCTGAGCCAGCTGTTCTCGCTCCCTCCACAGCCCAGCACTCCAGTGAGCACTGGAGAGAGCCAGTGCCTGATGGTCATCGCTCTCTGCTCAGAGAAGATCCTGAACTGATCCATCAGTGGTCATGTGATTGCTCAGTTTTTGGTCTTCGAGGCAGCAGGGGGCAGCTACAGCATCGGATCGATATTGCATCCACCTTGGTGAATTTGGATGTTTTTTTTTATTTTTTTATTCCACGCTTCTCTTTTTTGGTACAATGTTCTTTATTGAGATGTAAGAAAAAATACAACTGTGCTTCTCTTTTCAAGCAGTATTAAACCCAAAAAATTTATTATTTTGCAGCTTGCCAATCATTAGATGCATCAGTGTTCTTATCTTTGTCCTCTCTGTATTCGCCTGGTCATCTGGCCAGTCATACACCTCCTGTATTAGTGAAACACAACTCTGGAGGAATGAGAGTAGGAGAGACAAGCAGCATTGTCAGTCTGGGGGGGGGGTTAAATGTATTAACAGATTTAGAACCAATAACAAATTGAAGCCAAACCGCAAACAGTTTTTATTCTTTTCGGATAAAGAATTTGTATGAATAAATAAAAGCTGATTGTTTTAATCACCCTGCCATTGTTAAGTGCTTTGTCTCATACATGTAAACTCAAACATTCTGCTGGAGAGTTTGTGCTGTGAAAAACAACAGACTTGCTGTCTGGATTACCAGTTGAAAATAGAATAAAGGAAGCCTCTAAAAATAAACTTGTACAGCCATCACCTAAAAGAGTTGGTAAGTTGCAATATAATAAAAATGTTTGGGTTTAACCACTTGCTGACTCACGCTCACAATAACGATACTGCAAGCGGGTGGGAGCTGCAGGCACCGTGATGTACCTGACACTCCTGGGGCGTGCAGTGGCGCAGACCCGTGACCGCTGTGTTCACTGGCCGCAGTGATCAGTACCAGCAGCCGGGGTATCATGTTATCACTATAATTGGTCATAGCGATCACATGATTCCAGTGTGATGCTGTGATTGGCCCACAGTTTTCACATGTTACCTAGGCCAATCACAGCACCCCATACCACGTGATTGGCTGTAGCCAATCACAGATCATAATAGTAAGCAAGCTGTCATGAATGACAATGTACATCTGTAACTCAATATATACCAGTAACACTTCTTTGTTTTGTTTTTTTACAGGAGGTCTTGGGTTATAAAATTGACCATCAAGTATCTGTTTACATAGTAGCAGTATTAGAATACATTTCTGCTGATATATTAAAACTTGCTGGGAATTATGTACGGAATATTAGGCATTATGAAATTACCAAACAAGACATCAAGGTTGCAATGTGTGTGGATAAGGTAAGTGCAGGAATTCCTTTGTTTGTAAACTAATACATTTTCTGCTTGTGTGTTTTATTCTAGCTTGAATTATGTGCATCCAGGGCACCTTCTTACTATGAATCCTATGTTTGGTCATTAGTAATATTTCTGCTATTCCCATACTTGCGGAGAGCAGGAGCCTTTGGTTTCCTTTGCTTTAAATATTTGCAGGTTTAAGATTAGCAAATTATGGAAATTTGCGGTTTCATCATTGCATGAATTTTGTGTGTCCAGGGCTCTCCTTCTCTTTGAATCCTGTCTGTTGGATCTCCCTAACCTGCAAATATGCAGGCCATGGAAATCAAAGTCCCCTACTATGCCCATCTGCAAGTATGGGGATATCGGAAATAATATTTATGCTTATTATTATTATTATTATTATTATTATTATTATTATGTAGGGCTGATATTTCAGGAGAGAAATGAACCCGTACTGCCCTCATTATGGCTCCCTGGTTGATGTTGCACAGTACAGAATGTTTAGCATTGTTTGTTTTTTGACAGGATTTATCAGAATATTCAACGCTTTTCATAATTTTCTCTGCATACATTTTCATATATTTTGATTTAATGTTTTATTGTGACAGTTTTCCAGTGTTGCTGCCATACATTAAAATGATATTGTCAGATCAATACCTGCTACAAACTGATTACATGCATGGATGTTGAGCACCTACAGGTGTCAATTTCAAACGCCATGGTGAGCAGCCTGGGAGCCTTGAAATCTGAAGCATTGTTATATGCACATTTCAGTCCTTCCCCGTAGTGTAAATGGCAGGCCTTTTCCCTTCAAACTTGTGTACATCCTAATTGGCCAGTGAGGTTACCCATCATGGGTCAATAGGCAGATAGGAGGGAAGTGATTTGCCTGCAATTCCAGAAATGTTGAACTTTAGTTATTCAAGCACTCTAGGTTTTAGTATTCCAAGATATTCATGAAGACATCTGAAGATGTATGCTTTCACTTCTTCATGCAAGTTTATTTACAAAGGGTTTTCACCTGACTGGTATACTTTAAACTGCCAAACAATTGAATAGTAGGATTTTTAAAACAGCTTACCTGTAAAATCCTTTTCTTGGAGTACATCACGGGACACAGAGCGGCATAGTCATTACTATGTGGGTTATATAGAATTACCTTCAGGTGCTGGCACTGGCAACTTCCAAAACAGGAAGTACCCTCCCCTATATAAGCCCCTCCCATCCGGGAGCACCTCAGTTTTGTAGCAAAGCAATACGTGTCCCCAAAAGAGGGGTGGGAGCTCTGTGTCCCGTGATGTACTCCAAGAAAAGGATTTTACAGGTAAGCTGTTTTAAAAATCCTACTTTCTTGTTCATACATCACGGGACACAGAGCGGCATAGTCATTACTATGTGGGACGTCCCAAAGCAATGCCAAATGAGGGGGGGGGATATACCATACATAAGCTGGGCGCCATCAGGCATGAGGATTTTTGCGGCCTGCAACACACTGCGCCCAAAGGCGACATCCTCCTGACTTCTAACGTCCACCTGGTAGAACCTAGTAAACGTGTGTACTGAAGACCATGTTGCGGCCTTACAAATTTGAGCCAGGGAGGCCTGGTGATGCACTGCCCATGAAGTTCCAACTGCTCTCGTGGAGTGCGCCCTAACTTTGAACGGAGGCGGTCTACTTCTCAAGCCATAGGCTTGTATTATGACCTGTCGAATCCACTTGGCTAAAGTAGATTTTGATGCTGCCTGACCCTTTCTGGGGCCTTCCGGCAGAACAAACAAAGAATCCGTTCTACGAATCTGAGCAGTGGCTTTTAGATAAGCTTTAACTGCTCTTACTACATTCAAAGAATGCAATAACTTTTCCTCTACCGAGCTCGGTTTGGGGAAAAGAAGGAAGAACCACATCCTGGTTCAAGTGAAACCTCGATACCACCTTAGGAAGAAAGGCTGGGTGAGGACGTAATACTACTCTGTCCTCATGAATAACCAGATATGGCTCTTTACAGGACATGGCGGCTAATTCCGACACTCTTCTAGCCGAGCATATGGCTACTAAAAATATCAATTTTCTGGTGAGTAGAACCAAGGAAATGTGCCGCAAAGGTTCAAATGGCTGCTTCTGCAGAACCGACAGAACCAAATTTAGATCCCATGGACATATGGGAGCTTTAATCGGTGGAATAATACGAGTCACCCCTTGCATAAAGGATTTGACAAGTGAATGCATAGCCAGGGGCCTTTGAAATAGTATTGATAAGGCCGAAACCTGACCCCTGATAGTACTTAAGGCAAACTTCCTGTCTACAGCCCACTGTAGGAAGTCCAGAATTCTGCCTATAACGTACTTACGTGGATGCCACTTTCTGGCCTCGCACCAAGTGATGTACGCCTTCCAAACTCTATAGTAGATCTGCCTGGATACAGGCTTCCTGGCATTGATTATAGTTGATACCACAGAGTTAGAGAGACCTCTCTTCTTTAGGATGTGGGATTCAATAGCCAGGCCGTTAAACTTAGAGTTAGTAAGGAAGGGTGGTATATCGGCCCTTGCGAAAGCAGGTCCGGACGACGTGGAAGGGTCCAAGGACTCCCCACAGACATTTTGATGATCTCCGCGTACCAGGCCCTTCGGGGCCACGCTGGAGCCACCAAGATCACCGGCTTCTTTTCCAACCTGACTCTGCGAAGGAGTCGAGGCAACAATTGTAGCGGAGGGAATGCATATATCAGTCTGAACTGATTCCAAGGGAACACCAGAGCATCCGAGCCGCAAGCGAGGGGATCCCTTGTCCGGGAGACAAATCTGTCCACCTTTGCGTTGAATCTGGATGCTAGCAGATCTACATCCGGTGTTCCACACCACTGACATATTGCTCGGAAGACCTCGGGATGAAGGGACCATTCCCCTGGGCATAACTGTTGGCGACTTAGAAAGTCCGCCTTCCAATTCTCCACCCCTGGAATGAAGACAGCTGATATACATGGGACATGCTTTTCTGCCCATTCCAGGATGTGACTTGCTTCCCTCTGGGCTGCACGACTCCTGGTGCCTCCCTGATGATTGATATATGCCACTGCTGTGGCAATGTCTGATTGAATTCTGACAGGGGACCCTTGGAGTCTGGATGCCCAGGCTACTAGGGCATACCGGGCTGCTCGTATCTCTAAGAGATTGATGGGCAGGGTTTTTACTACCTTTGACCATCTGCCCTGGAGAGACCATTGCTCCAGTACTGCCCCCCAGCCTATAAGGCTGGCATCTGTAGTGACCACCTTCCAGGATATCGGACTGAAGGGTTTTCCCTTCTGGAGATTCTGGGGGATCAACCACCAGCAGAGACTCTTCCGAACGGAAGGGGACAAAGCCATCGGGAAGTCTAGAGCCTGAATTTTTCCGTTCCAG
Source organism: Rana muscosa (assembly GCA_029206835.1). NCBI lineage: Eukaryota > Metazoa > Chordata > Amphibia > Anura > Ranidae > Rana > Rana muscosa. The sequence continues at coordinate 24,967,444 of CM055121.1, forward strand.
GCTGACAATATGGCCCTCTGTAAATTCCTTGAGTGGAATTGGGCGTATGGCACAGCTTCGAATGATGCTACCATCTTTCCTAGCAGCCTCATGCACAGGCGTATGGACGGCTGTCTTTTTGCACAAAGCAGACGGACCAAGCCCCTCAAAGAGGATACCTTGTCTAGAGGTAAGAAAATCTTCCTCTGGTCTGAATCCAGCCGTAGCCCTAGATATACCAGGTTTTTCACTGGCTGTAGGGCCGACTTGTCCAGGTTGATGACCCAACCGTGAGATTCTAGATACTTGATTGTATCGACAATTACCACTTCTAGCTTGGCAACTGAGTGGTCCATCAACAACAGGTCGTGTAGGTATGCCATTATCGTTACACCTCGTGTTCTTAGATCGGCCAACAGTGGGGCCAGAATTTTTGTGAACACTCGTGGTGCTGTGGCCAGACCGAATGGTAAGGCTCTGAACTGAAAATGGCGCCCTTCTACTGCAAAGCGTAGAAATTTTTGATGACCTGGAAAGATGGGAACATGCAAGTAAGCATCTTTGATGTCGATCGAGGCTAACCATTCCTCCCCCTGTAGGGCAGCGGTGACCGATCGGATCGACTCCATCCGGAAGGACCGGACGTTTAGAAATTTGTTTAGAGACTCTTTAGGTCCAATATGGGTCTTATGTCCCCGTTTGGTTTCGGGACTGTGAAAAGGTTTGAGTAGAAACTCAACCCCCACTCTTCCATAGGAACCTCCATAATTACTCCTTGGAGCAATAGTTGTTCTAACGCCACTAGGAGACACCTTCTTTTCAGAGGGTCTTTTGGCATGCCTGACCACATAAAATGGGAAGGAGGAGACTCTTTTAACTCCAACTTGTATCCCCGAGTTACTGCGGAGAGCACCCATCTGTCTTTGATCGTCTCCCGCCAGGTCTCTGTGAACAACTGAAGTCTTCCCCCCACCCGTTTGAGTGGGGGCAGCCCTTCATAGGCTTGACTTGGAGGCTGGTTTAGTACCTCTTCGGATCCAGGGCTTTTTATTACCCTGTGACTGTCCCTGATTTTTACCTCCTGAGTTTGACCGAGGAGGCCGTCGGAACTGCTTAGTAGCAGACGTCCCAGGGATAGGAGAGGTAGTCCTCTTAAAAGACTGACCCCTAGACCTCTTTTTAATTGGTAAGAGAGTACTTTTACCACTGGAAATCTTCTGGATATATTTATCCAGGTCTTCGCCAAAAAGGCGTTCTCCATGAAATGGGAAGCTAACTAAGAGCTTCTTACAGGGAGCCTCAGCAGACCAGTTCTTGAGCCACAGAAGCCTACGCATATGTACCAAAGACAGCGTGAGGCGGGAGGCCTGATGGATAGAATCCTTGATGGCGTCAACCGCAAAGCATAATGCTCTAGGCAGATCAGCCAGAGCCTGGGCCTGCTGGTCTGGCAAATCCCTCAGGACCATTTTCATTTGATCCTTTAAAGCTTGGCAGACCCCAATAGCTGCCACTGCTGGCTGTGTAACAGCCCCTGCTGTGGAAAAAGCAGATTTTAATAAAGATTCCAATTTTTTATCTACTGGATCTTTGAACATTTGAACATTATCTACTGGACATGTCAGTGATTTGTTCACAGAAGAAATGGCTGCGTCCACCGTAGGAACATTCCATCTCTGGGTGAATTTTTCCTCCATGGGATAGATCACCTGAAATGTCTTAGGTGGAACAAATAGTTTATCAGGATGTTCCCAGTCCTGGTATATAAGTCCTTCCAATAATGGATGAATTGGAAAGGAGCAATTAATCTGGGGAGCTTTTAGCGACCCCAACGAGGAGACAGCAGTAGTTGATGGTTCAACAAGAGGCATTTTAAATGCAGATCGAACCATGTCAGTTAGGGTCTGGACCCACAATCTTTCAGTCTGTGATGCTGAAAATGGTTCATCTACTGTCGATTCCTCAAAAACAGAGTTAACCTCCTCCTGATCCCCTTCAGGAAGGTCAGTCCCTTCCTGGGACTGTTGCTCTGCCAACAGGCACTCTAATGGAGGGGATGGAGATCTGGCGCGCTTTCTTTCCTGTAGAGAAGAAGCGATCAATGCTGCCAATCTCTGCTCCAATCCCTCCAGAGTTGAGGCAAAAACCTCCTCTGTTATATATGCAGGAGCAGGTGGACTGAGGACAGCCGCAGTACCTGGCACTCCCGGGGGTTCCTTATGGGTATTAACCTCTGATTTCTCAGGGGAGGAAGGTGCAGATGACTGCTCCAGATCCTCAGAGCCTGATGGAGACCCCCTACACTTCCTGAGAGGTATATCTCGGAGTTTTTTAGGCGGCATATTCCTTAGTTCAAAGCTGAGGTATTCCAGCCGCAATACACCCCTTTACTGAAATAGTCTAATGCAATTTGCTGCTATGTACATCAGTGGGTGTCTACTAATGCGTCTTTCTGGGGATGCCTGTATCAACCGCCCGCTGTAAGCCCCTATACCATACTACCAGCTCCTTTTCATGCTCTGTGTCCATAGCAAGCAGCGTGGACTGAGTCCTTTTATCTTGCTGGGACGCCCGCACATGCGCAGAAGCGCTGGGCGCACAGAGCGCGTCATCCGCCAGGCTCCGCCCCCTTTTTTGAAGCTAATAAAAAGTTAGCGTGTGCGCTCTTGGCGCCATGTAGGGAGAGGAGCCAGGGTCCCTGTTTCACCAGGACTCGGGGATGGAAGGAAACTACTTGGCAGCATGACAGAGGAATGCAGCTTCCCTGATAGAGAGCTCACTCATCTGCCTGGACTTTCACCATGGAAGGAATAGTCCCAAGAAAAAAAGACGTTCCACAGCGGCCTCTAGTGGACAAACACAGGTACCGCACTTTTGTCTCTCTTTTTTTTTTTTTTTTTTTTTTTTTAAAACCTCCTTTATGAAAAACATTTCTAGGTTTACAGTTTTTAAAACTTCCTTTATGAAAAGACATTTCTAGGATTTCTTAGGCATATACAGCTATTAGCGGGAATACCTTTAGGTAACAGGCAGAAAGACATATTAGGCTTGGGGGTCCCCTCAATAGAACCAAGTTCCTGAGGGGCCCCCACTTACCTTTTCCCCGCCGCAGGACTTTGTTTGGTCCACAGAAGCCCAAACTTCACCTCTCACGGCAGGCATTGTACTAGACCTTCAGGGACCGGGTTCCCAAGGATTCCACTCCCCTGGACCTGTATAGCACCCTGCACAGATAGCCTCTTGGTTTTGGGTATGACCAGAGCTCTGGATCCCAGGGTCCAGCCCTCCTAAGAGAGGCATTACAGGCAAAACCCTGCTCTTCTCTGCAAGGCCCGGGTACCGACCGTTTAGCTATGAAGCTTTTTTGGTCGGATCCGGAATAGCTTGCTAAGGCCCAGAGAACCTGTACACAAGCCCAGATGAATACATGTTAACCTTGGCCAACACCTTAGACACTGGCAAAAAACTGAGGTGCTCCCGGATGGGAGGGGCTTATATAGGGGAGGGTACTTCCTGTTTTGGAAGTTGCCAGTGCCAGCACCTGAAGGTAATTCTATATAACCCACATAGTAATGACTATGCAGCTCTGTGTCCCGTGATGTATGAACAAGAAATACCCTTTAGAAACTGAATGGATGATATCAAAATATCTTAATACTGTACAGGACACATACTGGATATTCATAGATCCTGGGGTTTTATAGGATGCTACCTTCAGATGTTTGGAAACTGGGCATGCACTCTTCTAACCCCACCCCACTCCATGTGTCCTTATTAATGTTTTTTTGCTAGTGTCCTTAACCACTTCAATACAGGGCTTTTTATACCACTTCCATACCGGGCCTATTCTAGCACTTCTCTCCTACATGTACAAATCATCATTCTTTTGCTAGAAAATTACTCAGAACCCCGAAACATTATATATGTTTTTTTAGCAGACACCCTAGGGAATAAAATGACGGTCATTGCAACTTTTTTTTCTTGCACGGTATTTGCGCAATAATTTTTCAAACGCCTTTAAAAAAAAAAAAAAAAAAATGGTTTCATGAATTAAAAAATAAAACAGTAAAGTTAGTCCAATTTTTTGGGAAAATATGAAAGATGTAACGCCGAGTAAATAGATACCTAACATGTCACGCTTTAAAATTGCGCACACTCATGGAATGGCGGCAAACTTCGGTACGCGCACGTGGCGATACCTCACATATGTGGTTTGAACGGCGTTTACATATGTGGGCGACTTACGGGTGCATTCGCTTCTGATCGCGAGCTACCGGGGACAGGGGCGTTTTAAATTTTTTTTTCTCTTACCATCCATGGACTGACACGGTGTCTCTTTACACTTTACACGTGGGTTATGTCCCTGCTTGCAGGAGAAGACCTAGGCAGAATGTGAAATGTTATACATACATTCTAAAAGCCAGAGCTGAACAGCCCCACCCAGGGGGCGGTCCCTCCGGACATAACCCTCCCACTACAGTCAGCAGACTTCAGTTTTTTTCTGCCTAGCAGAAGGAGAAGACGTGGCTCTCTCAGGAGCCAGTCTCCTGACCTATTTTTATTCCTTTTCTGGAATTCTTTTTTATTTTATTTTTGAGAATTTTCAATCAACTGTCGGCTAGGCAACAGGTTGGGTACAAGATATCCTCGTAGTCTTCCCTGTCCGACCATCGAGCGTGCTGATCCTCGCCTTGTATGCGTGAGACTCAGTTCACGACAGGCCCCATGACTCCAGGGGTGGCCGGCTTTGCTTTCTTGCTCCCACGGTCCTCTCAAGACTGAACAGTTCCTGACTGACTGTATGTATCTTTCGCGGTGGACCGGGCCGACAGCTACTCAGTACTGCACTGTGATAGTCCTGTCAGAAACACACCAGTGGGTCCCTCAGGGGACGGGTAAATAGTCTCTCCTGCCTGCAGGTGAGTACAAAAGGCTGTGTGTTTCTCTGTGGGGGATTTTCCCTGTCTCCCCCTGTATTTCATTGTCACTCTCTGTCACCATTGCTGGCGCTGTGCTGTGTGGGGTGCCTGGGGGTCACACTGTTCTTGGAGGGGCTAATGCTGGTCTGCAGATATGCTTGGGGCCTTTTTTTTGTGTGTTTTGGGGCCTGAGCGCCGAGTGGCGCTGTGTGTGTGCTGTTTTTTTTCACTTTTGCTGAGTCATGGCGGCCATCTTGCCGCGGATCGCCTCAGTGAAGTGCGGCGGCCTATTTCTTGTAGCCCGCACGCTCTTCAGCACTAGTTTTGGCCTCTAGCGCTGCTGTAACAGCGCAAATCTCCTCACAATCTCCTCACAGCTCACCAGCGCGGACACAGCGCGGTACAGACAGCGGAACTGAGCGGTCCCTGGTCCGGTTTGGTGAGTCCCCCTGGGCGCCCCCTCCTCAGTCAGCACAGCCTGTGGGTGGACTTTTTATCTGAGGAGTCTCAGAGGGGGGCAATATGGAGTCTCTGTCACCAGCTTCCCCTAAATGTCAGTGGACAACAGGCAGTGCTTCAGCACCTGCGGTCCCTAGGGACCAGTTGTGGGCAGTCCTGGAATCATTTCTGACCAGGATGGGAGCTGTGTGCAAGCGCAAAGGAGGAAAAAAGCGCCCTCTCCCCACTTTACTTCATGAGGGCAGTGCGCTGATTCAGATATGGGCCTAGCCACTACCGCTCAGGACCCTAGTTCTGAATGTATTGGATGGTTTTGAACAGGACATTCCTTATGAGGAAAACTCCAGTTCTGAGTCAGTAAATGACAGGGTGCTTGTTAGTGTACTCATGACTGCGGTGAGGGACACTCTCAAGCTAAAATGCTGCGGATGCAGAACCTCAGGTGGATACAGTCTCGTTTGGTTCTTTTAAGGCCAGGCCTTCTAAAGAGGTTTTTCCAAATGTACTTTCTTTGACCAGCTCATTGATAAGGTCTGGGAAAAGCCGCAGAAGAATTTTTTTATGGTCCCGCGGCGTTTGTCTATCAGATACCCCTTGAAGATGCCCTACTTAAAAAGTGGGCTTCTCCCCCAGGGTCGACCCTCCAGTCGCCCGGTTGAACAAGGCCATCACTCTCCCGATGGAGGGGACTCCTGCATTTGAGGACCCCACTGACAGGAGGTCAGAAGTGGTGAGCAGAGCCATGTTTGCCTTGTTGGGATCCGCCCTACGGCCTGTGGTAGCGGCGACCCTTGTGTCTTAAACACTTACAGGTTGGGCAAAAATGTTGCACCTAGCTATACAGGAGCATAATCTTCCTCCAGACACAGTTGCTTTGGCCCACCAACTGGTTCAGGGCCTGGTTTATGTGTGCGACGCCACGTTGGACGCGGCCCCTTTAATATCCAGGGCCTCTGTCTCGGCGGTGGTATTGCGTCGTCTTATCTGGATGAAGTGCTGGTCTGCTGACCTAGCCTTAGGAAGCTCCTGACGGATCTACCATTTAAAGGTGGTAGACCTTTCGGTGCTGCTCTGGATGACATCGTCATGGGAGGTAAAAGCACTCTTCTTCCTTAGACTAGCAAGGGTGAGGAGGCCCGCCGCAAACAGGGGCCTTCCTTTCCAGCAAAAGGTTTTTTTTTCGTCAGAGTCCACGGGTAGGCCCTCTCAGACTGACGGCAGTGCGGCTGGTGGGCACAAGTGCCCCTGGGTGCGTAAGCCGAACATGCGGCTCCCAAGCCCGCCTCCGCGTGAAGTCTTGCCTCCGCCCGACTCTGGGGTGGGGGGACGACTTCACAGGTCACGAATCGGTGGTCCTCCCGAATCCCTGACTGGTGGGTGTGCGAGGAGGTCACCTCAGGATACAGGATAGTATTCCAATCCTGGCCCCCAGACAGATTCTTTCCCTCAAATCTTCCTCTCCTTCCTACCTGTCGGGCAGCCCTCTTGGGGGCTGTACAGGATTTGATCAGGTCCGGAGTGATTGTGCCGGTTCCGTCACAGGAGAGTTTTCAGGGATTCTACTCGAATCTGTTTGTCGTCCCAAAAGTAGGACGTGGTTCGACCTATCCTGGACCTCAAGGCCCTGAATGCCTTCGAGAAGGTGCAGAAATTCCGCATGGAATCCATTCGCACGGTGATCGCTACACTCCACCAAAGGGATTTTCTTCTGGCGTCCTTGGACTTCAAGGACGCCTACTTGCATGTTCCGATCTGCGCAAGTCACCGGAAGTTTCTGCGCTTTGCGATCAGCGAAGTCCACTATCGATTGTGGCTCTTCCTTTCGGCCTAGCCTCGGCACCAAGGTGCTTGCTCCGGTTCTAGCCTTCTGTTACAGCGAGGTATTGCTGTCGTGGGCTATCTGGACGATCTTCTGCTAAGAGCAGAAAGTGGATCAGACTTAGAGGAAAGGTGACTATCGTCAATTAGACCCTCAGGGACTCAGGTGGTTCCTGGACATTCAGGAGTCAGTCCTGGTCCTGACTCAGTGTCTGGAGTATCTAGTTCTGATTCTGGACTCCTTGGAGGCAAAGGTATCCTACCTCTGGAGAAGTTGCTGACACTTCAGTCTGCGGTGCGGGTGCTGACATCCCAAAAATGGTTGTCAATCCGTTTTTTGCATGAGAGTCCCGAGACTCGTGGTGGCCTGCTTCGCGGCCGTTCCGTATGCCCAATCACACACCAGGGCATTGCAGAAGGAGATCTTGTCCACCTGGGACAATTCCCCGTTGTCCTTGGATCTTCAGATCCAGGTGATTCACCTGGTCAGGGCGCCCCTGACATGGTGGTTGAGATCCTCTGCTCTTCGGTCCGGAAAGTCGTTCCCCTCCTATCCAATGGACGGTACTCACGACGGACACCAGCCTGACGGGCTGGGGTGAAGTCTGGGGAGTCCTGTCGGCTCAGGCCTTGGACTCCGGACGAGCCCATTTACCAATCACTGTTCTGGTAATACGGGCCATCGGACTGTGTCTCTCCTCAGGTCAGAGAGAGTACGGGGTTGCTCCATCAGGAGCCAGTCGGACACCGCCACGGCGGTGGCGTATGTAAACCATCAAGGGGGAACTCGGAGCTCAGCAGCGGCTTCCGAGGTAGTCCGTATCCTGAAGTGGGCCGGAAGAAACGTGCCGGCTCTGTAGGCCATTTTACATTCTGGGCATAGACAATGGGCAGGCGGACTATCTGAGTCGCCAATCGCCAGACACCGGACCAAGAAGAGTGGTCCTTGCATATTTCAACTCCTTTACCGACGGTGGAGCACGCCGGATGTGGACCTGATGGCCTCTCGACTCAATCGCAAGGGTCGAGGTTGTGGCCAGATCCAGGGATCCTTGGGCGATGCCTCGGATGCGTTGGTGGCCCCATAGGGTCCTTATCGCCTGATATAAACTCCGGCGATCCTAATTGTTCCGGATTGGCCTCAGCATCACTGGTACGCTGATCTGGTACGTCTCGTCACGGACGTTCCCTGGCGGTTGCCGATGAGGGAGGACCTTCAGTCTCAAGGTCCTATGTTTCATCCGGCTTACAGTCTCTGGCTTTAACGGCAGGGCTGTTAAAAGCCAGGTGTTGAGGGACCGAGGTCTCTCGGACTCGGTCATTTTGACCATGTTAAGGACACGGAAGTCTTCCTCCAGGCAGATCTATCACCGTACCTGGAAAGCTTATATCGCCATGTGCGAAGCGCTGGACTGGCGTCCTCGGACGTATTCCGTCCCCAGAATCCTGCGTCCTCTGCAGTGTGGAGTGACCCAAAAGCTTGCTTTGAGTACCATCAAGGATCAGATTTCGGCCTTTGCCGTCTTCTTTCAGCGACCTCTAGCGGGTCATTTTCTTGGTTAGCACCTTGTGTTGGGTTCGCCATGTGCTCCCTCCTGTCAAGCCTCCTCTCCCACCGTGGGATCTGAATTTGGTGCTCTCGGTCCTCCAGGAACCTCCTTTTGGGAATATCCGGGATATTCCCCTCTTGTCTTGTCTCAGAAGGTGGCCTTTTTAGTGGCAATCACTTCTGTTTGACGAGTGTCTGAGTTGGCGGCTTTGTCCTGCAAGTCGCCATATTTAGTCATCCATAAGAATAAGGCGGTGTTGCATCCGCGACCTTCCTTTTTTGCCAAAGGTGGTGTCGACCTTTCACCTACATGAGGACATTGCCCTCCCGTCCTTGTGTCCTCACCCATCGCATCCCAGAGAGTTTGCGCTGCACATATTGGAGGTGGTACGAGCCTTACGGGTGTACCTGTCTGCTACTGCTTCTATTCGGAAGTCCGACTCACTATTTGTGACTGTCTCTGGTCCATAACAGGGCCAAGCAGTTTCGTCTGCCATCATTTTTAGGGGAATCAGACAAACCGTCATTCAAGCCTATGCTCTCAAAGGGCGGGCGCCTCCCTTTCCGGGTACGGCGCATTCCACCAGCTTCCTGGGTTTCCCGACATCAAGCGTCGGTTGCACAAGTGTGCAAAACGGCGACCTGGTCGTCTGTTCATGCCTTTTAAGTTTTATAAGGTTAATGTGGCTGCATCTTCGGATGCTTCCTTCGGCCGCAGGGTGCTGCAGGCCGCTGTTTAAAGTTGTGACTCCTCCGTTGAGGAGCTCTGCCTTATTGGAGTGAAGTTTTGGTTTTTCCATTTATACTGCTCCCATCCCTCTCGACACTGCTTTGGGACATCCCACGTGTAAAGTGTAAAGAGACACCGTGTCAGTCCATGGATGGTAAGAGAAAATAGGATTTTTTGTACTCACCGTAAAATCCTTTTCTCTGACATCCATGGACTGACACGGCACCCACCCTTCCTTTTAAGTTTGTACTGCTTTGTTACGAACTGAAGTCTGCTGACTGTAGTGGGAGGGTTATGTCCGGAGGGACCGCCCCCTGGGTGGGGCTGTTCAGCTCTGGCTTTTAGAATGTATGTATAACATTTCACATTCTGCCTAGGTCTTCTCCTACAAGCAGGGACATAACCCACGTGTAAAGTGTAAAGAGACACCGTGTCAGTCCACGGATGTCAGAGAAAAGGATTTTACGGTGAGTACAAAAAATCCTATTTTTTTTACTTATTTATTTATTTTTTTGCAATTATTTAACTTTTTTTTTAATCACTTTTATTCCTATTACAAGGAATGTAAACATCCCTTGTAATAGAAATGTGTGTGACAGGTCCTCTTTATTGAGAGATGCGGGGTCAATAAGACCCCACATCTCTCCTCCAGGCTGGAAAGCATGAGATCAGTGATTTTTTTTTCACTAATCTCATACTTGCTAGCCGCAATGGCGGCTTTGTTTACATTTGAGGACCCGGGCGTGACGTCATCACATCGCGCCTGGGCCTCCGACGATCATAGAGATGACTGGTGACCATCTGGTTACCAGTCATCTCTATGCTCGTCACGTGACCCACCAACGGCGCCGGAAGATTCTCTCCGGGTCCCCGATCGCACGGGAGAGCCCGGAGAAGCACCGGATGGCGGCGGGAGGGGGGATGTCCCCTCCCGCCGCCTATAAGAACGATCAAGCAGCGGAACCGCCGCCATGATCGTTCTTATGGTGCACAGAATCGCCGGCACGTCAAAAGGATATCTGAATAATGCCTCTAGCTGCAGGCATCATTCAGATATCCCCCTACAAAGCCAGGACATCATATGACGTCCACCCAGGATGGGAGATCCCATCTGTGGACATCATTTGACTATGGCTGGGTAGGGAAGTGGTTAAAGGAACAATTTTTCTTTTTTCTTTTTAAATAACAAACATGTTATACTTACCTTTACTATGCAGCTCGTTTTGCACAGAGTGGCCCTGAACCTGGTCTGCTGCAGTCCCTCGGTGGCTGTCTCGGCTCCTCCCCGCAAGAATTCACCACCTTCATGCGAGCGAACTCGCATGGTGGTGAGTTCTTGCGGGCGCACTTCCGTGATTCAGCCGGCGGCTATAGCCGCTCACTGTATCACTCGGCCCCGGCGCGCCGCATCATTGGATGTGATTGACAGCAGCGCGAGCCAATGGCTGCGCTGATTTCAATCAACCAAAGAATGAGCCGAGAAGCAAGCGCATTCACGGTGCGGGACTTTCGAGGATGCATTAAGGTGAAAACTTTTACCTTAACAACCCCTTTAAAAGATAGACCTTATTTTTCTTTTGAAGAAGTTTCCTATGCTTAACCAGTTTTTATTAAAATAATTCAATCTATTGTTCATTACCTTCTACTACAACAATCAAAGCAGTGCATCTGGATTGCCGTAAACTCGGTAATACCTTGTGAACTGTACCCTGCACTGTGGGTACAGCCTGTAATATTGCTTTGGGCACTGGATCCTGCTTTGGAGCTCCCCTTGGTACCTGAGTGCTTTGAGTGTGGCTAGCTGCAGGTTGCTATACAGGTCCAGGACTATGGTCCATACCTTTTTGGTTCCCAGACACCAAGACTCTGATGCTTTCTCCAGGGCTGTGCCCACTATGCTGGACAAAGCCTGGACCCAAATAGGGACTAGCGTTATAGAATTTTAAGACGGGTTTATCCTTGTTATCGGATCGATACTGTAGCTTTACAGCAAGTGTGAAACTCTGTACCCCTATGACTTGCAGTATACTTATTTAAGTGTCTACTGAATAGTATGCGCTTTGTGCAAAACTATCAGGAAGTTGGAAATGTGTCAGCGTTTATTCACTTATTTGGAGTTTAAACTTTCAGTTTTGGCGGTTAAAAAAATCCACCATTCAGAGTGTAGTCTCAGGTGGATGACTAGGTGATGTATCACAACACAGGTCGCACTTTACTACTCCTTTCTCCAAGAGCCCTTATAAGGTACTCTAGCATTTCCTCCCACCCTTTTGCCACGGGGACTCCACTCAACACAACAACTCCCTTTCTCAGGGACACCAGCCAGTCTTAAAGGAAGTAAGTCTGATTCCCTGCTGGGTGGAGAGCTACTTCCCAGCAATCTCTGCTGTTCACATTTCCCCCACTGGAGCAAATTGGATTCATGCTTCATTCTTTTTTTTGCCTTTCTTTGGATCAACTGTGGGTAGAGGATAGTGTATATGGAAGTTCTCTATTTGAATGTTTTGTGTTTTTTTTTTTTATCCTCTGTTGGTTGAACTGGATGCACCTTTTGTGTCTTTTTTTCAACCAGTCTAACTATGTGAAATTCCGGGAGTGGGAAATTGGCAGACAGATTTCCTCAGCTGTCACTCTGTGGACCAGGGAAAATGATCCTTTCATCTTGACATCTTCAATTTCATAGGTCAGAAATGGTGGATTCCAGGAGTGGACATTCTGGCCTGGTCACTAGAATGAAGTGGAGTGGGAGAAAAAAAAGGGGTTTAGAAGGAAGGAGGCACGAGAGGAAAGGAACAGTAGTGGATAGATCCACAAGCTGAACTATAGGGACAGGAGTTCTCCATTAAATCCTACCGGAAGGTTACGTAAGGTTCATGGTCCCCAAATTTCTTGGTACTTTTTGATCCTATCTGTAAGTTGCGCTTGGATCTTCTTATGCAAAAGAACCATGTTGATTCTAGAAATGGTCTCACCTAGGGACAGAGTAGGGAAGTTTCCATTCTTTAGCAATGTTTGTTTAGTTGCTATAAAAATGTGCAGTAGCAATTTGAAGGTATGCTTGTTTATTCCCGGGGGATTGAAATGTAACAGAACATATTGGGGCACATGTGGAATAGGGGTATCAAAGAGTTCTGGTTCTTTACAACAACTTTAACATGCAAATATAATAAAAAAAACTAAAGATGCACAATGGCTAAGGCCCCTTTCACATATGCGGATCCGTTTTCACAGGCTCTGTTGCTCAGCAGGGATCGATTCGCTGATCCGGCGGATGACAGGTCCGTCTCTGCTCACTGCGGAGCGATGGACCTGTCAGATCTCTGGTTTCCTCTATGGGGAGATCGTTTTCATGCGATCCGCCAAACGGATGGAAAATAGGGTTTCCATCCATCTGGATTTAGCGGATCGGATGTCAGCGGACATGTCACGCTAACATACGTTGCTCTATAGAGGTACATAGAGCGATCGTTCAGGTTCGCCTGAAAAAACTGACAGGCAGGCCTCAACGGTCTGCATGTGTGAAAGGGGCCTGGCAGGACCAGGGTTGTCTGTTCGAATCCCAAACACGGCACTACCTTCCGTTAGTTTACATGTTCTGCCTGTGCCACACTTCAAAAGATTGTAAGCTCCTTGTTCGCATGGACTGATGTAATTGTACAATATATAAATTATTAGCTGCGTAAATGATCGTCACTATAGAAGTACCTGTAATAAGAAAATGCATACAACATTTCTTAGTTTCTTACAGGCGCTCCGTTTTGAAACTTAGGGCAGGGCTTGACAAATTTGCTTGGAATCTAGGAGCCAGCTAAAAAAGTTAGGAGCCAGGTTTTTATTTTTTAACGACCGATGCGTGCAGAAGCGAACGCATACGTGAGTAGCTCCCGCATATGAAAGCGGTGTTCAAACCACACATGTGAGGTATCGCCGCAATCGGTAGAGCGATAGCAATAATTCTAGCCCTAGACATCCTCTGTAACTCAAAACATGCAACCTGTAGAATTTTTTTTAAATGTCGCCTATGGAGATTTTAAAGGGTAAAAGTTTGTCGCCATGTTTGCCGCCACGAGCGGACGCAATTTTGAAGCGTGACATGTTGGGTATCAATTTACTCGGTGTAACATTATCTTTCACAATATAAAAAAAAAATTCGGCTAACTTTACTGTTGTCTTATTTTTTAATAAAAAAAAAGTGTATTTTTTCCTCAAAAAAGTGCGCTTGTAAGACCGCTGCGCAAATACGGTGTTACAGAAAGTATTGCAACGACCGCCATTTTATTCTCTAGGGTGTTAGAATAAAAAATATATATAATGTTTGGGGGTTAACTTCTAAGTAAAGGGAAGAAGATGGGCAGGCAGTGAAACAGGCAAGCATTGCTGGTTGTCTTTTCATACCAACGGCCTCCACAAGAGGGTGCCAGATTACAGAATGAATCATAGGTCGCTAATTCTAGTCGCATTTGCGACCTGGCGCCCGGGTTTTGTCGAACCCTAACTTAGGGCATACTTTTAACGAGTAGCTGCATTCCAAACCATCAAAGATTATTGAATCTGAAACACCAAGTATGCATCGTTGGTTAAAAAAATATTACTGGCTCTAGCCTTTCTCCAATAAGATGAGAATTCTGTGGATGCTGGCTATACTAATTTTCTTTAGCATGTTTACATTTGGCAAAAGCTTTAATCCACAGATTTGTGTAGGTATATGTGATAAAGATATGTTACTTCTAAATTAGTGATTGTGGTACCCATTTACCTACATTTAGAGACCAACACGGATATTGGGACCAGAATAGTCCCTTAAGCTGCCCATAGATGGATCAAAATTCATCCTGTTCAGCAGGGACCGGCCAAATTTTGATCCATGTATGAGCACTGTGGTTATATAGAAGTCTGTCTACCAATCGACTTCGCTTCTGCTCTACTTCACAGCGTTCATTGGAGCTCTTAGTCGTGGAGAGGCGGGGAGCGGCCATCTCAGCAGCTCGCCAATTGTCCTTTACAAGGACTCGCTCTCGCTCGCACTCTCTCTCTCACACTCTCTCTCTCTCTTGTGTTCATGGACGGACACAGCAGCATATTCTTGACAGTAGGTATTAGCCTTCTAACAGGAGAGGACTAGGCAGAAACATGTTAGTGTTAAAACAGCATTAAACAGTACAGTACCGCCCAGGGGGCGGTCCCTCTAAGTACAACCCCTCTCCCTGCATCCAGCAGCTCAGTTTTTTTCTGCTTAGCATAGGAGAAGGACCTGGCTCCCTGCGGGCCCTTTGGTCCTGGAGTTTTTTTTCAAATTTTTTTTTTCTGCTTTGATCCTGCGATCTTCTATCTACTGCCGACTGGGCGACAGGCTGGATGTCCTAGATCCTTGTAGTCAACCCAGTCTCGGCCATCGAGCGTGTGCAGGCCTTTAGCTACGCACTGGGTCGGCCACGACATGCCCCGTTTGCTCCAGGGGTGGCCAGTGAGCTACGCGTTCCGGGGCACACATATGACCGGGCTAATTACTGTCCATGTCACAGTGTGCCGGGCCGACCGCTACCCCCGTACTGCTCTGGTGGTGGTTCTGTCAGGGATGCTTCCAGCAATCCACGCAGGACTGGTAAGTAGCAATTTCCCCTGCCTCGGCGGGTTGAAACGGCTGGGCATCCCAGGGAGGTTGACTGGGGGTCATTTTCCACCCTTCCCTTCTTCTCTTCCTCCCTTCCCTTATCCCTATGCTCTCTGAGCTAGGCCTGCTGCGTTAGCCGGGGGTCCGCCTGGGGAGGGCTCCACTCTCTACCGGGGGGCTGCACTGTGGGTCCGCTCTCCTAGGGGATCTGTCCGGTGTCATGGTGGGAGGCCTCCATGTTTTCTGGGAAACCCGGGGTGTTCGCTGCCTGTATTTTTTACTGTGTGCTTTGATACATGTGTCCGGCCGCCATTTTGGCGGCGTCCGCTGCTTATTGCTGTTTTGTTCCCCATCGGCGGCCATTTCTTTCTCGTACATCACGGGACACAGCGACATAGTCATTACTAATGAGTTATATAGATACCTTCAGGTGCTGGCACTGGCAACTTCCAAAACCGGAAGTACCCTCCCCTATATAAGCCCCTCCCATCCGGGAGCACCTCAGTTTTTTGCCAGTGTCTAAGGTGTTGGCCAAGAAGAAACATGTGTTTTTCACTGAGCTTGCGTACAGGTTCTTTTGGGCCTCAGTAAGCTATTCCGGATCCGACCAAAAAAGCTTCATAGCTAAACGGTCGGTACCCGGGCCTTGCAGAGAAGAGCAAGGTTTTGCCTGTAATGCTTCTCTTAGGAGAGCTGGACCCTGGGATCCAGAGCTCTGGTCATACCCACGACCAAGATGTTTTCTGTGCAGGGTGCTATACAGGTCCAGGGGAGTGGAATCCTTGGGAACCCGGTCCCTGAAGGTTTAATTACAATGCCTGCCGTGATAGGTGAAGTTTGGGCTTCTGTGGACCAAACGGAAAGTCCTGCGGCGGCGAACAGGTAAGTGGGGGCCCCCAGGAACTTGGTTCTATTGGGGGACCCCCAAGCCTAATTTGTCTTTCTGTCTGTTACCTAACGGTATTCCCGCTAATATCTGTGCATGCCTGTAACTACTAAAAAATGTAATAATTTTAATAGTGGTCAAGAAAAAAAAAATATATATATATTTAATATATTAGACTGCGGTACCTGTGTTAATCCAATAGAGGCCGCTGTGGAACGTTTCTTGTCATGTGGACTAGTTTCTTTTCATCAGAGCAAGTCCAGGCAGATGGTGAGTTCTCTTGTGGGAAACTGCTTCCTCTACCATGTTGCAATGCTCGTCCATCCCCCGGCCTGCGGCAAAAAGGGGCCCTGGCTCTTGTCCCTAGTTTCCCTTTTCAAAATTAGCGCCGAAGGCGCACGTGGCCGTGCGCGTGCGCGTGCACGCGCCTCTATATATAGAGGTGAGCCGGGAAAGGGGGCGGAGCCTGGGGGATGACGCTCTGTGCGCGCCGCAGCGCTTCTGCGCATGTGCGGGCGTCCCAGCATGTTAAAAACCACAATTATGTGTTGTGAGCTGGCTATGGAGTGCAGAGACAGAGCTGGCAACATTTAAAAAAAGGCATACAGCAAGCGGTTGATGCAGGCATCCCCATAGAAAGGCACATTAGTAGACACCAACTGTTTTTATAGCAGCATTTGTGCTAGACTATTGTCAGTAAGTGGTGTATTTCGGCTGGAATACCTCAGCTTTGGGCTTAGGAATAATGCCGTCTAAAAACTCCGGGACTAAAAATTCCAGGAAGCATAGGGGGTCTCCATCGGGCTCTGAGGATCTTGGGCATGCTTCGGCTGCACCAGTCTCCCCTGAAGAATCAGAGGTTAGTGACCGTAGAGCACCCTCAGGAGTACCTGGTACTGTGGCTGTCCTCAGTTCACCTGCTCCTGTGTATGTAACAGAGGAGGTTTTTTCCTCAGCTCTGGGAGGGCTGGAAGAGAGATTGTCAGCATTGATCGCTGCTTCCCTGTCACAGGAAAAAAGCGCTCGATCTCCGTCTCCTCCCTCAGAGTGCCTGTTAGCAGAGCAACAGTCCCATACAGGGATCGACCTGCCTGAAGGGGATCAGGATGAGGTCGATTCTGTTGTAGAGGAATCAACAGTGGAAGAGCCATTCTCAGCATCACATGCTGAAAGGTTATGGGTTCAGTCCCTGACTAATATGGTCCGATCAGCATTTAAAATGCCCCTTGCGGAGCCATCATCCACTTCTGTCTCCTCGTTGGGGTCGCTAAAAGCTCCCCAGACTGTTTGTTCCTTTCCGATCCATCCTTTACTGGAAGGGCTCATTTACCAGGATTGGGAGCATCCTGATAAAATATTTTTTTTTTTGCAAATATAAGCTTTATTAAATTTTTATACTTGGGGTAGAGCCCCAGAAAATACAAAAGTAACTCAAAACAAGGAAGGTCGCAGCCTCCTGGGTATACATTATATTGAGTAGTGTTATACAACATTGCATTTCAGGTGTTCGTTTAGTCATCCTAATATTGCTATGGTCCAACGGGACATCCAGTTCACCCCAGTGAGTGTCTTGCCTCCTGAGATCTAGAGGAAGCACCCTATGTAGAGCTCCTGTTGGACACGTTAGAGTCTGCGGCCAAGATAGAGAGAAGGACAGTAGCAAAAGCAAGATGCGGATAAGAGAGAGGTGTTGTGGGGAAGGGAGGGGGGAGAGGGGGATGGGTGGGGGGGGCAGGTGGGAGTGAGGGGGGTGGCGTTTCTGGTATCTAAATCTGTTGCTCTATTCAAGGAGGATCTCAGGTTCCGAGAAGGGCTTCACCTTCTTCCGAGTAGATAAACATGTTCCACATAGTCCAAGTCTTTTTGTAAGCTTCTTGTCTGTCTTGGGCTGTCAGTATCAGATCCTCCATTTTATTTATATCCTCCACTTTCCGCAGCCACATTGCTGCGGTCGGTGGATTTTGTTGTTTCCAGAGTATGGGGATGCAAGACTTGGCAGCGTTTGTCAGGTGGCGCAGTAGGGACTTTTTGTATGTTCCTGGGGAGAGAGTCGATACATGTAGTAGGAAGAAAGCTGGGTCATTCGGGATCTGGTATTCTGTGAATTTTTGGGATATAGTTCGGACCGCTGCCCAGAATGTCACCAGCCTGGGGCAGGACCAAAATATATGAAGCATTGTTCCCCTTTCTTCCCGGCACCTCCAGCATAGCTCGGAAGTGTCTGGGAAGATCACATGTAGGCGGCTGGGTGTTAAGTACCATCTCGTGAGAATTTTGTAATTTGTCTCCTGTATTTTCGTGCATAGGGAAGACTTGAGGGAGAATTGTATTATGTTTTGGATTTGGGGCGCCGTGAAGGTGCGGTTTAGATCTGCTTCCCATTTTGCGATTCCCGGGAGGTGGGGTTGCTGAGTTGGTGTATTTAGGAGTGAGTACACTTTTGATAGGACCCGGGGTAATGGTTCTGTCTCTGAGCAGTATTCTTCGAATGTAGTCATGGGTCTGGAGTGATTACGTGGGTTTAGGGTTGTCTGAAGAAAGTGATGCAGTTGTGCCGCATTCCAGAAGGAAAATTGGAATGGGCCTGTTGGTTCCATGAGTTCTGGGATGGAGGGCCATCTATCTCCTCTCACATATTGAAAAGCTGTTGTATGGCCGGAGTCCCGTAGCGTCCTAAATTGTGTGGTTGCTGTCCCTGGGGAAAATTTGGGATTCCCCAGGATTGGGGTTAACGGTGACATTTTAGTTGTCAGGGAGTATTGTAGTGCTGCTTGTAGGCCTTGGCGGAGGGTATTGCCTATTAAAGGGTGTGATTTTGTCTCTGACGCTAGTGCTTCGCTACACCACATCGCTGTTTTCAGTGGGGCAGCCACCTGCTGCTGTTCTATTTGTGCCCACAATTTAGATTCTTGGTGGCGGCTCCAATCTATAACTCTGCTTAAATGTATTGCCTGGTAGTATCTTTTTATGTCCGGTAGCGCTATCCCTCCCCTGTGTTTTGGCATTGAGAGTTGATTGCGTGGGGTCCGTGGTTTTTTGTGTGCCCAGATGAAGCGGGTGAATAAGGCTTGCACCTGTTTAAAGTATGAGGGTGGTATTTTAATAGGTAAAGCTTGGAAGAGGTATAAAAATTTTGGAAGTATGCACATTTTCAGCAAGTTACATCTTCCAAACCATGAGTGAGTTCCCTTGTGCCATGAGTCTAAGAGGAGTTTTACTTTTGTTATTAGAGGGGGGAAGTTCTGGTCATATATGCTGGAAAGGTCGGGCGGGATGTTTGTCCCTAGGTAGGTCAAGGAGGAGGACGTCCACTTAAACTGAAAATTTGATCGTACAGTAGGGATCATATGTGATGGTATTGATATTGCCATTGCTTCTGACTTAGAGAAGTTTATTTTTAAGTTCGCTAACTTCCCGTATGTTTCAAATTCCCTAAGAAGGTTTGGTAGGGACACTCCCGGTTTGGTTAGTGAAAATAGCAAGTCATCCGCATATGCTGATATTTTGTGCTGCGATTGCCCGATAGTCACTCCCTGTATGTCGGGGTTTCGTCTGACTGTGGCCAAGAAGGGTTCCAGGGAGAGGGCAAACAAGAGAGGGGATAAAGGGCATCCCTGTCTTGTCCCATTTGTTATTGGGAAGGGGTCCGATAGTACCCCGTTTGCTTTCACCTGTGCTGTCGGGTTGGCATATATTCCAGATATCCTATTTAACATTACCTCTCCCAAGCCCACGTGTGTGAGTACTGAAAACATAAATGACCAGTTTACCCGATCAAAGGCCTTTTCGGCGTCGGTATTCAGCAGTACACACGGGGTATTTGTGGCTTTCACAACATGTAGTAGGTTCAGCACCTTAGTGGTGCTGTCCCTTGCCTCCCTTGATGGGATAAAGCCTACTTGGTCTAGGTGAATTAAATGGTGGAGGTGTCTTGCAAGTCTGGTAGCAATGATCTTAGTATAAATTTTTAAGTCAACATTTAGAAGGGATATCGGCCTATAGCTTCCACAAGCTGTTGGGTCCTTCCCTTCCTTATGTATTACTGAGATATGGGCACTTAAGCTTTCCTTGGCTAATACTTTGCCGGTTCCTATGGCGTTAAATAACCCAAGCATGCGTGACCCTAGTATCGCTAGGAGTTTTCTATAGTATTGTAGGGTATACCCGTCGGGGCCCGGAGCTTTACCCGGCTTCATCTTCTTGATAGCCTGTTGAAGTTCTAAGAGAGTTATCGGGGATTCTAGTTCCTCCCGGGTTTCTGGTGTAAGTGAGGGTAGGTCAGAAGAAGTGATGTAGTTTGTCATTTCTGCTTGGGATGGAGCAGTTGCTGGGAGATTATAGAGCTTGGAGTAAAAGTCTTTGAATTCCTGTGTTATCTGTGTGGGCAAAGTTGCTTTCTGTCCTCCCGCTTTGGTGATGTGGGGTATGTATGTGGCCAGTTTATGTTCCCTGACTGTTTTTGCTAGCAGTTTCCCGCATTTATCTCCTGACACATACGTAATTTTCCGACATTTCTGTATGGCAGCCTTGGCTCTGTAGTGTAGGATGTCAGTGATCTGTTTCCTGATAATTGCCAAGTCCTCCTCAGAGGTCTGTGTGGGGGCGTGCTTGTGTCTGGATTCAGCAGTGTTTAATTTTTCTAATAATTGGGTAAGTAGTTTAGTGCGTTCCCGTTTAATGCGGGCGCCGTGTTTTATGAGAATCCCTCTCATAACCGATTTGTGGGCTTCCCACAAGATCCCCGGGTCGCACTCCGGTTGGTCATTTTCTTGGAAGTAGTGGTTCAAAGCTACAGTTATCTCCGAAAGCACCTCTGGGTTTTGCAGTAAGCTTTCGTTAAGTCGCCAGAATTTATGTCTGGGTGAGGATATGTCAGAAAGTTTATAGGTCAGGAAGATTGGTGCGTGGTCTGACCACGTCCTGTTACCTATAAATGTGGTTTCTACCGCATGAAGTTGCGCGTGGGGAATTAGGAAGTAGTCTATTCTGCTATATACCTGGTGCATGGACGAGTGAAACGTGTAGTCACGTTCCCCCGTGTGCTGTAGTCGCCAGATATCAATGAGTTGTGATTTGTGTAATGCCCTTGCTATTCGCTTGAGCTGACTCACTGGCATGGATGATTTGCCTGATGAGGTGTCTACTGAGGGAATCAATGGGGTATTAAAGTCTCCACCGATCAGTAGTTGACCTGCCTTGAAGTCCTGGAGTTTTTCCAAAGTATGCTCCAAGAATGTAGCTTGCAGCTCGTTGGGGGCATATATTGTTGCTAGCGTGACTTGTATGTTGCCTATGAGTCCCTTGAGGAAAATGTACCTGCCAGATGGATCTATTAGTGACTGATAAAATATTTACTCCTCCCAAGAGATTTCAAGTGGTCTATCCCATGGAGGATAAGTTCATCAAAAAATGGAGGGTCCCTACAGTGGACGCAGCCATCTCTTGTGTGAATAAATCACTGACATGTCCAGTGGATAATGTCCAAATGTTCAAGGACCCAATAGATAAAAAATTAGAGTCCTTATTAAAATCTGCTTTTTCTACAGCAGGATTGGTGACACAACCAGCAGTGGCAGCTATTGGGGTCTGCCAAGCAGTGAAGGATCAGTTGAAACAGGTCTTAAGGGACTTGCCAGATCAGCAGGCTCTTGCCCTAGCTGATCTACCTAGAGCCTTATGCTTTGCGGTGGACGCTATAAAGGATTCAATCCATCAGGCCTCCAGCCTTACGCTGTCTGTAGTACATATGCGCAGGCTTTTATGGCTCAAAAACTGGTCTGCTGAAGCTCCCTGTAAAAAATTGCTGGTCAGCTTCCCATTTCATGGTGAACGCTTATTCGGGGAAGACCTGGACAAATATATCCAGAGAATTTCCAGCGGTAAAAGTACACTTTTGCCGGTTAAAAACAGAGTTAGAGGTCCCTCTTTTAAGAGGCCGGCTTCTCCAGTCCCTAGGACATCGGCTGTGAAACAGTTCCGACGGCCTCCTCGGTCAAATCCCGGAGGTAAAAATCAGGGACAATTGCAGGGTAACAAGAAGCCCTGGAGCAGGAGAGGTACAAAACCTCCCCCAAAGTCAAATGCATGAAGGGTTGCCCCCACTCAATCGGGTGGGGGGAAGACTTCAGTTGTTCACAGAGACCTGGCGGGACACGATCAGAGACAGATGGGTGCTCTCCGCAGTAAATCTGGGATACAAATTGGAGTTAAAAGACTCCCCTCCTTCCCACTTTATAAGGTCAAACGTGCCAAGGGATCCCCAGAAGAGAGGATCCCTCCTGTTGGCACTAGAACAATTATTGCTCCAAGCAGTAATTATAGAGGTTCCCCTGGAAGAATGGGGGTTCGGGTTTTACTCAAACCTCTTTACAGTCCCGAAGCCAAACGGGGACGTGAGGCCCATATTAAATCTAAAAGGGCTAAACAAATTCCTACATATCAGGACTTTCCGGATGGAGTTGATCCGGTCGGTGGCCACTGCCCTACAAGGGGAGGAATGGTTAGCCTCGATCGACATCAAAGATGCTTATTTGCACATTCCCATCTTTCCAGCCCACCAAAAATTTCTACGCTTTGCGGTAGAAGGGCGCCATTTTCAGTTCAGAGCCTTACCCTTCGGTCTGGCCACAGCACCACGAGTGTTCACAAAAATTCTGGCCCCATTATTGGCCAATCTAAGAACACGAGGTGTAACGATAATGGCATATCTAGACGACTTGTTGCTGATAGACCACTCAGTGGAAAAACTAGAAGTGGTTGTTCACGAGACAATCAAGTATCTGGAATATCACGGTTGGATTATCAACCGAGACAAGTCAGCCCTAAAACCAGTCAAAAGTCTGGAATACTTGGGGCTAAGGCTGGATTCAGACCAGAGAAAATTTTTCTTGCCTCAAGAAAAGGGGTCGTCTTTGAGAGATTTGATCCACTTAGTGGGTTCAAAAAGACAGCCATCCATACGCCTGTGCATGAGGCTGCTGGGAAAAATGGTGGCATCATTCGAAGCAGTACCCTACTGTCAATTCCATTCAAGAAATTTGCAAAGGGCCATACTGTCAGCCTGGAACAAAAAAGTTCAGGCTCTGGACTTACCAATGTCCTTGTCCCCTTCCGTTCGCAAGAGCCTCCGCTGGTGGTTGGTTCCCCAGAATCTGGAAAGAGGGAAATCCTTCAGTCCGATTTCTTGGAAGGTGGTCACTACAGATGCCAGCCTTATAGGCTGGGGAGCAGTACTGGAGCAATGGTCTCTCCAGGGCAGATGGTCGGATGCGGAAAAGGCCCTGCCCATCAATCTCTTAGAGATACGAGCAGCCCGGTATGCCCTAGTAGCATGGACATCCAAACTCCAAGGGTCCCCTGTCAGAATTCAATCAGACAATGCCACAGCAGTGGCATATATCAATCATCAGGGAGGCACCAGGAGTCGTGCAGCCCAGAGGGAAGTAAATTACATCCTGAGATGGGCAGAAAGATATGTCCCAGCCATATCTGCGGTATTCATTCCAGGAGTGGAGAATTGGAAGGCGGACTTTCTAAGTCGCCAACAATTATGCCCAGGGGAATGGTCCCTTCATCCCGAGGTTTTCCGGACAATATGTCAGCGGTGGGGAACACCGGATGTAGATCTGCTAGCATCCAGATTCAACGCAAAAGTGGACAGGTTTGTCTCTTGGACAAGGGATCCCCTAGCTTGCGGCTCGGATGCCCTAGTGTTCCCTTGGGATCAGTTCAAGCTGATATATGCATTCCCACCGCCACAATTGTTACCTCGATTACTCCGCAGAATCAGGGTAGAAAAGAAACCAGTGATTCTGGTGGCTCCAGCGTGGCCCCGAAGAGCATGATACGCGGAGATTGTAAAGATGTCTGTGGGGAGTCCTTGGACCCTCCCACATCGTCCGGACCTGCTTTCGCAAGGACCGATATACCACCCTTCCTTACCAGCCCTAGGTTTGACGGCCTGGCTATTGAAGCCCACATTCTAAAAAAGAGAGGGCTCTCTAATGCTGTGGTATCTACCATGATCAATGCCAGGAAGCCGGTATCCAGGCAGATCTACTATAGAATCTGGAAGGCGTACATCGCCTGGTGTGAGGCCAAGAAATGGCATCCACGCAAATACGTAATAGGTAGGATTCTGGACTTCCTACAATGGGCTGTAGATAGGAAGCTTGCCTTGAGTACTATCAAGGGTCAGATTTCGGCCTTGTCAATATTTTTTCAAAGGCCCTTGGCTTCGCATTCACTAGTCAAAGCCTTTATACAAGGAGTGATGCGTATTAGTCCTCCGGTTAATATTTCCATATGTCCATGGGATCTAAACTTGGTTCTGTCGGTTCTACAGAAACAACTATTTGAACCATTACAGCATATTTCTTTGGTTCTTCTCACCAGGAAATTGATTTTTCTAGTAGCCATTTGTTCGGCTAAAAGAGTGTCGGAATTAGCAGCTATGTCCTGTAAGGAGCCGTATCTGGTTATCCATAAGGATAGAGTAGTGTTACGCCCTCATCCAGCCTTTCTTCCTAAGGTGGTATCGAGGTTTCATTTGAACCAAGATGTAGTTCTTCCTTCTTTTTTCCCCAAACCTACTTCGGTAGAGGAAAAGTTATTGCATTCTTTGGATGTAGTAAGAGCAGTTAAAGCTTATCTAAAAGCCACTGCTCAGATTCGCAGAACGGATACTTTGTTTATTCTGCCGGAAGGCCCCAGAAAGGGTCAGGCAGCGTCAAAATCTACTTTAGCCAAGTGGATTCGACAGGTCATAATGCAAGCCTATGGCTTGAGAAGGAGACCGCCTCCGTTCAAAGTTAGAGCGCACTCCACGAGAGCAGTTGGAACTTCATGGGCAGTGCATCACCAGGCCTCCCTGGCTCAAATCTGTAAGGCCGCAACATGGTCTTCAGTACACACGTTTACTAGGTTCTACCAGGTGGACGTTAGAAGTCAGGAGGATGTCGCCTTTGGGCGCAGTGTGTTGCAGGCCGCTAAAGATCCTCATGTCTGATAGCGCTCAGCTTATGTATGGTGTATCCCCCCCCTCGTTGGGCATTGCTTTAGGACATCCCATTAGTAATGACTATGTCGCTCTGTGTCCCGTGATGTACGAGAAAGAAAATAGGATTTTTATAACAGCTTACCTGTAAAATCCTTTTCTTGGAGTACATCACGGGACACAGAGCTCCCGCCCCTCTTTAGGGACACTTATTGCTTTGCTACAAAACTGAGGTGCTCCCGGATGGGAGGGGCTTATATAGGGGAGGGTACTTCTGGTTTTGGAAGTTGCCAGTGCCAGCACCTGAAGGTATCTATATAACCCATTAGTAATGACTGTGTCGCTCTGTGTCCCGTGATGTACTCCAAAAAAAGGATTTTACAGGTAAGCTGTTATAAAAATCCTATTTTTCCTGTAGTTCGCGCACCTGCTGTTTTTCTTCAAAGCGGAGGCTATTTTCTTGTAGTCCGCATGACTTATGCTGTTTTTCTTCACAGCGGCGGCCATTTTCTTGTAGTCCGCGCACTCTTTTCTACAGGGCAGCCGTCCGGCGGCCATTTTCTTGGGGATTTCGGCCTCTAGCGGTGCTTTTAGGTAACTGGACGGCGCGAACAGCCTAAACCACTCCACAGGAAGACAGTGACACGTGTGGCTGTGTAGGGAGAGCTCCCCTGATGGGACAGTGCGGACAGCAGCAGTGAAGGGCCTGCTTGGGTGGTGAGTCCTCTGGGGGGGCCCCTCGGCATCTGGAGCAGCTAGGAGGGTGGGCTGTGTGCCTTTTTCTTACGTCCCTAAGGGTGTCAGGCGAGTGGGTCAGCATGGCATCGGAGGCTGATGCTTCCTCCCCAAACATACCCGTGCTAGCAACTGGTGCACCTGCTGTTTCTGTGGACGCTATGTCGGCAGTCCTGGAGGCGTTTGTTGCCAGGGTTTGGAAGCGTTGTGCGGACGAAAGGGGGGTAAAAAATGCCCCCTCCCCCCATCATCTTCTGGGGATGTCTCTGACTCGGATTCGGGCCCAGCTACTGCTTCTGGCCCGGGTTCTGATGTATCGGAGGACCCGGACCACGACCGTTCGGACAGTGAGGATGATTTTGGGTCCGGGTCAGCGCATGATAGGGCACTTGTTGGAGCACTGATCACCACGGTGCGGGATACTCTTAAGTTGGAGGATAGTACAGATACATCTGCAGAGATGTCGGTCCCTTTCGGGTTCCGCAAGCCTACCCGCACTGGAAAGGTGTTTCCTTGTGTACCTTATCTAGAAAAACTTCTATACAAGGAATGGGAACGTCCGCAAAGGGCCTTTTCCGTCCCTAAATGTATAGCGGTCCGTTATTCCTTTGAGGAGAATTTCCTGAAGAAATGGACTTCTTCTCCGATAGTGGACCCCCCTGTGTCCAGGTTGAACAAAGTGACCACACTTCCGGTGGAGGGGGCTCCTGCTTTCAAGGACCCTGCGGACAGGAGAGCTGAGGCAGTGGCCTGCTCCCTGTTCACAGTGGTGGAGTCAGCAGTGCGCCCAGGTGTGGCCGGGGCTTTGGTGTCCCAGACTCTTACTGAGCGGGCAAAAATGCTGCACCACGAGTTAAAGGAGCAACAGGCTTCCCCGGCCTGTGTGGCACTGGCCGACCAGTTGGTACAGGGTCTTAAGTTTGTGTGCCAGTCGGCGTTGGACACAATTCCGTTGCCGTACAGGGCCTCGGTCTCGGTGGTGGTACTGCACCGCCTGATTTGGCTGATATGTTGGTCTGCAGACCAGGCTTCTAAGAAAGCCTTGCTTGATTTACCTTTTAAGGGTGAGAGGCTTTTCAGAGCTTTGCTGGATGACATCATCAAGGATGCCACAGGAGGCAAGAGTACTCTGCTCCCGCAATCCAGGAATGGTAAGGAGCCACGGCGTAGACATGGGCCCTCCTTTTCCACTCATAATCGTTTTTTTTTTGTCCGCCCGGAGCTGCAGGTAAGAGCTCCCAGACCGATAAGGCACCTGCTGGAGGACAAAAGCGTCCCTGGTTTCGCAAACCCAACAAGCCTGCGAACAAACCTGCGACTGCATGAAGGTCTGCCCCCGCCCGACACTTGGGTGGGGGGTCGTCTTTGCACATTCGTGGCTCGGTGGTCTTCACTGCTCTCCGACCGGTGGGTTTACGAAGTAGTTTCCTCGGGGTACAAGATGGAGTTTCTCTCCTGCCCTCCAAACAGATTTTTTCCCTCGAACCTTCAGCTTGCTCCGACTCGTCGGGTGGCCCTTTTTGGGGCAGTGCAGGATCTGCTGGCGTGCGGGGTGATCGTACCTGTGCCATTGCACGAAAGGTTTCAGGGGTTTTATTCAAATCTGTTTGTAGTCCCAAAGAAGGAGGGGGTCTGACCGATCCTGGATCTGAAGGCTCTGAACTGCTTTGTGAAAGTTCAGAGGTTCAGGATGGAATCGGTGCGCTCTGTAGTCGCGGCACTCCATCCGGGGGATTTACTGGCGTCCTTGAAAATCAAGGACGCATACTTGCATCTCCCCATATTTGTCGGACATCAGAGGTTTCTGCGTTTTTGTGTTCGGGGATGAGCACTACCAATTTGTGGCTTTTCCTTTTTGCCTGGCGTCGGCACCAAGGTGCTCGCCCCGATTCTGGCCTTGCTGAGACAGCGAGGTATCGCTATAGTGTGTTAACCTGGACTACCTTCTTCTGAGAGCTACTTCAAGCTCAGAATTAGAGGTGGATGTGGCAATTGCCTCTCAGGCCCTCCAAGGCTTTGGCTGGGTTCTGAACCTCCAGAAGGCGGTGTTGGTACCGACTCAGCGCCTGGAGTACCTGGACTTAGTTCTGGACTCCTTGGAGGCGAGAGTTTTTCTCCCCGTGGACAAAATACAGACTCTTCAGGCGGCGGTGTAGCTGCTGGCATCCCGCAGGTGGTCGTCGCTGCGTTTTTTGCATGCGAGTCCTGTGCCTCATGGTAGCCTCCTTCGAGGCAGTACCGTATGCTCAATTCCACACTCGTGCCTTACAAAAGGAGATGCTGTCCAAATGGGACAAGTCTCCGTTGTCCCTGGATTGTCAGATCCGGGTGGGCCATCTAGTCAGGACTTCCCTGGTGTGGTGGCTGAGATCTCCGACCCTTCGGTCCGGAAAGTCGTTTCTTCCCCTTTACTGGACAGTGATCACGACGGACGCCAGCCTTACCGGTTGGGGGGGAGTTTGGGGTGTCCAGTCGGCACAGGGTCGCTGGACGCAGGAAGAGTCCCGCCTACCGATCAATGTGTTGGAACTTCGGGCGATCAGGCAATGCCTCTCCACGTGGTCTCAGAGACTTCAGAGGCGTCCAGTCAGGATCTAGTCGGACAACGCCACGGCGGTAGCGTATGTCAACCATCAAGGGGGACAAGGAGCTCAGCTGCAGCCTCGGAGGTCGCTCACATTCTGTGATGGGCAAAACAGAGCGCGCTGGCACTATCGGCCGTTTACATTCCGAGCGTAGAAAACTGGCAAACGGACTACCCAAGGAGAATGGTCGCTACACCCGGAGGTGTTTCAACTCGTTTACAACAGATGGGGCACGCCAGACGTGGATCTCCTAGCTTCTCGACTCAATTAGAAGGTGTTGAGGTTTGTGGCCAGGTCCAAGGACCCCTGGGCAGACGCGACAGACGTGTTGGTAGCTCTGTGGGGACAGTATCGGCTGATTTATGCCTTTCCCCCACTAAAGCTTCCCCCTCGTCTACTTGGCAAAGTGGAGACCGAGGGGATCTCGATGATCCTGATTGCTCCGGATTGGCCTCAGCGTCCCTGGTACGCTGACCTAGTGCATCTGGTGGCGGATGTTCCTTGGCGACTACCGATGCGAGAACACCTTCTGTCGCAAGGTCCCATACTTCATCCTGCTTTACAGTCACTGGCTTTAACGGCATGGCTATTGAAAGCCAGGTGTTGAGGGACCGAGGCCTGTCGGACTTGGTTATTTCTACCATGCTGAGGGCACGGAAGTCTTCCTCCCGGAAGATTTATCATCGTATGTGGAAGGCTTACATCTCTATGTGTGAGGAGCTGAAGTGGCGTCCACGCGCATACTCGGTTTCCAGGATCCTGCTGTTTTTACAGCGTGGTGTGGACCAAAAGCTTGCCTTAAGTACGATTTAAGGAACAGATTTCAGCCTTGGCTGTCTTCTTTCAGCGGCTCTTGGTGGCTTACTCTTGTGAGTACGTTTGTACAGGGGGTTCGGCATGTGGCCCCTCCGGTTCGGCCACCGTTGCCTCCGTGGGACTTGAATCTGCTTCTCTCAGTACTTCAGAAATCGCCGTTTGAAAACCTTAGGGAGATTCCCTTATAGACGCTCTCTCAGAAAGTAGCCTTTTTGGTGGCTATTACGTCAGTCAGACGGGTTTCTGAGCTGGCGGCCTTGTCTTGCAAGGCCCCTTATCTGATCCTCCACAAGGATAAGGCGGTGCTGCACCCACAGCCCTCTTTTCTCCCTAAGGTCATTTCAGCTTTTCATCTCAATGAGGACATTGTACTCCCGTCCTTGTGTCCTCGACCGTCGCATCCGAAGGAGGCTGCGCTGCATTCTTTGGACGTTGTCCGAGCTTTGCGGGTGTACCTGTCTGCTACTGCTCCGTTCCGGAGGTCGGACTCACGGTTTGTTTTTCGGTGGCTGGTCCTAAAAAGGTGCCTGCCGGTCTCGTCGGCCACCATCTCGAGGTGGATCAGACAGATCGTGATTCAGGCTTATGCCCTACAAGGGTGGGCGCCTCCCTTTCTTGTCACGGCGTTTTCAACCAGGGCGATTGGTGCCTCTTGGGCCTTTCGACATCAAGCGTCTGTCTCGCAGGTGTGTAAGATGTCGACCTGGTCGTCCGTTCACACCTACACAAAATTTTACAAGGTTGATGTGAGTGCATCTTCGGATGCTTGCTTCGGCCACAAGGTTTTGCAGGCGGCTGTTTAAGGTTGCAACTCCTCCGTTGAGGAGCTCTGGTTATGTTTGGGGTGAAGTTTGTTTGTTTGCTGTTCCCACCCCTCGTTTTTTTGACACTGCTTGGGGACGTCCCTACTGTCAAGAATATGCTGCTGTGTCCGTCCATTAACACGACAAAATAGGATATTTGTACTCACCGTAAAATCCTTTTCTCTGTAGTTCATGGACGGACACAGCACCCACCCCTCCTTTTTATGTTTGTACTGCTTTTTGACGAACTGAGCTGTTGGATGCAGGGAGAGGGGTTGTACCTAGAGGGACTAATTTAGGAACTGTTTTTGGAGTACCTAGAAAATATAAGAAGCTAATAGATAACTAATAGATAACTTCGGGGATTACACTTAAAACTGACTTATCACTGTTGGGTAGACTTGCTTTTATTGTATAATATTTTATTTTATTTTCTTGTCTCAAACTTTCATTTTATTTGAAGTTGGTGTCCTCTAAATACTGCCACCTTTCTTTTACACAGGTGTTGATGGATATGTTTCACCAAGATGAGGAAGACATGAGCGCATTGTGCCTAGCTGATGAAGAGCCATCCACTTTAGGGGAACAAACATATTATGACCTTGTGAAGTCTTTTATGGCTGAAGTTAGACAATATATAAGGGAACTGAACCTCATCATTAAAGTATTTCGAGAACCTTTTGCCTCCAACACAAAGCTGTTTTCAGCTCATGTGAGTTTTTCACCTCGCACTCTTATTTAATATATTGCGTTACTCTTACATTTTTCAATAGTTATATATGAGGTCTTTTGCTATTATTTATAAATGAGGATGAGAAACTCCTGCCTGGGTTTGATTCTGGGCCAGTTTCACAAACTATTCTCAAAATGTGTAAATCCTTAACATCTTCCCAAACCCTAATGAAGTCTATGGAGGGTGGAAGATGAGTCTTTATATTCGGTTAGTTGCTTTTGTCGGGACTAATAAGCAAACTATTGTCAAACAAAAGATATAGGAAACTGAGCATTATTCAAATCCTTTAACCACTTGCTTACTGGGCACTTATACCTCCTTCCTGCCCAGGCCAGCTTTCAGCGCTGTCGCACTTTGACAATTGTGCGGTCATACAACACTGTACCCATATGACGTTTTTTATCTTTTTTTTCACACAAATAGAACTTTGTTTTGGTAGTAATTAATCACCGCCAGGGGTTTTTATTTTTGCTAAACAAACAAAAAGACTGAACATTTTGAAGAAAAAACAAAATGTTTTTAATATTCGGTTATAAAATTTTGCACACAGGTAATTTTTCTCCTTCGCTGATGGGCACTGATGATAGTGGGCACTGGTAGTGGGCACTGGTAGGTGACACTGATGGGCAGCACTGATGATGAGGCAGTGATGGGCACTGATAAGCAGCACTGGTAGCCGGCACTAATGAGTAGCACTGAGGATGAGGCAGTGATGGGCACTGATAGGCGGCACAGATGAGGCGTCACTGGTGGGCACTGATAGGTGCTACTGATAGACGGCACTGGTGGGCACTCTGGTAGGCGGCACTGATGGGCGGCACTGATGAGACAGTGATGGGCGCTGGTAGGCGGCACTGCTAAGTAGCACTGATGATGGGGCCGTGATGGGCACTGATAGGTGGCAATGGTGTGCACTGATTAGCAGTACTGGTGGGGACTAAGGAGACCAATGTCCCTCTAACCGAAGCTGGTTAACGGCTTTCTTCTTTTCTTCAGGCTGACAGTGTGAGGGAAAAAAAAAAAAGCTGATAACCAGTTTTTCTTTTTCGTACATCACGGAACACAGAGCGACTTAGTCATTACTAATGGGTTATATAGATTACCTTCAGGTGCTGGCACTGGCCAATTCCAAACCGGAAGTACCCTCCCCTATATAAGCCCCTCCCATCCGGGAGCACCTCAGTTTTTTGCCAGTGTCTAAGGTGTTGGCCAAAGAGTAACATGTGTTTTCACTGGGCTTGCGTACAGGTTCTTTTGGGCCTTAGTAAGCTGTTCCGGATCCCACCAAAAAAGCTTCATAGCTAAACGGTCGGTACCCGGGCCTTGCAGCAGAAGAGCAAGGTTTTGCCTGGAATGCCTCTCTTAGGAGGGCTGGACCCTGGGATCCAGAGCTCTGGTCATACCCACGACCAAGATGTTGTCTGTGCAGGGTGCTATACAGGTCCAGGGGAGTGGAATCCTTGGGAACCCGGTCCCTGAAGGTTTAATTACAATGCCTGCCGTGATAGGTGAAGTTTGGACTTCTGTGGACCAAACAAAGTCCTGCGGCGGGGATCAGGTAAGTGGGGGCCCCCAGGAACTTGGTTCTATTGGGGGACCCCCAAGCCTAATTTGTCTTTCTGTCTGTTACCTAACGGTATTCCCGCTAATATCTGTGTATGCCTGTAACTACTGAAAATGTAAAATTTTAATAGTAGTCAAGAAAAAAAAAAAAAAAAGGGACCGCGGTACCTGTGTTAAACCACTAGAGGCCGCTGTAGTCCATTTTTCTTGTCATGTGGATCTTTGGTTTTCTCAAGTCAAAAGATCCAGGCAGTTGGTAAGTTTCTCTGTGGGAATCCACTTCCTCTGCCCTGTTGCTGCGCTCATCCACCGCACAGGCCCTCCGGCAAAGGGGGCCCTGGCTCCTAGTCCCTGTTTGATTTCGAAAAGGGCGCCAATGGCTCACGCGCCTCCTATGAAAAAAAAGGGGCGGGGCGGGTGGATGACGCTCGCCGCGGCGCTTCTGCGCATGTGCAGGCGTCCCAGCATGGATAAAAGACACAGTACAAGTGTCAGCTGGATGCAAACAGAGCTAGCAACAAACAGTGGCACACAGAGGCGGTTGATGCAGGCATCCCCATAGAAAGGCACTTTAGTGGACACCAGCTGGTATATAGCAGCAACTGTGTTAGACTATTACCAGCAAAAATTGGTGTATGACGACGGGAATACCTCAGCTTTGTGCTTAAAGGATATGTCGTCCAGACGCTCCGGAAATAGGTCTTCCAGGAAGCCAAAGGGGTCTCCATCGGGCTCTGAGGATATTGGGCATGCTTGTACTGCACCAATCTCCCCTGAGAATTCAGAGGTCAGTAGCCGTAGAAACCCCGCAGGAGTGCCTGGTGCTGCGGCTGTCCCCAGTCCACCTGCTCCTGTATATATAACAGAGGAGGTTTTATCCTCAACTCTGGGAGGATTGGAAGAGAGATTAACAGCATTGATCGCTGCTTCCCTGTCACAGGAAAAGCGCGTCCGATCTCCGTCTCCTCCTTCAGAGTGCCTGTTAGTGGAGGAACAGCCCCACACAGAGATCGACCTACCTGAAGGGGATCAGGATGAGGTTGATTCAGTTATGGAGGAATCAACAGTGGAAGAACCTTTCTCAGCATCTCAGGCTGAAAGATTATGGGTTCAGTCTCTGACTAACATGGTCCGATCAGCATTTAAAATGCCTCTGGCGGAACCACCATCCACTACGGTTTCCTCGCTGGGGTCGCTAAAAGCTCCCCAGGCTGTCTGTTCCTTCCCAATCCACCCTTTATTAGAAGGGCTTATTTACCAGGATTGGGAGCATCCTGATAAAATATTTGCTCCCCCCAAGAGATTTCCGGTGATCTATCCCATGGAGGATAAGTTCATAAAAAAATGGAGGGTCCCTACAGTGGACGCAGCCATCTCTTCTGTTAACAGATCACTGACATGTCCAGTAGATAATGTTCCAATGTTCAAAGACCCAATAGATAAAAAATTGGAGTCTTTACTAAAATCTGCTTTCTCTACAGCAAGCATGGTGACACAACCTGCGGTAGCAGCGATTGGAGTCTGCCAAGCAGTGAAAGATCAGTTGAAACAAGTCTTAAGGGACTTACCAGATCAGCAGGCTCTTGCCCTAGCTGACCTGCCTAGAGCCTTGTGTTTTGCGGTGGATGCCATAAAGGATACAATCCAACAGGCCTCCCGCTTTACGCTGTCTATAGTACATATGCGTAGGCTTCTGTGGCTCAAAAACTGGTCTGCTGAAGCTCCCTGTAAAAAACTGCTGGTTAGCTTCCCATTTCATGGAGAACGCTTATTTGGAGAAGATCTGGACAAATATATCCAGAAAATTTCTGCCGGTAAAAGTTCACTCTTACCGGTTAAGAACAAGGGTAGAAGTCCTTCTTTTAAGAGGCCTACTTCTCCAGTCCCGGGCACATCGGCTGTGAAACAGTTCCGACGGCCTCCGCGGTCAAATTCAGGGGGCAGAAATCAGGGACAATCACAGGGTAACAAGAAGCCCTGGATCAAGAGAGGTACAAAACCTCCCCCCAAGGCATGAAGTGTTGCCCCCACTCAATCGGGTGGGGGGAAGACTTCAGTTGTTCACAGAGACCTGGCGGGACACCATCAGAGACAGATGGGTGCTCTCCGCAGTAAGTCTGGGATACAAGCTGGAGTTAAAAGGCACTCCTCCTGCCCAATTTATGAGGTCAAACGTGCCAAGAGATCCCCAGAAGAGAGGATCCCTCCTTCTGGCACTAGAACAACTATTGCTCCAAGGTGTAATCATGAAGGTTCCCCTGGAAGAAAGCGGATTCGGGTTTTACTCGAACCTTTTCACAGTCCCCAAACCAAATGGGGACGTGAGGCCCATATTAAATCTAAAAGGGCTAAACAAGTTCCTAAATATCAGGACTTTTCGGATGGAGTCGATCCGATCGGTGGCCACCGCCCTACAAGGGCAGGAATGGTTAGCCTCGATCGACATAAGGGATGCTTATCTGCATATTCCCATCTTTCCGGCCCACCAGAAATTTCTACGCTTTGCAGTAGAAGGGCGCCATTTTCAGTTCAGAGCCTTACCTTTTGGTCTGGCCACAGCACCACAAGTGTTCACAAAAATTCTGGCCCCATTATTGGCCAATCTAAGAACACAGGGTGTAACGATAATGGCATATCTAGACGACCTGCTACTAATAGACCACTCAGTGGAAAAGCTGGAAGTAGCTATTCACAAGACAATCAAGTATCTGGAATATCACGGTTGGATTATCAACCGGGACAAGTCAGCTCTAAGACCAGTCAAAAGTCTGGAATACTTAGGGCTAAGGCTGGATTCAAATCAGAGAAAGATTTTCTTACCTCCAGAGAAGGTGTCGTCTTTAAAAGATTTGACCCACTTAGTGGGTACAAAAAGAAAACCATCCATACGCCTCTGCATGAGGCTGCTGGGAAAAATGGTGGCTTCATTCGAAGCGGTACCCTACGGTCAATTCCATTCAAGGAATTTGCAAAGGGCCATACTGTCAGCCTGGAACAAAAAAGTTCAGGCTTTAGACTTACCAATGTCCCTGTCCCCTTCCGTTCGCAAGAGCCTCCATTGGTGGTTGGTGCCCCAGAATCTGGAAAAAGGGAAACCCTTCAGTCCGGTTTCTTGGAAGGTAGTCACTACAGATGCCAGCCTCATAGGCTGGGGGGCAGTACTGGAGCAATGGTCTCTCCAGGGCAAGTGGTCAGAAGCAGAAAAGGCCCTGCCCATCAATCTCTTAGAGATACGAGCAGCCCGGTATGCCCTAGTAGCATGGACATCCAAACTCCAAGGGTCCCCTGTCAGAATTCAATCAGACAATGCCACAGCAGTGGCATATATCAATCACCAGGGTGGCACCAGGAGTTGTGCAGCCCAGAGGGAAGCAAATTGCATCCTGGAGTGGGCAGAAAAATATGTCCCAGCCATATCCGCGGTTTTCATCCCAGGAGTGGAAAATTGGAGAGCGGACTTTTTAAGTCGCCAATTATGGTCTCTTCACCCCGAGGTTTTCCAGGCAATATGCCAGCGGTGGGGAACACCGGATGTAGATCTGCTAGCATCCAGATTCAACGCAAAGGTGGACAGATTTGTGTCTCGCACAAGGGATCCTCTAGCTTGCGGCTCGGATGCCCTAGTGTTCCCTTGGGATCAGTTCAAGCTGATATATGCATTCCCACCGCCACAATTGTTACCGCGATTACTCCGCAGAATCAGGGTAGAAAAGAAACCAGTGATTCTGGTGGCTCCAGCGTGGCCCCGAAGGGCATGGTACGCGGAGATTGTAAAAATGTCAGTGAGGAGTCCTTGGACCCTCCCACATCGTCCGGACCTGCTGTCGCAGGGACCGATATACCACCCTTCCTTACCAGCCCTAGGTTTGACGGCCTGGCTATTGAAGCCCACATTCTGAAAAAGAGAGGGCTCTCTAATTCTGTGGTATCTACCATGATCAATGCCAGGAAGCCGGTATCCAGGCAGATCTATTATAGGATCTGGAAAGCGTACATTACGTGGTGTGAGGCCAAGAAATGGCATCCACGTAAGTACGTGATAGGGAGGATTTTGGACTTCCTACAGTGGGCTGTAGATAGGAAGCTGGCCTTGAGTACTATCAAGGGTCAGATTTCGGCCTTGTCAATATTTTTTCAAAGGCCCTTGGCTTCGCATTCACTAGTCAAAGCTTTCATACAAGGAGTGATGCGTATTAGCCCTCCGGTTAGTATTCCCATATGTCCTTGGGACTTAAACCTGGTTCTGTCAGTTCTA
The DNA here is from genome assembly GCA_029206835.1 of Rana muscosa. Classification (NCBI taxonomy): domain Eukaryota; kingdom Metazoa; phylum Chordata; class Amphibia; order Anura; family Ranidae; genus Rana; species Rana muscosa. The sequence continues at coordinate 25,003,880 of CM055121.1, forward strand.
CAGAAACAACCGTTTGAACCATTGCAACACATTTCCTTGGTTCTTCTCACCAGGAAATTGATTTTCTTAGTAGCCGTTTGTTCGGCTAAAAGAGTATCGGAATTAGCCGCCTTGTCCTGTAAGGAGCCATATCTGGTTGTCCATAAGGACAGAGTAGTATTACGTCCTCATCCAGCCTTTCTTCCTAAGGTGGTATCGAGGTTTCATTTGAACCAAGATGTGGTTCTTCCTTCTTTTTTCCCCAAACCTAGCTCGGTAGAGGAAAAGTTATTACATTCTTTGGATGTAGTAAGAGCAGTTATCTAACTTATCTAAAAGCCACTGCTCAGATTCGCAGAACGGATACTTTGTTTATTCTGCCGGAAGGCCCTAAAAAGGGTCAGGCAGCATCAAAATCCACTTTAGCCAAGTGGATTCGACAGGTCATAATACAAGCCTATGGCTTGAGAAAGAGACCGCCTCCGTTAAAAGTTAGGGCGCACTCCACAAGAGCAGTTGGAACTTCATGGGCAGTGCATCACCAGGCCTCCCTGGCTCAAGTATGTAAGGCCGCAACATGGTCTTCGGTACACACGTTTACTAGATTCTACCAGGTAGACGTTAGAAGTCAGGAGGATGTCGCCTTTGGGCGCAGTGTGTTGCAGGCCGCAAAAGATCCTCATGCCTGATGGCGCCCAGCTTATGTATCCCTCCCCTCATTTGGCATTGCTTTGGGACGTCCCATTAGTAATGACTAAGTCGCTCTGTGTCCCGTGATGTAAGAAAAAGGGATTTTTATAACAGCTTACTTGTAAAATCCTTTTCTTGGAGTACATCACGGGACACAGAGCTCCCACCCCTCTTTTTGGGACACTTATTGCTTGGCTACAAAACTGAGGTGCTCCCGGATGGGAGGGGCTTATATAGGGGAGGGTACTTCCGGTTTGGAATTGGCCAGTGCCAGCACCTGAAGGTAATCTATATAACCCATTAGTAATGACTAAGTCGCTCTGTGTCCCGTGATGTACTCCAAGAAAAGGATTTTACAGGTAAGCTGTTATAAAAATCCCTTTGTTTACTTCTGCAATCGGCTGTCATTGGCTGACAGCTGATCACGTGGTAAAGGACTCGCTGTAATTGGCCCTTTACCCCGATCACTGATCAGCCGAGTCCTAAGGACTCAGCGATCACAGAGCGCACCGCCGGGGCAGCGTGAGAACGGGAGGATGTTCATGTACGCCCTCCCGGCATTTTAAGCCCGTGCTGTAGCCGTCAAGTCGTTAAATTCCAGGTTTGCGGGTTCCAATTAAGCTGTCCATGCTGTTGAATAATCATGATTTTCAAAAACAGCCTGAGAAAAATCAAACTCTGACAGCGCATAGTTACATAGTAGGTGATGTTGAAAAAAGACAAGTCCATCAAGTCCAACCTGTGTGTGTGCTTTTATGTTAGTATTACTGTATGTTGTGGTCGTTCAGGTGCCTATCTAACAGTTTTTTTAAAATATTCGATACTCCCCGCTGAAACCACTGCCTGTGGAAAAGAATTCCACATCCTTACCGCTCTTACAGTAAAGAACCCTCTACACAGTTTAAGGTTAAACCGCTTCTCTTCTAATTTTAGAAGGGGGAAACCGGAGGGGAGACAGGGGGAGAGAAGGGGAGGCCCAGATCTAAATTACACGGTAAGGTTTCTGGCTTCTATCCATGCCGACCATATCTTGTGGAATTTTTTTGGACAGTTACGGCCCATATACAGTATGTTAACTTATACAGTGGGAGAGTGTCATTCACCATCGATCTCCATGCAGAGATCCTAGGTGGCTCAGGCGACTTCCAGTTAACTAATATGATTTTCCTGGCATAGTATGCAGTATAAAAAACAAACAGTTTGGTATGTATGTTGGTAGGCATATTATCCGTTATTCCTTGAAGGAAAATCAGGGGATCCAGCTTAAGGGGCAGTCTACGAGCTAATGTCTGCAACCACCGCCTGCCAAAATGTCTAAATTAGGGGGCACGCCCAAACCATATGAATAAAATTACCTATGTCCCCTCTGCACCTCTGACATACAGCTTCAGAAGTATGGTAAATAACAGAGTCTTTGTGGTGTGTAGTGCTCTCTGTGAAGAAATTTTAGCTGAACCAAGCGGTCTTTAGCTGCAATTACTAGAGGGACATATTGTTGGAGACTCTCGGACCAGTCTTCCTCCGTCAGGAGGAATGGTATGTCACGCTGCCAAGCGGAGAATGCCCTCCCAGCTCCCGAACTACCTGCACATGTCAGTCTCAGATATATGGGGCCTAGCGTCCTAGCTAGGTTGCAAGCAGCGAGAAGCCTTTCGATGGGACGACAAACTCAGTGTGTCTAGAAAAGGAGTCGCCCTGCACAGATCCCCATCCACCTGCAAGGGGGGCACCACAGGCATCAACATTCCAGGGCAGAGTGCAGGTGGTGCATCCTATCTGTAAACCGCCCCAGTGAGGGAAAGCAACGGTGGCAGCGGACCCTAGGGAGCCTGCTAGCAAGAAGGTGGTAGGTAACGGTTCCGGTAGCAACCACCGCACTCCCAGGCCGTGTAGTCAGTCTCGGGCCTGAGTACTAAGACAGGCAGCCACCTCCGAATAGGCAACCAGACCACCACCCCTCACAATGAGAACTATTAGCTTGGCCTCTGCTGTTGGGATAGCGTGAAGAGGGGGTGAAGCAGGTACAACAAAGATGGCGGTAAGCCCGGCCTGAGGCAAAGTGCAGGAGAGATAGGGGTGCAGGCGGACTAGGTCCGGGGTACCCGCACGTCCCTGATACAGTGTTGAAGGCAGGATATTTGAGGTGGGGTATTGACCCACTGCATGGCCTCCTCCGGCTTGGTAAAGAAGCTAGTAGTCTCCCCGTCCACCACCCGCAGACGAGCCGGGAAGAACATACTATACTTGATGTTCCTAGAGAGGAGGGATTGCTTGACCGCATCGAAAGACTTATGGAGCCTCTGGGTGTCCACAGAGAAGTCCGGGAAGAACATGAGCCGAGCCACTTCATGACGATTGGTGTCCACCTTCCGGGCCTCTCTGAGGATCAGGTCACGGTCTCTGAAGTTTAGCAGCCGAAAGATGCATGTGCGGGGACGTGTGCCGGGGGGACCGCGGGTAGGTGGCATTCTGTGAGCCCGCTCTACCACAAAGTGAGAGGAGAAGGCCGCCTGGGGGGGAAGAGCGTGCGGAGGAGGTGCTTGGTGAAGGCCGTCGTGTCCGAGCCCTACACTCCCTCGGGGAGGCCGATGATCCAGTGGTTGTTATGCATGTTTTGATTTTCGGCGTCTTCGGGTGGCCGAGTGATCACGCACCGAGTCCTCCGTGTCACCAATTTGGCGTTCTGCTTCGTCCATCCGGCCCTGGCTCTTATCATAGTCTTTCCACATTAGGCTCATCTCCAATTGCAGGGAGTCAATCTTGGACGTAAGGGCCGTCTGGCAGCCGGTAATCGTTTGCATCAGGGCTGTGAAGTTAGATTGCTCCGTGAGGCCCGGGACGGCATCAGTGGTCTGCGTCGCCATGTTGGATATTCCCGCCACGCGGGCGGCCATTCTGGTGGGTTTAGCGGGTGATTCGGTAAGCTGTTGGAATCCGAATTGATTTCTACGCCATGTCAACATCTGTCAGAAGGACCTTTAGGGAAGGATTATAGGCGCCCAGGATGTCCATACAGGATAATAGGCCTCCGTGGCTGCAGAGCTCTGCACCTAGAGGTCTGTCCCATTCTCCATCTTGGTCACGCCCCCCGCATACGACTTCTTTAAACAAAGTCAATGCTAATCATGATGAAGTCGCCCCAAAGTAGTGCAGGAACCTTTTTCTATGTCGGACCGACTTGCATCGCACCGATTAGAACGGTTCCATTGCTGTTGATGGGGCGCGACTTGACGCAGCAGTGTGAACCAGCTCTTAAGGTTTATAACCACTTTTCATTTATTTTTTTAACCATTGACAGACTTGGAACAGACTATCATTTTTTTATTTTCAGATGGCTCGGGCACAATACCGGTATACAGAATAGTCATCTAAGATAATTTTATACATGTGGTAAAGTCAAACTCTGGGGAAATCCAGGAACTCGCACATTCATAAAACAAACCAGCCATGCAATCAAAGAAGCAGCCATGTGCTCACTTAAAGCCCAACTCTGGGAAATTTGAAAATCCTCCTTTGTAGTGGAGCTGTGCCCACACTGCACAGGTTAACCGTTTATTCTATGGAAGAGCAAAAGCACTTTTACTTGCCTGATCCTCTGCTTCCCCAGCACACAGTGCTTCCCTATGCTCCTGTGGTAGACTTTGCCTCTGTATCGGCATGTGGATCAATGCAGGGCTTTGCAAGACCCTGTATTGGTCTTGATGTCGTCAGGACCTTAAACGGCTGGTCATTAGGTAAAAGATGCTGCTGAAAAAATACAAGGGCATTGGAACAAAAGTTCCAATAGAAGGGCTATGAAGTGAATCTGCTACACATGTTGTAGTGTATAAAAAGGACTTTATTGGTGAACATAATACAAAAGTAATTCAAAAGTGAGTTCCCATGGGGTATTAGAAAAAATCTCCCAGCGGGATCTCCAGATGATCTGAATCAAAAAAAATTTCAGTAAAAAGTACAACGTTGTAATTAAAATTTGTGGGTATAACGGACATGCTACTGGGCCAAACATGAAAAATAAACTCAGTAGTCCTGGATGTACTAGTACATCGCCGGTGTTAACAGGAAAATTAACCCCAATTATTTTATAATGGAAGTGGAAAGCTTCACAGGTGCTCCAATCCAGCGTGAGATATAAACATGAAGTTCAATCAAAAAAAAGAAGAACATATGATGACACAACTTCAAGTAGACAATTCAACACATAAACCTGTTTGTAATGAATCACATGAAGCAGTCCAGCAATCTCAAAAATAGTGATCCAATACAGGTGATTTGTCAATGAAGGTATAAACTTCTTAATTAGAATCTGACACAGGTTGAAGAAAGCAGGTCACTTGGACTAGGATAACTTGTGTGTTATAAGTTATCAAATACCACTATTTCCACAGGAAGCTCGTTTTGCAGACAGGAATATAAGGCAGCATTGTATAGTTTATAAATAGATACATCCGCTTACCATTCCATGACCCTGCTACCATTCACGCTCCACAGAAGGAAACTGCTAAAGCAGCGCGTCTCTTATTGCACGGAAAAGTAGTGTATACTCACGGTAGATGAAGCAGAGGCAATGCCATTCAGGGCTGCAGAGTTCAAGTCCGCTCTTTCCAGCAGGCACCGTCCTACGGACGTGAGGCAGGCATTGGACGGGTAAACGACCAAGGTGTATGGGGACCAGTGCCGGCAGATCTTGTTAGCTGCTTCGCGTACCGGGTCACGTGGTCGCATCCGTCCAGTTCACGGCGGCAAAGAGCGTGGTAGTGTGATGGTAAAAAAAAATCTCAATAAGCATGTGTAGCGGGGTGTCATATTTAGGGGGAGCATCTGAGTGGTAACTAGGCTCAGATGCACTAATTGTTAGGTTTCATGGACCATTTCTATCCCTGGGAGATAGTACTGGTGTACAGTTCCCTGGGGCCTATGAGTGGCGCTGTTGCCGTGGGCCCGGGTTGAACCGCAGTACAGGGTTGTGCCTTTTCGTGTCCCCTCTCGGCAGCAGTACGGCGGGGCAGGGAACCTGCTGTGCCGGTTGGGAGAGGGTATAAAAGGGGGCGGCCATCTTCCAGAGGGTCTTCGTTCGTCCACGCCCAGGCACCTTAGGCCTGGGTGTGTGTTGCCTCTGGGTGCCCTAGGCCCGGAGGCCTGGTCGGTTCCGCGCTCAGGCACCTTAGGCCTGGGTGCGGGTTGGTTGTCTTCGGGTGCCCTTGGCCCGTAGACAGAGTTGCTGTTCCATCCCAGACACCTTCAGTCTGGGGTGAGGAACTTTGGTGAGGGCCCGGAACCCAGCAACCTTCGGCTGGGGTCCGCTAAGGATCGAGGCTCCCAGGGATCTGCCTTGCGAGGGGACCCGTATCCAGGACGAGGAGGCCAGGGAGGTGACCCTTTCTGAAGACCCAGCGCAGAGTCGTGGTGACAGAGGGGGCCTCTGGTAACTCTCCGGAGGGATGTTCTTATCTTGAAAAGGGCTAAGTTACTCAAGGTAGGAAGTGTGGGTTCTTTATGTCACAGTGGCAGTGACTCTACGCACACCAGGTCAGTGGCAGTGACTTGCAACTATTCACCAGGTCAGTGGCAGTGACCAACCTCATGGTCCGTTGCAGGGACCGTGCGCCAAGCCTGTTCGTGCAAATCAGAATAGGAGAAACCTTGAATTCAGTTTGTGCCTGGACCTCCTCCCATCTTATCTGACCCGTGTTTGTCTCAGCCTGTCTGCTCTCAAAGAGACTATTTATTGCCCTTAAGAATAAATAAGAAGTTGGACTTTTTCAGTTGGTGTGGACAGTTGCTTACTGGGGAGAATTAAAGACTTGTTTCTGGCTACCCCAGAAACTAGGTCAGCTCTGGAGGTTTTAATCACTGGCTGCAAGCAGGCCAGAGAAAACTAACACCGCTCAACCTCCCCATCCAGGAGGGTACGGGCTTGTGGTGTGGTGTGCCTCAGTCTTTCCTGCGCAGGAGCCAACATAATAGAAAAGCAGGTAAAGGCTGGGGTGGGTGCGCTACACATTGAGTTGCACAAAAGTTATAGCGTCGATAAATTTATGGACTTTAATTATTTTTTTATTGTTTTCACTAGTAATGGCGGCGATCAGCTTTTTTTTTTTTTGCTTTTTTTAGCGGGACTGCAACAGTGCGGTGGACAAATCTGACACCCAGTGACACTTTTTGGGGACCAGTGACACCAATAAAGAAAAAATAAACTAAAAAAAAAATGCACTGTTACTGTATAAATTACACTGACAGGGAAGAGGTTAACATCGGAGGCGATTAAAGGGTTAAGTGTGCTCCTAGGGAGTGCTTTCTAACTGTGGGGGAGGGGGATGCTTTGACTGGAGAAAAACGGAGACCCTCACTCCTCCCTCACAGAATGGCGGTCTGCCTCGTTTTACATAGGCAGACTGCTGTTCTGACTCTTCTGTGAACGATCGGCGGGTCCCTGTGGCCACCGGACCCACTGATTGACTCCCGCTGCGCGCGCGCTCCAAGGCCGAGGGGAGGAATCCTGTACAGGTACGTGATTTTGCCCTTAAGGGCTGCCCTACCACAGTATATTGCAAAGAGCGGTGTCTCACAGTGAAGCCGCACCAGGACAAAACAACAGGACCTGATCAAGACTGTCAGGCACTATACTTTTTACTGATGACACTTGGTCAGCAGGATTCAGCTTTTTGTGGACATATTTTTGTATCCACCACAGCTCTTGGACCAGGAACCTGCTATATTATTGTATAGGCACTACGCCTTCTGGGTCTCCCCTGTGTTTCCTGGTGCGGCTTATGCGAGGCAACACTACCATTTTGGGCCAGTACTATGGTCCAGGTTCTAGTTTTAGCCCTCTGGTGAGGTTTTTGCGAGGCAACACTACCAATCCAGGCACGTTTTGAACTTTGGGAAGTTATCCCCATCAAATAGACAACAGTCTCACTGCGCCTGTGCCGTGTGGGTAGTGCTGGGGACTTTTTGCGCCCTCTGTGGGCCAATATGCCTATCAGGACCAGACCATCTGGACTGAGGGACCACCGCTGTCGCCCGCCAGTCTGACCTTCCAGGGAATAATTTCATTAAATCAGAACCATAGTGCTTTTTGTACTTTTTACTATTTTTTATTTTTTGCTACTACCAAGCAACATGTATGCACCCAATACATAGGATATCATTCATCACTAAAAGGTGCAGCACCCTACCCCTGAAGAAGAGGCTATACAATCAAAAGGCCTTGAAACGTTGGGTATCTGTCCCACCCTTGAGACAGAGCCGGGTCCTGTACTACATTCCTTGTTTCCCTTTTTTGTGCAATATATGATATCTGTTCCCATACGTTGTGATTGTTCCTTTTTCACTATGTACACATTGGTCACTTGGATGTGTGTTGTGCGTAGGAAGTAGCAGCCCTTCATATTATATTATTATATTTTTGTATTCAATCTTTCCAATAAATAAGTCTTTATGACAATTACTATTGTACTTCGTTACTTATAATAGAGGTTTTCAACAGTCACCCCTAAAAGTCCCACTGAGGAACCGCCCTCTTCGGAGTGCACCTTTTTTCTGTACCACAGTATGTGGTCCTTAAGCAGTTAAAGAATAAAACCTTATTAATTGTGGGATAAGCGTATTTGGTGTGTATGAGAAATTACCTGTTAAATTAACAACTTTCTGAAAAAACATAAAATTTTCGTTAATTTCTTAATTTTCCAAAAAATTGTGGCAAAAAAATTACAACTTTAAAACACTCACTGTTACTCTTACGAAATACCTTGGTCTGTCTAGCTTCTGAAAAGGGTTCAATTTTTGCTGTCCTGGCATTTTGGAACCTTAAGAAATAAGCTAATATAGCTGTCATTACATCCGTTTCCAAATATTCAACGGGTAAAATAAGTATTGAACACATTAGGGCTGGGAAAAAAATCGATTTTAATCTTGAATCGAGTTTTGAGTGCAAATCGATTCAGATTTGAAGAAAATCGATTTTTTTTAGATTTTTTATTTATTTTTTTCTTCAAAGTTTCTGTAGCAGGGCTGCAGGGGGCGTATCCGGAATGGCACTGGGCGGCGTAACCCCAATTACATCTACTCGCCTCAGCCGCCACGAGTAGATGTAATGTAACACTAACTAACCGCAAGCCGCCGTCTGCCTACCTGATCAGCGTGTCATGCAGACAGACGGCGGCCATTGCAGTGTTCAAAAGTCGCGCCTCCCGAGTCCTCGTCGTCTGTGATAGGCGGAACACCCAATTTCACAGCAGGCAGTGTTCAACCTATCACGGACATCCTCGTCTGTGTTATGAGGATGAGCGGATGATCCTTGATAGGCGGAACACTGAATGCTGGGAAATTGAGTGTTCCGCCTATCACAGACGAGGAGGAGGCACGGCTTTTGAATACTGGAATGGCCGCCTGTGTAGCAGTAAAATCCGTATCACATGAAAATCTGCATCAGGTACGGGCACAGTGATTGAAGCATGGGCACAGTGAGGCACGGGCACAGTGAAGCACGGGCACAGTGAAGCACGGGCACAGTGAGGCATTGGACACAGTGAAGCATGGGCACAGTGAAGCATAGACACAGTGAGACACGGGCACAGTGAGGCATGGGCACAGTAAGGGATGGGCACAGTTCAATTCAACGAAGAGTAACCTCAGGATTTTTTGTTGTTTTATTAGCTAAATCCAAATACAGTATTAATAATTTGGATGTTTAGCAATCTTTGTTGCACACTGCACACTGACTTTGCAGTTAGAGAAAGGGTTTGCCTTTGCAATTTTGTTTATTGATGCACTTTAATTAATATAATAAAAAAAAAAATCGAATCGTAAATCGAGTTTTTTATAAAAAAATCGCAGATTTTTTTTGGGGGGGAAATAGCCCAGCCCTAGAACACATCACCGTTTTTTCCATGTAAATATATTTTAAAAGGTGCTATTGACATGAAAATTTCACCACACGTCGGCTGATGACTGTAATGTGGGGGGCGTTTTGGACATTAAATTGGGGGGGGGGGCTGAGAAATGTAATGTGGGGGACAATGAGGACAGTAATGTGTAGGGGACTGAAGATAGTATTGTGAGGTGACTTAATGTAATGTGGAGGGGGGGATGATGACAGTAATGTGGGAGGCTATAATGTAAGTAGGGGCAGAGGACAGTAGTGTCGGGGGGGGTTGATGTCAAGGAAGTGAGAACATTACTGTGAAAGGGATGGAAGGGGGTGATGTAAAGGGGGACCTGAGGACACTTGTCAAAAGGTGATCTTGTTGTGTAGAGGGAGTTAAGATCTGTGTATTAGGTGCATGCATCATGGGTAGGTCAGCCTATTTTAGTGGGCTGCACTACCCGCAAGAAACACGGAGAAAGAAGTCCTTGACCTTTATTTTCCCCCAAAATCGTGCCGCACCAAGCCGCATGGTGCTGCAGCAACATGCGGCTTGGCACTTGCAAAAATGCGCCACGGGTATTGACCTGATATTGGGACCTTTGCTGGAAGAAAATTATACTGACCGGACCTTGGTGAATTTTAATTCAATACCCCTGAACTAGAGTATTATTCCAAAACAGATGCTGCGCTGCTACCTCTGATGCACATCACAGTTCAACAGAATATTTTCCTGGAAAAAAATTGTCATCGCTACTCGACTGTGTATATACTGCAAAAAATACAGTCCATATATATTTGGACACGGCCATCATTTTAGATTTTTCCAGGTATTTACCAAAACATGTTCAAGCTATAGTTATATAATGAATATGGGCTGAACGTGCACACTCTCAGGTTTAATTTGAGGGTATGTACATCCAAATGGGAGGAAAGGTTTAGGAATTATAGCTCGCCCCTCTTTTTCAAGAGACCAAAATTAATTGGACAATTGAATCAAAAGCTATTTCATAGCCAGGTGTGGGCTACTCCTTTGTTATTTCTTCATCAATTAAAGGTTCCACCCACTTAAAAGTCAGCAGCTACAAAAAGTGTAGCTGCTGACTTTTAATAATCAGACACTCACCTGTCCCACGGTCCAGCGATGCGGGGGCACGATGCCTCGCTTCTCTCCCTCTCCGCCGACATTCTAACTGTAGGCGCCCGGCTGTGGCTTCACAGCCGGGTGCGCACTGCGAATGTGTGAGCCGCGCTGTAAATGGCCAGGCAATCTTCTGGGACCTATGACGTGTCCCAGAAGATTACAGGGAGGGAGGGGGGAGAGGTGATCTTCCTTACGGTGCCGTGGTGCCAGGGGAGTAAATGGAAACTGGGTTCCCGCACCCCCCCCCAAGAAAGGACATGCCAAATGTGGCATGTCAGGGGGTCACCAGCACTTAAAGCTGAAGTTCAATTTTTGGGTGGAACTCCGCTTTAAGCAGGTAAAAGGTCCGGAGTTGATTCCAAGTTTGGTATTTGCATTTGGAATCGATTGCTGTGAACCTATTTCATGCATTCAAATGAGCTGTCCATTCAAGTGAAACAAGCCATTGTAAGGCTTAAAAAAGGAAACATCCATCACAGAGATAACAGCAACATTAGGAATCGCCAAATCAACCACAAGGTGCACACCATTCATAAGCCTGAAGAATAGAAAAGCCAGATTAGACTTTGACAAAAAACATCTAAAAAAGCCAGACCAGTTCTAGAAAAGCATTCTTTGGACAGATGAAACCAAGATTAATTTGTACCAGAATGACGGGAAGAAACCAGTGTGGAGAAGGCCTGGAACAGCTCATGATCCAAACCACAACTTAGTCTGTAAAACATGGTGGAGGCAGTGTGATGGCATGGGCACGCATGACTTCCAGTGGCACTGGGTCATTGGTGTTTGATGTGGCAGAAGATCGAAACAGCCGGATGACTTCTGCAATGTTAAGAGATGTACTGCCAACCCAGATTCAGCCAAATGCAGCAAAGTTGATTGGATGGTGCTTCACAGTACAGATGGACAATGATCCTAAACACACTGCAAAAGCAACCAAGGAGCCTTTGAAGGAAAAGAAGTGGGATATTCTGCAATGGCTGAGTAAATCACCTGATCTCAACCCAATTGAGCATGCATTTCTCTTGTTGAAGGCAAAACTCAAGACAGAAATACCCACAAACAAAGAACTGAAGATAGCTGCAGTTAGAGCCTGGTAAAGCTTTCGAAAGGAGGGAGCCCAGTCTTTGTTAATGTCCACAGGTTCCAGACTTCAGGCAGTCATTGCCAGTAAGGGATTCTCAACAAAATATAAAAAAATTAACATTTTATTTATGATTATATTCATTTGTCCAATATCATTTGAGCCCCTGAAAATGGGGGGACTGTATAAAAATGGTTGCAGTTCCTAAAATGTGTACTTGATATTTATGTTCAACCCCTTGAATTAAAGCTGAAAGTCTGCACTTCAAATTCATTTGGATTGTTTTCTTTTAACTTTATTCTGGTGGCATACAGAGCCAAAAGTATGAAAATTGTGCCTGTGTCCAAATATATATGGACCTAACTGTATAAATGAAACAAATAAATAGTGTTCCCTCTTCTGTGAAATATACCTATCCAAAACCGCAATATTTCAATGTTTATATTCACCAACCACTTTCTATTGTTACAACTTTAATATAGTGTCTTGAACATGTTGTTCAGCCAATCTTGTGACCAAAACTTCAGTGTGGTAAACACACTTATAAAGTGCTCCCATGCTCCACCACTGTGCTCACAGTGCTCTCACCTTGCAAGTGTGACCCAAAAATCAATTTAGGTCATATAGCACTTTATCCGTAAGGCCCCTTTCACACTGGGGCGTTGGTGGTAAAGCGCTGCTATTTTTAGCAGCGCTTTACCGTCAATTTCGCGGCGCTATTTGGCCGCTAGCGGGGAGCTTTTATCCCCCCCCCCCGCTAGCGGCCGATGAAAGGGTTAAAACCACCGGTATAGGCGTGGTGCCTATTCATTTCAATGGGTAGGAGCGGTGGAGGGAGCGGTATACACACCGCTCTTTCACCGCTCCAAAGATGCTGCTATCAGGACTTTATTTACGGTCCTGCTAGCGCACCACTCCAGTGCGAAAGCCAGTGTCCTCTTTGTCTTTGTCTTCTCCCGAGGGACCATTGAACAGGTGAGTATTAACTCTTAAAGAGGAAGTAAACCCTGAGGGGTTTTACTTCGTCTTTGTTCCCCTGTAAAGTAAAAGCATAATGGGCTAGTATGCATCGCATACTAGCCCATTATGTGGCACTTTCTTGCAAACAAAGCCTGTGTTGTCCCTGCTGGTGGCCGCATCCATCTTCACCCCCCTTTTTTTCCGGGCCGCGGACTCCTGCTCTGTGACTGGCCGGAGTCGCGTGAAGTCACTCCTGCGAATGTGTGTGAGAGCTGTCAGTCACGACACTTGCGAGTGAAGAAACGGCACGGAGGTCCATTTCCTCCACAGCGCATGCGCCAATGACATCATCTCTGTACAGTGAGAGGGGAGAGATCGGATGCAGCAGCGCTGTGGGCTGGATGTGTAGTGTCCACAGCGCTGCTCAGTGACATTTGCAGCCTCATCCAGCAATCCATTCATCCATACTCGGCAATCCCACCATCCATACTCGGCAATCCCACCATCCATGCTCGGCAATCCCACCATCCATGCTCGGCAATCCCACCATCCATGCTCGGCAATCCCACCATCCATGCTCGGCAATCCCACCATCCATGCTCGGCAATCCCACCATCCATGCTCGGCAATCCCACCATCCATGCTCGGCAATCCCACCATCCATGCTCGGCAATCCCACCATCCATGCTCTGGAATCCCACCATCCATGCTCTGGAATCCCACCATCCATGCTCTGGAATCCCACCATCCATGCTCTGGAATCCCACCATCCATGCTCTGGAATCCCACCATCCATGCTCTGGAATCCCACCATCCATGCTCTGGAATCCCACCATCCATGCTCTGGAATCCCACCATCCATGCTCGGGAATCCCTCCATCCATGCTCGGGAATCCCACCATCCATGCTCCGCCATCCCACCTCCATGCTCAGCCATCCATACTCAGCCATACTTGGTGATACTCAGTTGTACCCAGCCATACTCGGCGATACCCGGCCTATCTCAGCGATACCCGGCCTATCTCGGCAATACCCGGCCTATCTCGGCGATACCCGGCCTATCTATGTGGCCAGGCTGTGAAAGTCTCACATGTGGTATCGCCGTACTCAGGAGTAGGAGAATCTCTTTTGGGGTGTCATTTTTGGTATGTACATGCTATGTGTTAGAAATATTGTATAAATGGACAACTTTGTGTTAAAAAAAAAAAAAAAAAGCGTTTTAATTTCCTTTTCCACATTTTCCAAAAATTTGTAGAAAAAAATGACATGTTTAACCACATCAATACTGGGCACTTTAGCCCCCTTCCTTCCCAGACCAATTTTCAGCTTTCAGCGCTCTCGCATTTTCAATGACAATTGCACGGTCATGCTACACTGTACCCAAATGAATTTTTTATCATTTTGTTCACACAAATAGAGCTTTCTTTTGGTGGTATTTATTCATGATTATGTTTTAAATTTTTTGCGATATAAGCGAAAAAAGAGCAGAAATTTGAAAAATAAATATATTTTCGTCTTTCTATTTTAAAAAAAATCCAATAAAATTGAATTTTGTCATAAATTTAGGCCAAAATGTATTCTACTACATGTTTTTGGTAAAAAAAAATCAGTTAAGTGTATAATAATTGGTTTGTGTGATCACGGACATATGTACGCAAATGATCATGTACAGATGTGCGCAGGTGATCACGGACATATGTGTGCAAATGATCATTGGGACATATGATTTTACTGTCACATATGTGGGGGACAGGTGTTTTTATTATGTGGGGACGTGTGTGTGTGTGTGTGTGTGTGTGGACATGTATTTTGGGGACATGTTTGTTTACTTTATGTGTGGGGACACTAGGCTGGTGATCAGTGAGTAAAAAGCTGAAAAAAACAGCTCATACTCACTGATCACCAGCCAGCTGCAGCGATCCACTCTTCTCTCCTCACTGACGACTTCTGTGTGAGGAGAGGAGAGCTGATTGCCTAGCAACCGGCTCTCTGTTTACATCACATGACGGCTGTGATTGGACAGGGGTCATGTGATCAGGAGGGCCAATCACAGAGCCCTCCTGCCGAATCGAGATGCGCCGTGTCCGGGTGACACTAGTGCATCGGGATCGCACCGCTGCGCGGGAACGCGCGCGCGATCCCCCTCCTTCTGAGGGACGTTCCTGAAAAAATGTCTGAACGCATCGGTCAGACGGCCACCTTCTCCACCGCTCCTTCTTTGACTGACTGAAGCCTCAGCAACACGTTGTCCAGGACCAGGAATTTGTAACCTCCCAGTCTCTGGGAACGCGTTGCACAGACCTTTCTGCAAGGCCTCCCGAAGATGCTTCATCCTCTGCTCCCTCTGCAACGGCAAGATGAGGTCCGCAACCTTACCCTTGTAACGTGGATCAAGGAGGGTTGCCAGCCAGTATTGATCCCTCTCCTTGATCGCACGAATACGAGGATCCTTTCTCAGGCTTTGCAGGATCAGGGAGGCCATGCAGCGTAGGTTTGCTGAGGCATTTGGTCCGGAGTCCTCTGGGTCACTCAGGACGACATGATCCGCAGCCACCTCCTCCCAGCCACGTACAAGTCCATGGGTGTCTTGGGACTGTAATTGATCCCTTGAAGACTGCTGCTGATGCTGAGTGCTAGGCTCCATCTCCATGCTGTCACAATCCTCCTCCTCCTCCTCCTTCCTCGTCCTCTTCCTGTGTGATAGGCGGGCCAGCAGGAACACTGTCTGGATAAAGGGGGCCTTGAGAGGTAAGGAAGTCCTCCTCCCTCTGTTCTGCCTCAAGTGCCCTGTCCATTATTCCACGCGTGTTCTCCAACAGGTGGACAAGAGGGACAAGTGTCACTGATGCATGCGCTGTCACTGCTCACCATCCTCGTGGCCTCCTCAAATGGTGCCAGGACAGTGCATGCATCCCTGATCATGGCCCACTGGCGTGGGGAAAAAATCCAAGCTCCCGTGACCCTGTCCTGGTGCCATATTGCAACAGTTACTCATTGATGGCCCTCTGCTGCGTGTGCTGCAGCATGGCCAACGTAGAGTTCCACCTGGTGGGCATGTCACAGATTAGGCGATTCTTGGGCAGGTTGTAATCCTTTTGCAGGTCAGCCAGCCGAGCACTGGCATTATATGACCGGCGGAAATGCCCACAGAGTTTCCTGGCCTGCTTCAGGACCCCCTGTAAGCCCCGGTACCTGCCCAAGAACCGCTGCACCACCAAGTTAAGGACGTGAGCCAAACCGGGCACATGGGTCAGTTGTCCCTGTCAGAGGGCGGAGAGGAGGTTGGTGCCATTGTCGCAAACCACCTTTCCTGGCTTAAGCTGGCGTGGTGTCAACCACCTCTGAGCCTGCCCCTGCAGAGCTGACAGAATCTCTGCCCCAGTGTGGCTCCTGTCCCCCAAGCACACCAGCTCAAGCACCGCATGGCATCTTTCTTTTTCGTACATCACGGGACACAGAGCGACTTAGTCATTACTAATGGGTTATATAGATTACCTTCAGGTGTTGGCACTGGCCAATTCCAAACCGGAAGTACCCTCCCCTATATAAGCCCCTCCCATCCGGGAGCACCTCAGTTTTTTGCCAGTGTCTAAGGTGTTGGCCAAAGAGTAACATGTGTTTTCACTGGGCTTGCGTACAGGTTCTTTTGGGCCTTAGTAAGCTGTTCCGGATCCCACCAAAAAAGCTTCATAGCTAAACGGTCGGTACCCGGGCCTTGCAGCAGAAGAGCAAGGTTTTGCCTGTAATGCCTCTCTTAGGAGGGCTGGACCCTGGGATCCAGAGCTCTGGTCATACCCACGACCAAGATGTTGTCTGTGCAGGGTGCTATACAGGTCCAGGGGAGTGGAATCCTTGGGAACCCGGTCCCTGAAGGTTTAATTACAATGCCTGCCGTGATAGGTGAAGTTTGGACTTCTGTGGACCAAACAAAGTCCTGCGGCGGGGATCAGGTAAGTGGGGGCCCCCAGGAACTTGGTTCTATTGGGGGACCCCCAAGCCTAATTTGTCTTTCTGTCTGTTACCTAACGGTATTCCCGCTAAATATCTGTGTTTGCCTGTAACTACTGAAAATGTAAAATTTTTATAGTAGTCAAGAAAAAAAAAAAAAAAAAAGGGGACCGCGGTACCTGTGTTAAACCACTAGAGGCCGCTGTAGTCCATTTTTCTTGTCATGTGGATCTTTGGTTTTTTCAAGTCAAAAGATCCAGGCAGTTGGTAAGTTTCTCTGTGGGAATCCACTTCCTCTGCCCTGTTGCTGCGCTCATCCACCGCACAGGCCCTCCGGCAAAAAGGGCCCTGGCTCCTAGTCCCTGTTTGATTTCGAAAAGGGCGCCAATGGCGCACGGGCGCGTGCACGCGCCTCCTATGAAAAAAAAGGGGCGGGGCGGGTGGATGACGCTCGATGCGCGCCGCGGCGCTTCTGCGCATGTGCAGGCGTCCCAGCATGGTTAAAAGACACAGTACAAGTGTCAGCTGGATGCAAACAGAGCTAGCAACAAACAGTGGCACACAGAGGCGATTGATGCAGGCATCCCCATAGAAAGGCACTTTAGTGGACACCAGCTGGTATATAGCAGCAACTGTGTTAGACTATTACCAGCAAAAATTGGTGTATGACGACGGGAATACCTCAGCTTTGTGCTTAAAGGATATGTCGTCCAGACGCTCCGGAAATAGGTCTTCCAGGAAGCCAAAGGGGTCTCCATCGGGCTCTGAGGATATTGGGCATGCTTGTACTGCACCAATCTCCCCTGAGAATTCAGAGGTCAGTAGCCGTAGAAACCCTGCAGGAATGCCTGGTGCTGCGGCTGTCCCCAGTCCACCTGCTCCTGTATATATAACAGAGGAGGTTTTATCCTCAACTCTGGGAGGATTGGAAGAGAGATTAACAGCATTGATCGCTGCTTCCCTGTCACAGGAAAAGCGCGTCCGATCTCCGTCTCCTCCTTCAGAGTGCCTGTTAGTGGAGGAACAGCCCCACACAGAGATCGACCTACCTGAAGGGGATCAGGATGAGGTTGATTCAGTTATGGAGGAATCAACAGTGGAAGAACCTTTCTCAGCATCTCAGGCTGAAAGATTATGGGTTCAGTCTCTGACTAACATGGTCCGATCAGCATTTAAAATGCCTCTGGCGGAACCACCATCCACTACGGTTTCCTCGCTGGGGTCGCTAAAAGCTCCCCAGGCTGTCTGTTCCTTCCCAATCCACCCTTTATTAGAGGGGCTTATTTACCAGGATTGGGAGCATCCTGATAAAATATTTGCTCCCCCCAAGAGATTTCCGGTGATCTATCCCATGGAGGATAAGTTCATAAAAAATGGAGGGTCCCTACAGTGGACGCAGCCATCTCTTCTGTTAACAAATCACTGACATGTCCAGTAGATAATGTTCCAATGTTCAAAGACCCAATAGATAAAAAATTGGAGTCTTTACTAAAATCTGCTTTCTCTACAGCAAGCATGGTGACACAACCTGCGGTAGCAGCGATTGGAGTCTGCCAAGCAGTGAAAGATCAGTTGAAACAAGTCTTAAGGGACTTACCAGATCAGCAGGCTCTTGCCCTAGCTGACCTGCCTAGAGCCTTGTGTTTTGCGGTGGACGCCATAAAGGATACAATCCAACAGGCCTCCCGCTTTACGCTGTCTATAGTACATATGCGTAGGCTTCTGTGGCTCAAAAACTGGTCTGCTGAAGCTCCCTGTAAAAAACTGCTGGTTAGCTTCCCATTTCATGGAGAACGCTTATTTGGAGAAGATCTGGACAAATATATCCAGAAAATTTCTGCCGGTAAAAGTTCACTCTTACCGGTTAAGAACAAGGGTAGAAGTCCTTCTTTTAAGAGGCCTACTTCTCCAGTCCCGGGCACATCGGCTGTGAAGCAGTTCCGACGGCCTCCGCGGTCAAATTTAGGGGGCAGAAATCAGGGACAATCACAGGGTAACAAGAAGCCCTGGATCAAGAGAGGTACAAAACCTCCCCCCAAGGCATGAAGCGTTGCCCCCACTCAATCGGGTGGGGGGAAGACTTCAGTTGTTCACAGAGACCTGGCGGGACACCATCAGAGACAGATGGGTGCTCTCCGCAGTAAGTCTGGGATACAAGCTGGAGTTAAAAGGCACTCCTCCTGCCCAATTTATGAGGTCAAACGTGCCAAGAGATCCCCAGAAGAGAGGATCCCTCCTTCTGGCACTAGAACAACTATTGCTCCAAGGTGTAATCATGAAGGTTCCCCTGGAAGAAAGCGGATTCGGGTTTTACTCGAACCTTTTCACAGTCCCCAAACCAAATGGGGACATAAGGCCCATATTAAATCTAAAAGGGCTAAACAAGTTCCTAAATATCAGGACTTTTCGGATGGAGTCGATCCGATCGGTGGCCACCGCCCTACAAGGGCAGGAATGGTTAGCCTCGATCGACATAAAGGATGCTTATCTGCATATTCCCATCTTTCCGGCCCACCAGAAATTTCTACGCTTTGCAGTAGAAGGGCGCCATTTTCAGTTCAGAGCCTTACCTTTCGGTCTGGCCACAGCACCACGAGTGTTCACAAAAATTCTGGCCCCATTATTGGCCAATCTAAGAACACAGGGTGTAACGATAATGGCATATCTAGACGACCTGCTACTAATAGACCACTCAGTGGAAAAGCTGGAAGTAGCTATTCACAAGACAATCAAGTATCTGGAATATCACGGTTGGATTATCAACTGGGACAAGTCAGCTCTAAGACCAGTCAAAAGTCTGGAATACTTAGGGCTAAGGCTGGATTCAAATCAGAGAAAGATTTTCTTACCTCCAGAGAAGGTGTCGTCTTTAAAAGATTTGACCCACTTAGTGGGTACAAAAAGAAAACCATCCATACGCCTCTGCATGAGGCTGCTGGGAAAAATGGTGGCTTCATTCGAAGCGGTACCCTACGGTCAATTCCATTCAAGGAATTTGCAAAGGGCCATACTGTCAGCCTGGAACAAAAAAGTTCAGGCTTTAGACTTACCAATGTCCCTGTCCCCTTCCGTTCGCAAGAGCCTCCATTGGTGGTTGGTGCCCCAGAATCTGGGAAAAGGGAAACCCTTCAGTCCGGTTTCTTGGAAGGTAGTCACTACAGATGCCAGCCTCATAGGCTGGGGGGCAGTACTGGAGCAATGGTCTCTCCAGGGCAAGTGGTCAGAAGCAGAAAAGGCCCTGCCCATCAATCTCTTAGAGATACGAGCAGCCCGGTATGCCCTAGTAGCATGGACATCCAAACTCCAAGGGTCCCCTGTCAGAATTCAATCAGACAATGCCACAGCAGTGGCATATATCAATCACCAGGGTGGCACCAGGAGTCGTGCAGCCCAGAGGGAAGCAAATTGCATCCTGGAGTGGGCAGAAAAATATGTCCCAGCCATATCCGCGGTTTTCATCCCAGGAGTGGAAAATTGGAGAGCGGACTTTTTAAGTCGCCAACAATTATGCCCGGGGGAATGGTCTCTTCACCCCGAGGTTTTCCAGGCAATATGCCAGCGGTGGGGAACACCGGATGTAGATCTGCTAGCATCCAGATTCAACGCAAAGGTGGACAGATTTGTGTCTCGCACAAGGGATCCTCTAGCTTGCGGCTCGGATGCCCTAGTGTTCCCTTGGGATCAGTTCAAGCTGATATATGCATTCCCACCGCCACAATTGTTACCGCGATTACTCCGCAGAATCAGGGTAGAAAAGAAACCAGTGATTCTGGTGGCTCCAGCGTGGCCCCGAAGGGCATGGTACGCGGAGATTGTAAAAATGTCAGTGAGGAATCCTTGGACCCTCCCACATCGTCCGGACCTGCTGTCGCAGGGACCGATATATCACCCTTCCTTACCAGCCCTAGGTTTGACGGCCTGGCTATTGAAGCCCACATTCTGAAAAAGAGAGGGCTCTCTAATTCTGTGGTATCTACCATGATCAATGCCAGGAAGCCGGTATCCAGGCAGATCTATTATAGGATCTGGAAAGCGTACATTAAGTGGTGTGAGGCCAAGAAATGGCATCCACGTAAGTACGTGATAGGGAGGATTTTGGACTTCCTACAGTGGGCTGTAGATAGGAAGCTGGCCTTGAGTACTATCAAGGGTCAGATTTCGGCCTTGTCAATATTTTTTCAAAGGCCCTTGGCTTCGCATTCACTAGTCAAAGCTTTCATACAAGGAGTGATGCGTATTAGCCCTCCGGTTAGTATTCCCATATGTCCTTGGGACTTAAACCTGGTTCTGTCAGTTCTACAGAAACAACCGTTTGAACCATTGCAACACATTTCCTTGGTTCTTCTCACCAGGAAATTGATTTTCTTAGTAGCCGTTTGTTCGGCTAAAAGAGTATCGGAATTAGCCGCCTTGTCCTGTAAGGAGCCATATCTGGTTGTCCATAAGGACAGAGTAGTATTACGTCCTCATCCAGCCTTTCTTCCTAAGGTGGTATCGAGGTTTCATTTGAACCAAGATGTGGTTCTTCCTTCTTTTTTCCCCAAACCTAGCTCGGTAGAGGAAAAGTTATTACATTCCTTGGATGTAGTAAGAGCAGTTAAAGCTTATCTAAAAGCCACTGCTCAGATTCGCAGAACGGATACTTTGTTTATTCTGCCGGAAGGCCCTAAAAAGGGTCAGGCAGCATCAAAATCCACTTTAGCCAAGTGGATTCGACAGGTCATAATACAAGCCTATGGCTTGAGAAAGAGACCGCCTCCGTTCAAAGTTAGGGCGCACTCCACAAGAGCAGTTGGAACTTCATGGGCAGTGCATCACCAGGCCTCCCTGGCTCAAGTATGTAAGGCTGCAACATGGTCTTCGGTACACACGTTTACTAGATTCTACCAGGTAGACGTTAGAAGTCAGGAGGATGTCGCCTTTGGGCGCAGTGTGTTGCAGGCCGCAAAAGATCCTCATGCCTGATGGCGCCCAGCTTATGTATCCCTCCCGTCATTTGGCATTGCTTTGGGACATCCCATTAGTAATGACTAAGTCGCTCTGTGTCCCGTGATGTACGAAAAAGAAAAAGGGATTTTTATAACAGCTTACCTGTAAAATCCTTTTCTTGGAGTACATCACGGGACACAGAGCTCCCACCCCTCTTTTTGGGACACTTATTGCTTGGCTACAAAACTGAGGTGCTCCCGGATGGGAGGGGCTTATATAGGGGAGGGTACTTCCGGTTTGGAATTGGCCAGTGCCAACACCTGAAGGTAATCTATATAACCCATTAGTAATGACTAAGTCGCTCTGTGTCCCGTGATGTACTCCAAGAAAAGGATTTTACAGGTAAGCTGTTATAAAATCCCTTTTTTTGCCTGCGTACTTGCGTAGCCCCTTGAACGCCTACGGAGCACCGCTGGTTCCGAGGACAAAGCACAGGTAGAGGCCATGGAGGAAGAAGAAGAGGAGGGGGTAGAGGAGAGAGGTGTGTCAGAATCACCAGTAGTAACATTTTGGAGGCGTGGTGGCGAAACAACCTCCAACACTACTGCACCTTGTCCTGCATCCTTCCCAGCTGCCAGCAGAGTCACCCAATGCACCGTGAAAGATGGGTAACGTCCCTGTCCATGCCTGCTGGACCATGAGTCAGCGGTATTATGCACCTTACCGCTGACCGCCCTGTCCAGCGAGGCCAAGACATTGCCTTCCACATGCCGGTAGAGAGCCGGAATCGCCTTCCGTGAGAAAGTGGTGCTTGGGAACCTGCCACTGAGGAACCGCACATTCCACAAACTCACGGAAGGGGACAGAGTCTACCAACTGAAAAGGCAGCAGTTGAAGTGCTAGCAATTTAGCCAAGCTAGCATTCAACCGCTGGGCATGTGGATGGCTGGAAGCGAACTTCTTTCAGCGGTGCAGCAGCTGGGGCAGGGAAATTTGCCTGGTACAATCTGACGTCGGTGTACCAATAGCAGATTACCCGCAAGTACTTTGCTGTGACACACCTAATTCTACACCTTCATTCCTCTCAGTGCAGGTTTCAGAGAGGACTGAAGGTATAGTGGGGTTGGAGATCCCAGCTGATGAGGAGCAAGGAGAGGTCTGCTTTGTTCTTTGGTGTGGGTCTTTTAGGTACGCTTGCCAACGAACTGCATGGCAGGTCGAAATATGTCTGTTCAAGCATGTGATGCCCAAGCGGCTGATGTTTTGGCCGCACGAGATACGCTTCAGACATATGTTGCAAATGACAACGATGCGATCTGCTGCACACGTCTGAAAAAAAGGCCCACACCAAAGATCTTTTGGAATAACGCGCAGAGACAGCAGCGCCCTGCACATGCGGAGCTCTGTGGTGTGATGCAGTCGGTGTGCTGCCCTTAAGCTGGCCCCTGGAGGGCATTCTGCCTCATTGGAGATGTGCCTCCTCCTCCTCTCTCCTATCAGGCTCCCACATGGAGTCAGTGACCTCATCATCCCCTCCCTCCTCATCACTGGAGCAAATCTGGCAGTATGCTGCAGCTGGGAGAACATGACTGCCAGATAGCTGTCCTTGTTGGGCACCCCCTCTCTCTGGGCTCACATTACTACCCCCTCTCTCTGGGCTCACGTTACTGACTTCCTCTAGCTGGATTCCATCATCGGAGCCTTCAAAACGCTGTGCATCTTCCTGAAACATGTATCCAACACTGTGGTCAAACAGTTCGGGGGACTCCTCAGGAGGACATGGTGGGGCGAGGAAAGGAGTGACTGATGCCATTGAGCCGAGGGAAGAGGCCGCTTAGGAAGCTGCTTTGCCAGAGTACCCTGAGCCTGGGTGAGAGAGGATAAGGAGGATGAGGACGGCTTGGTCATCCACTCTATCAAGTCTTGGGCATGTTGCGGCTCAACATGGCCAGCTGCCGAAAAGGACAAGCGTGTCCCACGGCCACGTGCTGATGAGGGTGCACCATGTCCACGACCAGCACTGTTGCCTCTAGACACAGAGCCTGCTTGCCCTCTTTTATCGCCTCATGACTGTCTGCCTCTCCTTGTTTGCCTTCCAGACATACTAATGGCCTGCAGTTAGATGTAGCTGCACAAAGGTGGGATGTATGTATATGTGTATGTATATTAGGGGTGCCGAATTTAATCGCTGCATCGCGATTCGGGTGTCCCCGATGCGGCATCGATGCAGGCGACCCTAATAATCGTTGTCTAGCCCGGCCCATTACGGCCCATTACGGCGTTACCCCCATTACATCTACTCGCCGCAGCCGCCGCGAGTAGTTGTAATGTAAAACTAACAAACTGCAAGCCGCCGTCTGCCTACCTGAACAGCGTGTCATGCAGACAGACGGCGGCCATTGCAGTTTTCAAAAGCCGCGCCTCCCGAGTCCTCGTCGCCTGTGATAGGCGGAACACAATTTCCGAGCAGACAGTGTTCCGCCTATCACGGACATCCTCTCATCCTCGTCTGTGTTATGAGGATGAGAGGATGTCCGTGATAGCCGGAACACTGAATGCTGGGAAATTGAGTGTTCCGCCTATCACAGACGACGAGGACTCGGGAGGCGCGGCTTTTGAATACTGTGGAATGGCCGCCGGGCTGCCGCCGATCAGGTAGGGGCATTGAAGCACGGACACAGTGAGGCATTGGGCACAGTGAGACATGGGGCACAGTGAGAGGCGTTGGGCACAGTGAGAGGCGTTGGGCACAGTGAGAGGCGTTGGGCACAGTGAAGCATGTTTAGTAGATTTTAAATTAACAGCAATATAAACCAAATCTACAAAAGGAAAATATTTTATATGCAAAATTAAAGGCTAAGTTCACCTTTTCGGGCAAAATTTCAATTTTCATAATAAGGGAAAGTGTTTTCTAATGTAATTTCTGATCTCTGATCATCTCCTGTAGCATGTCCGCAGTCTCTGATCATCTCCTTTAGTATTTTGGGGGGAGAGCCTGGAGCTCCTTTAAGTTGTCTGCTGTGTTTAGACTTTGCTACATGCAGGAAGTGTTGTGTTTTTTTTGTTTTTTTTTCTTTAAGAACAGAATAAAAAAAAATGGAGTACTTAAATTATTTTTTTTATGAAAACCATACGCACTTGCGCTGTAATCGTGATGTTGAATCGAATCATTGACATGATAATCGTAATTGAATTGTGAGGCCAGTGAAGATGCGCACCCCTAATGTATATGTGTGTGTGTGTGTGTGTGTGTGTATATATATATATATATATATATATATATATTGTGAGGGGATTAACTCGGTAGCGGGTGTGTGTGACCCCCTGGATGGGCTCCCCACACAAAAACAGGCCCAGCAGACGGAGGTTGTGGTTTTCAAGATCAAAAGGTGCGGTTTATTTCTCTATTTACAGTGACAAAAACACAGCAAAGCAAAAAGAAACATAAACAAAATAAATCCTGGTCAGCTTGACCTCTGACTAAACATGCAGGTTTCCCTAACTAACAACTGGGATCAGCCTGGTGCTGTCCTAGTCCCTAAGTCCCTGGTTTAGTAAGTGTCCAAACAAATAGCCACACAGGCTTTGTCTCACCGCACAGGGGTTCACTCTCCCTAGACAGTCCACACAGGTCTGGTTCCAGGCATGAGCAAACACCTAATGAAGCTGGGAGTTTTTATAGAGGCCTTAAACGAGCTGACAAGCTTCAGCTGGTCTCATCAACTCCCTGCCTGCACGACGCCCAGCACTCTCCCTAGAGGTATGAATCATCCATGAGCCCACTAGCCTCAGCTGGGCTTCATCAACTCTCTCCCTAGTTGTATAAGTCGGCATAAAGCCTGAATCTGGGAGAAATATACCTACCCCCCTGGATGCAACCAGGTGACTTTACCTTCCTGCTGTCACATACCCCCCCTCTTGTTTTAACCTTGGGGTTGGAACACCACCAATCAGGCATTCATGTACTCGAGACAAAGCATCCACATTCCCCATTTGAACGCCAGGGCGATGCTTTACTGTGAAGTTGAATTCCTGTAGGGCCAGGAACCACCTATTTACTCTTCTATTTGTCTCCTTGTTTTGAGCCATCCACTTTAACGGAGCGTGATCCGTAACCATGTCAAAGTGCCTACCTAGCAGATAGTACCGAAGGGAATCTAGAGCCCACTTCACCGCTAAACACTCCTTTTCAACGGTGGCGTAATTTACCTCATGGGACTTCAACTTCCTGCTGAGGTAAATGACTGGGTGCTCTTCCCCGTTCCAGACCTGGGACAATACTGCTCCTAACCCCACATCTGACGCATCACTTTGTACGACAAAGTCTTTAGAGAAGTCGGGTGAGTACAACACTGGCTGGCTACATAAGGCTTGTTTCAAGAATTGGAATGCTGCCTCAGCCTCGGGGGTCCATTTAATCATGACCGACCCTTTCCCTTTCGTCAGGTTGGTTAGGGGCACAGCCTTAGAAGCAAAGTGGGGAATGAAGCGCCGATAATAACCCGCGATTCCCAGAAAGGCTCGTACCTGCTTCTTGCTGTTGGGACGTGGCCAACTCTGGATGGCCTCGACTTTGTTGAGTTGGGGTTTTATTACTCCCCTGCCAATGGTGTACCCAAGATATTTGGCCTCCTCCTGCCCAATGGTACACTTCTTGGGGTTAGCCGTAAACCCCGCTTCCCGGATAGAGTCTAGGACTGCTTGCACTTTTGGCAGATGTGAGGCCCAATCTGTGCTATGGACAATTACGTCATCCAGGTAAGCCGCAGCATACTTCCGATGGGGCCTCAGTATCTGGTCCATTTTCCGCTGGAATGTGGCCGGCGCATTCTGTAACCCGAACGGCATTCTCTTATATTGGAACGCCCCGTCTGGGGTTACAAATGCGGTTTTCTCTTTGGCCGACTTGGCCAGGGGAATTTGCCAATACCCTTTTGTGAGGTCAAGAGTCGTCATGTATCGGGCTGTTCCCAGCCGGTCGATCAACTCATCTATACGTGGCATGGGGTAGGTGTCAAATTTTGTAACTTTGTTCAACTGACGAAAATCGTTACAAAATCGCCAGCTCCCATCCGGTTTAGGCACCAACACAATGGGACTAGACCAATCACTTTGGGACTCCTCTATCACCCCTAAGTTCAGCATTTTCTGTACTTCCTCCCGTATTGCCTCCCGTCGGGCCTCTGGGATCCGATAGGGTTTTAACTTCACCCTTTCACCGGGCGGGGTAATAATATCATGCTCTACCCCAGATGTTTGTCCCGGCAGCTCAGAGAACACCTCCTTGTTGCGAAGCACAAACTCCTTAACCTCCTGTTGTTGGGGTTGTGACAAGGTGGCTGCTATTCCAACCTCCGGAATCACGCAACCAGTTTGAGCTGGTGACCAAGTTTCTGCGACTAGGGACTCTCTATCCCTCCAGGCTTTCAACAGATTAACGTGATAGATCTGTTCGGGCTTTCGCCTTCCTGGTTGTCTGACCTTGTAATTCACTTCGCTCACTTTTTCCATTATCTCGTAGGGGCCTTGCCATTTGGCAAGGAATTTACTTTCAACCGTAGGGACAAGTACCAATATCCTATCCCCCGGGGAAAAGGTACGGGTCTTGGCTCCACGGTTGTACACTCTCTGCTGTGCCAACTGCGCTTGGGCCAAATGTTCCTTCACGATGGGCATTACCTGTGCAATTCGATCTTGCATCAGGGCGACATGCTTAATCACACTCCTGTGGGGAGAACTCTCACTTTCCCAAGTTTCCTTGGCAATATCCAACAGCCCTCTTGGGTGTCTCCCATACAGTAACTCAAAGGGGGAGAATCCCGTAGAGGATTGGGGCACCTCCCTAATAGCAAACATCAAATAAGGAAGTAGACATTCCCAATCCTTTCCATCTCTATCCACCACTTTCTTCAACATTTGTTTTAGGGTTTTGTTGAATCTTTCAACCAGCCCATCGGTTTGGGGGTGATACACAGACGTGCGCAATTGCGTCACTTTGAACAATTTACACAGCTCTTTCATAACCCGGGACATAAAGGGTGTACCTTGGTCCGTAAGCAGTTCTTTACAAATACCCACCCGGCTAAAAACAAGAGATAGCTCTTTGGCTATGGTTTTGGCCGAGGTATTTCGGAGAGGGATCGCTTCTGGATAACGGGTGGCATAGTCCATTATAACTAATATGTACTGGTGCCCCCTAGCGGACTTGATTATAGGACCTACCAAATCCATTGCGATCCTCTCAAACGGGACCTCAATGATGGGTAGAGGGACCAGCGGGCTATGGAAATGTGGCATCGGGGCCGACCTCTGACACACAGGGCAGGAGGAACAATAATTTTCTATGTCCTTCATCACCCCAGGCCAATAGAATCTCTGTAATACCCTCTCTCGGGTTTTCTCTGTCCCCAGATGACCTCCAAGAATGTGCCCATGGGCCAACTCCAACACCAACTTCCTGTAAGGTTTGGGCACCACAAGCTGCTCAACGGTTTCTTCTGCCCTTTTTGCCACCCGATACAGTAGGTCCTTCTCTACGCTGAAGTATGGGTAAGTGCAGGTATTATCTGGGTTCACTAACTCGCCATCTATTTCCACTACGTTTTCCCGTGCCTTTATTAGGGCGGGGTCTTTTAACTGTTCTGTGGCAAAATTTTCCCTGTGAACCTCAAGATCAGAAAACTCCACAGACGGTAGGTTTTCGTCTGAGGAGGTGGGCTCCTCTCCAGTTACTTGAGTCTCGCCTGCCAATACTGACAAGGGAAATTCTGGAGAGTCCTCACCACTCTCAGAGGAGTTCTGGCTATCACCTTCCTGGTACATAGGGGCACCAGTGGGGGGCTCAGGATCATCCCACAGTTCCCAGAACTTCGGAAAATCCCTTCCCACAATGGCATCATGCGGTAATTGAGATACTAACCCCACTGGATGAGAGAGGGTACCTTTGGGGGTCTTGAAACACACTGTAGTCACTGGATACTCTCGGGTGTCCCCATGCACACAAATAACAGCTACCTTGCTATTCCCAGAGACCTCTGTTTTAACTAATTCAGCCTTTATCAGGGTCACAAGGCTACCTGAATCCAGTAATACCACAACATTTCTACCATTAATACACATTTTGCATAAATGTTTCTCAGTTCCCCGAATGGCAGTGCATGCGACTGTCGCACACAGCGTTTGACGTCTGTCCGTCAGAAAGTCACTCTGCATGGGTTCCTCCACAACCGGGCAATTTGCTGCAATATGTCCCGTTTGCCGGCAGCGGTAGCAAACAATCCTTTTGGCTGCCTCTTGAGCCCCCGACTTCCCAGGCTGTTCTCGCCAAACCCTGGGCAGAGCTCCCACCCTCTCACTCTCTCCACCCTCACCCCTTGGAATCATCTTATCCGCCCCTGGGGATGGTCTGGTCTTAGGGTGGAAAGTCCGAGAGTCTCTGGAAGAGGCCGTCAGGTTCTCTGCAGCCAAGTATCTCTCTACACGATCCACAAGTTTACCGGCCGTTTCTGGGTCTCCATGGCTTACCCACTTTTGAATGGCGGTAGGAAGAGCTCTCAAGAAACGATCCATCACAACACGTTCCACAATCTCCGGTGCGGACAAAGTCTCTGGCTGTAGCCACTTCCTGCTCAGGTGAATGAGATCATACATTTGAGACCTGGGGGGTTTTCCAAGCTGGAAAGTCCAGTTATGCACACGCTGAGCCCGGACAGCCAGGGTGACACCCAGCCTTGCCAATATTTCAGCTTTTAGCATCCCATAGTCTTTTGCTTGGTCAGGCTCTAGGTCATAGTAAGCTTTCTGCGATTCACCAGTTAACAGAGGAGCCACCAGTCCAGCCCACTGCTCCTCAGGCCACTTTTCTCTTTCAGCAGTCCTTTCAAATGTGGTCAAAAATACCTCTGGATCATCCTCTCCAGTCATTTTTGTCAATAAACGACTCACCCCAAAGGACGCGGTATTAGTGGGACGGCTTTCCTCACTGGTCTGCGGACATTGCTGCATTACTGCTTCCATCTGTTGTTGTAGTCTCTGCTCTTGCTTCTGCAACAGGTCTATGAAGCGGGCCTCAGATTGCTGCTGGGCTTGTTGCTGGGCTGCGAAGCTCTTTTGCAAACCTGCATTTGTCTGCTGTTGATTGGCATTTGCTAGAGCCAGCTGTTTCAGTATCTCCTCCATGCTGGCTTAAAAAATAACTGCCACTGGTTCTCCACCAACTGTGAGGGGATTAACTCGGTAGCGGGTGTGTGTGACCCCCTGGATGGGCTCCCCACACAAAAACAGGCCCAGCAGACGGAGGTTGTGGTTTTCAAGATCAAAAGGTGCGGTTTATTTCTCTATTTACAGTGACAAAAACACAGCAAAGCAAAAAGAAACCTAAAATAAATCCTGGTCAGCTTGACCTCTGACTAAACATGCAGGTTTCCCTAACTAACAACTGGGATCAGCCTGGTGCTGTCCTAGTCCCTAAGTCCCTGGTTTAGTAAATGTCCAAACAAATAGCCACACAGGCTTTGTCTCACCGCACAGGGGTTCACTCTCCCTAGACAGTCCACACAGGTCTGGTTCCAGGCATGAGCAAACACCTAATGAAGCTGGGAGTTTTTATAGAGGCCTTAAACGAGCTGACAAGCTTCAGCTGGTCTCATCAACTCCCTGCCTGCACGACGCCCAGCACTCTCCCTAGAGGTATGAATCATCCATGAGCCCACTAGCCTCAGCTGGGCTTCATCAACTCTCTCCCTAGTTGTATAAGTCGGCATAAAGCCTGAATCTGGGAGAAATATACCTACCCCCCTGGATGCAACCAGGTGACTTTACCTTCCTGCTGTCACAATATATATATATATATATATATATATATATATATATATTTCTTTCTCGTACATCACGGGACACAGAGCGACATAGGCATTACTAATGGGTTATATAGATACCGTCAGGTGCTGGCACTGGCAACTTCCAAAACCGGAAGTACCCTCCCCTATATAAGCCCCTCCCATCCGGGAGCACCTCAGTTTTTTGCCAGTGTCTAAGGTGTTGGCCAAGAAGAAACATGTGTTTTTCACTGAGCTTGCGTACAGGTTCTTTTGGGCCTCAGTAAGCTATTCCGGATCCGACCAAAAAAGCTTCATAGCTAAACGGTCGGTACCCGGGCCTTGCAGAGAAGAGCAAGGTTTTGCCTGTAATGCTTCTCTTAGGAGAGCTGGACCCTGGGATCCAGAGCTCTGGTCATACCCACGACCAAGATGTTTTCTGTGCAGGGTGCTATACAGGTCCAGGGGAGTGGAATCCTTGGGAACCCGGTCCCTGAAGGTTTGATTACAATGCCTGCCGTGATAGGTGAAGTTTGGGCTTCTGTGGACCAAACAAAGTCCTGCGGCGAGGAAAAGGTAAGTGGGGGACCTCAGGAACTTGGTTTTATTGAGGGACCCCCAAGCCTATTTTGTCTTTCTGCCTGTTACCTAAGGTATTCCCGCTAATATTCTGTGTATGCCTGTTACTACTGAGAAAATTTAAAAATTTTAATAGTAGGCAAGAAAAAAAAAAAAATGTAAGACCGCGGTACCTGTGTTAGACACTAGAGGCCGCTATGGTTCTTTTTCTTGTAATGTGGATTTTTTTCTTCCAGAATCAAATCCAGGCAGTTGGTATGTTCTCTGCTGGGAAGCTGTCTCCTCTGCCCTGTTGCTGCGCTCATCCATCCCCGGGCCCTGCGGCAAAGGGGGCCCTGGCTCCCATCTAGCTCCTTATTGTTTTTAAAAAAGGGCGCCGAAGGCGCACGTGCGCGTGCGCGTGCACGCGCCTCTATTCATAGAGGCGATCTGAAAAAAGGGGCGGAGCGGGTGGATGACGCTCAGGTGTGCGCCGCGGCGCTACTGCGCATGTGCGGGCGTCCAGCGTGTTTTAAAGCACATTATAGCTGGCTATTGAATGCACAGACAGAGCTAGCAACAGATAAAGGCACACAGAGGCGGTTGATGCAGGCATCCCCTAGAAAGGCACTTTAGTAGACACCAACTGTGATATAGCAGCAATTGTGCTAGACTATTCTCAGTAAAAGTGGTGTATTACGGCTGGAATACCTCAGCTTTAGGCTTAAGAATATGCCGTCCAGAAGCTCCGGAACTGAATCTTCCAGGAAGCAAAGGGGGTCTCATCGGGCTCTGAGGTGGGCATGCTTCTGCTGCACCAGTCTCCCCTGAAGTTCAGAGGTAAGTGACCATAGAGACCCCGCAGGGGTACTTGGTACTGTGGCTGTCCTCAGTCACCTGCTCCTGTGTATGTAACAGAGGAGGTTTTTTCTCAGCTCTGGGAGGATTAGAGAGAGATTGTCAACATTGATCGCTGCCTCCCTGTCAGGGAAAGCACGCCGATCTCCGTCTCCTCCTTCAGAGTGCCTGTTAGCAGAGCAACAGTCCCATACAGGGATCGACCTGCCTGAAGGGGATCAGGATGAGGTTGATTCTGTTATAGAGGAATCAACAGTGGAGGAACCTTTCTCAGCAGCTCAAGCTGAAAGATTATGGGTTCAGTCTCTGACTAACATGGTCCGATCGGCATTAAAAATGCACCTTGCGGAACCATCAACCACTACTGTATCCTCGTTGGGGTCGCTAGAAGCCCCAGACTGTCTGTTCTTTTCCACTTCACCCTTTTACTGAAAGGGCTTATTTACCAGGATTGGGAACGTCCTGAGAAAATATTATTCCCCCAAGAGATTTCCGGTGGTCTATCCCATGGAGGATAAGTTCATCAAAAAAAAAAAAAAAAAGGAAGGTCCCTACAGTGGACGCAGCCATCTCTTGTATGTATAAATCACTGACATGTCCAGTGGATAATGTCCAAATGTTCAAGAACCCAATAGATAAAAGATTGGAGTCCTTATGAAAGTCTGCTTCTTTCTACAGCAAGCTTGGTGACACAACCAGCAGTAGCAGCTATTGGGGTCTGCTAAGCAGTGAAGGATCAGTTAAAACAGGTCTTGAGGGACTTGACAGATCAGCAGGCCTTGCCCTAGCTGATCTACCTAGAGCCTTAGGCTTTGCGGTTGACGCCATAAAGGATTCAGTCCATCAGGCCTCCCGCCTTACGCTGTCTAGAGTACATATGCGTAGGCTTCTATGGCTCAAAAACTGGTCTGCTGAAGCTCCCTGTAAGGAATGGCTGGTTAGCGTCCCATTTCATGGTGAACGCTTATTCAGGGAAAACCTGGACAAATATATCCAGAAAATTTCCAGCGGTAAAAATACGCTCTTGCCGGTTAAAAACAGAGTTAGAGGTCCCTCTTTAAGAGGCCTGCTTCTCCAGTCCCTGGGGCATCGGCTGTGTAACAGTTCCGACGGCCTCCTCGGTCAATTCCCGGGGGTAAAAAACAGGGACAATAGCAGGGTAATGAGAAACCCTGGGTCAGGGGAGGTACAAAACCTCCCCCAAAGTTAAATTCATTGAAGGGTTGCCCCCACTCAGTCGGGTGGGGGGAGGACTCCAGTTGTTCACAAGAGACCTGGCGGGACGCGATCAAGACAGATAGGTGCTCTCCGCAGTATGTTGGGGATACAGATTGGAGTAAAGAGACTCTCCTCCTTCCCATTTTTGAGGTCAAACGTGCCAAGGGATCCCCGGAAGAGAGAGTCCCTCCTGTTGGCACTAGAACAACTATTGCTCCAAGGAGTAATTATGGAGGTTCCCCTGGAAGAATGAGGGTTCGGGTTTTACTCAAACCTCTCTACAGTCCCGAAGCAAACGCGGACGGGAGGCCCATATTAATTCTAAAAGGGCTATACAAATTCCTGTATATCAGGACTTTCCGATGAAGTCGATCCGATCGGTGGCCACTGCCCTACAAGGGGAGGATTGGTTAGCCGCGATCGACATCAAAGATGCTTATCTGCACATTCCCATCTTTTCAGTCTACCAAAAGTTTCTACGCTTTGCAGTAGAAGGGCGCCATTTTCAGTTCAGAGCCTTACCCTTCGGTTTGGCCACAGCACCACGAGTGTTTACAAAAATTCTGGCCCCATTATTGGCCAATCTAAGAACACGAGGTGTAACGATAATGGCATATCTAGACGACTTGTTGCTGATAGACCACTCAGTGGAAAAACTAGAAGTGGTTGTTCACGAGACAATCAAGTATCTGGAATATCACGGTTGGATTATCAACCGAGACAAGTCAGCCCTAAAACCAGTCAAAAGTCTGGAATACTTGGGGCTAAGGCTGGATTCAGACCAGAGAAAAATTTTCTTGCCTCAAGAAAAGGGGTCGTCTTTGAGGGATCTGATCCACTTAGTGGGTTCAAAAAGACAGCCATCCATACGCCTGTGCATGAGGCTGCTGGGAAAAATGGTGGCATCATTCGAAGCAGTACCCTACGGTCAATTCCATTCAAGGAATTTGCAAAGGGCCATACTGTCAGCCTGGAACAAAAAAGTTCAGGCTCTGGACTTACCAATGTCCTTGTCCCCTTCCGTTCGCAAGAGCCTCCGCTGGTGGTTGGTTCCCCAGAATCTGGAAAGAGGGAAATCCTTCAGTCCGATTTCCTGGAAGGTGGTCACTACAGATGCCAGCCTTATAGGCTGGGGAGCAGTACTGGAGCAATGGTCTCTCCAGGGCAGATGGTCGGATGCAGAAAAGGCCCTGCCCATCAATCTCTTAGAGATACGAGCAGCCCGGTATGCCCTAGTAGCATGGACATCCAAACTCCAAGGGTCCCCTGTCAGAATTCAATCAGACAATGCCACGGCAGTGGCATATATCAATCATCAGGGGGCACCAGGAGTCGTGCAGCCCAGAGGGAAGTAAATTACATCCTGAGATGGGCAGAAAGATATGTCCCAGCCATATCTGCGGTATTCATTCCAGGAGTGGAGAATTGGAAGGCGGACTTTCTAAGTCGCCAACAATTATGCCCAGGGGAATGGTCCCTTCATCCCGAGGTTTTCCGGACAATATGTCAGCGGTGGGGAACACCGGATGTAGATCTGCTAGCATCCAGATTCAATACAAAAGTGGACAGGTTTGTCTCTTGGACAAGGGATCCCCTAGCTTGCGGCTCGGATGCCCTAGTGTTCCCTTGGGATCAGTTCAAGCTGATATATGCATTCCCACCGCCACAATTGTTACCTCGATTACTCTGCAGAATCAGGGTAGAAAAGAAACCAGTGATTCTGGTGGCTCCAGCGTGGCCCCGAAGAGCATGGTACGCGGAGATTGTAAAGATGTCTGTGGGGAGTCCTTGGACCCTCCCACATCGTCCGGACCTGCTTTCGCAAGGACCGATATACCACCATTCCTTACCAGCCCTAGGTTTGACGGCCTGGCTATTGAAGCCCACATTCTAAAAAAGAGAGGGCTCTCTAATGCTGTGGTATCTACCATGATCAATGCCAGGAAGCCGGTATCCAGGCAGATCTACTATAGAATCTGGAAGGCGTACATCGCCTGGTGTGAGGCCAAGAAATGGCATCCACGTAAATACGTAATAGGTAGGATTCTGGACTTCCTACAATGGGCTGTAGATAGGAAGCTTGCCTTGAGTACTATCAAGGGTCAGATTTCGGCCTTGTCAATATTTTTTCAAAGGCCCTTGGCTTCGCATTCACTAGTCAAAGCCTTTATACAAGGAGTGATGCGTATTAGTCCTCCGGTTAATATTCCCATATGTCCATGGGATCTAAACTTGGTTCTGTCGGTTCTACAGAAACAACCATTTGAACAATTACAGCATATTTCCCTGGTTCTTCTTACCAGGAAATTGATTTTTCTAGTAGCCATTTGTTCGGCTAAAAGAGTGTCGGAATTAGCAGCTATGTCCTGTAAGGAGCCATATCTGGTTATCCATAAGGATAGAGTAGTGTTACGCCCTCATCCAGCCTTTCTTCCTAAGGTGGTATTGAGGTTTCATTTGAACCAAGATGTGGTTCTTCCTTCTTTTTTCCCCAAACCTACTTCGGTAGAGGAAAAGTTATTGCATTCTTTGGATGTAGTAAGAGCAGTTAAAGCTTATCTAAAAGCCACTGCTCAGATTCGCAGAACGGATACTTTGTTTATTCTGCCGGAAGGCCCCAGAAAGGGTCAGGCAGCGTCAAAATCTACTTTAGCCAAGTGGATTCGACAGGTCATAATACAAGCCTATGGCTTGAGAAGGAGACCGCCTCCGTTCAAAGTTAGAGCGCACTCCACGAGAGCAGTTGGAACTTCATGGGCAGTGCATCACCAGGCCTCCCTGGCTCAAATCTGTAAGGCCGCAACATGGTCTTCAGTTCACACGTTTACTAGGTTCTACCAGGTGGATGTTAGAAGTCAGGAGGATGTCGCCTTTGGGCGCGGTGTGTTGCAGGCCGCAAAAGATCCTCATGTCTGATAGCGCTCAGCTTATATATGGTGTATCCCCCCCCTCATTGGGCATTGCTTTAGGACATCCCATTAGTAATGATTATGTCGCTCTGTGTCCCGTGATGTACGAGAAAGAAAATAGGATTTTTATAACAGCTTACCTGTAAAATCCTTTTCTTGGAGTACATCACGGGACACAGAGCTCCCGCCCCTCTTTGGGGACACTTATTGCTTTGCTACAAAACTGAGGTGCTCCCGGATGGGAGGGGCTTATATAGGGGAGGGTACTTCCGGTTTTGGAAGTTGCCAGTGCCAGCACCTGACGGTATCTATATAACCCATTAGTAATGACTATGTCGCTCTGTGTCCCGTGATGTACTCCAAGAAAAGGATTTTACAGGTAAGCTGTTATAAAAATCCTATAATAGTGTATAATCTGTACTGATTATAATGCAGCTGAACACTGTGCAGAGGACACAGTACACTAACTGAAAATACTTGTAGCTCTCTGCCTGTGGTTTTATTATGAGAAGACCACAAATTGTATTCAGGTTCCTTTTAAGTGAACGCTGTGCAAAGGACAGAAGTACTGCAGTACACTAAATGAAATTAATGCAGCTCCCTGCCTGTGGTTTTATTATGAGAACACCACTAACTGTATACAGGTAAGCTTTAGGTGAATGCTATGCAAAGCACACAGTACACTAAGTGAAACACTGACTGCAGCTAGCACAATCGCCTGCCTGTCACAGTATAGAGAATAACAGGAAAGGATCTAGCTAAACTGAATACAGTATATAAATTATATATACAGCATATCCTCTACACACTGTAACTGCAGCTAACTGACTCGCCTGCCTGCTCTATCTAACTCAATATAAATGACACTGTGTCTCTCTCTCTTTCTGTAAGCTCTCTCTTTAACCAACACCGCAACACACTACACAAGGCCACCACAGAGGCGGCCTTATATAGGGTGGGGCGTGTCCTAAACCCCCTGAGACATCCGTTTTTTGCGCGCTGTGATTGGACAAAGCATGAGGTTCATAGTGCATGCTTGGCCAATCATCAGCTAGCAATGCACTGCGATGCCGCAGTGAATTATGGGCCGTGACGCTCCACTCGAATTTGTTGCGAACGGCTCATAATGTTCGCAATTCGGCAAACGGTCGAACAGACGGTGTTCGAGTCGAACATGGGTTCGACTCGAACTCGAAGCTCATCCCTATTGCCTGACTAATTGTCATTCAAAATGTGAGAGCACCAAAATCTGAAAATTGGTCTGGTTAGGAAGGGGGTTTAATTGCCCAGTGATCAAGTGGTTAAATTCAAGGCATGCTTCTGGTGATAACTCGAGGTTGCCAGGGTGCTTGTATCGGCTCTTATTTTAAGTTTCAAGCCCTTGAATAGCTGGTGTCATAGCTGGCCACATGTACAGTACAATGGCAACTGCAGATTAAACAGTGGCTAAGATGGTACCTTCCTTGGCTGAAAAGATAAGAGGGTTTTGTCCTGCTTTAAAACAGGGCCGATCAGTACCCTTTTTTTTTTAAAGAAAAAAACAACAAAAAAAACGTGCCTATACTTACCTGCTGTGTGTAATTGTTTTCACAGGGCAGCCCTGATCCTCTTCTTCTGAGGTCCCCCGCCGGCTCTCCAAGCCCCTCCACCTAATCGGATGCACCCACGGAAAGCCGATTTCTTTGTGTAGGCTCGCTCCTGAGTCTATTGACACAGACAGCGGGACCGTCTCACTAGATTTGATTGAAAGCAGCGGGAGCCAATGCCTCCTGCTGCTATCAATCTGTCTAATGAGGGAGATAGACAGCGTCTGGAGCCACTGCGCTTGTGCACATCCCTGGATAGGGCTCAGGTAAGAAAATGGGGGTCGAGGGGGTATCTGCAGAACAGAAGGTTCTTCACCTTAATGCACAGAATACATTAAGGTGAAAAACCTTGAGCCTTTACAAGCACTTCAAAGTGATTGTAAAGGCAGAAGTTTTTTTATCTTAAAGTTTTTTTTCCACCCAAAAATGGAACTTCCCCTTTTTGGAATCCCCCCCACCCCCCCACCGGTGTCACATTTGGCACCTTTAAGGGGGGAGGAGTGCGCAGATACCTGTTTAATACAGGTATTTGCGCCCACTTCCTGGCATAGATCACTGCGGTGACCTACGCCACGTCCGGCGCCTACTCTGCCCCCCGCTGTCTTCTGGGACACACAGGTCCAGACAGCAGGGACCAGTGAGGACGCGCAGCTCGACTCGCGCATGCGCGGTAGGGAACCTTGCGGCTTCACTTCCTAATTCGCTTACTGAAGATGGCGGCGGCAGCATCCGAGAGCCAACGGACAGATCGCGGGCGCCCTGGACAGGTAAGTGTCCCTATATTAAAAGTATAGTATTTGTAACTGCTGACTTTTTTAATATTTTTTATTTTTTTTGCAGAACACCGCTTTTAATGCATTATATGCATTAAGATAAAAAACCTTCTGTTTGCAGCAGCCCCGTTTGGCTCCGCTAATACTTACCTGAGGTCCATCTAGATCCAGCGATGTTGTAGGAGTGTGTCTGCTGCCCGGGACTCCCCTCCTCATTGGCTGAGACAGCAGCGTGGCGCCATTGGCTCCCGCTGCTGTCAGTCAGTCAGCCAGCCAATGAGGAGAGAGAGGGGAACGGGCCACGACTCCGTGTCTAAATGGACACAGGAAGCTGTAGCTTGGCTCGCGTGCCCCCATAGCAAGCTGTTTGTTGTGGGGGCACTCAACAGGAGGAAGGGGCCAGGAGCGCCGAAGAGAGTCCCGAGAAGAGGAGCATCTGGGCTGCTCTGTGCAAATCCACTACACAGGGAAGGGGAGTATGACATGTTTGTTATTTTTAACTTAAAGATAAAATGACTTTAGTACCACTTTAAGATCATGGAGTGGCCTAGCCAGTCTCCAGACCATAATCCTGTAGAAAATTTATAGAGGGAGCTACAACTTTGAGTTGCCAAGCAACAGCCAAGAAACCTTTAAGGATTTAGAGAAGATCTGTAAAGAAGAGTAGACCAGATTCCCTCCTGATATGTGTGCAAACCTGGAAACCAACTACAAGAAATGTCTTACCTCTGTGCTTGCCAACAAGGGTTTCTCCACCAAGTACAAAGTCATGTTTTGCTTGGGGATGAAATACTAATTTCGCTCACTGAACTGGAACTCAATTTATAACATTTATATCATATGTTTTTCTGGAAAAGTGGTATGTAATTGAATAAGAAATATTGTCAAATATGGCCAGGGGATCCATGATTTCTGGTCATAAAAGGGTTAACAGTAACAACTAAGTAGGTAATTGTTTGACAAATAATGATAAAAAATGTTGCCACTTTTTTTTTTTCTTTCTCGTACATCACGGGACACAGAGCGGCATAGTCATTACTATGTGGGTTATATAGTTTACCTTCAGGTGCTGGCACTGGCAACTTCCAAACCGGAAGTACCCTCCCCTATATAAGCCCCTCCAATCCGGGAGCACCTCAGTTTTTTGCCAGTATCTAAGGTGTTGGCCAAGAAGTAACATGTGTTTTTCACTGAGCTTGCGTACAGGTTCTTTTGGGCCTCAGTAAGCTATTCCGGATCCGACCAAAAAAGCTTCATAGCTAAACGGTCGGTACCCGGGCCTTGCAGAGAAGAGCAAGGTTTTGCCTGTAATGCTTCTCTTAGGAGGGCTGGACCCTGGGATCCAGAGCTCTGGTCATACCCACGACCAAGATGTTTTCTGTGCAGGGTGCTATACAGGTCCAGGGGAGTGGAATCCTTGGGAACCCGGTCCCTGAAGGTTTAATTACAATGCCTGCCGTGAGAGTTGAAGTTTGGGCTTCTGTGGACCAAACAGAGTCCTGCGGCGGGAAAAAGGTAAGTGGGGGCCCCTCAGGAACTTGGTTCTATTGAGGGGACCCCCAAGCCTAATATGTCTTTCTGCCTGTTACCTAACGGTATTCCCGCTAAATATCTGTGCATGCCTGTAACTACTAAAAAATTTCATAATTTTAAGAGTGGTCAAGGAAAAAAAAAAAAAAAAGGTTAAACCGCGGTACCTGTGTTAAACCACTAGAGGCCGCTGTGGAACGTTGTTTTCTTGTCATGTGGATTTTTTCTTTCCAAGTCAAAATCCAGGCAGATGGTGAGTTCTCTGGATGGGAAACTGTTTCCTCTGCCATGTTGCAATGCTCGTCCATCCCCTGGCCCTGTGGCAAACAGGGCCCTGGCTTCTGTCCCTAGTTCCTTTCAAAAAAGAGCGCCGAAGGCGCACGTGCCCGTGCGCGTGCACGCGCCTCTATTTATAGAGGTGAGCTGGAAAAAGGGGCGGAGCTTGGTGGATGACGCTCTGTGCGCGCCGCAGCGCTTCTGCGCATGTGCGGGTGTCCCAGCATGATAAAAAGCACAATTAGGTGTTGTCAGCTGGTTATGGAAGGCAGAAACAGAGCTGGCAACATTTAGAAAGGCATACAGCAGGCGGTTGATGCAGGCATCCCCATAGAAAGGCACATTAGTAGACACCAACTGTTTATATAGCAGCAATTGTGCTAGACTATTGTCAGTAAGTGGTGTATTTCGGCTGGAATACCTCAGCTTTGGGCTTAGGAATATGCCGTCTAAAGTCTCCGGGACTAAGAATCCCAGGAAGCATAGGGGGTCTCCATCGGGCTCTGAGGATCTTGGGCATGCTTCGGCTGCACCAATCTCCCCTGAAAAATCAGAGGTTAGTGACCGTAGAGCACCCTCAGGAGTACCTGGTACTGTGGCTGTCCTCAGTTCACCTGCTCCTGTGTATATAACAGCGGAGGTTTTTTCCTCAGCTCTGGGAGGACTGGAAGAGAGATTGACAACATTGATCGCTGCTTCCCTGTCAGAGGGAAAGCGCGCCCGATCTCCGTCTCCTCCCTCAAAGTACCTGTTAGCAGAGCAACAGTCCCATACAGGGATCGACCTACCTGAAGGGGATCAGGATGAGGTTGATTCTGTTGTAGAGGAATCAACAGTGGAAGAGCCATTCTCAGCATCACATGCTGAAAGATTATGGGTTCAGTCCCTGACTAACATGGTCCGATCAGCATTTAAAATGCCCCTTGCGGAGCCATCATCCACTTCTGTCTCCTCGTTGGGGTCGCTAAAAGCTCCCCAGACTGTTTGTTCCTTTCCAATCCATCCTTTACTGGAAGGGCTCATTTACCAGGATTGGGAACATCCTGATAAAATATTTACTCCCCCCAAGAGATTTCCGGTGGTCTATCCCATGGAGGATAAGTTCATCAAAAAATGGAGGGTCCCTACAGTGGACGCAGCCATCTCTTGTGTGAATAAATCACTGACATGTCCAGTAGATAATGTCCAAATGTTCAAGGACCCAATAGATAAAAAATTGGAGTCCTTATTAAAATCTGCTTTCTCTACAGCAGGCTTGGTGACACAACCAGCAGTGGCAGCTATTGGGGTCTGCCAAGCAGTGAAGGATCAGTTGAAACAGGTCTTAAGGGACTTGCCAGATCAGCAGGCTCTTGCCCTAGCTGATCTACCTAGAGCCTTATGCTTTGCGGTTGACGCTATAAAGGATTCAATCCATCAGGCCTTACGCTGTCTGTAGTACATATGCGCAGGCTTCTATGGCTCAAAAACTCGTCTGCTAAAGCTCCCTGTAAAAAATTGCTGGTCAGCTTCCCATTTCATGGTGAACGCTTATTCGGGGAAGACCTGGACAAATATATCCAGAAAATTTCCAGCGGTAAAAGTACACTCTTGCCGGTTAAAAACAGAGTTAGAGGTCCCTCTTTTAAGAGGCCTGCTTCTCCAGTCCCTAGGACATCGGCTGTGAAACAGTTCCGACGGCCTCCTCGGTCAAATCCCGGGGGTAAAAATCAGGGACAATCGCAGGGTAACAAGAAACCCTGGGTCAGGAGAGGTACAAAACCTCCCCCAAAGTCAAATGCATGAAGGGTTGCCCCCACTCAATCGGGTGGGGGGAAGACTTCAGTTGTTCGCAGAGACCTGGCGGGACACGATCAGAGACAGATGGGTGCTCTCCGCAGTAAGTCTGGGATACAAATTGGAGTTAGACTCTCCTCCTTCCCATTTTATAAGGTCAAACGTGCCAAGGGATCCCCGGAAGAGAGGATCCCTCCTGTTGGCACTAGAACAACTATTGCTCCAAGGAGTAATTATGGAGGTTCCCCTGGAAGAATGGGGGTTCGGGTTTTACTCAAACCTCTTTACAGTCCCGAAGCCAAACGGGGACGTGAGGCCCATATTAAATCTAAAAGGGCTAAACAAATTCCTACATATCAGGACTTTCCGGATGGAGTCGATCCGATCGGT
Organism: Rana muscosa; assembly: GCA_029206835.1. Lineage (NCBI taxonomy): Eukaryota > Metazoa > Chordata > Amphibia > Anura > Ranidae > Rana > Rana muscosa. Next base: position 25,046,173 of record CM055121.1, read on the forward strand.
GGCCACTGCCCTACAAGGGGAGGAATGGTTAGCCTCGATCGACATCAAAGATGCTTATTTGCACATTCCCATCTTTCCAGTCCACCAAAAATTTCTACGCTTTGCAGTAGAAGGGCGCCATTTTCAGTTCAGAGCCTTACCCTTCGGTCTGGCCACAGCACCACGAGTGTTCACAAAAATTCTGGCCCCATTATTGGCCAATCTAAGAACACGAGGTGTAACGATAATGGCATATCTAGACGACTTGTTGCTGATAGACCACTCAGTGGAAAAACTAGAAGTGGTTGTTCACGAGACTATCAAGTATCTGGAATCTCACGGTTGGATTATCAACCGAGACAAGTCAGCCCTAAAACCAGTCAAAAGTCTGGAATACTTGGGGCTAAGGCTGGATTCAGACCAGAGAAAAATTTTCTTGCCTCAAGAAAAGGTGTCGTCTTTGAGAGATTTGATCCACCTAGTGGGTACAAAAAGACAGCCATCCATACGCCTGTGCATGAGGCTGCTGGGAAAAATGGTGGCATCATTCGAAGCAGTACCCTACGGTCAATTCCATTCAAGGAATTTGCAAAGGGCCATACTGTCAGCCTGGAACAATAAAGTTCAGGCCCTAGACTTACCAATGTCCTTGTCCCCTTCCGTGCGCAAGAGCCTCCGTTGGTGGTTGGTTCCCCAGAATCTGGAAAAAGGGAAATCCTTCAGTCCGATTTCTTGGAAGGTGGTCACTACAGATGCCAGCCTTATAGGCTGGGGAGCAGTACTGGAGCAATGGTCTCTCCAGGGCAGGTGGTCGGATGCAGAAAAGGCCCTGCCCATCAATCTCTTAGAGATACGAGCAGCCCGGTATGCCCTAGTAGCATGGACATCCAAACTCCAAGGGGCCCCTGTCAGAATTCAATCAGACAATGCCACGGCAGTGGCATATATCAATCATCAGGGTGGCACCAGGAGTCGTGCAGCCCAGAGGGAAGTGAATTGCATCCTGAAATGGGCAGAAAGATATGTCCCAGCCATATCCGCAGTATTCATTCCAGGAGTGGAGAATTGGAAGGCGGACTTTCTAAGTCGCCAACAATTATGCCCAGGGGCATGGTCCCTTCACCCCGAGGTTTTCCGGACAATATGTCAGCGGTGGGGAACACCGGATGTAGATCTGCTAGCATCCAGATTCAACGCAAAGGTGGACAGGTTTGTCTCTCGGACAAGGGATCCCCTAGCTTGCGGCTCGGATGCCCTAGTGTTCCCTTGGGATCAGTTCAAGCTGATATATGCATTTCCACCGCCACAATTGTTACCTCGATTACTCCGCAGAATCAGGGTAGAAAAGAAACCAGTGATTCTGGTGGCTCCAGCGTGGCCCCGAAGAGCATGGTACGCAGAGATTGTAAAAATGTCTGTGGGAAGTCCTTGGACCCTCCCACATCGTCCGGACCTGCTTTCGCAAGGACCGATATACCACCCTTCCTTACCAGCCCTAGGTTTGACGGCCTGGCTATTGAAGCCCACATTCTAAAAAAGAGAGGTCTCTCTAATCCTGTGGTATCTACCATGATCAATGCCAGGAAGCCGGTATCCAGGCAGATCTACTATAGAATCTGGAAGGCGTACATCGCCTGGTGTGAGGCCAAGAAATGGCATCCACGTAAGTACGTAATAGGTAGGATTTTGGACTTCCTACAGTGGGCTGTAGATAGGAAGCTTGCCTTGAGTACTATCAAGGGTCAGATTTCGGCCTTGTCAATATTTTTTCAAAGGCCCTTGGCTTCGCATTCACTAGTCAAAGCCTTTATACAAGGAGTGATGCGTATTAGCCCTCCGGTTAATATTCCCATATGTCCATTGGACTTAAACCTGGTTCTGTCGGTTCTACAGAAGCAACCATTTGAACCATTACAGCACATTTCCTTGGTTCTTCTCACCAGGAAATTGATTTTTCTAGTAGCCATTTGTTCGGCTAAAAGAGTGTCGGAATTAGCCGCTATGTCCTGTAAAGAGCCATATCTGGTTATCCATAAGGACAGAGTAGTGTTACGTCCTCATCCAGCCTTTCTTCCTAAGGTGGTATCGAGGTTTCATTTGAACCAAGATGTGGTTCTTCCTTCCTTTTTTCCCCAAACCTAGTTCGGTAGAGGAAAAGTTATTACATTCTTTGGAAGTAGTAAGAGCAGTTAAAGCTTATCTAAAAGCCACTGCTCAGATTCGCAGAACGCATACTTTGTTTATTCTGCCGGAAGGCCCCAGAAAGGGTCAGGCAGCGTCAAAATCTACTTTAGCCAAGTGGATTCGACAGGTCATTATGCAAGCCTATGGCTTGAGAAGGAGACCGCCTCCGTTCAAAGTTAGGGCGCACTCCACGAGAGCAGTTGGAACTTCATGGGCAGTGCATCACCAGGCCTCCCTGGCTCAAATCTGTAAGGCCGCAACATGGTCTTCAGTACACACGTTTACTAGGTTCTACCAGGTGGACGTTAGAAGTCAGGAGGATGTCGCCTTTGGGCGCAGTGTGTTGCAGGCCGCAAAAGATCCTCATGTCTGATAGCGCTCAGCTTATGTATGGTGTATCCCCCCCTCATTGGGCATTGCTTTGGGACGTCCCACATAGTAATGACTATGCCGCTCTGTGTCCCGTGATGTACGAGAAAGAAAATAGGATTTTTATAACAGCTTACCTGTAAAATCCTTTTCTTGGAGTACATCACGGGACACAGAGCTCCCACCCCTCTTTTGGGGACACTTATTGCTTTGCTACAAAACTGAGGTGCTCCCGGATGGGAGGGGCTTATATAGGGGAGGGTACTTCCGGTTTGGAAGTTGACAGTGCCAGCACCTGAAGGTAAACTATATAACCCACATAGTAATGACTATGCCGCTCTGTGTCCCGTGATGTACTCCAAGAAAAGGATTTTACAGGTAAGCTGTTATAAAAATCCTATTTTTTTTTTTTTTTATTGAATAGGGCCATTAGATGGAATGTGTCAGGATGGACATTTGGGATGGAATGATGGGGAATAATGGGACTGTGATGTCATATGTGGGCAGGGTAACCGGGTGGCATCACCCAGTGACCACGCCCCATGCCTTTATAAGTCGCTGCGCACCGCACACACGGCATTACAGCGGGAGGCATCGTCGTGTCAACATCGAAGAAGAGAAGAGGGAAGAAGACTACAGAGAAGACCGGGCCGCCGCTAGCAAAAGAGCTGAAAGAAGATAGCGGAGGCGCCTGGCAGAAGGAAGAAGGCACCGGAGAGCGGGAGAAGAACCAGAGAGCGGGAGAAGAACCAGAGAGCGCAGAGACGACACCGGAGAGCAGAAGAGACACCCGAAGTCGGAAGAAGACCCCCGGAGCTGCCTAATTACTTTAAAAACCTGTGTAGTGTGTTTTTTATTGACATTTTTTTTCCACCAGGTGAATGGGTAGGGGTACGATGTACCCCTACTCATTCACATAGGGCGGGGGCCAGGGATTTGTGGGCCCCCTTATTAAAGGGGGCTCCCGGATTCTAATAAGCCCCCCGCCCGCAGACCCCGACAACCAACGGCCAGGGTTGTCGGGTAGAGGCCCTTGTCCTCCTCAACATGGGGGCAAGGTGCTTTGGGGTGGGGGGGCGCAAGGCTTGTCCCCACCCCCTTTCCTGACCGGCCGGGCTGCGTGCTCGGATAAGGGTCTGGTGTGGAATTTTGGGGGCCCCCCACGCCATTTTCCGGCGTAGGGGTTCCGCTTAAAATCCATACCAGACCTAAGGGCCTGGTATGCTCCTGGGGGGGGACCCATGCCGGTTTTTTATTTAAAATTTGGCGTGGAGTTCCCCCTCATGATTCATACGTACTGTGTACAGAACACAACACATCTGCGAATCAGATGCGTTCCCATAGAACATAATGGGCAGACAATTCGCACCGCAATGCCTAGAAAACGCATACGTTTTTTGGGCAATGCGCAGTGCGAATGTATCACACATATGTGAACCAGCCTCATTGAAATCAATATATTTTAAAATGTTATGCGATTTGGATGCGGTTTAAGCCGCAACCAATTCGCATTGGTGTGAACAGGGTCTTAAAGTAACTATAGGGTCACTTAAAATATAATACACAGTGAAATTTTAGCATATACACACACACACAGCCACAGCCAATTTGATGACTTGTATTGCATTATTTGCATATCTAATCGCTGAATAGTTCCATCTTTTTATTTCAAATTCAGATGGCTAATGAATGATTCTGCATTTAACTCCTGTTTCTTTCTTTTTTTCTTTTTTTTTATCTGTAATTAGTAAAAATTTGTTGTTTTCTTGCTGTAAAAAAAAGTTGTTTTGTTAGCAGTTGTGACACTAAAGGTACAACAATGTGATATATTGCACCATAGAAGTAACTGAGCCCTCTTCTATCATTTCCCATGTAGGATGTTGAAAATATTTTTAGTCGCATCATTGATATCCATGAACTAAGTGTAAAGCTTCTGGGCCTTATTGAGGATACCGTAGAAATGACAGATGAAGGCAGTCCTCATCCTTTAGTAGGTAGCTGCTTTGAGGACCTAGCGGAGGTGAGTTCTGGGATAAGAGTTTTTTTTTAAATCTCTATATTGATTTATTTAGTTAATTTACTTACTGTCTTAGTCTTGTAAATAAACATCCGGTCACTATTTTATGCAGTAAGAATATAATCCATGTTTATTGGCCATATATACAGTATCTCACAGAAGTGAGAACACCCCTCACATTTTTGTAAATATTTTATTAAATCTTTTCATGTGACAACACTAAAGAAATTACACATTTTCTACAAGTAGTGAGTCTACAGCTTGTATAACAGTGTAAATTTACTGTCCCCTCAAAATAACTCACACAGCCATTAATGTCTAAACCTCTGGCAACAAAAGTGAGTACACCCCTAAGTAAAAATTTCCAAATTGGGCCCAATTAGCCATTTTTTCTCCCCAGTGTCATATGACTCGTTCGTGTTTCAAGGTCTCAGGTGTGAATGGGAAGCAGGTGTTTATTCAATTTGGTGTTATCACTCACTCTCTCATACTGGTCACTGAAAGTTCAACATGGCAAAGAACTCTCTGAGGATCTGAAAAAAATAATTGTTGCACTATATATAGATGGCCTAGGCTATAAGAAGATTGCCAAGACCCTGAAACAGAGCTTGCCAAGACCATACAGCGGTTTAACATGACAGGTTCCACTCAAAACAAGCCTCGCCATGGTCAATCAAAGAAGTTGAGTGCACATGCTCCGCTTCATATCCAGAGGTTGTCTTTGGGAAAAAGACTTATGAGTGCTGCCATCATTGCTGCAGCGGTTGAAGGGGTGGAGGGTCAGCCTGTCAGTGCTCAGACCATACGCCACACACTGCATCAAATTGGTCTGCGTGGCTGTTGTCCCAGAAAGAAGCCTCTTCTAAAGATGATGCACAAGAAAGCCCGCAAACAGTTTGCTGAAGACAAGCAGACTAAGGATTACTGGAACCATGTCCTGTGGTCTGATGACACCAAGATAAACATATTTGGTTCAGATGATTTCAAGCATGTGTGGCGGGAACCAGGTGAGGAGAACAAAGACAAGTGCGTCTTGCCTACAGTCAAGCATGGTGGTGGGAGTGCCATGGTCTGGGGCTGCATGAGTGCTGCCGGCACTGGGGAGCTACAGTTCATTGAGGGAACCATGAATAGCAACATGTACTGTGACATACCAAAGCAGAGCATGATCCCCTCCCGTCGAAGACTGGGCCGCAGGGCAGTATTCCAACATAACGACCTCAAACACCTCCAAGATGACCGCTGCCTTGCTAAAGAAGCTGAGGGTTAAGTTGATGGACTGGCCAAGCATGTGTCCCTATTGCGCATCTGTGGGGCATCCATAAACGGAAGGTGGAGGAGCGCAAGGTCTCCAACATCCACCGGCTCTGTGATGTCTTCACGGAGGAGTGGAAGAGGACTCCAGTGGCAACCTGTGAAGCTCTGGTGAACTCCATGGCCAAGAGGGTTAAGGCAGTGCTGGAAAATAATGGTGGCCACACAAAATATTGACACTTTGGGCCCAATTTTGTCATTTTCACTTGGGGGTGTACTCACTTTTGTTGCCAGCGGTTTAGACATTATTGGCTGTGTTGAGTTATTATGAGGGGACAGCAAATTTACACTGATGTACAAGCTGTACACCCCCTACTTTACGTTGTAACAAAGTGTAATTTTTTCAATGTTGTCACATGAAAAGATATAAAATATTATGAATGTATATATATAAAAGAATATATATATTTTCAAAAATGTGAGGGGTGTACTCACTTTTGTGAGATACAGTGTATGTGTATGTGTGTGTATATGTGTGTGTGTGTATGTATATATGTGTGTGTATGTGTGTGTGTATATATATAATATACTCGAGTATAAGCCGAGGCACCTAATTTTACCACAAAAACTGGGAAAACGTATTGACTCGAGTATAAGCCTAGGGTGTGCCTCACTTTGCCTCACTGTGTCCATGCCTCACTGTGTGCATGACTAGACCGACATTTAACATGGGAGTCTATGGAAGGGGTGCCCGGCTTTGAAAAATAAGTGCTCCCCGGCCCTAGGTCTCCCGGACAAGAAACTTTGCAAACCTGTAGATGAAGAGTGGGGCTACATGTGTGCCAAGTTTGGGGTCCAGAGGACCTACGACCGGCCGGTACCGGGTCCCCAAATTCAACAGAGAAATTATCGTTTAACATGGGAGTCTATGGAAGTGGTGCCCAGTTTTGAAAAATCGGTGCTCCCCGGCCGTAGGTCCCCCGGACAAGAAACTTTGCACACTTCTAGAGGAAGAGTGGGGCTACATGTGTGCCAGGGGACCTACGGCCGGCCGGTACTGGCTCCCCAAAGTCCGGGAGACCAGGCGCAAAAAGGTGACTCGAGTATAAGCCGAGGGGGCATTTTCAGCACAAAAAATTGTGCTTAAAAACTCGGCTTATACTCGAGTATATACGGTGTGTGTATGTATGTGTGTATATATATATATATATATATATATATAAAAAATCTATGTTTGTATGTGACATTTTTTTTTTTTTCAATTTATCATTCTTTTTTATTTTATTCTGAAGTAAAACACAGAGGCGTACATTCCGTAAATATCATACATAACATATCATACATAACATAACATATCACCCGTCTCTAGATATTAATTGCAGACCATTATATCATTCTATTCTCTGTGTTATATCTTAACCATCATTATTCCCCCTGCCGCCTTCCTCATGGCGTCCAGGGGGAGGCTTCCCAGAAAAAGCTTCCCAAACAAAAAACAAAACAAAACAAAAACAAACCCCCCCCCCTCCCCCCATGTCTTGTCCCCTTCCTTTCCTGAATAGCATTTACTCAGTTTGCATCTATAAGGGATCTGCCCTCTTCTGTGTATTTAAAATGATTCCACATGGACCATGTTTCTACATAAATCCACCTTTTTTGCCGATTTGTCCACATCAGGTCTTCCATAATATTAATTTGTTCTACTCGTTTGAGCCACATCCCGACCGAGGGTGGTTGTGTCTGTTTCCATTTACCTGGGATGCATGCTCTTGCTGCGTTCAGGAGGTGGCACAGAACCGATTTTTTTATATTGTTTAACCGACATTTCGGTATTTTGCAATAAGAAAAAGGTCGGGTCCTCCGGGATCTCCCTGTCGCTGAATTTTTGTGCAATCCTCCGAACCTCTTTCCAAAAACTTTTTATTCTAGGGCAGGACCAGAAAATATGACCCATCGTCCCACCTCTCCCCCCACATCGCCAACAGTTATCTGATATACCAGGATAACATTTATGTATCATAGCCGGGTTACGGTACCATTGTGCAAGGATCTTAAAATTAGTCTCTTGCATTCTTATGCAAGTTGCAGATTCAAACGTATTTTGTAGTATCTTGCTCTGTTGTTCCTCTGTGAGTGCCTGTTCTATCTCTGCCTCCCATCTCCTAAAAAATGGCAACCGGAAATCCTCGGCCGGTGCCACCACTAGTGTTATCACTTTGGCTAGAGTTTGGTTCATCATCCCGCTCCCCGTACAGTATTCCTCAAACCTTGTTAACTTCCTCTCATAGCTACTTAGTGGCGTCAAGCTCTCCAGGAAATGTCTCAACTGCACTGCCCTCCAGAAATCCAGTTGGTAAGGTGTAACACCTGTTATCATTTCCTGTATTGTAGGCCAGGTTCCTGGCTTGAAAGAGCCCCTAGTCTATCAATTTTACAAACGGTCCATTTCTTAGTCCTGGGCTAAACTGCGGGTTTCCTAAGATGGGGAAAAGGGGTGAGTCTATTGTTGATAAATTACCTTTAGAGAAAAACCCATATCCTATTCGGAGGGTGGGGCCTATCACAGGGCGTGTCTTTATGCTATTCTTTAGATCCCTAAAACACCAAGCGGCTCGTTGTAGGAGCACATTGCTCTGAGCCTGTTCTAAACCAGGCCAAATTTTCCACTCCTTATGTCTGCTCCAATCAACCAAGCGGCTCAGCAGGGCAGCTTGGTAGTATTTATATACATCTGGGACCCCCAATCCTCCATATCGTTTAGGAAGGGACATCACTGATCTCTTGATTCTTGGGTGTTTATTTGCCCAAATGAACCTAATGATGAGAGAGTGTACTTGTTTGAAAAATTCTCTGGGTATGTTAATTGGCAATGTTTGGAAGAGGTATAAAAACTTTGGTAAGATATTCATTTTAATAATGTTACACCTCCCAAACCAGGAATGAAACCCCCTCTGCCATCCCTCTAGCATAACTCGCACCCTAGATAGTAGTGGGGGGAAGTTCAGTCTATATGTCTGTGCCAAGTCTGTTGGAATAAAAGTTCCTAGGTATTTCAAAGCTTGGTCTGTCCATTTAAATTTATAATTGGATTTCAGTGTTCCCAAAACTTCTTTAGATGTTGCTACCCCCATCGCCTCTGATTTTGAGAGGTTAATCTTAAAATGTGATAGCGAGCCATACTTCTCCATTTCCTGAATTAGATTGGGGAGAGATACTAACGGGTTGGTCAGTGAGTACAACATATCATCTGCATAAGCAGAGATTTTATATTCTATTCCTCCAATTTTCAGACCTCCTATATCTGAGTTTGCTCGGATCTTGCATAGTAACGGTTCAACTGACAGAGCAAAAAGGATTGGGGATAAAGGACATCCCTGTCTAGTCCCATTAGCTACTCTAAAAAGGGGGACACAATTCCATTCACCTTGACTTGCGCGGACGGTTGAGTGTAAATGCTTGAGATCCACTGAATCATATTTTTCCCCAACCCTAAGGCCTCGTACACACGGCCGATTTTCTCGGCAAGAACCAGCAAGAAACTTGCTGGCAGAGAGGTCTTGCCGAGTAAATCGGTCGTGTGTACGCGGCTATCGGGTTTCTCGTAGATAAAACCGACAAGTAACCTCGACGAGAAAATGGAGAACCTGCTCTCTATTTTCTCGTCGAGATTCTCCTCGGCATGTTTCTCGACGAGAAAAGTGAGTGTGTGTACACTTACCTGTCCTCCCGGAAGCCCGCGCATGTTCGAAATGAATTTGACGCATGCGCGGTAGCTTCCTAGGCATACGTAGGATATACCAAGATGGCGGCGACGGCATCGAATGTGACGAGCGCATGCTCGTCGTAGTCAATGACGTCACCGCGTACGCTCCATTCAAAGAACCGCGGGTTCTTTGAAACGAGCGTGTGTACACTCGGCCGGGACAAGTTTCTTGTCCAAGAATCTCGTCGAAAAAAACGACATGTTTTTTTCAACGAGAATCTCGGCCGTGTGTACGAGACCTAAATGTCGTAGGACCGCAAACATAAATTGCCAATTAATACGATCGAACGCCTTTTCCGCAAGAATACGCAGGGCGTTCGAGATATATTAGCTACATGGATCAAATTTAGAGTCTTGATTGTATTATCCCGTGCTTCCCGCATCTTCACAAACCCTACCTGGTCCTGATGGACCAGAGAGTGTATCTGCTGTTGGAGTCGTGTCGCTATGATTTTAGAGAAGAGCTTCAGATCCGTATTTAAAAGGGATATTGGTCTATAACTCCCGCACTGTGATGGGTCCTTCCCCTCCTTAGGTAAGATCGTAATTAAGGCTTTCAGTGTTTCTACATGGAAGGAGCTTGTATCTCCTAATCCATTAAACATTTTTACAAGATACGGACCTAAGATTGGGAAGAAAAGCTTATAATATTGAATAGAGAAACCATCCGGGCCCGGCATCTTTCCTCTTTTTGTCTTTTACTGCCTCCTGAATTTCTTCTAATGTAATCGGTCTTTCCAATTCCTGCCTTATAGGTGATGACAAACTAGGCATTCCTGAGTCTACTAAGTATTCTTCTATAACAGTCTGATTCTGGAGTTTTGGCTGTAGGTTGTACAGGGATGCATAATAATCTCCAAACCTTTGTGCTATCTCCCTCGGTAGTGTAATTTTCCCACCTTCCGCACCCGTAATCATTGGGACATACGTCTTAGCTTGGTGTTCCCTCAAGGAGTTCGCAAGTTGTTTCCCACATTTGTTACCATATTCATAATTCTGTTTCCTTCCTGTCTGAATTGCCCTCTTAGCTTTATAAAGGAGTAAGTCTGTAACCTGTCTACGCGCAGTCAATAAATCTCTTTCCAATACTGAGTTGGCGTTCTGTTTATGTAATATTTCCAACCTGGAGATGTCTGCCATTAATAATGTTAATTTTGCTTCTCTTTCCCTTTTAATCCGTGCCCCATGTTTTATTAATACTCCTCGTATCACCGCCTTATGGGCCTCCCAGATCACACCCGGGTCGCAGTCCAGAGTATCATTGGTCTGAAAGTACCATGTTATTTCCCTCCGGACATCTTCCAAAACTGTATCATCTTGTAAAAGACTTTCGTTTAGTTTCCAACTCGTTGCGCCGGGGAGTTGAATGTCCGAGAGCTTATATTTCAGGGATACTGGAGCGTGGTCTGACCACGTAATCTTTCCAATTCCCACTTCCTTTACCGCATGTAATTGATTATGTGGGATAAAGAAATAGTCAATACGTGAGTATATCTTATGCGGAGCGGAATAGAAGGAGTAATCCCTTTCTCCTGGGTGAAACAGTCGCCATACATCTACTAGCCTCCCTCCCTGCAAAGACCGCAAGATCCGTCTCCGTGTACCTGGTGGTGCCGCCGAGACTCCAGAGGAAGTATCTTCGTTCGGAACCAAGGGTATATTCAGATCCCCCCCCCCCCCCATAATCAGTTGACCTTCCTGGAATCTCGAGATTTTATCCAAAAATCTTTCAAAAAATATATCTTGTTGGGCATTCGGAGCATAAAAAGCGGCCAGGGTCACTTCAGATCCTCCAATGTTGCCCTTCAGGAGCAGATATTGTCCTCCAGCATCCGCCAGAGAGTCTGTACATGTCCATGGAATCCTGTTAGATATCAATATAGACACTCCCCCTTTTTTAGCCACTGGATTAGGAGCATGGTATCCAGTCGGAAAGAATCTATTTCTGAGAAAAGGGATACTACGTTCCCTAAAATGCGTTTCCTGAATAAATGCTATATCATTCCCCGCACGTTTCAGGTCTTTTTTCAGAAGTATTTAACCCCTTGACATTGATTGATACTATTGACAACGTATCCATTTCTGGTCGTAAGATAGCAAATATTATTCACAGACAATCCGGGGTGGGAACAAGACAAAAAACAAAAACAAAAAAAAAGGAAAAACCTTCCCTCAAACCCCCCCCCCCTCCCCCCAACCTCTAATACCTCGGTGTGCCGAAGTATGCAAAGCTATTTAGCTTTAAGCACTCCGATCCCCCCACCCTTTATGAGTGCTAGCCTACTAGGGGGAAGTGGATGCGCAAGATCCGATCCGGGGATGTGAGTCCCGGCTCTACCCCCCCCGCTCCATTTTCCACGTCTTGGTGCATATTTACATTCAATATATTTACATTCAAATCAAATCAGATCTTACATAAACCAGACCCAGCGTTGCCTTATCTCTTACCCGTCCCTGGTTACAAATCCTGTCTTCCCATCTTCCTTACTCATGTATATAGAAAGAATGAGAAGTAGGGCGGAAAAGCAAAAACAAAAGACAAAGGGGAAAAAAAAAAAAAAAAAAAAAATAAAATCCCCCAGCAATGGGTCCCTCTCCTCAAAGTGAAGGGCGTAGTATACCGTATGTTATATTACCATATTCCTTTGTATCACATTCCTGTATTTATCTTCATCTATGTCCAAGTTTCTTTAATTATGTCTATCTACACACCCCCACATATATATTTATATCCATTATCTTATTACAGTATATCCTTTAGCAAGTACACAAAAAGAGAAATGCAGATAGATATGGGAAAGGTAAGAAAATAAAAAAAAAAATAAAAAAAATTCTCCTTGGTTGCAAAAAAAAAAAAAACCCCGCTTAGTAAGCTAATAGCGATAATAATATCAGTAATATCAACAATAACAATTTCTAGCCACCTCTTTTAACTTTATCATCACCATTTTTTGTTTTATTCCCTTTCCCTCCCCCTCCTACCCCTGCTCCCCTCCCCTACAGGATCCCCACCATTCCTTTCCGTGTACGGTGTAAAGTGTTTCTATATGTCCCTGCGTGCGTGTATGTGAATATGTGTACGTGAATATATTTATAATTTTTAGTTTTTAATAATGAATAATTAATGTATTGTATATAAAAAAAAAAAGGACCCCCTTTTATTGTGTTCTTTTATTTACTATATATTTACTATATACTATTACTAGTGTGTGTGATTATTCCCCCTGATTACTCCCCTTGATGTGACCCTCTAAAAGAGGGGAGAAGGGGGGAGGGACAAGGTACAATCCCAATCTTGATCTCAGTCCTCTTCTCCTACCTATGTCTCCCTGTGTCCCCACTACCTACTATCTACTAGTCTTGTGTAAGTCTTATAAGTCTTATACATCTTATAAGAAAAAAAAAAAAAAATGGAGAAACTCACCATATTGTTTCCCACCCTGTTGTACATCTCCTGTAGGAAGGTGATGAAGTAGGCCACTAACATCCCCCCCACCCCTCCCCAAAAAACTAATTCCAAACAGGAAAAAAAAAGTAAACCCCGACACCCCAACCCCCCCCCCCCCCCTCACCCCCTCCCCTCACCCCCTCCCCCCTTTGCGCCAGATCTCTTTTTCAAGCAAAAAGAGAAGAAAAAAAATAAAAAAAACCTTAAAGCAGGAACTCTCCTACCCCCTTATCTATATCTATATCTATATTCACGATTTGGTCCAAAAACAAGAGAGAATTTTTTTTTTTTTTTAAACCCCTGGGGTGCAAAAAGAGAAAAAAAAAACAACTTTTTTTGGCAACAGATTTTAGCAACAGAAGTACTAGATTGTTTACATTTCAAGAATATATTTATGCCATTTTGATCATTTGGGCAAAGAAGCTTGTTATTTGGTAATACTCTTATCAGTACAACTAAACCCACTGATGCGATCTTGCAAAAATCCAAGCTCTTTTAAATTTACACAAGATAGTCTTATCACTTAAACATAAAATACTCACATGGGGACCAGATACAGAAGTTGAAGAAAGTCTACCAGTTTTGTCCTTTTAGCAAAAGTATTTTGACTATCCTACTATAATTCTAGAGCTTGTCATGATGGGAACCTGCTATTAGTGTAACTGCATGAGATGGATATCCCTCTGGCTCTTTAATTTCCATTTTTCTAAAGAAAATATGATATGAAATGAACTACGTGTCAGAAGCAGTGTTAATTTTGAAATCAAAATTCAAGTTAGTTTTAGTCATAGTTGTTTGAGTAAAATGCCATTTTAGTTTTACTCGTATTTTAGTCATCTGAATTGTTTTAGTCGTATTTTAGTCGACTAAAACCTCTAGTACATTTTAGGCGACTATGGGTTTATGGGTTTAGTTAATTTGTAATGCAATATTTAAAGCTGAGTTCCACCTAAAAATGGGACTTGCGCTGCTTTTCCGAATACCCCCCCCCTCCGGTGTCACATTTGGCACCTTTCAGGGGGGAGGGGGGGGGCAGATACCTGTTTAATACAAGTATTTGCTCCCACTTCCGGGCACAGATAGCCACAGTATCTACGCCACTTATACCAACACCCCCCCCCCCCAGGGGGACCATTTGAATAGTGCAGCACAAGTCGCGCATGCGCAGTAGGGAACCAGAAAGTGATTCCCTTACCGAAGATGGCGGCAGCACCAGAGTGACAGCTCGGCTTCGGGTGCCGACATCGTGGTAAGTGTCCTCCTTTTTAAAAGTCAGCAGCTGCAGTATTTGTAGCTGCTGACTTTTAAAAAAAATAAAATAAATCGACGGACCTCCGCTTTAAGCATTTCTCCAGAATTGCCAGACTCGTATACTCCTGGAGTAAAAATGTATTAACCTGTTGTTATTTATGGTATTAAGGTTCGAACATGCACAACAGACACAGATTTAGCCATTGTGATATACAGTATAATGTCTTTATAAATAAAACCAGGTTTCATAAACAAACAGAAGTGCAACTTTTAGGCTCCATGCACACTGGAGCTCAAAAACTGTTGTTTTAAACGCCGGATTGCTGGCAGGAAAACGCTGCTTTAAAAACGAGATTTTATCAGAATTTTGCATTGCCGTCAATGCATGTTTAGCGGCGCTAGCTTTCAGACGCGTTTCTCTGGCTCTATTCAAAATCAATGGTTCCCTATGGGAGCCCATTGATTTGAATAGAAGTCGCACCGCAAGTCGGATCATCGTGATCCGACTTGCGGTGCGACTTGCGTTGCTGAGGATGAATGGGAACCCCGCCAAAAAAAAAAAAAAAAAAAATTGGCGTGGGGTTCCCCCTCGGACGATGCCAGGCCCTTCGGTCTGGTATGAATTTTAAGGGGAACCCCCTACGCTGAAAAAACGGCGTGGGGGTCCCCCCAAAATCCATACCAGACCCTTATCCGAGCACGCAGCCTGGTCTGTCAGGAAAGGGGGTGGAGACCAGCGAGCGCCCCCCCCCCTCCTGAACCGTACCAGGCCGCATGCCCTCAACATGGGGGTAGGTACTTTGGGGCAGGGGGGCT
Source organism: Rana muscosa (assembly GCA_029206835.1). Lineage (NCBI taxonomy): Eukaryota > Metazoa > Chordata > Amphibia > Anura > Ranidae > Rana > Rana muscosa. Next base: position 25,061,254 of record CM055121.1, read on the forward strand.
CTGCGCCCACCCATGTTGATGAGAACAAGGGCCTCTTCCTGACAACCCTGGCTGTTGGTTGTCGGGGTCTGCGAGCGGGGGGCTTATTGGAATCCGGGAGCCCCCTTTAATAAGGGGGCCCCCAGATCCCGGCCCCCCACCCTATGTGAATGAGTATGGTGTACGTCGTACAGGTTTTTTTAAAGTAATTTATTAGGCAGCTCCGGGGGGTCCGACTCTCCGGCCTCTTCTCCCGCTCTCCGTTGCCTTCTCCTCGCTGTCCGGTTCTCCTCCCGCTCTCCGGTGCTTTCTGCCTTCTGCCGGGCTCCTCCGCTATCTTCTGCCAGCTCTTTTGCTAGCGGTGGCCGGTCTTCTTCGTCTTCTTCCCTCTTCTCTTCTTGAGATGTTGACACGACAATCCCTCCCGCTGTAATGCCGTGTGCGTGGTGCGCAATGATTTATATTGGCATGGGGCGTGATCACCGGGTGACCCCACCCCCTTATGACGTCAAAGTCCCAGCATGCCCCGGGACAGTGACGTCATACGGGGTGGGGTCACCGGGTGACATCATCCGGTGACCACGCCCCATTCCTATATAAGTCAAGGCGTACCGCGCACACGGCATTACAGCGTGAGAGCATATCGTGTCAACATCAGAAGAGAAGAGGGAAGAAGAAGACCGGGCCAACGCTAGCAAAAGAAGGGGCAGAAGATAGCAGAGGAGCCCGGCAGAAGGCGCCGGAGAGCACGGAGAAGTCGGAAGAGACCCCCGGAGCTGTCTAACAAATTAAAAGAAAAAACTGCGCTAGGACTGATAAGAATCAATTACATTTCTATCTAAATCTGTCTAATAAATTACCCCATACTCATTCACATAGGGTAGATATAAGCCCCCGCCCGCAGACCCCGACAACCAACGGCCTTTGGGGTGGGGGGCGCAGGGCCCCCCCTGCCCCAAAGCACCTACCCGCCATGTTGAGGGCATGCAGCCTGGTACGGTTCAGGGGGGGGGTGCTCGCTCGTCCCCTCCCCCTTTCCTGACCAACCAGGCTGCGTGCTCAGATAAGGGTCTGGTATGGATTTTGGGGGGACCCCCACGCCGTTTTTTTTGGCGTAGGGGGCTCCCCATAAAATCCATTCCAGACCGAAGGGCCTGGTATCGCCCGAGGGGGAACCCCACGCCAATTTTTTTTTCATTTTTTGGGCGGGGTTCCCCTTGATGATTCGACTTGTGGTGCGACTTCTATTTAAATCAATGGGCTCACATAGGGAACCATTGATTTTCAATAGAGCTAAAGAAACACCTAACGCTAAATTGGCGGCCATTTATGCGCGTTTATGTGCGTTTATCGGCGCTCAGAAAAAAGCCCATAAACTCCACTGCTCATTAACGCTAAAAAACTTGGACACATAGGCTAACATAGAGTGCAGTTTATGGGCTTTTAAAAAAAACGCCAAAAAACTGCAATTTATGAGCTCCAGTGTGCATGGAGCCTTAAAGTGGAGTTCCACCCAATTTTTTTTATTTTTTTTATTCCACTCCTCACCCCCTTGCATGCCACATTTGGCATGTAAATTTTTTGGGGGGGGAGTGGGGGCTTCAGTAGGAGTGGGACTTCCTGTCCCACTTCCTCCTTCCGCCCTGGAGCCGCCTAGGCGATACGTCATATCGCCTTGTGGCGGCTCCTCCCTGTAGGCGATGACCTGGGACGTGACAGGTCCCAGGCGATCGCCTGTCCACTCACAGAGCGCTGCGCCGTTCGCGCATGCGCAGTAAGTGCCCGGCCGTGAAGCCGAAAGCTGTCACGGCCGGGTGCCCATACTGTGAATGGACACGCCGGCGGAGGAAGGGGGAGAGGAGCAGAGCTCCAGGCGGCGCGTCGCTGGACAGTGGAGCAGGTAAGTGTATGTTTATTAAAAGCCAGCAGCTACACTTTTTGTAGCTACTGACTTTTAATAAACATAAAAAAAGGGTGGAACTCCCCTTTAAGGTCCATGCACACTGGACGTTAAAATATTGTTATAAAAACGGCAGTCGCTTTGCAATGAGTTTTTCAAAGTTTTTGCAATAGCGTTTTTCCGCATTAGCGTTTTTAGCGTTTTTTTAAAGAATTTATTTATTTATTTATTTTTTTCAATACATCAAAAACGTTAAACGCTGATGAGCGTTTATCTGCGTTAGAGCGTTTTTACAGCTGAAAAGCGTCTCTCAAAACCCACTAGTGTTTTTTTTTTTTTTCTGCTCAAAAATGCCACTGCCCAAAACTGCTGATAACAGCCTATGTGTGCATGGACACATAAGATAACATTCAATAAAAGATACTAAAATGCTCTGGCCCTCCTTCTCAGTATCGCTCTGCGCTTATGGATAAAATCTCTAGAGAAATAGACGCTAAATAGGAATATATAAGATAACAGCAGCTGCTTAAAAATCAAAAGTACATATAAAACACAGTCATAAAAAAACTTAAATTAAAAAGTTCATAATAAAACTGCAGCAGCGCTACGGACAAAATGTTCATATGTGCGTCTTCTATATAGTTGAATATATAGGTGATGATGATAGTGATTGACTGTGTCCAGAGGAAGCTTGGAGGTGTGCAGTTGTTCTTAAGACTTCGGTGTCCAAAAAACATAAGATTGCAGTCACATGGAATGAGGATGGTTTATATATGCCCTTATTGATCAAATATCTGGTGAGTCCATCCCCATAGGGGGATTGTTTTACCCCCCACGCAGTGAATTACACCTTGGTGAAAGAAGCACTGAAACTAGGATCAAGTAGAACCAGACTCACCAATCACTATCATCATCACCTATATATTCAACTATATAGAAGACGCACATATGAACATTTTGTCCGTAGCGCTGCTGCAGTTTTATTATGAACTTTTTAATTTAAGTTTTTTTATGACTGTGTTTTATATGTACATAAGATAACATGATGGAGAGTTTAATGACTGTAGAAAAAAACAGCTGCTGTAAAAACGTCCAGTGTGCATGCAAAAACTGTAAACTCTCGGCTTTAATGCCATTGCACATATTACCTGAATATATTACAAACATGAAATATTAGGGAGAAAAAAATAAGAAACGCCTTTTTCTTAAATTTTCTTTTCTTTCGGCAGCTTAGTAGATGCCACCTACTTATTTGTATGTAGTAGTGTTATTTTGTTTAAAAATTTTGATTCAATTTTAGTTTCAGTTGTTCTTTAGTCATCTGAATTGTTTTACTCAACTAAAATAAATTTTATTATGTAGATGAAAGTAACACTGGTCGTGTTCAGTCAAGGAAGCTGCCATCTTGGCCTCTGTTTAATATACAACTGCCGTGATGCTGCAAATGTGATCAGTGATGACACCAGCCATTGGCTGGTTTGACAGTTTGGTTGAGAGCACAACCAATCGAAGTGTTACATTTCCGGCACGCGCTAGAAGTGTAACTGTTTTTTTAAACTTTTAGTGGATGGGTTACCTTCCGCTTTAACCTGCTAGACATTGACTTATATGCCACATGCTAGTTCTGATGCACAAAAAATCCAACTGCATCCAAATTTGTGTGGAAGAGTAATGCCGCGTACACACAATCGTGATTCACGGCGGTGAAAACACCGCCGTGAATCACGACAGGAAAAACGAGGGAACGGCTTGTTCCCCCACACACGGCCGTTTTTCCCGTCATTTTTTCTCTTAGCGAGAAAAACGAACGTGTGTAGGCTCCGTGGCAGTGTTTCCCTATGGGAAAACTGCAGCGGAAAAAAATGACAGGAATCACAACGAGAAAAATTAGAGCATGTTCTAATTTTTCTCGTCGTGATTAATGCAGTTTTTCCCATCGGGAAAAACGGCAAAAAGCCCACAGACGATCGTTTTTCTCGTCCAAAGGAAAAAATTAATTTTTTCCCGACGGGAAAAATGATCGTGTGTACGCGGCATTAGAATTTTTGTCAGGTTTTTGTGTATGTCAACAATAGGAGACAAGAGGAAACATCCTCAAGGTGGAAAGAACAGTTAGACATCTATTGGACATAGTAAATACATACCGGTAGTTGGTTAGGTTGAATTAAAACAATGGTCTATCCATTTCCACCTGTGTGTGTGTTTATATCACTACCATTTTCAGTATCCCTTGCAATATGTTTGCTAAGAAATGCATCTAAAATTTTTTTGAGTTCATCTACATTCCCCACTGATGCCACCAACTTCAAGCCCATACAGTTAGTAAACACACCCAGGGAACACAGTTAACCCCTTGATCGCCCCCGATGTTAACCCCTTCCCTGCCTGTGCCATTAGTACAATGTCAGTGCATATTTTTATCACTGATTAATGTATTAATGTCACTGGTTCCCAAAAAAGTGTCAAAAATGTCAGTTAGGTGTCCGATCTGTTCGCCGCAATGTCGCAGTCTCGCTAAAAAATGCTGATCACTGCCATTACTAGTAAAAAAAATAAAAAAAATCATAAATCTATCCCATTTTGTAGACTCTATAACTTTTGCGCAAACCAATCAATATACGCTTATTTTTAAAAAAATTTTTTACCAAAAATATGTACAAGAATACAAATTGGCATAAACTGGTGAAGAAATTAGATTTTTTAAAAAAAAATTCTCTTTTCCTCCATGGACGGACACAGCTCCATAAATCTTGACATGTGGGTTATGTTCCTGTTCATAGGAGAGGACTAGGCAGAACATGTTAGTTATCTTAAAACATGTAACTTTAACAGAGTTAAACAGCCCGCCCAGGGGGCCGTCCCTCCGTACATAACCCTCCACCCTGCAGTCGGCAGCTTTTTTTCCCCTGCCTAGCAGAGGAGAAGGACGTGGCTCCCTTTGGGCCCAGAGTCCTGAAGATTTTTTTATTTTATTTTTATTTTTTTGTGATATCTTCTATCAACTGCCGGTTGGGCGACAGGCTGGATATTATATAGATCCTTGTAGTCTTCCCAGTGCCAGTCCTTAGCTTCACGCTGGTTCTGCCACAACATACCCCATGGGGGTGGCCTGTGAGCACATGCTCTTGGGTCCACATATGACTGGGCTGCTTGCTGTCTCACTCACAGTGGACCGGGCCGACAGCTACTCTGTACCATCGGTTGTGGGTCTGTCAGGGACGCGCCAGCATGTCCTCGCAAGGACGGGTAAGTACGGTTCCTCCTGTCTCGGCAGGATGGAACAGCTGGGCATTCCCGGGATTAAGGGGTTCTCCTGTCCTCCCTTTCCCTGCTCTCTGCCGCCCTTTACCCTCCTGCCCTAGGGCCCTCCTGCGCCCGGGGTATACCTGTGGGGGGGCTCCGGGCTCCCTGTGGGGGACCGTGGGGCGCTGGGGTCCGCTTCTGTGAGGGAGGGGTCGGTCTCCTGGGAAGTCTCTGCACGGCCTTCTCGTCCACATCCCGGGGCTCGGGCGCCATTTTTTTGCTGCGCCGACGCCATTTGTAGTGTACTTTTTTCTCTATTAAAATTCCCATCGACGCCCATTTTGTCGTGGCCGCGCTGTGGCGCAGGTCGGTATTGCAGGCGGCCATTTTCTCGTGGTCCGCGCCTTTTTTATCTGAGGCGTCTGGCGGCCATTTTGGAGTGGGTTTTGGCCTCTAGCACTGGCCCTCTGAACGGCGCATGGCTCATTCTCCTCAGTTTTTTCATCACACACGCACTGTGTATACAAGGCGGGCAGCGGTGCTGAGCGGTCTCCCTCTGGGTGGTGAGTCCCCTGGGTTACCCCCCCCCCAGTCAGTGCATCAAGGAGGGTGGACTCTTTAGTGTTTTTCACTTGGTCCCTGAGGGCTGTCAGTGGGTGTTCATGGAGTCAGTATGTGACCTTTCTTCCCCTGAATTAGTAGAGGCAGCTAATGGTGCCCCTGCACCTGCGGTTTTCATGGATATGCTGTTGACAGTCCTGGAATCATTTGTTGCCAGGGTAGAAACGGCGTGCGGGCATAAGGGGGGTAAAAAAGCGCCCCCTCACCCCGCCATCTTCTGGGGAGTGCTAGACAGGGCACTTATGAGTGCACTTCTGATGCTGTGCGGGACACTCTCCAGCTGGTAGATGCAGCTGGGACTTCCGCAGAGGAGTCTGTCTCCTTTGGGTCACACAAATCTGACCGCTTTGTGACAGTTTTTCCTTATGTTACTTTCTTTGATAAGTTCATAGATAAGGAATGGGAAAGGCTGCAGAGGTCCTTTGTGGTCCCCCAGCGCATGGTGGTCCGTTATTCTTAAGGACCCTACTGATAGGAGGTCCGAAGCGGTGACCCGCTCCAGGTTCACCATGCTGGGGTCAGCGTTGCGACCTATATTGGCTGCGACTTTGGTGTCTCAGATATTCACTGAATGGAGGGGCAGCATAGTGGTGTAGTGATTATCTCCCTCACCTGTCACCATCTGCCTGGAGTTTGCATGTTCTCCCTGTGTCTGCGTGGGTTTCTTCCCACACTCCAAAGACATGTGCGCCTTCGGCGTCACAGTAAAACCATATACACTAATACATACTCAGTGTGTGTATGTAAAATGGTTTCCAGAGCCTCTATCTGCTGTCGTACTGCGCTGCCTGATTTGGCTGGAATGCTGGTCAAGCATCCAAGAGAGCTCTGGCAGATTGTCTTTTAGAGGCTTTTTGGTACCTCGCTGGACGACATTATTAAGGATGTCACTGGAGGCAAGTGCACACTTCTCCCACAGTTCTCTAAGGGGAAGGAGCCACGTTGTTGGCCGGGGCCCTCCCATTCCATGCAGAAAGCTGTATTTTCATCAGAGATCCTCCCAGACTGACAAGGCTCCAGCTGGGGGACAGAAGCGTCCCTGGGTGCGGAAGCCGAACAAACCTGCTACCGCATGAAATTTTTTCCCTGCCCGACTCAAGGGTGGGGGGGACGGCTTAGCGAGTTTACAGCTCGGTGGACCTCCCTATTCTCTGACCAGTGGGTCTGCGAGGTGGTCACTTCGGGGTACAAGATAGTTTCTTTCTTGTCCACCAAACGGATCTTTCCGTCAAATCTTCCTCTCCTTCCGGCTCGTCGGTCGGCTTTGATGGGAGCAGTATGAGACTTGCTTAGGTGCGGAGTAATTTTACCTGTGCCCCTGGATAAAAGGTTTCAGGGATTCTATTCGAATCTGTTGGTAGTCCCACAGAAGGACGGTGTCCGTCCAATCTTGGACCTCAGGACCCTTAATACCTTTGTGAGGGTGCGAAAGTTCAGGATGGAATCCATTCGTTCTGAGGTTGCTGCATTCCATCCGGAGGATTTTCTGGCGTCCCCGACATCAAGGACGCATACTTGCATGTCCCCATCTGCAACAACCATCGGAGGTTTCTGCTCTTTTCGTCGGCACCAAAAGTTTTTAACAGGGTGTTCGCCCCAATCTGGCTTTGCTGAGACAGCGAGGCATTGCTATCGTGGGCTAATTGGACGATCTTCTTCTGGCTCAGAATTAGAGGAGGATATGTCTATAGCCAGTCAGACCCTCTGGGAAATTCGTTGGGTACTGAACATACAGAAGTAGGTGTTGGTACCGACTCAGCGTCTTGAGTACCTAGGTTTGATCCTGGACTCCTTGGTCTTCGTTCCTTTGGAGCAGTTGCAGACGCTCCGGTCGGCGGTAAAATTGTTATCGTCCCGCAAATGGTCGTCTCTCCATTTTTGCATGTGCGTTCTGGGCCTCATGGTGGCCTCCTTAGAGGCAGTACCTTATGCCCAATTCCACACTCGAGTTTTGCAGGAGATCCTGTCCAAATGGAACAGATCTCCATTGTCTCTGGATTCAGGTAAGTCACCTGGTCAAGGCTTCCCTGAGAGGGTGGCTGAGATCCCTGGCTCTTCAGTCCGGGAGGTCGTTCCTTCCTTTCCATTGAACTGTGATTACGACGGACGCCAGCCTCACAGGTTGGGGGGGAGTCTGGGGGGTCCAGTCGGACAAATTTTGCCTGCCGATCAATGTCCTCGAACTTCGAGCGATCAGACTGTGCCTCTCCCAATTGGTCGCAGAGACTTCAAGGTCGTCCAGTCAGGATCCAGTCGGACAACGCCATGGTGGTGGTCAGGGAGGAACAAGGAGCTCGGCCGCAGCGTTGGAAGTCGCTCACATCCTAAGATGGGCCGAAAGGAGCGTGCCGGCTCTATCGGCTGTTTACATTGCGGGCGTAGAAACTGGCAGTCGGACTATCGGAGTCGCCAGATGCTGGACCAAGGGTAATGGTCGTTACACCTGGAGGTGTTTCAACTCCTTTGTCAGAAATGGGGCGCACCAGTTGTGGATCTCCTGGTTTCTCGACTCAATCGCAAGGTGTCGAGGTTTGTGGCCAGGTCCAGGGATCCCTGGGCAGACGCGTCGGACAGCGTTGGTGGCTCCATGGGGTCAGTATCAGGTAAATTTATGCCTTTCTCCCAATGAAATTGCTTCCTCGTCTGCTCCACAGAATGGAGGCCGAGGGGATTCTAGTGATTCTAATCGCCCCAGCCTGGCCCCCCCGGCGTCCCTGGTACGCCGACCTCGTGAGACTGGTAGCAGATGCTCCCTGGCGGCTGCCAATGCGGGAGGACCTTCTGTCTCAAGGTCCCATACTTCATCCTGCGTTACAGTCGCTGGCTTTACCGGCATGGCTATTGAAAGCCAGGTACTAAGGGACCGTGGTCTGTCAGATTCGGTAATCTCCACCATGTTGAGGGCCCGGAAATCTTCTTCCCGGATCTACCATCGCACTTGGAAGGCTTACATCTCTGTGTGTAGAGATGGCTTGGCGCCCACGGGCATATTCAGTTTCTCGGATCCTGCTGTTCTTACAGCGCGGAGTGGATCTGAAACTTGCCTTAAGCACTATTAGGGGACAGATTTCAGCCTTGGCTGACTTCTTCCAACGATCCCTGGCGGGTCACTCACTGGTAAGTACGTTTTGTACAGGGGGTCCGGCACGTGTATCCCCCGATTTGGACCATCGCTTCCTCCGTGGGACTTGAATCTGGCGCTCTAGGTACTACAGGAGCCTCCCTTTGAGAGCATCAGGGAGATTCCTCTCAACACTTTCTTAGATGCCTTTCTAGTTGCCATTACATCGGTCAGGAGGGTTTCTGAATTGGCGGCCTTGCCTTGCAAGTCACCTTACTTGGTCCTCCATAAGGATAAAGCGGTACTATGCTCGCAGCCTTCATTCCTTCCTAAGGTAGTTTCGGCTTTTCACCTACACGAGGACTTTGTCCTTCCATCCTTGTGTCCTCGGCCGTCACATCCCAAGGAGGCTGCGCTACATACCTTGGACGTGGTACGTGCCCTACGGGTGTACCTGTCTACTACTGCTCCGTTCCGGAGTTCTGACTCGCTGTTCGTTTCAGTGTCTGGTCCACAGAAGGGCCCTGGCGGTCTCGTCAGACACCATTTTCTAGGTTGGTCAGACAGACCGTCATCCAGGCCTATGCCCTTAAGGGGCGGGCGCCTCCCTTTCCTGTCACGGCGCATTAAACCAGGGCAATTGGTGCCTCCGGGGCTTTCTGACATCTAGCATCTGTCTCACAGGTGTGTAAGACGTCTGTTCACACTTTCTCAAAGTGTTACAAGGTTTATGTGAGTGCATCTTCGGATGTTTCATTTGGCTGCAAAGTTTTGCAGGCGGCTGTTTGAGGTTGCAACTCCTCCGTTGAGGAGTTCTGTTTCTTTGGGGTCAAGTTCAGTCTTCTTTTGATTGCTGTTCCCACCCCTCGTTTTTTCTGACACTGCTTGGGGACGACCCACATGTCAAGATTTATGAAGCTGTGTCCGTCCATGGACGAAAAGAGAAAATAGGATTTTTTCGTACTCACCGTAAAATCATTTTCTCTGTCGTCCATGGACGGACACAGCACCCACCCCTCCCTTTTTAGTTTGCACTGCTTTTTCTATGAACTGAGGCTGCTGACTGCAGGGTGGAGGGTTATGTACGGAGGGACCGCCCCCTGGACGGGCCTGTTCAACTCTGTTAAAGTTACATGTTTTAAGATAACCAACATGTTCTGCCTAGTCCTCTCCTATGAACAGAAACATAACCCACATGTCAAGATTTATGGCGCTGTGTCCGTCCATGGACGACAGAGAAAAGGATTTTACAGTGAGTACAAAAATCTTTTTTTTTTTTTATGTTTATAGCGCAAAAAATAAATACCGCAGAGGTGGTCAAATACCACCAAAAGAAAGCTCTATTTGTGGGGAAAAAAAGAACATCAATATTATTTGGGTACAGCGTCACACGACCGCGCAATTGTTAGCTAAATTAATGCAGTGACATATCGCAAAAAATGGCCTTAGGGGGGTAAATCCTTCTGGGGCTGAAGTGGTTAAATTAGGCATTCTCCGATAATCATTGGCATATAACCCATCTGGTCCCAATTGCAAACATCCCTTCACATCCGTATTTGACATGATATATTGTGATCTTTTACCCATGTAACCAGTCATGCAATTCATATGTATGGATTTAGTGGCCATAGGTAGTTACAAACCTTCAATACTCGACTGTGGATGTTACTATAGAAAAGACACACATTTTGATACTCAATCACACAACTATAACTGCACATAACCTCAAGTGCACAATCTTGCGATCCATTATATTGATTCATAATCAATTTAAATATCAAACAATGCAAAGGGCACACGCAGATGTTTGTCCGATTAGAAACAATCAAAAATATTCTTCCACAGCTGATCAACTTGGCAGAGGTGAAATCAGGCAAGAGTCCTTTTATTCGGTCAAATTGAGGGTCTTTGGTTAGCAACTTTTATTCAAGTTAATCAATTTAGTTGCATTGGATGATCGTTTAAAAATACCAGTGCCTGTATGAACACCAATATATCCTGTGACCACTGCTTATCTTCCTGATCATCATCCTACTTGTCGCTTACAATTCCCAGGAAAGTTGTGTTTTATTTCTGACCAGTGCATAGTGCCATTTTACTCTGTTTACCAGTCCGTTGGAAAACACTCAAGGAGTCATTTATGAGAATTTCTCTGGCTGGCTAGTGAGGAGATACTGGTGTATATCTGCCTCCTCTATATTACAGTGACATAAAGATAGTAGGAACAAAGCTACAATGGACAGATCTTGCCATTGGATGTCATCACATATGTAAAAAGCTAATGAGTAAAATACCCCATCAGATTCCATACATAATGGAAATATACATTTTGAGTGGAGTTAACCTTTTATTATGTTGCCGTCTATTATTACGATTTCATGTTCCTGAAAAATATTTACAATTTACCCACGTTTTATTGTTGAAGTATACGGTATCTCCAACAGAAAGTTGTGCTCAAAAGTTTGCATACCCTGGCAGAAATCGCAAAATTTTGGTGTTAATATTAGTATTTTAAGGATAGTGATCATATGAATCCATGTATTATCACATTGTTGTTTGGCTGGTTTTTAAATCGTATTCATAACAGAAATCACCCAAATGGCCCTGATCAAATGTTTACATACCCTGGAATGTTTGGCCTTGGTACAGACACACAAGGTTACACACACAGGTTAAAATGGTAATTAACTACCTCCCCCCGCCGTATAGTAAAATGATGGCGGGCGGGATCCCCTCTCATTCTGGGGTGCTATCATATGATGGCACCCCAGTCTGGCCGATCTTGCACACCTTATCAGTGCCCATCAGTGCGGCATATTAGTGCCGCCTCATCAGCGCACATCAGTGAAGGCGAAAAATTACGTAGCAACATTTTCTGACAAACTAAGAAAAGCTTTTTGTTTTCCAAATTTTCATATTACGTTTTTTAGCAAAAAAACACAGTGGTGATTACCACCAAAAGAAAACTCTAATTGTAGGAAATAAATTATAAAAATGTCATTTGGGTACAGCGTTGCATGACCGCGCAGATGTCATTCAAAATGTGACTGCACTGAAAGCTGAAAATTAGCCTGGGCAGGAAGGGGGTGAAAGTGCCGAGTATTAAAGAGCTTAAACGTTAGTTTGCCACATCTGTGGCTTTTTCAATTGCAGATAGTATCTGTGTATAAATTGTCAATGTGTTTGTTAGCTCTCACATGAATGCACTGAGCAGACTAGATACTGAGCCATCGGAAGCAGAAAAGAACTGTCAAAAGACCTGCGTAACAAGGTAATGGAACTTTATAAAGATGGAAAATAATATAAAAAGATATCCAAAGCCTTAAATTTGCCAGTACGTACTGTTCTATCACTTTTTAAGAAGTGGAAAATTCAGGAATCTCTTCATGCCAAGGTCAAGTAGACCAATAAAGATTGCAGCCACAACTGCCAGAGGAAAGGTTCAGAATACAAAGAAAACCCCACAGCTAGCCTCAGGAGAAATACAGCCTGCTCTGGAAAGAATTGTGTGGTTGTTTTTAGGGAGCACAATTCAATGCTTAAACAAAAATGATCTGCATGGTCTAGTTGCCAGAAATAAGCCTTTACTGTGCCAATGCCAATAAAAAGCTTGGTTACAATATGCCTGACAACACCTTGATATGGCTTCTTTCTGGCCACTCAACCATGCATATCATCTTCAATTATTGTCGTATTGTGCTCCTTTAAAAACAACCACACCGTCTTTTTCCAGAGCAGCCTGTATTTCTCCTGAGGTTACCTGTGGGTTTTTCTTTGTATCCTGAACAATTCCTCTGGTAGTTGTGGCTACAATATTTCTCCAAGATCAGGTCTTCTTGACCTTGGCTTGGTATTAGGAGATGCCCTAATTTTCCACTCTTTAATAAGTGTTGGACCAGTACTTACTGGCAAATTTAAGGCTTTGGATATATTTTTATATCTTTATAATGTTCCATTACATTGTTACGCAGGTTCTTTGTCGGTTCTTTCCTGCTCTCCATGGCTCAGTATCAGCCCACTCAGTGCATCCACATGAGCGCTAACGATCTCATGGACAATTTGTACACAGACGCTAATTGCAATTCAAAAAGCCACAGATGTGGGAAATTAACCTTTTAATTGCCATTTAAACTTTGTGTGCAACCATGTATATCTGTACCAAGGCCAAGCATTCCAAGGTATTTAAACTTTTGATCAGGGCCATTTGGGTGATTTCTGTTATTTTTCTGGCACGATGATATTTTAACCACCTGACGACTGCCTCCTGTACATATACGTCGGCAGAATGGCACGGACAGGCGCATCAACGTACCTGTATGTCCCCTTTAAGTGCCTGTCCGTGTGGTCGCGCTGAGCGCTCGTGACCCTTCCGCCATCCACCTGAGTCGGCCTGCGGGTCCCGTGGACTCGATCGCCGCGGGGATCCCTGCGATCGTCTCACAGAGGTATAGAGCGGGGAGATGCTTGTGTAAACAAGCATCTCCCCGCTCTGACTAGTGACAATGACCCTGATCTCGACTCAGTGTACTATGCAGGGAACACTTAACCCCTACAGCGCCACCTAGTGGTTAACCCCTTCACCGCCAGTGTCATTTTCACAGTAATCAGTGCATTTTTATAGCACTGATCGCTGTGAAAATGACAATGGTCCCAAAAATGTGTCAAAAGTGTCCGATGTGTCCGCCATAATGTCGCAGTCACGAAAAAAATCACTGATCGCCGCCATTACTAGTAAAAAAATAATAAAAATGCCATAAAACTATCCCCTATTTTGTAAACGCTATAACTTTTGCGCAAACCAATCCATAAACGCTGATTGCAAATTATTATTTTTTTTATACCAAAGATATGTAGAAGAATACGTATCGGCCTAAACTGAGGAAAAAAATTGTTTTATATATATTTTTGGGGGAACTTTATTATAGCAAAAAATATTGATTTTTTTTTTCAACATTGTCGCTCTATTTTTGTTTATAGTGCAAAAAATAAAATCCGCAGAGGTGATCAAATACCACCAAAAGAAAGCTATATTTGTGGGAAAAAAAGGACGTCAATTTTGTTTGGGAGCCACGTCGCACAACCAATTGTCGGTTAAAGCGACGCAGTGCCGAATCGCAAAAAGTGGCCTGGTCTTTAACCAGCCAAAATGGTCCGGGGCTGAAGTGGTTAAACATTGATGCCGAATATTTACGTATGTAAACTCTTGAGCACAGCAATTTTTTTCCCTTTTTTTTTATAAAGGTGCAACTAAGCTATTACCACATTACATTGCCCCTCCCTCTATTTCTATTTTGGTGGCAAATCAGAGTTTTGGATTTTCCCTCACTTTCATTCCTAGTAAGAGTAGTCACCAAGACAAATGGTAAAAGTGAATCCCCATAACTGGGATACAGACCGCAATAAAAACCTAACTTACCGCTTTATCCAAACCAAAAAAAAATAAAAAAGTTTTGACATTCAATACACTTTAACCACTTAACGACCGCCCACTGTAAATATACGTCGGCAGAATGGCACGGACAGGCACAATCAAGTGCCGGTACGTGACTGCCTTCGTATAGTTGGGGGGTCCTTCTGGACCCCCCTTCTATATAGTGAGCGGTGGGTATTTGTTCGGGAGCGATCTGTGATGAGGGGACGGCCGTTCGATTCCGGCCACCCCCTCGCGATCGCTCCCGGCGAATGAAAACCTTCCTCTGCCTGTGTAATGTAAACACAGGCAGAGGAAGTGATGTCATCTCTCCTCTTGGCGGTCTTTATGATCCGGCACGAGGAGAGAAGACATCTCACAGTAAGTGCCCCAACAGCCCACTGACACCAGTACACGTAGGCACACTTTTCACCCCCCAGTCACCCCCAGATCACCCCCAGTCACAGTGCACCGTTTGCAGTGGTCATTTTTTTACTGATCACTGCAATCAGTGTCATTTGTGACAGTAAAAGTTGCAGGGCAGTTAGGTTTAGGCCCCTTTAGGTCCAGGGTAGCCCCCTAACCCCCCCCTTAATAAAGGTTTAACCCCTTGATCGCCCCCCAGGTAACCCTTTCACCCCCTAACGCCAGCGTCACTAAGCGATCGTATTTCCGATCGCTGTATTTAGTGCCGGTGGTGCCCTAGATGGCCAGTTATTTATTTTTAGTTTCGCCGCAGGTTTCGATAGCGTCAGGTACCCCCATATATTATTTTAACCCCCTGATTGCCCCTAGAGTTAACCCTTTCACCAGTGATCACTGTATAAGTTTTACTGGTGACACTGGTTAGCCAGTTAGTTATTTAGGTTACCCGTCAGGTTTTTATATAGCGTCCGGTACCCCCATTTAACCCCCTGATTGCCCCTAGTTAACCCTTTCACCAGTGATCACCATAAAAGTTTTACGGGTGACGCTGGTTGGTTAGTTTGCTTTTTATAGCATCAGGGCACCCGCCGTATATAACCCAATAAAGGTTTAACCCCCTGATCGCCCGGCGGCTGATATCAATTAGGTTTTAGGGCCAGAGAGGCTCTGTGTCGCCCCAGGCAGCGTTAGGTTAGTGCCAGTAACGCTAACACCCACGCGCAAAGCATACACCTCCCTTTAGTGGTATAGTATCTGAACAGATCAATATCTGATCTGATCAGATCTATACTAGCGTCCCCAGCAGTTTAGGGTTCCCAAAAATGCAGTGTTACCGGGATCAGCCCAGATACCTGCTAGCACCTGCATTTAGCCCCTCCGCCCAGCCCAGCCCAGCCCTGCCCTGCCTTGGGGATATCCTGATATCCCCAAGTGCAGTATCGATCGATCACTGTCACTTACCAAACACAACACACATAAATGCAGCGTTCGCAGAGACAGTCCTGATCCCTGCGATCGCCAACAGTTTTTTTTGAAGCGTTTGATACATTTGCTGACAGTCAGGTGCTTTTTTACCTGTGAATCTTACTAGTGTACCCCTAAATTTAGAGCCCAAAATGGCAAGACGAAGGTACACTAGTAAAGAGGCCTATGAAATTCTGAGCATGACAGATAGTGAAGAGGAGGTCACGCATCTGTCAGATTCAGGCTCAGAATATCTTCCCGTAGAAGACAGTGAAGTCAGCGGCTCCATGTCAGATAGCTCTGACGACAAAGATGAGGTCCCTGCTAAGGTCAGGCGTACCCGATCCCGATCTTCTGAGGTTGTTGAGGAGCAAGCAAGAACCGCAGGTCTCTCGTATCATGGAGCAGAGTAGTACTTGCGCCGCTATTCCTTCTGATGAATTGGCAAGCACCAGCGGCCTAGTACAGCCTGGGCGTACATCCAGCACTGCAGTATCACGTGGTGACGTGGCGAGTCCCATAAGTGCAGTTCAAGCTTGCGAGGTGGCAAGCACAAGTAGTGTCCCGCTGCCACCAAGAAGACAAAGGCAGGCCCGTCGTGCCCATAGTGCCCTTCCTGCAGAATTCGCCTATCCTGATTGGGTCCCCACCACTTCTGCAGAACCCGTACTTCCCCCATTCACTGCCCAACCCGGTATTCAGGTGGAAATAGCTGATTTTATGCCAATTGATTTTTATTCGCTGTTTTTCACGGAAGATCTCTATAGATCTATTATGGACCCGAGTAATTTATATGCTGGTCAATTCATCGCCGCTAGTCCCCAGTTGCCTTCCATTGCCAAAGATTGGAAACCAATTATGGTTTCCGAATTTAAGACCTTTCTGGGCCTTTCCCTCAACATGGGCACACATAAATTCCCGTCATTGCGTGCTTATTGGTCCACGCACCCAATTGACCACATGCCCGTGTTCTCTGCCTCCATGCCCAGGAAACGATACGAGCAGATTTTGCAGTTCATGCACTTCAATGACAATGAACTTTGTCGTCCACGTGGAGACCCTGAATACGACCGGCTCTACAAAATTCAGCCCCTCATAAACCACTTCAACAAACGTTTTGCAGCCTTGTTTATTCCCGATCAAGTTGTCTGCGTTGATGAGTCCCTGATTAAATTTTCTGTCCGCTTGTCTTTCAAGCAGTACCTTCCCAGCAAGCGTGCCAGATACGGGGTCAAGCTCTATAAGTTCTGTGACAGAGCAACAGGCTATGTATGGAGCTTTATGGTTTATGAGGGAAAAGACAGTCAGGTTGAGCCGGTCAACTGCCCAGATTACATAGGGGAGCGCTGGCAAGATAGTGTGGAACTTGGTGTCACCCTTATTCGGAAAGGGGTACCACTTGTATGTGGACAATTATTACACGAGCGTGCCACTGTTTAGTCACTTGTTTGATCATTAGATTGGAGCATGTGGCACCGTGCGACCTAATCGCCGGGGCTTTCCCCAGAGGCTTGTAGATTCCCGTCTTAGGCTGGGGGAGAGAGCCTGCTTGAAGTGTAATAATTTGCTCGCAGTGAAGTGGAGGGACAATAAGAATGTTTTCCTTCTTACCTCCCTTCATGCAGACACGACAGTCCAAATTCGTACGGCGACTGGTGTTGTGAAGAAACCCCTCTGTGTCCACGAATATAACCAAAATATGGGAGGGGTGGACCTCAACGACCAGTTGTTGGCGCCATATCTAATTGACCGTAAGGCGAGACGCTGGTACAAAAAAGTGTCTCTATCCTTATTCCAATTGGCTTTGCTGAACGCTCATGTGCTATACAGAGCTTCAGGCGGGACGTTTTCTCTTCTAAAATTCCAGAATGAGATAGTCACAGAACTCCTGTATCCAGGCGGTTCTGCACCTCACCATCCCCAACCAAATGCAGTAAGCCGGCTGCATGAGAGGCATTATCCGTATATTCTCCAGAGTACCCCTACCCAATGAACCCCCCAAAAAAGATGTCGTGTCTGTAGCAAGCGCCGATTTAGGCGTGACACCCGTTATTTTTGTCCACTCTGTCCTGACAATCCTGGTCTTTGCATTGGTGAATGTTTTGAACGCTTCCACTCAAAAGTGAAGTTTTAGCGTAGGGTACAGCATTTCACAGACTAGGACACACTTTCACAGGGTCTCCCAAGATGCCATCGCATTTTGAGAGACCCGAACCATTACAGTTGTTAAAGTTACAAAAAAAAGTGTGAAAAAAAAAAATGTAAAAACAAAAAACACAAAAAAAAAATAAAATAAAACAAATTTAAAATAGTTGTCGTTTTATTGTTCTATCTCTCTCTCTCTATTTTCTCTCTATTGTTCTGCTCTTTTTTACTGTATTCTATTCTGCAATGTTTTATCATGCTTGCTTTTCAGGTATGTAATTTTTTGTTTTCAGGTGCGCCATTCAGCTGCAGCGCGGAATTATTTATCTTGACAGCAACAGCGTTTGCTCCCACGATACATAAAGCCGTGACTCCAGTGCTGTAGGAGGTGATTTCACCACCACAGTTAAAAAAAAAAGAGCATATATGCCGAACATGGGGGCAGCAGGGGCGGAGGAGCGATTGTGCTCCTAATGCCGCGTACATACGGTCGAAATTCCGACGGAGGCTTGCCAGTGGAAAAGTCAGACAGTGTGTACGCGGCATAACTTTTTATGCCGCGTACATACGGTCAAAATTCCGACAGAGGCTTGCCCATGGAAAAATCCGACCGTGTGTACGCGGCATAACTTTTTTGCGAGAGGGTGCCCCCATGCTTCGGCATATATAAATGGTGCATGTATGCCCATCATTAGAAGTGGGTGGATGAAGGGAGGTATTCTAATGGTGGGCATGGTGGGCATACCCACCGATCAATCTCTTTTTTTCGTTTCAGGCTGCATGAAAAAAAAGATTACAATACATTTCCAACAACTGGTACGTACTGGTATGTTGCTGGACTTTGAATGGTTATACCAGATTGATGCCTGTGGGTTTAGGCATCATCTTGGTATCATTCTTTTCAGCCAGCGGCCGGCTTTCATGTAAAAGCAATCCTAGCAGATAATTAGCCTCTAGACTGCTTTTACAAGCAGTGGGAGGGAATGCCCCCCCCCCCCGGATATAAACAGCGCCATTGGAAAATTGGGAAAGCATTTTATCACACTGATCTTGGTGTGGTCAGATGCTTTGAGGGCAGAGGAAAGATCTAGGGTCTAACCCCCCCAATTTTTTTCAAAAAAAGATTACCTGTCACTACCTATTGCTGTCATAGGGGATATTTACATTCCCTGAGATCACAATAAAAATGGTAAAAAAAAAAATATATATATGGAAGGAACAGTTTAAAAAAAAAAAAAAAAGCAAAATAAATAATTTAAAAAAAAGCACCCCTGTCCCCCCCTGCTCTTGCGCAAAGGCAAACGCAAGCGTCGGTCTAGCGTCATATGTAAACAGCAATTGCACCATGCATGTGAGGTATCACCGCAAAGGTCAGATCGAGGGCAGTAATTTTAGCAGTAGACCTCCTCTGTAAATCTAATGTGAAAACCTGTAAAGGCTTTTAAAAATGTATGTAGTTTGTCGCCGCTGAGCGTTTGTGCGCAATTTTAAAGCATGTCCTGTTTGGTATCCATGTACTCGGCCTAAGATCATCTTTTTTATTTCATCAAACATTTGGGCAATATAGTGTGTTTTAGTGCATTAAAAATAAAAAGTGTGTTTTTTCCCCAAAAAATGCGTTTGAAAAATCGCTGCGCAAATACTGTGTGGAAAAAAAAAATGCAACACCCACTATTTTAATCTGTAGGGCCTTTGCTTTAAAAAAATATATAATGTTTGGGGGTTCAATGTAATTTTCTTACAAAAAAAAATATGTTTTCATGTAAACAAAAAGTGTCAGAAAGGGCTTTGTCTTCAAGTGGTTAGAAGAGTGGATGATGTGTGACATAAGCTTCCTAATGTTGTGCATAAAATGCCAGGACAGTTCAAAACCCCCCCAAATGACCCCATTTTGAAAAGTAGACACCCCAAGCTATTTGCTGAGAGACATGTTGAGCCCATTGAATATTTTTTTTTTTTGTCCCAAGTGATTGAATAATGACAAAAAGAAAAAAAAAAAAAAATGTACAAAAAGTTGTCATTAAATGATATATTGCTCAAACATGCCATAGTTATATGTGGAATTGCACCCCAAAATACATTCTGTTGCTTCTCCTGAGTACGGGGATACCACATGTGTGAGACATTTTGGGAGCCTAGCTGCGTACAGGACCCCGAAAACCAAGCACCGCCTTCAGGCTTCAGGCCTTCAGGCTTTCTCTCCTCACTGCCGATCACAGTTTCGGAGGCCATGGAATGCCCAGATGGCACAAAACCCCCCCAAATGACCCAATTTTGGAAAGTAGACACCCCAAGCTATTTGCTGAGGGGTATGTTGAGTATTTTGCAGATCTCGCTTTTTGTCACAAAGTTTTGAAAAAAGAAAAAAAAAAAATGTTCTTTCTTCATTTTCAAAAACAAATGAGAGCTGTAAAATACTCACCATGCCTCTCAGCAAATAGCTTGGGGGTGTCTACTTTCCAAAATGGGGTAATTTGTGGGGGTTTTGTGCTATTTTGGCATTTTATGGCCTTCAAAACTGTGACGGGTAGTGAGGAGTGAAATCAAAAATTTACGCCCTTAGAAATCCTGAAGGCGGTGCTTGGATTTTGGGGTCCCGTACGCGGCTAGGCTCCCAAAAAGTTCCACACATGTGGTATCCCCGTACTCAGGAGAAGCAGCAGAATGTATTTTGGGGTGTAATTTCACATATGCCCATGGCATGTGTGAGCAATATATAATTTAGTGACAACTTTTTGTACATTTTTTTTTTGTCATTATTCAATCATTTGGGACAAAAAAACAAATATTCAATGGGCTCAACATGCCTCTCAGCAAATAGCTTGGGGTGTCTACTTTCCTAAATGGGGTCATTTGGGGGGGTTTGTGCCATCTTGGCATTTTATGGTCTTCAAAACTGTGATAGGTAGTGAGGAGTGAAATCAAAAATGTATGCCCTTAGAAATCTTGAAGGCGGTGCTTGGTTTTGGGGCCCCGTATGCGGCTAGGCTCCCAAAAAGTCCCACACATGTGGTATCCCTGTACTCAGGAGAAGCAGCAGAATGTATTTTGGGGTGTAATTTCACATATGCCCATGGCATGTGTGAGCAATATATCATTTAGTGACAACTTTGTGCAAAAAAAAAAAAAAAAGTTTGTCATATTCCCGCAACTTGTGTCAAAATATAAAATATTCCATGGACTCAACATGCCTCTCAGTAAATAGCTTGGGGTGTCTACTTTCCAAAATGGGGTCATTTGGGGGGGATTTTGTGCTATTTTGGCATTTTATGGCCTTCGAAACTGTGATAGGTAGTGAGGAGTGAAATCAAAAATTTGCGCCCTTAGAAATCCTGAAGGCGGTGCTTGGTTTTCGGGGGCCCGTACGCGGCTAGGCTCCTAAAAAGTCCCACACATGTGGTATCCCCGTACTCAGGAGAAGCAGCAAAATGTATTTTGGGGTGCAATTCCACATATAACCATGGCATGTGTGAGCAATATATCATTTAGTGACAACTTTTTGTAACTTTTTCTTATTTTTTTTGTCATTATTCAATCACTTGGGACAAAAAAAAAAAATATTCAATGGGCTCAACATGCCTCTCAGCAATTTCCTTGGGGTGTCTACTTTCCAAAATGTGGTCATTTGGGGGGGTTTTGTACTGCTCTGCCATTTTAGCGCCTCAAGAAATGAGATAGGCAGTCATAAATTAAAAGCTGTGTAAATTCCAGAAAATGTACCCTAGTTTGTAGACGCTATAACTTTTGCGCAAACCAATAAATATACGCTTGACTTTTTTTTTACCAAAGACATGTGGCTGAATACATTTTGGCCTAAATGTATGACTAAAATTGAGTTTATTCGATTTTTCTTATAACAAAAAGTAGAAAATATAACTTTTTTTCAAAATTTTCAGTCTTTTTCCGTTTTTATATCGCAAAAAAAAAAATTGCAGAGGCAATTAAATACCATTAAAAGAAAGCTCTATTTGTGGGAAGAAAAGGACGCAAATTTCATTTGGGTACAACATTGCATGTCCGCACAATTTCCAGTTAAAGCAGCGCAGTGCCAAATTCTGAAAACACCTCTGGTCCTTTAGCTACAAAATGGTCCGGGGCTTAAGTGGTTACAAATTTTTCACCAAGTATGATATTTATCATTTTGAATAGCATTAAACTTGTTAAAAGCAATATTAATAGTGTGATTGCTCAGCTGTATGTAGTGCATTTAATTATGCTTTATCTTACTTTGTCTCCTTATAGGAATTAGCTTTTGACCCATATGAGTCTTATGCTCAGGATATTCTTCGACCAGGTTTTCATGATCACTTCCTTGGTCAACTTTCAAAGCCTGGTGCTGCTCTTTATTTACAGGTAATACAAGCTGTTTAGGGGACAGTATATAAATTTAACTTGTAGCTCTTCAAAATTATCTTGTAACTTTTTAGTTCTGTCTAATATATTCTGTGCAAATTTGTCTCATGTTTTGTGATAACCATATGGCCTTTGTGTGTAAGGCTACTTTCACACCGGGGCGTTACGTCGTCGGCTATTTTTAGCGGCGATTTACCGTAATTTTTGCTGCGCTATTCGCCCACTAGCGGGGCACTTTTAACCCCTGCTAGCGGCCGAAAAAGGGTTAAAAGGGTTAATTTCAATGGGCAGGGGCG
Source organism: Rana muscosa (assembly GCA_029206835.1). Lineage (NCBI taxonomy): Eukaryota > Metazoa > Chordata > Amphibia > Anura > Ranidae > Rana > Rana muscosa. The sequence continues at coordinate 25,083,651 of CM055121.1, forward strand.
CTTTAGGAGCGGTTTATACACCGCTCCTACAGCGCCTCAAAGATGCACCTGGCTGGACTTTTTTAAACGTCCTGCCAGCGCACCGCTCCAGTGTGAAAGCCCTTGGGCTTTCACACTGGAGTGAAAGAGGAGGCTCTTTCAGGGCTCTTTGCAGGCGCTATTTTTAGCGCTCTAGCGCCTGCAAAGAGCTTCAATGTGAAAGTAGCCTAAAGGAAACTTGTGCAGAAAGAAGAATGTAGACTGCCTTTGTTGACCTTATCCTGAAAATGCTAGTTTCCTGGCTGTCTTGCTGAACCAGTGCTAGTAAGCAGATGGAATGCTATCATTTGCTTCATACTTGACAATAAGCGAGACAGCCATGCAACCAGGTTTTATAAGTAGGTCAGCAATGGTACTAATGTATAACTTTGAGGACAGTTACTTTGAAATTCTGTTAAGAGGGCATTAAAGGATTGGCTACTGAAAAGCTTTAGGTCACTGGAAGTGGCAATGTGACCTTCCCCTTCCAGAAGTAAGGTTGTGTCTGTTCAAGAAAGTGACGGGCTCAAGGATGTGTCATCTAGAAGCAGAGATTTCCCCAACTGTGAGAATACCAGACACAGGTTAACTAGCATTAGCTTTATTCAGCCTAAGATACAGAAATATGCTCCCTTCAAAATCATTGTTCTGTGAGTGTACACAAGTCCATCAAGTCCAAGCTATGTTATTTTGAAAAACATGGTAGTCATCTAAAAAAAAAAAAACATTTCAGGATGGTGACATGTAAAAGAAACTGCACAATTATAAATAAATCATAAACAATTTAAAAAGCCTGCTTTATCGGTTATGACATCATATTGTCAGATTCTAGTCTAAAAGTTGTAATTAAACTATATTTTGGGATTCGCAAACCATCTGCTCAGATTCCAAGTTGATGCCTGAACTTCCTGACACAAGTCAGCTGCTGTCAGAATTCACATTTCTTTTACAATACAAAAAATCTACAACTGGTCATGGAAAGCATTCTGCATCATTGCATAGCTGATGCATGTGCACTCGGAACTGTGTTGAAGGCAGTACATGAATGCTACATAGCCTAACATACACATTATAATGGTGGCAGTGTGTCCTAATTGAAGCTAACTGATGCCGCCACCATTGGAGTACAAAGTGCACACACCCAATGGGCAGTGCTAGTGGAAGGTAATAGGAGTTGCTAAATAACCTCAAGACCTCATACTGAAGTAGGTCAGGAGAATACTTATCGGCCTGTTTCATCAGGCTTCAGCTTGTATAAGAGCATTGCGCACAGAAAGCTTTGACAAAGCATTTGCAGAGCTTTCAGCAAGCTTTCTTGAAGCTTTTCAAGTATTGTTCAACTCCTGTTTCTAAATATTGAGCACAGAACCTAGTGGGAGTGTTTGCCCCTTAAAGCAAGCTGCTAGCATGCTTCTGCAGGCTTTCAACAAGCTTCAAGAAGTTTGAGTTAAGGTCTGGAACTGAGTTCTGCCACACAACAAAGTCTTAATGGTCATTAAGGGGGCACCCCCCACTTATCAAAGTGGGGAGATGTCTGCTGGCCTTTGCAGTGTTTCACTGCAGACTTGCAACAATATTAATTTGTTGCCCCTTACTCTTGGTCAGTCCACTGCACCTCAGGGATTCACCAATATACCCTGGTGTTGCTCTGCTTTGCTGTCGAGGCATCCCCATAGTGGTATATCTTCATGACCTTTTTTTTAAAGAACAATCCAACCTAGGTTTTGTGAACCTACAGACTGCAAAACATCCAGTGATTCTATTGCATCCGAAACATCAAGAAGTTAGCATTGGAACTGTCTCATTATTTGGATTATTTCAGATTTTTCTTAGATAAAGCCTAGTCAAGGTCTTCCTTCCCCTGAACAAATTCCAGACTTTTTGCTCCCATGTATAGACTCTAGACTCCAGCAGCCACTAAATCCCTTGCTTTGTGTGAGGGTTTTGGTCCTGATGGCTTTCTTCCAGGCAGTTCCCTATGCCCAATTTCACTGCGGACTGCTGTAACTCAGCATTGTGGCAGTGTAAGACAGGCTATGGCTCATCCCTTACACCTGACCTGCTGGACAAGGTTTTCCCAGGCATGATGGGTCTCCTGTTCGGTGCTGAATTTGGGGAAGTGTTTTGGGACGTTCTCACAATGGATGCCAGACTTTTGGGCCAGAGAGTAGTTCTGGATACCAATCCTGGTACAAGGGACTTGGTCATTGGAAAAAGCTTATCTCCTGACCAATATTCGGGAACTCTGGACACTTTGGTTATACCTTCAACGCTGGACCTCTCATTTGAGTTAACCCAACCAGGATTTAGACAAGTGTCATAGTGGTGGCTTACATCCACAACCCGGGCGGAGCCAGAGTCTCACAGCTTATGGAGAAGCAGATCTGATTCCATCTTGGACAGAACTTCACATTCCAGCCCTGTCCACCATGCACATCCCAGGTGTGTAAAATTGTCAGGTGGACTTCCACATTCTTCAACTGTCTCTTCACCTCAGGTGTTTCAAGGCCTTGCAGGTTGGAAACAGTACATAGGTGAGGTTGAAAAAAGACACAAGTCCAACCTGTGTGTGTGCTTTTATGTCGGTATTACATTATATATCCCTGTATGTTGTAGTCGTTCAGGTGCCTATCTAATAGTTTTTTGATAATTTCGATGCTCCCCACTGATACCACTGCCTTTGGAAGAGAATTCCACATCCTTACCGCTCTTGCAGTAAAGAACCCTCTACGCAGTTCAAGGTTAAACCGCTTCTCTTCTAATTTTAGTGAGAGGTCGCGTGTTTTTTTAAATTCCCTTTCGCCGAAAAGTTTTATCCCTATTGTGGGGTTACCAGTACAGTATTGGTACATTCAAATCCTATTCCCTCTCAATCGTCTCTTCTCCAGAGAGAATAAATTCAGTGCCTGTAACCTTTCCTCATATCTAAGGTCCTCCAGTCCCTTTATTAGCTTTGTTGCCCTTCTCTGGACTCTCTCCAGTTTCAGCACATCCTTTCTGAGGACTGGTACCCATAACTGGATGGCATACTCCAGGTGCAGCCGGACCAGAGTCTTGTAGAGTGCGAGAAATGTCATTTTATCTCTGGAATTAATCCTCTTTTTAATGCATGCTAATATTCTGTTAGCTTTGCTTGCAGCAACTTGGCATTGCAAGCCAAATTGCTGAGCCTGTAATCTACTAGAACCCCCCATCCTAGATTCCCCCAGAGGTTCTCCCCCTAGTGAGTAAATTGCATTTATATTTTTGCCACCCAAATGCATTATTTAAAATTTTTCTACATTAACCCTCATTTGCCATGTAGTTGCCCATCACATTAATTTGTTCAGATCTTCTTGCAAGATTTCCACATCCTGCAGAGAAATACCATTCCAGTCAGTAGACTGTTCGTAAAAATTACTGGTAGTGGTACTGCTGGATCCACAATCTCCAGGTGAATTTGACATCTCATCATTCATGCTTATCACCTCAATGCAAAGTTCCCCCCTTCCCAATCAAGCTGCACACCACCAGATTGGTTAGTGCTTTATAGCATCTCAAATTTGCAAGGCTGCCACCTGGACTTCTGTTTACTTTATGTATCTAAAGGAGAAAATTCTGCGCTTGTTCTGAAAATAATAGTGCAAATTATGTGCAGCAAACTTAGAAGAATTAAATACAAATTCCAAAATCAATATTATATACAGAAAAAAGTTGCGCAAAAAAATAGCATCTGTGGCTCTAAACCGTGAATGGGTGAAAAATCGTGATCATAAATTGTCAAGATTTAACCAAAGTTAGAATTGACCAAAATATTGAATTGAATTTTTTTTTTATTTAAATCACACAAAGTGTAAAAAACTGAATGTGAAAACCAACATGTGCAGTGCATGTGACATACACAGCTGAAATGAACTTGCCTAGATTATGACATGTGAAGTGTAATAAGAAAATTATGGTACACCATATGAAAAACGAAATGTGTAACCAATGGATTAGTGAACAAAGTTCTGTGTCTTCTCACTGTGATAATAGTGTTTTAAACCAAATGATTGGAATCAGAACTGAGTCTGGTGCAACTGCATAAGTGAAGTGAAGTAGTCCCAATACATATCAGCACACACAGCTTGAAGGATCTTCCTAATGGTTGGTGCTGGTAACTAGTAATCCAGGCTCAAATATATAAATCCTGATACAGGGAGTAAATATATCCAGGTGGCCCCTTACAGAAAAAGGTGGACTCCTATAACGGGAGTCAAACACGCGTTGTAAGCCCCAATGGGATCAGCTGTTCCTCCTTTGGTCGGTGCACTTGCTTGTCTGCTCAGACACCTAATTGTGTCTCTCCCTGGAAATCTGGATTGCATTCAGGGAATGTGGACTCCAATAACCTCATCCGCCCTGCCGCTCGATACATTCCTTGATATGTTTCAATTAGACTCAATGAGGGTAATCACAGTTTACCAGCCAGAAAGTTCATAAAAAAAAAATGGAAAAGAAAAAACATGTGCAGTAAATTCTCGGTATTTATTAAAAACACACAAAGGTTTTCACGCAATAATAATTGCCACAGCACATAAAAAGCACAAAAAGAAAAAATGTAAAGAAACATATAAAACACACAACTGCAGCTATATCAAAATGTCTGCTAGTGTGTAGTAACGTCTCAGACTTCTCTCCTGCCAACGCGTTTCCTTGTAAAAAGCATCGACTGGGAATGGAGATGTCTGGGACGTCAATCACTACATACTTATATAGTCAGGCAGACTTGACACCGGAAGAGCAGATTCATCCCAGTTCACAGCGGTGTCACACAGCTTACACATTAAATTATGGTTAGATTCAAGAAAATTAGGAACATCAAACTGATTAATGATCAAATCCCTCGCTTTCTATAGTTCATTGCATATGTAATATAAATGATATAGAGATATAGATATATATATATATATATATATATATATATATATATATATATATATATATAATATATACCATAGCAAAGGACTGTAAATTGATTGAATTGATATCCGAAATGCTTCCGGGCATCAAATATACCATTGTGAATGCAAATATAAATTTACAAATATGGCAATATAGGAAAACCTTCCATATTAACAAAAAAAATGGAAATCAATATATCAATGTAAAATGTTAAACTGACAAATTATATTGTCACTAAAAACCTGCTAAATAACTGGGAGCTTCAGATTAGCAAGTATTAAAATATATAGCATCTCAAATGTTATCATACATTGTATTAAGCTTATCATATGAAAGAATAAAAATGCATGTCAAATGAAAATGCACGTAAGTGCCAAAAAGGGGATACCTATCTTCCCCTAATCAGAGGCCAGTATAAAATATACACTTTATGTATCGTTAAGTTTTACCAGGTGGATGTTCCAGTCATCAGCTAGTGCCGACTTGGATCGTAAGATTTTTCATGTGGCTCTGTCAGCTGTTGAGCCCTTTGTTAAGCCATTGGTTTTCGCGGGCCTGTTCACCTTTGCTGTGTCTTTCCCACTCCTGTGTTAGACTGCTTATGGAGGCCGCTATATACCTAAATACTTCTCCTGTGTCCTGTAATGTGCAATTAAATAAACCAGAATTTTTGACTTACCGTGAAATTCCTTTCTTGGAGTGAATTAGGGGACACAGGTCCCTGTCCTCTGTTCCATATGATCCAGTGGTGTATTTAGGGTTTGTGCTGCCCTAGGCCTGACTAAACTCGTGCACCCCCTAATTTAAATATGATCCACCCCTTCCTGTCAATGTCACACCCCTTTTTGTTTAAGACCTGCCCTTAAATTTTCCAGTGGGGACACTAGTTCTGAGGGCCTTGGGGGGGATTCCCTTAATCTGCAGAGGTTTCCTCTCACTTTCTGTTTGGCTATGGGGCAGGAAATGAAGGGAAAGGAGCGGGTGGCAAAAAAAAATTAACAGGGGCTATAACCATCCCTTACCCAATCCAAAATGGAAAAAAAAGTGTTGCCTATAGTTCTACGTTAAGCACAAATTTCTTCTAAATTTATGGAGGACTAAGAGGATATAACCATGCCAATGGTGCAGCAGAAAACATGTAGCACAGTGATGGAGGTATGTGGTCCAGGCAGTGAGCAAAGGATGGATTAGGGGCGGGAACAAATAAATCCATCTGTTTATTTTTCTCATCAGCAATCAACATAAATAAAATTAGGATTCCTTAATATGTACAACTGACACAAGCAAAGGATTGCAGGAGAGTCCTACTACCTACCTGCCAGGTATAGGTGACCATGTCATTGTCCCTTGTGTCTGCACCATCCCTATTATACCGGCAGCAGTTTTTATGGGGGCGCCAGACCAATTTGTCTTGCGGCCCAGTCCACCCCATAAGACTTGTGCTACACTAAAAGTGTAGTGCAAGCCGGCGGGGACTCTTTTCATGCTGCCCCCCTGCAAAGTGCTGCCCTAGGCCTGGGCCTTGTTGGCCTAGGTCAGTGGTTCTCAACTCCTGTCCTCAGGACCCACTAACAGGCCAGATTTTAAGTATTACCTTGGTGAGATGCAGACTAGAATACTGCAAATTCTATCACCTGTGATGCATTTCAGTTATCTTGCAAACCTGGCCTGTTGGTGGGCCCTGAGGACTGGAGTTGAGAACCACTGATCTAGGCCAAGATACAGCATTGATATGATCCACTCGTAATTGTGCTTGCTACAAAACAGGCATGCTGAGAATGGGAGTGTCCAATCTCAAAGCTAGGCAGGAACATAGCTTTATGTACCTGAATACTTCTCCTGTGACCATAATGTTCTCCAATAAAAAATTTACAGTAGGTCCAAAATTAATAATTTTGTAGTGCACACAAACCCAATTGAATGAAATCTTAATTTATGTTTGCTCTAAAATGGCAAGGCACTCTTATTCACTGTGAGCCCCCTTCTTGCTAAAACACTGCGCTAAGCTTAGAAGAAAAAAACAAAAAAAACACATTCATCAAGATCTTGTTGAAAGAATGCAGAGGTCACTCCCTGCAGCACAGAAACTGTGGGGGGGGGGGGGGATTTATTATTTAAAGTGATTAATTGTAAACAATCACCTTGTAAAACAACAGATTCTGTTTAAAATAGAAATGAAAAGCAAACCATTTCTGTGTAGATATAAAAAAAACATAAAAAATTTTTTCCCTTTTTTTATAAGTAATCACAATTCCTCTGTTCTCAGCTGCATAAGAGCTGGGGGGAGGAGGAACGGCAGTACACTGAGCTTCCCAGTAAATGTTTTGTGCAGCTGGGGCATGTCAGGACAAGTCTAATTATTGGAGGAGAGCAGCCTAAGTTCCCAGCACAGCTAGAGAACGGACCATGATGTGCTTTCCTGCTTAGTGTGGTCAGTTTTCAATAGGAAAGGAAGCAGGAACACCAGGGATTTCACATAAAGGAAACATTACAAAGAGAACAGGATACTTTCTCATACAAGTACATGGTACAGCAGGCACATATCAGGAATATATGTTGGGGTAACAAACGCTTTAACTTTCCCCCACACAGGTTTTTATTTTCTATTTAGTTCAGCCTTTTAGTTAAAAACCCCCCCAAAAAATATTACTGGGTTTTGTAACACTTTAATCATTCAGTTTTATATGTTATGAAGTGTTTTTAATGTCAAATCATTTTTCTCTACATTTACAGTCTATAGGTGAAGGTTTTAAAGAAGCTGTGCAATATGTTTTGCCTCGGCTACTTCTAGCTCCTGTTTACTACTGCCTTCACTACTTTGAATTCATTAAGGTAAGATGGAGTTTTAGTGAGTTTTTCTTTTTTAAATCGGTAAATAATTTGATAAAAAAATTGTTATAGTTAAAGCGAAACTAAAGTCAATTTTTTTTTTCATTAAAAATAACAACCATGTTATACATACTCTATCTGCTCTGTGCAGTGGTTTTACACAGAGCAGCCCAGATCTTTCTCTTCTCGGCGCTCCTGGACCCTCACTCCTGTCGAGTGCCCCTGCAGCAAGCAGTTTGCTATGGGGCACCCGAGGTGCAGCTGTGTGTGTCTATTCAGGCACGGAGCCACGGTTCGGGCCACTGCTGTGTCTCAGCCAATCAGGAGGGAGAGCCCTGGTTGGCCAAGGCACTCGTGCACATTGCTGGATCGAGATGTGGTTCAGGTAAGTATTAGGGGGGCTGCTGCACACAGAAGGCTTTTTTTCTTCATGCATAGAATGCATGAAGATAAAAAAACTTCTGACTTTACAACACTTTAATTTAGCTTATTGGTTTAAGGTTAGATGTTTCAGTATATTATTCTTAGCTATATAAAAATACTTTTCTCTTTCGTCCATGGACGGACACACCGCTCCTTTAGTCTTGACAAGTGGGTTATGTTCCGTCTATTAGGAGAGGACTAGGCAGACTCGTTGGATATACAAAAACATGTAATTATACCAAAGCTGAACAGCCCCGCCCACCCTGCACTCAGCAACTCAGTTTTTATTTCTGCCTAGTGTAGGAGAAGGACCTGGCTCCCTAGGGACCCATTGGTCCTGGAGAACTTTTTTTTATTTTCAATTTTGGTCCTAAGATCTACTATGAAATGCTGGCTGGGTGACAGGCTGGATAATATAGATCCTTGTAGTCTCCCCAGTCCGGCCATCGAGCGTGAGCAGGCCTTTAGCTATGCGCTGGGTCGGCCACGACATACCCCGTTTGTTTCAGGTGTGGCCGGAGAGCTATATGCTCCGGGGCCCGCATATGACCGGGCTACTGCTGTCCAGTCACAGTGGGCCATGGCCGACAGCCACTCCGTACTGCTCGGTGATATGTCTGTCAGGAATGCGTCCAGCAGTCCTCGCAGGGAATGGTATGTAAGGTTCCTCCTGTCCTGGCAGGATTGAACAACTGGGCATTCCTGGGGTGGTCGATTAGGGGGTCTCTAGTCCTTCCTTTCCTCTCTCCCCATCCATCCCTCCTCCCCATGCTTTGCTGGGCCTGCTGTGTACCTCACCGGGGGGCTCCGGGTCCTGGCTAGGGGCTGCGCGGTGTGTCCGGGTCCGCTCTAGTGTGGGATGGTCTGCCTTTTGTTTTTGTGGCCTTTTATTTTTATCTCAGAAAGCCGCGCTTTTCCTAATTTTAATACAGCTGGCAGCCATTTTCTTGTAGCCGCGCTGTTTCTATAGCTAATACAGCGGTCAGCCATTTTCTTGTAGCTCGCGCTCTTTTTTCTTGAGGTAACTGGCGGCCATCTTTGTGGGGATTTTTACATTGGCTGGACCTCTAGCGCTGGTTTGTCATTCTGAACGGCGCGAATGGCAGATCACCTCAGAGACACCTCAGGCACACACTGTGCAGGAGTTTAGAGCGGACGGCAGCGCTGAAGCAGTGCCTGGGTCAGGGCGGTGTGTCCTCTGGGAATACCCCTCGGTCTGGGCAGCTAGGAAGGTGGGCCTTTTCTTGTACCTTGACTTGTTCCCTGAGTGGCTGTCAAGTGTGTGGGTCAGCATGGCGTCAGAAGCTGGCGTTTCTTCCCCAGACATTCCCGTGGTAGCAACCGGTGCCCCTGCACCTGCGGTACCTGTGGACGCTTTGTCGGCGGTCCTGGAATCATTTGTTGCCAGGGTGGAAGCGGTGTGCGGGCGCAAGGGGGGTAAAAAACGCCCCCTCCCCCCCACCATCTTCTGGGGAAAGCTCAGACTCAGACTCTGGCCTGGCTGTGAAACAGGACCCCTGTTCTGAAGGGTCAGAGTATGCAGACCAGGACCATTTGGACAGTGAGGAAGACTCTGTGTCCGGGTCAGCGCAGGACAAGGCGCTTGTTGGAGCACTTATCACCGCAGTGCGGGAAACCCTCAAACTGGAGGATGCGGCTGGAACATCTGCTGAGGTGTCGGTCCCTTTTGGGTCCCACAAGCCGACCCGCACTACTAAGGTGTTTCCTTATGTAACTTATTTTGATAAGTTTATAGACAAAGAGTGGGAACGACCGCAGAGGACCTTTTCGGTCCCAAAACGCATGGCGGTCCGTTATCCTTTTGAAGAGAGCCTTCTGAAAATATGGGCATCTCCCCCGGTTGTGGACCCCCCGGTATCCCGGTTAAACAAAGTAACCACTATTCCGGTTGAGGGGACCGCTGCATTTAAGGATTCTGCGGATAGGAGGTCCGAGGCGGTGGCCCGGTCCATGTTTATCATGCTGGGATCTGCATTACAGCCAGTTTTGGCTGTGCGGCTCTGGTGTCACAGACACTTACAGAATGGGCTAAAATGTTGCACCAGGAGTTGGAAAGACAACAGGTTTCCCCGATCTGCGCAGAAATGGCTGACCAGTTGGTGCATGGCCTCAAATATGTCTGCGATGCAGCCCTGGACACCGCTCCCCTGCTTTCTAGAGCCTCAGTATCTGCTGTGGTACTGCGTCGCCTGATTTGGCTAAAATGCTGGTCCGCGGACCAGACTTCTAAGAAGGCTCTGGCTGATTTGCCTTTCCGGGGTGGAAGGCTATTTGGAGCCTCGTACACTGCTCCCACAATCCAGAAAAGGTAAGGAGCCACGCCGCAGGCCTGGGCCCTCCTTTTCTGCTCAGAAGCGTTTTTTTTCGTCAGTCCGGGCCCGCAGGTAAGCGTTCCCAGGCCAACAAGGGGTCAGCTGAGGGACAAAAGCGTCCCTGGATTCGCAAGCCAAACAAGCCCGCAAACAAATCTGCTACTGCATGAAGGTTTGCCCCCGCCCGACTCTCGGGAGGGGGGTCGCCTTCGCAAGTTTGCAGCTCGGTGGACCTCCTTGCTTTCCGACCAGTGGGTTTGCAAAGTGGTTTCATCAGGGTACAAGATAGAATTTCATTCTTGTCCACCAAACAGATTTTTTCCCTCAAACCTGTATCTTCCTCCAGCTCGTCGGAACGCCCTGTTTGGGGCAGTGCAGGACCTGCTGAAGCGTGGGGTGATAGTACCTGTGCCGCTGCCGGAAAGGTTTCAGGGATTTTACTCTAATCTGTTTGTAGTCCCAAAGAAGGACGGGGTCCGTCCAATCCTGGATCTCAAGGCACTCAACACCTTTGTAAAGGTGTGAAGGTTCAGGGTGGAATCAGTTCGCTCTGTGGTCGCTGCACTCCATCCGGGGATTTTCTAGCGTCCTTGGACATCAAGGACGCATACTTGCATGTCCCCATATGCATCAGGCATCAGAGATTTCTGCATTTTGCAGTCGGGGACGATCACTACCAATTTGTAGCTCTCCCTTTTGGCCTGGCATCGGCACCAAGGGTTTTCACCAAGGTGGTCGCCCCGATTCCCGGCCTTGCTGAGACAGCGAGGTATCGCTATGGTGGGCTTCCTGGACGACCTCCTTCTGAGAGCTGCTTCAGGCTCAGAATTAGAGGAGGATATAGCGATTGCCAGTCAGATCCTTCAAGAATTTGGTTGGGTACTGAACCTCCAGAAGTCGGTGTTGGTGCCGACTCAGCGCCTGGAATACCTGGGCTTGATCCTGGACTCCTCGGAGGTGAAGGTTGTTCTCCCTTTAGAAAAATTGCAGGCTCTTCAGGTAGTGATGAAGCTGTTGGCATCCCGCAAATGGTCGTCGCTGCGCTTTTGCATGCGAGTCCTGGGTCTCATGGTGGCCTCCTTCGAGGCGGTACCATATGCTCAATTCCACACTCAAGTCTTGCAGAAGGAGATCCTGTCCAAGTGGGACAAGTCTCCGTTGTCCCTGGATTGTCAAATCCGGATGAGCCAACTAGTCAGGACTTCCCTGGTCTGGTGGCTGACATCTCCGGCCCTTCAGTCCGGAAAGTCGTTCCTTCCCTTTCACTGGACGGTGATCACGATGGACGCCAGCCTGACCGGCTGGGGGTGTGTTTGGGGGGTCCAGTGGACACAAGGTCGCTGGACACGGGTAGAATCCCGCCTGCCGATCAATGTACTGGAACTTCAGGCGATCAGGCAGTGCCTCTCCACATGGTCACAGAGGCTACAGCAGCGTCCAGTCAGGATCCAGTCGGACAATGCCACGGCGATGCCGTATGTCAACCATCAAGGAGGAACAAGGAGCTCGGCTGCAGCATCGGAGGTCGCTCACATCCTGCGGTGGGCAGAAAGGAGCGTGCCGGCTCTATCGGCCGTAAACATTCTGGGCGGACGCGTTGGTGGCCCCGTGGGGACAATATCGGCTGATCTATGCTTTATCCCCACTGAAACTTCTTCCTCGTCTGCTCCGCAGAGTGGAGACCGAGGGGATTCCGGTAATCCTAATTGCCCCAGAATGGCCTCTGCGTCCCTGGTACGCCGACCTGGTGCGCCTGGTGGCGGATGCCCCTTTGCAACTGCCGATGCGGGGGGACCTTCTGTCACAAGGTCCCATACTTCATCCTGCTTTACAGTCGCTGGCTTTAACGGCATGGCTATTGAAAGCCAGGTACTAAGGGACCGAGAGGTCTATGGACCTCAAGTTGTGCCAAGGTCAGACCGGAGTGGTGCAGGGGCTGCTTTGAGGTCGCTGCGGCTTGAATTTGCACGGATGTGAAGAGTACTCATTGGTAATCAGGGGATGCGACTTGTCAGGCAACTTTGCAGTCCCAAGTCGCAGGATGGGTCGCACAGGTGTGGAAGAGGCCTTTGGCTGTTGAAGCAGCATAGAGGCTGCACTGGATGCCTATGTGCTTGGCTAATCTTGACTATAAGTAGTATGGGCCCAGGTGCAGTTGAGCAGGTGCAGCATAGTATACATGCTTGCTTACTTGCATAGAACACAAGCCTCCATAGGCACATGTTTGCAGAGGGCCCCGCCCCGTGACCCCCACGCCCAGCATGCAGCCCCCCAAGGCTGGCCGCGACTTTGTGTTTGGGTGGACGCGTGTTGCGTAGACGCAGGTTTTTATAAGCATATATTTGTATAGACGTGTGTGCATAAGTGTGTATGCATGTTGCATAGATATGTGTTTGCGTGGATGCATGTTTGCATAAACACATGGTGCATAAACACATGTTTGCATAGATGTGTGTTGCGTAATATGTTACGTAAACACGTTTTATAAACGCATGCTTGCTTATTCCGTAAATGCATGTCTCCATGGGCACGTATTGCGTAATTGCATGTTTGTATGGACACACGCTTTCGTGTGGAGGATGGTCTATGTGGACAGCTTTAACTCAGATGTGCTTATTGCCTTGAGCTGCATACATAGATGCATGAATGGCAAGAATACTTGTATACCTGCATGTTTGCATACCTGGGTACCTGCATGCTTACCCACAGGGTTGTATAGCAGTAGACCAACATTGTCTAGGCCTGCATCCTTGTGGAACGGCATATTAGTTTGTCTAATACAGTCACTCTATTATGTATCTGTTACACCGCCCTCAGGTTCAGTGGTCTGACAATGTTCACGTCTCCTTTTGGACCAGTGGTATCTGTGGCGCCTGATCTTGGATCAAGCCTGGTTAGTACTTGAATGGGAGACTGCCCAGGTTTCCCTCCTAAGTGAGGGAGGCATCTGAGGTATTTTTCCAGCCTCATCAAAGATTTCTGTAATTGCAGTGGAAAGTCATCTATTTTATTTTTTGTGACCATCCTTTGGGCTGGCCACAGCGTCTGAGGTTCACAAAGCTCCTTGCTCCAGTGCTGGACTTGCTAAAGACGCAGTATACTTCAACCTTTTCTCAGGAAGCAGTTGGTCCAGATTTTCCTTCGATACATTTTGCAGTAGGAAGCTGTATTTAGGTCGAACCACATTCTTTATGTACAGTCCTACTCCAGGTCTTGGTAGAGGATCATTCTCTGTCTGGAACTTGAAGATCCAGGCATTGGATTGCCGAATGACTCTGTTCCCGGAGTGTTGCACAGCTAAAGATTGGTGGTTGATGGTTCGAAATTTAGAAAGGTTGAATTCTTTCTTTTAGGTATTGCAAGATAATAACCACTGATGACAGTTTCTCTGTTTGGTTTGAGGGTGGCTACAGTTCAGTGGACTTGGTCTCCACAGGAGATTATACTGCCCATAAATATCTTGGAGCCTTTGGCCAGTACGCCTTGCTCGGGATTATGGTACAAACCATTTGTAGGTTTTATCCAGAAAAGCCTCTGTAGGGGCATATATATCAGCCACCAGTGCGGCACCAAGAGTCATGCGGCTCAGGAAGGTGAACCAAATTCTGTCTGGGACAGCACAAGTGCTGTCTCTATCGTCAGTGCATATTCCAGGTATAGAATAGTGGCAGGGGGAACTCTGCAGGTGAATCTACTAGATTCCAAGTTCTCCAACAAGTTGGGGCAGGTTGTGTCCGGGACGAGTGTCCCACAGGCAATTGGGGTAGACGCACTAGGTAACACCTTAGGGACCAGTTCTCCCTTATTTGACGCTTTCCCTCTGTTTCGACTTCTGCCACATCTTTTGCAAAGAACCCGGAAGGGGGTAACACTGATAATAATGTTAGCCGAACTAGCCCAGGAAGGCTTGGTACACTGACATAGCGAGTCTTGCGGGGGTCGCTCCTGGGACACTCCTAGTCCAGCGGGATCCATTGCTTTTGCGTTTTGTAACTCAGCACTGTTGAGCCCCTGGAAGCCAGCTTTGGGGAGCTTCAATTACAGGACTTGGAAATCTTTGTTTTGCCTGGGGTGAAACCAGGAAGTGGCACGCGCAGAAATGTGAGTGGTAGATTTTCTTTTTCTTTCTCCAATCGGCAGGGGAAAGGAGATTGGCCTTAAGTACCGTTAAGGGTCTGGGTTCGTCCCTATACATTTTTTTCCAGGGGCTGTTGTTTCTCACTCCTTGATTAATACAGTGTGTAACGTAGACAGTCTCGCCTGTCAGGACATTCTTGTGTCCTTGGGACTTGAGTTTGATCTGGACTGTCCTTGCAGAGGCCACTTTTTGAACCAATCGGGAGATTGTTAGTCCCTTATCTCGGAAGGTGGCTTCTTTGGTTGCTATCACTTCACTATGTGTAGTGTCCGAGTTGGCGGCTCTTTCATGCAAGGAGCCGTTTTTGGTCTCGCATTACTTTAAGGTGCTGTTGCATCCTCATCCATTTTTTGCCTAGAATAGTGTCTAGTTTTCACTTGAATCAAGACAATGTCTTGCCTTCTTTTCTGATCCTCAGCTGGCAGGAGTTTATTTGTAGGTACAGGTCAGGAATCCTGGTTTGTGCTGCCAGTAGAGCCCAGGATGGGCGGAGGCATCCAAGTTAACTATTTTCATTTGGATTTGCCAGTTAATTATTTGAGCCTATAGCTTGGAAAGGGCAAGGTCCCCCCACCCCTTTTTTTGGTAAAAGCTACCAGGTGTGTGGGGGCATCTTGGGCCATCCGCCATCAAGTGTCAGTGGCTCAGGATTTAAGGCCATTACATGGTCTTTTGTTCATACATTCATAGAATTTTACCAGATAGATTTCAAAGCCACAAAGGATACTGCTTTGGCCACGGTATGTTTTGGGCCGCAGAAGAAGTCCTTCTCAGGTGGGGGTTTTTGTGATTGTGTCTCCCTCTCCTCAAGTCCATTGCTTTAGGACATTCCATATGGTCATTATTATAGTTGCTCTGTGTCCCGTGATGTACGATAAAGAAAATAGGATTTTTTCGTCATACTTGCCTGTAAAATATTTTTCAGGGAGTACATCACAGGACACAGAGGTCCCTCCCATCCATTTTTTGGGATATTCATTGCTTTGCTACAAAACTGAGGTCCTTCCTGTGTAGGAGGGGTTATATAGGGGTGGACTTTCTTTTTGACTATCTGCCAGTGTCCATCCATCAGTAGGGGGCGTATAACCAATATAGTCATTATTATGGCTGCTCTGTGTTCTGTGATTTTCTCCAAGAAAAGGATTTTACAGGTAAGTATGACGAAAAAATACTATTTTTCCTTTAGGTATTTGTTTTGTTGGTCTTGTGTATTGCCACAGAACCACGGAGATTGTGACACCTCAATATGCTTTATTTGGATGCTGCATACATTTCAATATACAGTAAAACCTTGGATTGCGAGCATAGTTTGTTACAGAAACATACTTGTAATCCAAATCACTTGTATATCAAAGCAAATTTCCCCATAAGAAATAATGGAAACTCAGATGATTCGTTCCACAACCATTTATTCATAAGTCCTTCGGTTTATAGTCCATATAAAAAGATTATAGCAATGTGAAAATGTCCATTCACAAATTGCAGCCTCCACAAAGGGGATTAGGAGCAAAATCCAGCAGGAGCTACAGTGTATAGAAGAGAGGTGCCTCTAAGTGTAGCAATATGGTTACATTTAATGAAGGTATAACATTTTAGCAACCAGGAGAGGGCTAGCAGCCTTAGACCTGGGGGGCAAGTCCAGTCAAGTGGCCCATTAACACCTTTTAGACCAGCCGCCGTCGTCATACGGCGGCAGGTTGGCTCCCTTGCGCCCGCAGCATGACTCTGGAGCCAATGCACGTGGCCGCGATATCTGCCGGCAACCGGGCTATCCACCGGCAACCCACAATTGCTCCTGAGAGAGACAGTCAATGTAAACAGACAGATCCTTGTTCTGACAGGGGAGCTAGAGAGAGATCTGTTCATAGTGATCTGGAAAAGCGATCTCTCTGTACTCCCTGTCACTACAATCCTCCCACAGTTAGAAACACCTCCCTAGGGAACACTTAAACCCTTGATCGCCCCCTAGTGTTAACCTCTTCCCTGCCAGTGACATTTATACAGTAGTCAGTGGCTATTTTTAGCTCTGATCGCTGTAAAAATGCCACTGGTCCCAAAATAAGTTTCCGATCTGTCTGCCGGAATGTCACAGTCCCGCTAAATATCGCTGATCACGGCCATTACTAGAAAAAAAATAATAATAATAAAAATGCCATAAATGTATCCCCAATTTTATAGACGCTATAACTTTTGCGCAAAGCAATCAACATATACTTATTGCAGATTTTTTTACCAAAAATATGTAGAATACATATTGGTCTAAACCAGGAGTCTCCAAACTTTTTGAACAAAGGGCCAATTTACTGTCCTTCAGGCTTTAGGGGTGCTGGACTGCGGTCAGTGTGAGTAGAAAATGTCCCAACATCACTGGGAGTAAACAGTGCCCCATGATTGGTATCAGTGGGAGGAATAGTGCCCCATGATTGGTCTTAGCATGAGGTATAGTGCCCTATCGTTGGTGCCAGTGGGAAGTAGGGTGCCCTAATAATGGTGTCAGTAGGAGGAATGGTGCCCCATCATTGGTCTTGGCAGGAGGAACACCATTGGTGTCAGTGGGAGGAAGGGTGCCCCTTAGCAGGAGGAATAGTGCCCCATCATTGGTCTTAGCAGGAGGAATAGTGCCCCATCAATGGTATCAGTGGGAGGAAGGGTGCCCTATTAATGGTGTCAGTAGGAGGAATGGTGCCCCATCATTGGTCTTAGCAGGAGGAATAGTGTCCCATCATTGGTGTCAGTGGGAGGAATAGTGTCCCATCATTGGTGTCAGTGGGAGGAATAGTGCTCCGTCGATGGTGTCAGTGGTAGGAATAGTGCCCCATCATTGGTCTTGTCAGGAGGAATAGTGCCTCATCCATGGTGTCAGTGGGAGGAAGGGTGCCCCATCATTGGTGTCAGTTGGAGGAATAATGTCCCAAGGGCCAAGTAGAGGCAAGCAAAGGGCCACATCTGGCCCCCGAGCCACAGTTTGGAGACCACTGGCCTAAACTGATGAAGAAATTTTGGGGATATTTATTAAAGCAAAAAGTAAAAAATATTATTTATTTTTTTCAAAATTGTCGCTCTTTTTTTGTTTATAGTGCAAAAAATTAAAACCGCAGTGGTGATCAAATACCACCAAAAGTAAGCTCTATTTGTGGGGAAAAAAAGACATACATTTTATTTGGGTACAGCATCACAAAACCGCGCAATTGTCAGTTAAAGCGACGCAGTGCCGTATCGCAAAAAATGGCCTGGTCAGGAAGTTAGTAAATTCTTCCGGGGCTGAAGTGGTTAAACCACCAGATCTGCTCACCATCACCAGTGCCCATCAATGCAGCCTCACCAGTGCAGACAGTGCCTATCAGTGCAGCCAGGCATCAGTGCATTCTGAACAGTGCCCATCAGTGCAGCCTCGCCAGAGCAGACCAGGCCCATCGGTGCAGCCTCACCAGTGCAGACAGTGCCCAGGCATCAGTGCAGCCTGATCCGTGCCGATCAATGCAGCCTCACCAGTGAAGACAGTGCTTGGGTATCAGTGCAGCCTCACCAGTGCAGACAGTGCCCATCAATGCAGCCTGATCAGTGCAGCCTCACTAGTGCAGACAAGTGCCCATTAGGTGTACCCGGGTGTCGCCCACTCTCTCCTCTCCACCCCCTATATGCAGTGGATAGATTCATGCATAGCATGAATCTATCCACTGCCACCCCATATTCATGCATCTGGCCCCTTTCGGGTCACCGGGCACATGAATTACAGCGACCAGGTTTTTTTTTTTTTCCAATAACTTGATTAGAGCTAGGTGATGGGGTAAGTGCCGGGCAGACAGTGGGCGGGGGTCCTCCTGTATCAGTTCGCTCCGCTAACCAGATGGGGGGGGGGCTATGTGCGTGCGTGTGTTGCTTGACGAGTCCGCTGGCGGGGGGCTGCTGGATGAGCCCGCTGGCGGGGGGGTTGCTAGATGAGGGGGGCTGCTGGGTGAGTCCGCTGGCGGGGGGACTGCTGGATTAGTCCGCTGGTGGGAGGGGTTGCTAGATGAGGGGGGCTGCTGGATGAGTCCGCTAGCGGGGGGGTTGCTAGATGAGGGGATGTTACTTGATGAGTCCGCTGGCGGGGGAGTTGCTAGATGAGGGGGGACTGCTGGATGAGTCCGCTGGCGGGGGGTTGCTATATGAGGGGGGGGGGGGGCTGCTGGATGAGTCCGCTGGCGGGGGGGTTGCTAGATGAGTCCGCTGGCGGGAAGTGCTGGCTGAGTCTCCTTGTGGGGGGGAGTTTGCTGGCTGCGGCGGGGGGAGTGGGTGCTGGCTGAGTCTGCTGGCGGGGGGGGGGGGTGCTGGGTGCTGGCTGAGTCTGCTGGCGGGGGGGGGGTGCTGGCTGCTGCTGAGGAGTCTGCTGGCGGGGGGAGGGGGCGTGGTGCTGGCTGAGTCTGCTGGCTTTCAACGCTGTCAGTCTGCAATCGTGACTGGGAAGACTACCCTGAAGTGGAACGATCTGAAAGCGAGGCTTGAAGCACTCGTGGAGCGCAACGTGGAAGGGATGGCGTCAGTGGCGGTGCGGAGGATGGTCTATGTGGACAGCTTTACCCCAGATGACTGCATACTTAATCCTCAACCATGTGAATTGCTAAATGTTGTACTTTCATTAAATGTAACCATATTGCTACACTTAGAGGCGCCTCTCTTCTCTTTTATACTCAGTTGTTACTTGACGCTACTTGTATATCAAGACATCACTCGTTTATCAAGTCAAAATTTATTAAAAATGTTTGCTTGGCTTGCAAAACGCTTTCAAACCAAGTTACTCTCAAACCAAGGTTTTACTGTACTGTTGCTTTGAAAACTTACATTTTAGTGTTCCAGGAAACCAAGTGTTATCTTGATTGGCTATGCCAAAAGCATGTCTGTGGACTTTTAATATTTCTTGAAGTTGGTGGCTTTAATAATTTTATTTTTAAAACCGTTTCTATTCTTTATTACAGCAATTAGAAGAAAAAAGCGAGGATGAGGAAGACAAAGAATGTTTAAAACAGTCGATCACTGCTCTACTTAACCTTCAGAGCAGTATGGAAAGGATATGTTCTAAGAGCCTGGCAAAAAGACGACTCAGGTATTCAGGAACTGTACATGTCATTGCTTTTAAGGGTTCTTACTTTATTTTTATTGGCCATTGTTTCTTTGAAATATGTATCGAAGAATATAAAAAATCTAGACTATATCGTCAAATGTTAGACAGCTGTTAAAGTGGTTGTAAACCCGGAATTTTTTATTTATTTTTAAAAACCACCTGCAAGACAAAGCCATATTGAGAATGCTAGTCATACTAGCTAGCTCATTATGCATCACTTACCTTAGATCGGGGCCCCCAAAACCGTCCTCATCTCCCCCTCCAGCCGCAGCCATCGCTCCACAGATACCCAGAAGGTTACTTCCGGGGATCGCCACTCCAGCCATTCCCAGCGCCGCTCCGGCGCTGTGATTGGCCGGAGCGGCAAAGACGTCACTCCCCGCATGCGCGCGGGAGCCGTCAAATCTGGCAAAGACGGATTTGTGAATGGGGATTAACCCTGTGAATGCACCATTGTCTACTGCGCGCATGCGCGTAGACATCGATGCATGTCTTTGTTTGCAAATATCTCCTAAACCGTGTAGGTTTAGGAGATATTTCTTGCACCTACAGGTAAGCCTTAATCTAGGCTTACCTGTAGGTGCAAGTTGCATAAGTGGGTTTGCAACCACTTTAATGACAGAAAGCTGTTATGTTTACAATGTAGATTAATACAATAAAGTCATTGGCACATATAAAAATACACATTTCTTAATTGTACTGCATTAAGGGACCTAGGACAACATATTCACATAAATTGGCTTATGCTGCTGCCTTCAGAAGATTGGATACTGGCAAACAGCCTAGTATGACCCCTCCGACTCACTTACTGGCCTTATCAGCAGTTGAAAAAAAGGGGGAAAAAAGCCTAAAAAAAAGAAAACGAATGCAGCCACCATATTTAAGAATTGGTAAGCTGCACTAATAGTCATTATTTGTTTTGGGGTTTAATACCCCTGGCTGTTAAGATACTTTTAGTCCTTTCCATTCTGTGTTTTTATATAGTGATTGGCTTAACCACTTCAGCCCCGGAAGGATGTAACCCCTTAATGACAGGTCATTTTTTGCACTATGGTACTGCGTCACTTTAACTGACAATTGCGCGGTCGTGCAATGCTGTACCCAAACAAAATTGATGTCCTTTTTCCGCACAAATAGAGCTTTCTTTTGGTGGTATAAACAATAAAAGACTAACAATTTTTTGAAAAAAAACAAACTATTTTTTTTTACTTTCTGCTATGATACCGTATATACTCGAGTATAAGCCGAGATTTTCAGCCCTTTTTTTTGGGCTGAAAGCGCCCCCCCCCCCCCCCCCCCCCCCCTCGGCTTATACTCGAGTCATAGAAATTTTTACATTGTAAATATTACCTGTAAAGAAGTTGCGGCTGCGGCATCCATCGTTCGAATTACGCGGCGTCCATCGTTCAAAATTCCGCGGTCTCTTCCTGTTCCTTACTTGATAGGCGAGTCTCAGCAGACACTCTCCGCCTATCACGAACGTTCTCTCATCCTCAGTTTTCCAGCAGACGTCTGTGATTGGCGGAACACCCAACACAGTGTCTGCTGGGAAAACTAAGGATGAGAGAATGATCGTGATAGGCGGAGAGTGTCTGCTGAGACTCGCCTATCAAGTAAGGAACAGAAAGAGACCGCGGAATTTTGAACGATGGACGCCGCGGAATTCGAACGATGGACGCCGCAGCCGCAACTTCTTTACAGGTAATATTTACAATGTAAAAATTTCTATTTACAGGGAACAGCGAGCTAGGGAACAGTGGGGCATCGGCTTATACTCGAGTCAATAAGGTTTCCCAGTTTTTTTTGGGCAACATTAGGTACCTCGGCTTATACTCGAGTCGGCTTATACTCGAGTATATACGGTATATATCCCCAAAAATTATATTAAAAAAACTAATTTATAAGTTTAAGCCAATGTGTATTCTTCTGCATATTTTTGGTAAAAAATTGCAATAAGCGTATATTGATTGGTTTGCGCAAAAGTTATAGTGTCTACAAACTATGGGATAGATTTATGGACTTTAATTTATTTTTTATTGTTTTTACTGGTAATGGTGGCGATTTTTAGCGGGACTGCGGTGGATAAATCTGACCCCAACTGACAGTTTTTGGGGACCAGTGACATTATTACATTGATCAGTGCTAAAAAAAATGCACCGATCAATGTATAAATGACATTGGCAGAGAAGGGGTAACACTAGGGGGCGATCAAGGGGTTAACTGTGTTACCTGGGTGTGTTCTAACTGTGTCAGGGCTGGGCTGCCTGGGACAACAGAGAGATCACTGTTCCTGATCACAAGCAACAGCAGACCTCAGAGTTGTCCCCTGACAAAATGGGGATCCACCTTGTTTACATAGGCAGATCCCTGTTCTGCCTTTCCTTACCGCGATCGTAGGTGGCCGACGGACATCGAGTCCACCGGACCACCGGCCGTGCTTCCGACCACATTATCACATGCAAGGACCGACGTACCTTGCTGTAGTATATATGCGCAAGACAGTCGGCAAGTGGTTTATCCAGATATTTTTTGCTCCTTCTAGGTGCTTTGCCCCTGAATACCGTATTGAGTAGGAGTTCCTAAAAAAAAAAGTAGAACGTCCCTGTTGTGCACCAAGACATTAATCTTCTTTGCAGGCCCTGCCCTGCAACCTACCATTGCTGCCATGTCCATCTGCCAGACCTTGGGTGTCTGGTCTAAGGACGTGTTTCGGGATCCTCCATCTATCCTGAAGAATCCTTTTGTCCTCATGCTACTGGAATTCATGCCTGTGGCCCTTTTCTACTGTGTTGAATTGTATTGAAAGTCACAAAAAATATCCAGAATTGGCCTCCTTTTCGATATACATGCAGAGAATCCTTTGGCTCAAATGTTTGTCTGTGGAGCATCAATGCAAGAAATGCCTCATGTATACTCTTTGGTCAAAGCTTAGATACCATTATCAAGGTGGTTGCCGGGGGGAAGAGAACGTTGAAATAGAAGTATGGACTTAAGCCTGCTGTCTGCTCAAAACGGGTCACATGAGTGCAGAAAGAACTGCACTTCTGTGACCTACAGGAGAAGTATAGCCACCTTGAACTTTCTACTTTAAAAAAAAAGGGTAATTGGGGGGTTATTTGTACTGTCCTGGCATTTACGGGCCTCAAAAAATGAGATCAGTCCATCAGGTTTAAATGATTTTCAGATATTCTCTCTCTCTCTCCCCCCTTATATCTTTGTAGACTCTTTCCTACAGACTAAATAATATACACTGATATGGGTTATTTCCACCCAAGAAATTTAGCAGTATAACTTTTGGTCTAATGTTATGAAGAAATATTATTTATTTGCAAAATTTTATTACAGAAACAAACAAAATTGTGGGGGGTTTCTTTCTCCAAATTTTCATTTTTTTTTTTGGTGATTAAATACCATCAAAAGAAAGCTTTATTTGTGTGAAAAAAATTATAACAATTTCACTTGAGTACAGTGTTACATGCGCAATTGTCCTTCAAAGAGTGACAGCACACCCCTTTTCTGCCCAGGAAACTCAATTCTCATCTGCTTTGCAGGACTGAGATGGAGGGCACTCTAGTGATGTTCATTGCTCCTGACTGGCCCGGGCAGATGTGGTAAGCTGATCTGGTAAGACTCCCGGCATACACACTGTGGGAGTGTCTGGATCTTCTGTTGCAAGGATCGCTAAAACCTAGGAAGTCTATTTATATTAAGGTTTTTTATTGGACATAAAAGGCATTGTTTACTTGTGTGAGTTGGGTCTTCCACCCCATGAGTTTCTCTGTGGGATGAATCCTGTCTTTCCTGCAGCTGGATCTAGACCAGCTTTGGCTTTCAGCACTAAAAAGGATCAGATTTCTGCCTTTTCTTGTTTCAGAAGCCACTGGCCTCTCATTCTTCTTCCTTTTTTTTATTATTTTAACGAGAACTGCCTCTCATTTTTTAACACCTTTGTACAGGGGATCTCTTATGGTACAGTTAGAGCTGCACGATTAATCGTTAAAAAATCGCAATCTTGATTTCTTTCTCGTACATCACGGGACACAGAGCGACATAGTCATTACTAATGGGTTATATAGATACCGTCAGGTGCTGGCACTGGCAACTTCCAAAACCGGAAGTACCCTCCCCTATATAAGCCCCTCCCATCCGGGAGCACCTCAGTTTTTTGCCAGTGTCTAAGGTGTTGGCCAAGAAGAAACATGTGTTTTTCACTGAGCTTGCGTACAGGTTCTTTTGGGCCTCAGTAAGCTATTCCGGATCCGACCAAAAAAGCTTCATAGCTAAACGGTCGGTACCCGGGCCTTGCAGAGAAGAGCAAGGTTTTGCCTGTAATGCCTCTCTCAGGAGAGCTGGACCCTGGGATCCAGAGCTCTGGTCATACCCACGACCAAGATGTTTTCTGTGCAGGGTGCTATACAGGTCCAGGGGAGTGGAATCCTTGGGAACCCGGTCCCTGAAGGTTTGATTACAATGCCTGCCGTGATAGGTGAAGTTTGGGCTTTTGTGGACCAAACAAAGTCCTGCGGCGGGGAACAGGTAAGTGGGGGTCCCCAGGAACTTGGTTCTATTGGGGGACCCCCAAGCCTAATTTGTCTTTCTGTCTGTTACCTAATGGTATTCCCGCAAAATTCTGTGCATGCCTGTAACTACTAAAAAAAAATGTAATAATTTTTAATGGTGGTCAAGAAAAAAAAAAAAAAAAAAAAATTTTTTTTTTATATATATTTAATATATTAGACTGCGGTACCTGTGTTTGTCCACTAGAGGCCGCTGTGGAATGTTTTCTTGTCATGTGGACTAGCTTCTTCTCAGCAGAGCAAAGTCCAGGCAGATGGTGAGTTCTCTTATAGGAAACTGCTTCCTCTGCCATGTTGCAGTGCTCGTCCATCCCCCGGCCTGCGGCAAAGAGGGGCCCTGGCTCCTGTCCCTTGTTACCATTTTTTGAAATTAGCGCCGAAGGCGCACGTGGCCGCGCGCGTGCGCGTGCACGCGCCTCTATATATAGAGGTGAGCCGGGAAAGGGGGCGGAGCCTGGGGGATGACGCTCTGTGCGCGCCGCAGCGCTTCTGCGCATGTGCGGGCGTCCCAGCAGTTTTAAAAAAACCACAGTGTTGTAGTGAGCTGGCTATGAAGTACAGAGACAGAGCTGGCAACATTTAAAGGCATACAGCAAGCGGTTGATACAGGCATCCCCTAGAAAGGCACATTAGTAGACACCAACTGTGATATAGCAGCAATTGTGCTAGACTATTCTCAGTAAAAGTGGTGTATTACGGCTGGAATACCTCAGCTTTAGGCTTAGGAATATGCCGTCCAGAAGCTCCGGAACTGAATCTTCCAGGAAGCGAAGGGGGTCTCATCGGGCTCGGAGGATCTTGGGCATACTTCTGCTGCACCAGTCTCCCCTGAAGTTCAGAGGTAAGTGACCGTAGAGACCCCGCAGGGGTACTTGGTACTGTGGCTGTCCTCAGTTCACCTGCTCCTGTGTATGTAACAGAGGAGGTTTTTTTCCTCAGCTATGGGAGGATTAGAGAGAGATTGTCAACATTAATCGCTGCCTCCCTGTCAGGGAAAGCACGCCCGATCTCCGTCTCCTCCTTCAGAGTGCCTGTTAGCAGAGCAACAGTCCCATACAGGGATCGACCTGCCTGAAGGGGATCAGGATGAGGTTGATTCTGTTATAGAGGAATCAACAGTGGGGGAACCTTTTCTCAGCATCTCAAGCTGAAAGATTATGGGTTCAGTCTCTGACTAACATGGTCCGATCAGCATTTAAAAATGCACCTTGCGGAACCATCAACCACTACTGTATCCTCGTTGGGGTCGCTAGAAGCCCCCAGACTGTTTGTTCTTTTCCACTTCACCCTTTACTGAAAGGGCTCATTTACCAGGATTGGGAACGTCCTGAGAAAAATATTTATTCCCTCAAGAGATTTCCGGTGGTCTATCCCATGGAGGATAAGTTCATCAAAAAAAAAAAATGGAAGGTCCCTACAGTGGACGCAGCCATCTCTTGTATGTATAAATCACTGACATGTCCAGTGGATAATGTCCAAATGTTCAAGAACCCAATAGATAAAAGATTGGAGTCCTTATGAAAATCTGCTTCTTTCTACAGCAAGCTTGGTGATACAACCAGCAGTAGCAGCTATTGGGGTCTGCTAAGCAGTGAAGGATCAGTTGAAACAGGTCTTGAGGGACTTGACAGATCAGCAGGCTTTGCCCTAGCTGATCTACCTAGAGCCTTAGGCTTTGCGGTTGACGCCATAGAGGATTCACTCCATCAGGCCCTCCCGCCTTATGCTGTCTATAGTACATATGCGTAGGCTCCTATGGCTCAAAAACTGGTCTGCTGAAGCTCCCTGTAAAGAATGGCTGGTTAGCGTCCCATTTCATGGTGAACGCTTATTCAGGGAAAACCTGGACAAATATATCCAGAAAATTTCCAGCGGTAAAAATACGCTCTTGCCGGTTAAAAACAGAGTTAGAGGTCCCTCTTTAAGAGGCCTGCTTCTCCAGTCCCTGTGGCATCGGCTGTGTAACAGTTCCGACAGCCTCCTCGGTCAATTCCCGGGGGTAAAAAACAGGGACAGTAGCAGGGTAATGAGAAACCCTGGGTCAGGGGAGGTACAAAACCTCCCCCAAAGTTAAATTCATTGAAGCCCCCACTCAGTCGGGTGGGGGGAGGACTCCAGTTGTTCGCAAGAGACCTGGCGGGACACGATCAAGACAGATAGGTGCTCTCCGCAGTAGGTTTGGGATACAGTTTGGAGTTAAAAGACTCTCCTCCTTCCCATTTTTGAGGTCAAACGTGCCAAGGGATCCCCGGAAGAGAGAGTCCCTCCTGTTGGCACTAGAACAACTATTGCTCCAAGGAGTAATTATGGAGGTTCCCCTGGAAGAATGAGGGTTCGGGTTTTACTCAAACCTCTTTACAGTCCCGAAGCAAACGCGGACGGGAGGCCCATATTAATTCTAAAAGGGCTATACAAATTCCTGTATATCAGGACTTTCCGATGGAGTCGATCCGATCGGTGGCCACTGCCCTACAAGGGGAGGATTGGTTAGCCGCGATCGACATCAAAGATGCTTATTTGCACATTCCCATCTTTCCAGTCCACCAAAAATTTCTACGCTTTGCAGTAGAAGGGCGCCATTTTCAGTTCAGAGCCTTACCCTTCGGTTTGGCCACAGCACCACGGGTGTTTACAAAAATTCTGGCCCTTTATTGGCCAATCTAAGAACACAAGGTGTAATGATAATGGCATATCTGGATGACTTGTTGCTGATAGACCACTCAGTGAAAAAACTAGACGTGGTCGTTCACAAGACAATCAAGTATCTGGAATCTCACGGTTGGATTATCAACCGAGACAAGTCAGCCCTAAAAACCAGTCAAAAGTCTGGAATACTTGGGGCTAAGGTTGGATTCAGGCCAGAGAAAAATATTCTTGCCTCGAGGAAAGGTGTTGTCTTTGAAAGATTTGATCCACTTAGTGGGTACAAAAAAGACAGCCGTCCATACGCCTGTATATGAGGCTGCTGGGAAAAATGGTGGCATCATTCGAAGCAGTACCCTACGGTCAATTCCATTCAAGGAATTTGCAAGGGGCCATACTGTCAGCCTGGAACAAAAAAGTTCAGGCCCTAGACTTACAATGTCCTTGTCCCCTTCCGTTCGCAAGAGCCTCCGTTGGTGGTTGGTTCCCCAGAATCTGGAAAAGGAAATCCTTCAGTCCGATTTCTTGGAAGGTGGTCACTACAGATGCCAGCCTTATAGGCTGGGGAGCAGTACTGGAGCAATAGTCTCTCCAGGGCAGATGGTCGGATGCAGAAAAGGCCCTGCCCATCAATCTCTTAGAGATACGAGCAGCCCGGTATGCCCTAGTAGCATGGACATCCAAACTCCAAGGGTCCCCTGTCAGAATTCAATCAGACAATGCCACAGCAGTGGTATATATCAATCATCAGGGGGGCACCAGGAGTCGTGCAGCCCAGAGGGAAGTAAATTACATCCTGAAATGGGCAGAAAAATATGTCCCAGCCATATCTGCGGTATTCATTCCAGGAGTGGAGAATTGGAAGGCGGACTTTCTAAGTCGCCAGCAATTAGGCCCAGAGGAAGGGTCCCTTCACCCCAAGGTTTTCTGGACAATATGTCAGCGGTGGGGAACATCGGATGTAGATCTTCTAGCATCCAGATTCAACGCAAAGGGGGACAGGTTTGTCTCTCGGACAAGGGATCCCCTAGCTTGCGGCTCGGATGCCCTAGTGTTCCCTTGGGATCAGTTCAAGCCGATATATGCATTCACACCGCCACAATGGTTACCTCGATTACTCCGCAGAATCAGGGTAGAAAAGAAACAGTGATTCCGGTGGCTCCAGCGTGGCCCCGAAGAGCGTGGTACGCGGAGATTGTAAAATTTCAGTGGGGAGTCCTTGGACTCTCCCACGTCGTCCGGACCTGCTTTCGCAAGGACCGATATACCACCCTTCCTTACCAGCCCTAGGTTTGACGGCCTGGCTATTGAAGCCCACATTCTAAAAAAGAGAGGGCTCTCTAATGCTGTGGTATCTACCATGATCAATGCCAGGAAGCCGGTATCCAGGCAGATCTACTATAGAATCTGGAAGGCGTACATCGCGTGGTGTGAGGCCAAGAAATGGCATCCACATAAGTACGTAATAGGTAGGATTCTGGACTTCCTACAGTGGGCTGTAGATAGGAAGCTTGCCTTGAGTACTATCAAGGGTCAGATTTCGGCCTTGTCAATATTTTTTCAAAGGCCCTTGGCTTCGCATTCACTAGTCAAAGCCTTTATACAAGGAGTGATGCGTATTAGTCCTCCGGTTAATATTCCCATATGTCCATGGGATCTAAACTTGGTTCTGTCGGTTCTACAGAAACAACCATTTGAACCATTACAGCATATTTCCTTGGTGCTTCTCACCAGGAAATTGATTTTTCTAGTAGCCATTTGTTCGGCTAAAAGAGTATCGGAATTAGCAGCTATGTCCTGTAAGGAGCCATATCTGGTTATCCATAAGGACAGAGTAGTGTTACGTCCTCATCCAGCCTTTCTTCCTAAGGTGGTATCGAGGTTTCATTTGAACCAAGATGTGGTTCTTCCTTCTTTTTTCCCCAAACCTACTTCGGTAGAGGAAAAGTTATTGCATTCTTTGGATGTAGTAAGAGCAGTTAAAGCTTATCTAAAAGCCACTGCTCAGATTCGCAGAACGGATACTTTGTTTATTCTGCCGGAAGGCCCCAGAAAGGGTCAGGCAGCGTCAAAATCTACTTTAGCCAAGTGGATTCGACAGGTCATTATGCAAGCTTATGGCTTGAGAAGGAGACCGCCTCCGTTCAAAGTTAGAGCGCACTCCACGAGAGCAGTTGGAACTTCATGGGCAGTGCATCACCAGGCCTCCCTGGCTCAAATCTGTAAGGCCGCAACATGGTCTTCAGTTCACACGTTTACTAGGTTCTACCAGGTGGACGTTAGAAGTCAGGAGGATGTCGCCTTTGGGCGCAGTGTGTTGCAGGCCGCAAAAGATCCTCATGTCTGATAGCGCTCAGCTTATATATGGTGTATCCCCCCCCTCATTTGGCATTGCTTTAGGACATCCCATTAGTAATGACTATGTCGCTCTGTGTCCCGTGATGTACGAGAAAGAAAATAGGATTTTTATAACAGCTTACCTGTAAAATCCTTTTCTTGGAGTACATCACGGGACACAGAGCTCCCGCCCCTCTTTGGGGACACTTATTGCTTTGCTACAAAACTGAGGTGCTCCCGGATGGGAGGGGCTTATATAGGGGAGGGTACTTCCGGTTTTGGAAGTTGCCAGTGCCAGCACCTGACGGTATCTATATAACCCATTAGTAATGACTATGTCGCTCTGTGTCCCGTGATGTACTCCAAGAAAAGGATTTTACAGGTAAGCTGTTATAAAAATCCTATTTTAACCCCCCTCACGATCTTAATGCAGCATTTCCTCGATTCGGTGCAGAGAGTTCTCTGCTCACAGCTGTCAAAAAAACAAAACAAAACAGGCAGCCTGCCAAGTTTATCACAACATTGACCGGCTGGGAGATAACTATAAACAAAGTATCATTTAGTTCTTTTAGATCCAAGGAATGAACTTTGGTTTGTAAATGAGATCAGTTTAACCATTTAAAGACTTATGCCACGTACACACGGTCAGAATTTCCGACAACAAATGTTCAATGTGAGCTTGTTGTCGGAAAATCCGACCGTATGTATGCTCCATCGGACATTTGCTGTCGGAATTTCCGACAAAAAAATTTGAGAGCTGGTTCTCAAATTTTCTGACGACAAAAGTTGTTGTTGGAAATTCCGACCGTGTGTACACAATTCAACGCACAAAAATTCTACGCATGCTCGGAATCATTCAACTTAATTTTTCTCGGCTTGTTGTAGTGTTGTACGTCACTGCGTTCTTGACGTTTGCAATTTCCGACAACATTTGTGTGACCGTGTGTATGCAAGACAAGTCAAGTTTGAGCGAACATACGTCGAAAAAAAAACGGTTTTGTTGTCGGAATGTCCAATCATGTGTACGTGGCATAAGCCTTTTTCTGACACTTGATGCTTACAAGTTAAATTCAGTATTTTTTGCTAGAAAATTGCTTGGAACCTACAAACATATTCGGTTGCTGTAATATTTTATGTCACACTGTATTTGCGCAGCGGTCTTTCAAATGCAATTGTTTGGGAAAATATACACTTTAATGAATTTTAAAAAATCACTAACACTATGTATATTGTAAAAGATGATGTTGCGACGCGAGAATCGTGATCTTTCTTCTAAGCAAAAAAACAAAACGTGATTCTCATTTTAGCCAGAATCGTGCAGCTCTATGTACAGTATTTCACCCTATTATTTCCCAGTGACTCTATAGGATTTGAATCTGCTTCTCTCTGTACTCTGATGGGTTAAAACTGCAATTTTAACCCATTAGAGACATTCCTGTATCTGCTCCCACCCACAAGGTAGTTTTCCTTGTAGAAGTGACATGATTGTGACATTCACCCACCTCTCCTCTCTTCCCAATCAAAGGATGCCTTTATTTATTGATAAAAATACAAGGCTTTTCCTGAATTTTGGGGATGTAAGACCGACTCTATCTATACCCAGCAGCAGACAGGAAGCGTCTCATACTGCTGCTGGAACACAGAGATACTTACATTTGCTACTACACTCTGTTACAACATCCCCAGCAAACAAACTATTCTGACAAGATAACTATTTAAAGTGATGTGAACAAGGCCATTATGGCTGAAACGTGTTAACATCTGCTGTATATATTTATCTTTTATAGAGTTACAATACATTTGGACTTATTGAAGAGCATGTATGGAATTGCGGATTGTGTTCTGTCCAGTTATCCCAATTTGGCTTTTTGCAGCCAAATTGGGATAACACCTTCTTTATATTTGTTACATGCCCCCATTCACTTAGCATAATTATTTAAAAAATGCAGCTTACCTTTTTTTAGACACTCTATTCTGGTCCCTCCAGCAAGGAAAAATGCTAGGTAGATCTCTGTTTATGAGGGGGCTGGGCATCTACCATAAGTTGGCCATAATTAACATTGTCTGTGCTGTGCAGACAGATCTTCATTATCAATTTTATATAAATTAAGTAACTAGACTTGAACACAGTTTGTCCTAACACAGGGTTAAAGATGTAGAGGCTGGGCTTCTGGCACTGTATGTTAAAGCGGAAGTAAACCCATTGATTTAACAGTTTCAAAAAGCAGTTACATTCCCGGCATGCCGGGAATGCCAACTGTCACATTGCTTGTGCTCTCAACCAAACTGTCAAACAATCCAATGGCTGGTTTCATAACTGATCACATGTGCAACATCATGGCAGTTGAAGATTAAACAGAGGCCACAATGGCAGCTTCCTTGCCTGAAAATGATAGGAGGGTTTACTTCCACTTTAATGAGGACAGACATGGGACAGGCTCACTTTAACATTGTTCTAAAAACTTTGCAGCCAGCCATGACACTACCTCCTGAGAAACCCCTAAAACAGGGGTCTCAAACTGGTTGCCCTCCAGCTGTTGCAAAACTACAAGTCCCATGAAGTATTGCAAGGCTGACAGTTACAAGCATGACTCCCACAGGCAGAGGTATGATGGGACTTGTAGTTTTGCAACAGCTGGAGGGCCACCAGTTTGAGACCCCTGCGGCTTAAAAGGTCAAAACCAATAATGGGGTTTTCTCAAATTTGACTGCAAAAGTGCAAATACACTGTACAATACAGTGTAGTTTCACTGACAAATGGGATACATTTAGTACAGCGCAATCATCAGTAAAGTGATAATATAACATGCATAAAACACAATATAAGTGTACATAAAACACAATACAAGTGTACCAAAAAGAAAAAAAGTCTCCATATCCAAGAATCGGTATATCAACACAATTCACTCTTCTTCCCAAAATGTGAAAAAAAGCAAAACATTCAAAACTAGAAACAAATGAATAAATCCTTAGATCGAATATTATTCAATGATCACAATAAATCAAAAAAGGGGCACATGCAATCCACCACCAGTGCTCTCTAGCAGCTCACCTCGAGCTTTGACTCCTGTTTTACCAGAGAGTCAAAGCATGCAGTTCCCCTTTGAGGGATATGGATATCCTTATAGCTTTCATAGTCCAGCTCTCTCCTTCATGGGATGCTAGTGCTCCCTGTAAAAATAGTGGTTCACTCACATAAAAGGCACTGAAAGCCTTGCCAGCTGAAAACTGCACAATGTAAAATCCACTGGCTTGCCATCGTCTGGTTAGGAATGGGCGCGGGATAGCGTTAGCTGCTAACTTCATACGCGTTGTGTCCTCGTGTGGACGACTTCTTCAGCCCACTGAATAAGTCCACACGAGGACGAAACATGTATGGAATAAGGAGTTAGCAACTGACACTATCCCGCGACCATTCCTAACCAGATGGCGGTAAGCAATTTTCAGCTGGCACGGCTTTCAGTTCCTTTGGTGTGAGTGAACCACTATAAGATTTTATGCCAATAACATTTTTTTTTTTCAACATTACAAGTTTATTGAGCAAATAAAGAGTGTTACAAAGAGAAACAGGAGTAGGCGCAACTACTCTTAATGCAACATTCCGATTTAGTTTAGGTAATAAGACCTATTAGAACATAATATGTTAGTACAAACTTGTACATCAC
Organism: Rana muscosa; assembly: GCA_029206835.1. Classification (NCBI taxonomy): domain Eukaryota; kingdom Metazoa; phylum Chordata; class Amphibia; order Anura; family Ranidae; genus Rana; species Rana muscosa. Next base: position 25,116,638 of record CM055121.1, read on the forward strand.
TGGGGCTTTATGCAATCATGTTTCAAGTCGGTACTCACTATTACCAACTAGAGCCAAAAATTTATAAGCAGTCAATAGCAAAGGGAAAGAGAAAAGAAAGAAGAAATCAAGAGGAAAAGTATGTAGAGCAGAAGTGGAAGGACAAATTTGGTCTGTTGTAGCCTATGCAAACAGTCTCAGTCTGGAGGGGGCGGTATAATATCAGTGTATTCAGCTGAGTATTTAAAGAGCAGCCAGGGCTGCCATGTCTCATGAAATTTTTTCACCTCATCAGTGGTCTGTGTCAGCGTCTCTTCCATCTTGTAGATGTCAGAGACCCTGTTAAGCCATTCTACAATGGAGGGAACCCTTTGAGACTTCCAGTTCAGCGGAATCAGAGATTTTGCCGCATTTAGGAGATGTCTCGTCAAGGAGTTTTTGTATCTCCTCAACGAGACATTCGTGATATGGAGCAGGCATGCTGCAGCATTTAGGCTAATTTTGGTCTCAGTTATTTTCTTGATTAGAAGGTTAACTTCCTCCCAAAATTGCGCGATTAGCGAACATTGCCACCAAATGTGTAGCAGTGTGCCCTTTTCAGTTTTACACCTCCAGCAGGTGTCTGGAAATTGTGGGTTCCATCCATGTATCTTGGCTGGGGTGTTGTACCAGTGTGTGAGGATTTTGTAGGCTGTCTCTTGCATGTTTGAGCTTATTGAGCACTTATGAGTCAGAATACACGCATACCTCCAGTCTTTAGTAGTTATTTCCGTCTGTAGGTCCGTGGCCCATCTCACTCTGAGCGCCTCCTCCGGCCCATATTTCAAATCTCGTAACCACGCGTAGGCCATGGAAGTGGCTTTTGGGCACTTGGCACCAGCAAGGCAGATCTCCTCCAGGGCCGTGGGGGGGCCTATAGATCTTAGTTTTATCTGGCAGCCTTCCTAAGTAGCTGCGGAGTTGCAGGTACGTCCAAAAGGGTAGACGTGGGGTATTCAGTTTCAATTTAAGTGTTGTCCATTCCCTTATTACCCCTCCATCAAAGCAGTCTCCTAGTAGGAACGGTTTAGAGGTGTCCAAGGGTTGGAAGTGCGGGTTAAACAGGCCAGGCTCAAAGTCTGGGTTGTCTTTTAAGGGGGTCAGGGGGCTGGGTTGTGAGGATATGTCCAAGGTTTTGGTCAGTCTGTGGAAAATCTCCAAGGTACATCCGGTGACGGGGTGCTTTTTAAGGTTATTCGGACAGTTATCCCATGTGATCCACGGAGAGAATTTTAACGGGAGTGGACATAAGTCATTTTCCAGGGTCACCCAATCTTTGGTATTTCCATGACAGTGCCAGTCTACTATCCTGGTCAGGTGCGTGGCCTGGTAGTAGGACCCAAAGTCAGGTATACCCATGCCACCAAAGTCCTTTGGTCTCATCAAGAGGGAATACCTGATCCTCGGTCGCTGAGCATTCCAGAGAAATCTCAACAAAATGGTTTTCAGCGAGGAGAAGAAGGCTGTAGGGATCTTGAGGGGTAGGGCATGGAGCAGATAAAGTAACCTGGGTAGGATCATCATCTTGATTATGGCCACGCGGCCAAACCAAGAAAAATAGCCTGACTGCCATCTGTCCAAGTCCTCCTTAACAGTCTTGAGAAACCTCGGAAAGTTCTGTCCATAAGTGTCGGCCAATCTGGGCGTGAGCCACACTCCAAGGTACTTAAGTTTCTCAGGTTCCCATCTAAAGGAAGATGTCGACTTTACTCGACCTAGCAGGTTGTCTGGCAAGGAGACATTCAGGGCCTCAGATTTGGCATAGTTGATTTTGAGATTAGAGACGCATCCGTATACCGCAAACTCCCTGAGGAGAACGGGTAGGGATGTGACTGGGCTTGTTAAAAAGAAGAGCAGGTCATCCGCATAAGCGGTGACCTTGTATTCCTTATCCAAGACCCTGAAGCCCCGGATGTCTGTATTAGCTCTGATTAATCTAATGAACGGTTCCAGGGATAGTATGAACAACAGAGGAGACAGCGGGCAGCCCTGTCTTGTGCCATTTAGTATCTGGACCTTGTCTGATAAAGCACCATTAATTTTAAGCTTCGCCGAAGGGCACTGGTACAACGCCGAGATCCTGGCCATCATGTGCGGACCTAATCCGATTCTAGAACATACAGCCAGCATGTAGTCCCAGGCAACACGATCGAAGGCCTTCTCCGCATCCGTGGACAGGAGAAGAGCCTCTGTGTTACCGTCCCGGGCCACTTGAATCAAGAGCATAGCTTTTATAATGTTGTCTTTGGCTTCACGGCCAGGCATGAAGCCTACCTGGTCCATTCCTATTAAGTCCGCGAGCAAAGGGCTCAATCGCGAGGCCAGGATCTTAGCGTGTATTTTGGCATCTAGATTTAGCAAAGATATAGGGCGATAACTTGCACAATCTGCCGGATCTTTACCTTCCTTATGGATCACCGTGATGTGTGCTGACAAAAAGTCTGGGGTAATTACTCTAGGTTCAGACATAGAGTCTAGCGCGGCCCTAAGTGGGTCCACTAATATGTTGGTAAAGGTTTTATAATAAATGGAAGTGAATCCATCTGGTCCTGGGCTCTTACCAGATTTAAGTTGCTTAATGGCCACCGCGATCTCCTCTGCCGTAACTGGTCCCTCCAAGAGTGATATGTCCGAATCTGAGAGGGTGGGCATGCCACTCTTCTCCAGGTAAGCACGAATGATCTGTGGTCTCTCTCCCTCCATGTCTGCCAGTCTATGATGGGTTGGTAGGTTATATAGCTTTGTGTAGAAGGCATGGAAGTGGTTCGCTATGGCGTCAGTAGATACATCCAAATTGCCATCCGCCCTCCTAATACCCTGTATGAAATTTTTCCCCGTCTGCTCCTTTAGGGCCCTCGCCAAAAATTTCCCCGACTTATTTCCAGACTCGTAGTAGATTCCCCTCTCAAAGAACAGGAATCTCCGCGACTTGTCATCGAAAACCTGTTGAAGGGCCTTCCTTTTCTCTAAAAGTTCGGTGGCTGTCTGGACAGTAAGGGATTGTTTATGAAGCGTTTCTAAATGTTTTATCCTGTCTGTCAGGTTCTTGACAAGTTTGTCTCTTTCTTTTTTACGCCTCGCGCCCATTCCCATGAGGACCCCCCTAATCGTGCACTTGTGCGCCTCCCATGTCATTAGTGGGTCAGTATCAGCGGAAGAATTTCGCTGAAAGAAATCAGTCAGGGAGGCGGTCAGTTCTGCCAGGAGGGCTGGATCAGTTAGCAGGGAAGCATTCAACCTCCAAGCAAATGATTTGGGGGCTGGAGTGACTTCCTTTACGGAGAGTGAAATTGGGGCATGGTCCGAGAAGGATTGGATGCCAATGTGAGCTCCCGTTATGAGGGCTAAATCCTTTTGTGTAATGAAAAGGTAGTCTATGCGGGAGTGTCGGTTGTGGGGGGGAGAGAAAAACGTAAAGTCACGACCGTCAGGGTGCACAAATCTCCAGGTGTCAGTCAGGTACAAGGATTGTAGCATAGCCTTAATTCGTTTAAGGGTCCTATACGTGATGCATGTTTTCCCGTTGGACGTATCCTGCAGCGGGCTGAGTGGCACGTTGAAGTCTCCACCCAGGATCATACATCCCGAGGAAAACCCCAAAAGCTCTTGAACAATTTGCTGACAAAAGGATATATGAGACTTGTTTGGAAAGTAGACATTGGTTAACGTCATGGGTGTATTGTTATACAAACCCTTGAGGAATACATATCTACCCTTGGGGTCTAGCTTTTTTTCCTGTAGGGTGAAGGGTGCATCTCTACCAATCAGAATAGATGCCCCCCTGGCCCTGGAATCATCACTCGTAGCGTTAAATGCCTCGTTAAAGTAAGAACTCGTGAGTTTGGGGACATGATGCGTTTTGAAATGGGTCTCTTGTAAAAATACGAAATGCGGCCTACCTTTTTTGAGCTCCCTCAGCAGAGTGGAGCGCCTTTCGAGTATGTTCAAGCCCCTAACATTGTGGGATATAACGAGTGGATTTCGGCCGAGATCTGCGTACGCCATGCCGGGAGCCCAGAGTGAGACGGCCCGGAGTGATCCTAGAACACAAAGCTGTTAATATCAGGTCAGAACCAATATAAAAAAAAAAGGGAGAAAAAGAAGAAGGAAAAGGTGAGTCAGAAAAGGGGAGAGTAAAGATGATGGAGCAATTTAAAGAATTCCCTAGACAGGCCGGAAATCCTGACCTGAGTAGTAGGTAGGTTAGTGCGTCTCACGCCCAACCAGTAGGCGAGGAGGCACTTGGTGGGGGTAGAGGGAGGCAGCTGACAACAGGGTAAAACAGTCAGCTACTCGACTCTGCCAGTATAACTCTGTAAGAGTAAACGTTAAATGTATGTGGATAGGGTGCAACATAACACACACAGCCTGCACATGAAAGCAAATCTAGCCTCATCTATTACTAGATGAAAGTGTTTCCCCCCCCCCGACCCATGGGTGGTACAAACTTAAGTGCTCACGGGCAACGCATTAGATAAAGCGCCCCTATATGCAGCAACATGCAACAGTATTACAGTATTTCCCTCCTCGGTCTGTCCAAATAAAAAAAAAAAGAGGGGAGAGGAGGGACTCCCCCATTTCACCCAGTGCCCCCCATAGTCCCGGACCCTCTTTGGTCGCTAGGCATCTGGTCACGGAATGTTATTCAGTATCAGAGTTTTTAGTCTTCAAGCCAGGGCAGCATATGACCAACCTCCAACTATGTCTTCCTGTGAACATGTAGCCTGAGAGCCAGTGTCGAAGCTCAAGACCCAAGTCCGTCTTATCTGGACAGCAGCAATTGTCCCATGTAGGCCCAGGTCAGCAGGCTTCCAGGCTAGGAGGGGGTACATGGCACTGTGGTAGGTGACAGAGGGACAGACTCTGGCTTCACATAGGGGGGGTAGGTCAAGAAAATTACAAAAAAAAAAAAAAAACGGGGGGGAGGGGGGTAAGGCCAGCCAGGAGAACAAACCAAGGAGTAGGGGGCGAGTGATAGATTTTTAGCAAAGTTGTTAATTTTTCCCAAGGGAATCCCAGAGGGAACCCATAGTGAACGTATAAAAACAAATGAGCATAACAGGTTGAACTCAGCAAGTGTCGATCAGTCATCAGCATGATCTCTGCGTTCCTCTCTGCTGGGACCTGGGGTTCCAAATTTCCCAGAGCGGTTCTGCTTCTGTTTCTTGTTCACTCTTTTGTCAGGAGTGGAGAAGGGGGATCTGGAAGGTGACCGGTCTCGGGGTGGTTCCTGGAACTCAGCATACCAGTCAGGCAATGGGATGTATTCAAGGTCCAGAGCGGCACAGAAGTCTGGAAGGTCATCCCGATCACGCAGAATGTATTGATGTCCATTGTAGTGCACGGATAGTGCAAAAGGGAACTTCCAGGTGTATTTTAATTCACGTTCCCTGAGTTTCTCCAGCAGAGGGCGCAAGGCTTTTCGGTTTCTCAGGGTAATCTGAGATAAGTCCTGAAACAACAGGATAGTGGCTCCATTGAAAATAATATGTTCATTTCTCCTCGCCTTTCTCATTATGTCCTCTTTAAGCATGAAGCTCTGAAGGCAACATATGATGTCCCTTGGAGGAGCATCATCTGGGCCTTTTGGTCTGAGTGCTCTGTGGGCCCTGACAAAATCGATCGCCATGTCTTCCTGCCGCTCTAGCAAGCTATTGAAAACTCGTCGTAATGCCGGAATGATTTGAGTCTACTGTTTCAGGGATACCCCTCACCCGTATATTGGCCCTCCTTCCCCTGTTATCCAGGTCTTCTAAATGCTTATTTATTTCAATGAAATGGTGGTTTTGAGTCGTGCACTTCTTCTCCAATCTGAGAATTGCTTTGTCCCTGTGCCTTCCCGCTGCCTCAGACACCGCCATCCGCTCATTCAGAGCCAATAGGTTAGATTTAATGTCCGTGATGGCGGCCGAGAAGGAGGATTTAATATCCGCGGCTATCACTGACATATCGGCTAGGGTGAGGGGATGATTCAAGCGGGCATTTCCCTTACCTGAGTCCTCAGGCGGGGATTGGGAGTCCTCGCTGTATTCCTCCTCGTGTGGCTGCATCAGCGCCATCTTGGTCTTCCCCACGTTGTTGCGGGTCCCCGCCGCAGGTTTAAATAGCTCTGTGATGTTCCGTGCTGTGGTGGAAGCCGAACCTCTCCTCGGGCGTGAGTGCGGGGTGTTGTACAGGCGTTTGCCCGGCATCTGGAGGCTTAGGGTCGGGAAATTAGGCGATTGCAGGCTGTGTGTGTGCCGGAGCTCTCCTAGTGTGCGTCCATACCCGTTGCGCGCCAGGCCACGCCCCCAATAACATTTTTTTTACAGAGCGCACTAGATGCTTTGTTTTCTGTTTTATATGGCCAGTATTACATGTGAACATCCCATGAAGGAAAGAGCTGGGCTGTGAAAGCTATAAGGATATCCATCCATCCGCACAGATCTCCATATATCCCTCAAGGGGAACTGCATGCTTTAACTCTCTGATAAAACAGGAGTCAAAGCTGGAGGTTAGCTGCTAGAGAGCACTGGTGGTGGATTGCACGAGCTCCTGTTTTGGATTTATTGTGATTGTTGAACACGAGGTGGCAAGAAAATTTGATCTAAGGATTTATTCTTTTTTTTTTTTTTTTCTAGTTTTGAATCGTTTTTTTCAGGTTTTTGGAAAGAAGAGTGAATTGTGTTGATATACTTGGATATTAAGAGACTTTTTTCTTTCTGGTACACTTCTATTGTGTTTTATGTATGTTATATTATCACTTTACTGATGATTGTGCTGTACTAAATGTATTCTATATGAGTTAAAAGGTGAGGTGAAAAAACTACTGGCAGCAATCTATTCACTGCTGGCATGTAGTGCTGATTGATATTTGTTTGCCCTGATTAATACAATATATACACACTGTATTAAACAAATGGGACTTGCGTGTCAACTGTGACAGTAGTTTGAAGCCCTCTACCAGTTTGGTTTCAACATCTATACACCCAGAGTGGACCAAGGCAGATTTGACATTAGTTAAAGGGGAAGTCCACCCTAACACTAAAATTCCTACATCTACAGGCATCCACAATCTAAGACTAATGTATCTATGTATAGATGTATCTATGTAAAATGCCTGTAAAGAAGAAATCGCTATACATACCTTTTTTGAAGTCGAGCCAGTCCGGTCTCCAGCGGACACAGCTGACAACAGCTGTGAAATGAATTGGAAGTGACGTGGCCCATAGAGTTACTATGGGGCTTCTGTTGTTGGCTGCCTCCTCTGCATCCACCTCCACAGAGAAGCTGCCACTGACAGCTCAGCATGGGGCCAGACTGGATCAGCTTCAGAAAAGGTATGTATAGTGATTACTTCTTTACAGGGCTAGATAGGTTAGTCTTAGATCGTGGATGTCTGTAGATGTAGAGATTTTAGTGATAGGGTGGACTTACCCTTTAAGATAACAGAGTAATAAATATATATTTTTAGGACAAACAAGGCTTTATTTTGGTGATATTGTACAATGATTTTCTATTTTATGCAATCAATAGACCAAAAATTTTTAAAACAAAGTTTTTTTTACTTCCTTCTACTTTGCTTAGTTTTGGTTTTAAAAAAAGAGCGTTACTGTAGATCAGGGGTCTTCAAACTACGGCCCTCCAGGTGTTCGGGAACTACAATTCCCATCATGCCTAGTCATGTCTGTGAATGTCAGAGTTTTACAATGCCTCATGGGATTTGTAGTTCCGCAACAGCTGGAGGGCCGTAGTTTGAGGATCCCTGCTGTAGATGAAAAGTAAAAAAAAAATCTATGATTTATCCTATTTAAAATTACACTGAATTATGATTCTGGTATAAAGTATTGCAACAAAGGCTTTTTTCCCTAAATTTTGCTAATATTTTTTTTTTTAACCGCTTCAGCCCTGGACCATTTCGCTGGCCAAAGACCAGGCCACTTTTTGCGATTCGGCACTGCGTTGCTTTAACTGACAATTGCGCAGTCGTGCGACGTGGCTCCAGAAACAAAATTGACGTCCTTTTTTTCCCACAAATAGAGCTTTCTTTTGGTGGTATTTGATCACCTCTGCGGTTTTAATTTTTTGCGCTATAAACAAAAATAGAGCTACAATTTTGAAAAAAATTCAATATTTTTTACTTTTTGCTATAATAAATATCCCCCAAAAATATATAAAAAAACATTTTTTTTCCTCGGTTTAGGCCGATACGTATTCTTCTTCTACATATTTTTCTACATATTTTTGGTAAAAAAAAATCGCAATAAGCGTTTGATTGGTTTGCATAAAAGTTATAGTGTCTACAAAATAGGGGGTAGTTTTATGGCATTTTTTTTAAATAATTATTTTTTACTAGTAATGGCGGTGATCTGCGATTTTTATTGTGACTGCGACTTTTTGGGGGACACATTGGACACTTTTGACACATTTTTGGGACCATTGTCATTTTTACAGCAATCAATGCTATAAAAATGCACTAATTACTGTAAAAATGACACTGGCAGTGAAGGGGTTAACCACTAGGTGGCGCTGAAGGGGTTAAGTCAGTACTAGGGAGTGATTCTTACTGTTAGGGGGCGTGGCTACGAGTGAGACGTCACTGATGACCGATCACGGGGAACAGTCATCAGTGACAGTGTCACTAGGCAGAATAGGGGAATGCCTTGTTTACTGCCTTTGCCGCCCGGTAACATCGAGTTCCCGGGACCCGCGGGCGCACTGACGAGGCACGTGGTGGGCGCGCTCACCCACTGGGTGGAAAATTTAAAGGGACGTACAGGTACGCCCATCTGCCTGCCTGTGCCATTCTGTCGACGTACATCGTCGTGCGGCGGTCGGCAAGTGGTTAAACTGTGAAAAAAATAAGGCTGAGTAGAAACAAAATATAAATAAAAAACTTCACGATTTTCCCATTCACACATTCAATGTGGATGAGGGAATCCTTCCCGGTTAGTTATTGTATTCTGACAGTGGGTAGACAGTGGATACACTGATCAGTGCCTCTGGCTGTAGCTTGCAGCTCTGATCGATCAGGGAACTCCAATACGCTGGTTGTTCAGAAGTCAATCAGTAAATCAACTTCTGTACAATCAGCCTGCCCATACATGGATGGAAATTCAGCTGGTCGCTGCTGAACCAGCCAAACTTTGGTCCATGTATGGCCACTGTAGTGTACATAAGGGGTAAATATGAATAAATGTAGTTTTAAAAAAAATAACATGTCGGGTTGCTTTTACCAATGTCATGTGCAGATCATTCCTTTGATCTGCAGATAAATCATCATGTGCAGATCATCCCTTTGATCTGCAGATAAATAAAACAGAGTAGATACAAAAGTAACAATGTATCTTTGTATGTATCTCATGTCTGAACACCATGTCATAGTCCTTTTGGAAGCAGCTTCTACAATTGCTGTGTTTACACAGCAACTCCAGTCTGTCAGTTTGACAGCTGGCAATTGTAAGGCGCGAGGGACAGAAAGACAGGGCATTCTACACACGCATTGTGTATTTCGAATAAAACCCAACTTCAGGAAACTTGAAAATTCTCCTGTGGAGTGGGGCTGCACCTGCACTGCAAGGGTCAACAGGGGAGAGAATAACAGCAGCTTTTACTTATCTGATCCTCTTCACTCCCACGCTGAGGCAGTGGACTGTCCCTTGGTGTCCTTGCATCCATTGCAGTGCTATGAACTGTGCTATGGGGGTTGATGACATCAGGACCTTAGACTGCCAGAGCATGGGGGAGAAGCACTGCAGGGACTGATCTAGCAGTGCAGAGGATTTGGTAAGTAAATCTACTTTACTCTTTCGTTCATGGACCGACACAGCTTCTCTATTGACAAAGTTGGTATTATCCGTTTATTAGGAGTGACTAGGCAGAAAACTTGTAAAAAGTGTTGCATCACACCTTCTACAGTACCGCCCAGGGGGCTGGCCCCCTGGGTATATCCCCTCAGTCTGCATCTCGCAGATCAGTTTTTTTCTGTCTAGCAAGGAGTAGGACATGGCTCCCTTCGGGCCCATGTTGGTCCAGGGGAAAAAAGGAAGTTTTTTTGTTTGTCTCCTGCGATCTTCGATCAACTGCCGACTGGGTGACGGGCTGGATCCTCGATCCTTGTAGCATAACTTTTGCGGGAGGATGCCCCCATGCTTCGGCATATATAAATGGTGCATGTATGCCCATCATTAGAAGTGGGTGGATGAAGGGAGGTATTCTGATGGTGGGCATACCCACCGATCAATCTCTTTTTTTCGTTCAGCCAACAGGCTGCATGGAAAAAAAGATTACAATACATGTTCAACAAGGACCAGCAACGTTGCTGGACTTTGAATGGTTATACCAGAATGATGCCTGCGGGTTTTTTTTCCCCTGAAACACCAGATTTAGCAGCTGGTGCCCCTGATGTGTCTATGGGCACTATGTCGGCAATCCTAGAGGCTTTTGCTGCCAGGGTGGAAGCAGCACACGGGAATACAGGGGGTAGTAAATGCCCCCGTCCCCTGCAATCTTCTGGGGATAATTCTGATGCAGAACCAGGTCCAGCTATGGCTCATGACCCAGATTGTGATGTCAGAGACTACAGACCGTGACCTGTCAGACAGTGAGAATGCTCCAAGTCCAGGTCAGCACGCAAAAAGGCTTTGGTATCTGACCTATTACTGCAGTGCGGAGTACGCTAAGAATAGAGAATGCTGCAGAAGCAGCAGAGACACCGGTCCCCTTTTTGGGTTCCCTAAAGCCAGCCCGCACTGCTAAAGTGTGTCTTGTGTGTCTTTATATTAATAAGCTCTTGTACAAGGAGTGGGAAAACCCACTGAGGTTTTTTTCCTTTTTCAGCCCTAAAATTTTTATTTTTTTTATTTTTTTTTGGGCGGTCCGGTACCCCTTGAGGAGAGTTCCTGAAAGGATGGACCTCTCCCCCGATAGTGGACCCCCCTGTGTCCAGACTTAACAAGTTGCCATGATTCCAGTGGAGGGGGCTCCTGTCTTCAGGGACACTCACTACCTATACACAGTGGGGGGCTCAGAGGTACGTCCAGCATTGGCTGGGGTTTGTCTGATGTTTCAGACACTTACTGAGTAGGCAAGGTACCTACTCCAAGGGTTAAAAGCACGGGAGGCTCCTCCGTACGAGGTAGCTCTGGCCGACCAGTTGGTACAGGGCCTTGAGTCTGTCTGCAAGTCAGACATGGATACTATCCCCTTGCTGTCTTGAGCCTCAGTTTATGCGGTGGCGCTACACCACCTGATCTGACTAAAGGTGCTGGTCTGCGGACCAATCTTCCAAGAAGGCCCTGTTAAATCTGCCCTTTTAGGGCGACAGACTTTTGGGGCCTCGCTGGATGAAATCATTTAAGATGCCACAGGAGGTAAGAGCACATTGTTTCGGCAATCCAAATAAGGGTAAGGTGCCATGCCATAGGCTAGGGCCCTCCTTCACCGCATACAAGCGGTCTCTTTCCGCCTAGTGCTGCAAGTAAACAACCCCAGGCCGATAAAGCTCCTGCTGAGGGACAGAAGCATCCCTGGGTTTGCAAGACCAACCTGGCTTGCCTACCGAACAGATATTTCCCTCCTTACCGCCAGCTTCTGCCGACTTGTCGGGAAGCCCTACATGGGGCGGTACAAAACCTGCTGATACGCAGGGTAAATCTTCCTGTCTTAGTATAGGAACGGGTTCTACTCAAATCTGTTCGTAGTACTGGAGAGGGTTCATCCTCTCTTAGATATCAGGACCCTCAACTGCTTTGTAAGAGTACAAAGATTCCGGAAAGGAGTTGGCTTGCTCTGTTGTCGCTGCCCTCCATCCAGGGGATTTTCCGGCATCCTTGATCACCAAGGACGCACGCTGCATGTCTCCAGATGCACCAGGCATCAGAGATGTCTGCGTTGGTGGCAGGGGAAGACCACTACCAATGGTGTCTCTCCCCTTTGGCCTGGCATCAGCACAAAGGGTGTTCACCAAGGTGCTTGCCATGATTCTGGCACTACTAAGACAGCGTGGCATCGCTATCAGGGGCAACTTGGACGATCTTCTTCTGAGGGTCACTTCAAACTTAAATTTAGAAGTGAGCGGGTCTATAACCTGTCAGACCCTTCGATACTTGGTTGGGTGGTGAACACTCCTAAGTCAGTATTGGTACCGTCCCAACTCTTAGTATATCTAGGGTTGATTCTGGACTCTGGGGAAAGTTGCAGACCCGTCTGGTTGCGGTGTGGCAGTTGACATCCCAAGGAGGGGTTGTCATGCCACCTTTGCAGGCGAGTCCTGAGCCTTATGGTAACCTTCTTCGAGGTGGTACCATAGGTACTATTTCACATGCGAGTGTTACAGAGGGTAACTCTGTCCTGAAGGGTCAAGTGCCCTTCAACCCTGGATTATCAGATCCGGGTGAGCCACCTAAACAGGGCTTCCCTAGTTGGTGGCCGACTTCACCGGCATTCTGTCTGGGAAGTTGTTCCTTCCTTTTACTGGATAGTGGTCACGGTGGATGCCTGTCTTCCCGGTTGCAGAGGAGTCTGAAGAGCTCAGTCAACCTGGGTCACTGGACACCGGAGGAATCCCATTGCAGATCATTAGGCCTGAAGATCAGGGGATCTGGCTTTGCCTCTCCACATGGTCTCAGAGGCTACAAGGGCGTCCAGTCAGAATCCAGTCGGACAAACACCACAGTTGTGGCGTATGTCAATCATCAAGGAGGAGCAAGCAACTCTGCTGCAGCATCGGTGGTCGCTCACCTCCTAAGGGGCTTCCTTACCAGAAACACGCCAGTTGTATATCTCCTGACTTCTCGATTCAATCAGAAGGTATTGAGGTTGTGGCCAGGTCAAGTGACCCATTGGCAAACACGACAGATGCGTTGATGGCACTGTGGAGTCAGTACCGACTAATCTATGGCTTCCTCCTCGGAAACTCCTTCCTCATCTGCTTCACAGATTGGAAACCGAGAGGATTACAATGGTCACAATTGCTCTGAATTGGCTTTGGCGTCCTTGGTACGCCGATCTAGTGCGTCTGGTAGCAGACGCCTTTTGGCAGCTACCGCTAAGGAAAGGACCTGTTGTCGCAAGGTCCAGACGCCATCCTGTTTTACATGGCTTGACAGCCAGGTGCTAAGAGACCGGGACCTGTCGGACTCTGTGATATCTACCATGAGGAGTGCTCGGAAATCATCCCCTAGGAAGATTTACCGTTGCACTTGGAAGACCTACACATCCATTTGTGAGGAAATGAGGTGGCGTCCGCGTACTTATTTGGTTCCAGAGTCCTGCTGTTCTCCGCAGGGAACGGGCCAAAAATTCTACTGTTGAGTACAATTAGGGGGCAGGTATCTGCCCTGGCTGTCCTTTCAACGACCCCTGGTGGCTTACTCTCTAGTGAGAACGTTTGTACAGTGGGTTCGGCAGGCGGCCCCTCCGGCCCACCCTCCACTACCTCCGTGGGGCTTGTGTAGCAGACGTCCTTTTGGCGTCTACCACTATGAGAGGACCTGCTGGTGCAGGGTCCCATATGCCATCCTGCTTGCAGGCTATGGCTTCAACGGCATGGCCTCTAAGTGTCTCAGAAACCACTGTTTTAGAACATCAGGGAGATTCCCTTGTTGACACTTTTTTAAGAAACTGGTCCTCTTCGTGGCTGTTATGCCAGCTAAGATGGGTTTCTGAGCGGGCAGCCTTGTCATGCAAGCCTCCCTATCTGATCTTCCACAAGGATAAGGTGGTGCTGCGTCCGCAGCCTTCTTTTCTTCCTAGAAGTCGTGTTCGACTTTCCTTCTCAAGGAAGACATTGTACTGCCATCCTTGTGACCTCATACTTCGAATCCTAGGGAGATGACGCTGCATTCTTGGGCATGGTACAAACTCTGAGAGAATGCTTGTCTGGTACTGCTCCGTTCCAGAATCCAGGTTCACTGTTTATTTTTCAGTGGCTGGTCTCCAGTAGGGCCCAGCGGTCTCGTCGGCCACCATTCTAGGTGGATCCGACAGATTGTGATCAGGTTTACTCCATGAAGGGTCAGGCGCCTCCATTCCGGCGTATTCAACCAGGGCAATAGATGCCTCTTGGTGTTACGTCAGTAAGACGGTTTTCTGAGCCGGCAGCCTTGTCATGCAGGGCTCCTTATCTGATCTTCCACAAGGATAGGTGGTGCTGCATCCGCAGCCTTCTTCTTCCTAAGGTCTTTTGACCTTCCATCAAAGAAGACATTGTACTGCCATCCTTGTGTCCTCATCCGTCGAATCCTAAGGAAACGACGTTGTGTATTTTGGACGCTGTCCGAGCTCTGAGAGCATCAAGCGTCGGTTTCCACCAGGTGTGTAAGGCGGCGACCTGCTCGTCCGTTCACACTTTCCCTAAACTTTACAAGTTAAGGTGTGTGCATCTTCGGATGCTTCATTCGGCCGCAAGATATTGCAGGCGGCCGTTTAGAGTTGCAACTCCTCCGTGGAGGAGTGCTGTTTTGTGTTTTGGGGTGAAGTTTACTTTTATGCTGTTACCACCCCTCGTTTTTTTCTCTGACCCTGCTTTGGGACGTCCCACTTTGTCAATAGAGAAGCTGTGTCGGTCCATGAACGAAAGCGTAAATAGGATTTTTTACTCTGCATAAAATCCTTTTCTCTGAGTTAATGGACCGACACAGCACCCACCCCTCTTAAGTTTGTACTGCTTTTTGACGAACTGATCTGCGAGATGCAGACTGAGGGGATATACCCAGAGGGCCCGCCCCCTGGGCGGTACTGTAGAAAGGTGTGATGCAACACTTTTTTTACAAGTTTTTTTGCCTAGTCACTCCTAATTAACGGATAATACCCACTTTGTCAATAGAGAAGCTGTGTCGGTCCATGAACTCAGAGAAAAGGATTTTACGGTGAGTAAAAAATCCTATTTTCTATGCCCCCTAGTCCTAAATGAGCAGTTAACCCTTGCAGTGCAGATTCAGTCACACTGCAATGGAGCAATTTTATGTTTTTGGAAGTTAATAATCATAACTTTAGTCACGTTTTTCTTTCTCACTTGTGAGATTTTCCCTCACTTTATCTTCCAGTGACACCAGGACAAAAATGAGCTGGCAAGTATCACTGGAACTGAAAGGAACAAAGGGCAGTAAACACTATACAGATGTTTTAACCCAATCTCACTCTAATAAATGTGCTTTTGTTGCTGTCTCTGCCTCCATCAGATAAAGAACCCTTCAATGTCATGTACTTCATACCTTTAACACTGCTCTATTTAGGGTGCATTGATTTTAATAAAGGACAACTGGATCTTAAAATAAGGGTTTGGTTTATTTATAAATCAGGTATTATAAAAAAATCTAATTATACAGGAAATGAAAAAGGGTTAGGGGAACAAGGGGGATGATGAAGGAAGATGAAAAGGACTCAGTCGTTCATTTATTCAGTTTCACTGCTCAACAAGCCTTTGTTAGCTGTTTTTTGGTCTTCAGCTTTCTTGCACAAAGCCCATTGTCGTGTTTTTTTTTCATCTTCAGGATGCATGTTATCCACTTCCTGCCGATGGTACGCAGATATGCGGCTTTACTGAAGTGGTCCTTTATCCGTGGGGCCACATATCTGCGTACCTGTCTTTGTGCTGGTAGTGTGCCACACAGCACGCTCCCAACACAGAGACCAGGCCCTCGACAACGTTGGGGACCTGCAACTCCCAGTCACCTGATCACTGTGTCTCTGATGGGCTATCACAGTGATCAGTCACTGTGCAGCCTGCCCATGTATTTACTTTCTCTTCTGAATTTTGTCTTCCTCTCTATAATCCACCTGGATACACAAGATTGTTGTGATATGTACAGTTTTACTAACTAACACATGTCAAAGTTGCAAAATTGTGTTCAGGCAATAACATTTGTTTAACCCTCCATCACTAAGAGGGTACATTTATATTATTTTTGCATAGATATTGAAAGGGAAAGTCCAAACTTTAAGGACTTCCAGTAACGTTGACTGCTGAATCCAAATTCACAAAATGTATTTAATATTCAGGCAAGCAGCTAAACTGCTAACCTGGAGAGCACACAGTACATGGTGATACATTAAAATCAATTGCTCTGATTAGACTGAGTTGCCCCTGTCCTTTTATGCAAGACAAAGGGGGAGGCACATTACTTCTTTCAAATACAAGGCAATTTGTTGATGTTTACATGAAGAACAAATGGACATTTAGCATCTATGTGTTACTTCCAGCCACCTCTGGGAAATGTCACACAGGACCTCTCTCCTAGCTGGGGGTGTGAATGTAACTTTAACTACAAAGAGAAGGTGTCCCTTTGTTATATCCTGTGACCCAGAGATTGCTTGATCAATCTCTGAACACAGAAACATCATCATATTACATAATATGACTTTTAACAGATTATACAACCAACTCTAAACACATACGCATACATACATGTATATATGTATACACACATACATATTCATATATATATATACCCATATATACACATATACATACACATACATCAGATCAGAAACACATGCTTTGATAATCATGAATAAATGTTTGATAAGTAAATGGCTATTCCATTTACCCGATCAATCCCATCTCTTGGTCAAATTAAAAATTGACCACATAACTAACAAAACATAACAGCACTATAACAAGCAATTCATACATTGGCTGTGGACAGTTAAGTTCTTGACTATTCAGTGTAAAGATCCCTTTGGAGACAGTTAAAGCTGTGTAGGGCCTAGCTAGATGGGAACATTATTGTCATGATAATGGGGAAGATGGGAGAAACTAAGTCTCATAACACATACAAAACCTAACATACATGCCATTTCAAAGAAAAGCAAATACAATTACAATTCCTGTCAATCGCTTCTAAATTCCAACATCTCCCTCTACCTGCCTAATCTTACGTGACCTAGTTCATATTTATTTATTTTCTTAGTTCATATTCTTCCTAATTTATGTACCCAATTTACTTCTGCAGAAAAATCTCATTTTGCTTTGTTAAGGCTAAAAATACAAAAATACAAAAATGTAAAAATGTAAAATTATACGTTGGTCTAATCAATGTATGAATGCCAAGTCTTTAGTTGATTCCCCCAATGTAACTATGACAGTGACAGCCATTCCTCCATAAACTCCACTGAAACACCTTAAGAACGCGTACAATGTTCATACATAATCTTCTTTTCTTCAGGGCTTATTGTAGTCCGCATGACAAAATACTTCCGGTAGGTGTGCAGACCTTTTTACAACTATAGCAAAGAACGCATACAATGTTCATACATAATCTTCTTTTCTTCAGGACTTATCATAGTCCACATGACAAAATACTTCCGGTAGGTGTGCAGACCTTTTTACAACTATAGCAAAGAACGCATACAATGTTCATATAATCTTCTTTTCTTCAGGATTATCGTAATCCACATGGAAATACTTTTTGTAGGTGTGCAGACCTTTTTGCAATTATAGCAAACTGAGCTTTGACTTTTTTTAGACAGCTGACATGATAAGTATTAAAGTTTTCAGACACAAGCTTTTGAAAGCACTCTTTTCCATAAATGGTGTTTGTGGCTGATGTCAAGGAATGAGGGAGGATGGCTTCACTCAGATTGTTAGTCCAACACTTGATCATTAACAAAAAATGCCCATAAAGCCGTTTGAGTTTTTTTTTTTTTTTTTTTCTGCTGAAGTAAATTTATGTTCAAGAGGTAAAGAAAAACCTAGAAGAAAAGAAAAACGACTTAATACAGGAGAAACCATTCTCATTTAGTATAAAATGTTATTCAACTGTCATCCAATTAACTGTCCACATTATCCTGAATTCAATAAAACATTTATCATAAACAATAGGCTTCTCAGAAAGATGGGGGGGGGGGCTACTACTTCTGGCTTGGATCAATGATCCTTCAGGAACATAGACGAGAGCACAGAATACAGGATTTTTTCAAGAATGACAGGAGTATAGTGCAGCACTGGGGTTCAGTAAGGAAACACAATGCTAGTAAGAACCACTTGCAGCACTGGGTTTCAGGGTTCACATGAGGTCAGGTACATAAGATACAGTTGATGTATACAAGGATTCTAAGGCAGGAAAGATACATACTATCTGGGGAGAATGAGGGCCAATGAACAAATCCCTTGCAGCACTGAGATGCTGGGATCGCTAAACAGTGGGGAGTAAAAATTCAAGCTGACAGGTGTGTGCCTGGACACACACATATACACTGAGGACAGATATGCACAGACATATAATACAGCTACAAATGAGTAGCCATGCACCTAGTCACACAGGAATCTATAAGAGTAGTGACGTTGCATTGTGACCCCGAACAGGAAACTGGCTTCAAATACACTCGGAGACACAAAGGCCACCTTGCTTGGGACATTATTATGCAAAGCCTAAGGCAATCTGTTTCAGTTTAAAAAGGCAGTACTGGCTGGGCATGTAGCTAATTCAATTAACAACAGGAGGTTTAGCTAGTCTTAAACACAAGTTTTGTGGGACAAGATACAACCACAGACCTTATAAGTTAAAGCAATGAAACTAGATGCCAAAGCACGTACAATACCATTATACCTTTTGATCTCTTTTTTTTTTTTTTGGAGACAGATCTGTAGAAAAGCTGAAGATCTGAGACATAGGCCTAATCAAAACTCTTAATGATAATAATAATAATACCAAAGTAACCTCAACACTCTATGTAGTGACACTGACATACATGTAGTGACATTCATTACTTTTTTTTTTTTTTTTTTTTTCGTAGGCGTTTATACTAGAGCAACAATTATTCAATTCAATCTTAATAAAACTTTTTTTTTTTTTTTGTCATAAAATATTATACAAAAAACTGTATTATAAGGCTCAGTTCCCACTATTGTAAATTAAAGTTGCAGCGACTTTTAAAAGGTTCACTACCTTGATGCATCCTTCAATGTTACCCTGATCTAGAGACTGTAAAGTTGGACCATAATCGCACTCTAAAGTCTCTGAATCACGTTTTTTTTTTTTTGGGGGTCACTATAGTGGAAACTTGGCCTAAGACGATAGACGCTTCATTATCTAGGGCAGGGGTGTGAAACTCAATTTCATTGTGGGCTGCATCAGCATTATGATTGTCCTAAAAAGGGCTGGTTGTATCTGTAAGATTAGATGTCCAGCGCATCCCCTCCCCTTACATTAGATGTCAAGAGCCATCCCACCATCAGAAGTTGGGTCCTCCACTCTCCCTTACATCACAGTGCACCGCTCTTTCCTTAAATAAAAATTAAGCACCTCATACTGTAAATAGGAACAAGAAACTACTAAGGGCAGTACCGACTTGGACGACTGCACCAATTTTAGCTAATAAGGAGAGTGAACCCCATAAATGTTCACGCATAAAAATAGAAACACTTCAGAACAATACTTCCATTGGGGAATTGTCTTTGAAGGCTGTGGTCTCCTTTTGTTCTGAGGGCTTCAAATGAATCAACCCAGGACATAGAACTTAATCTGAGAAATAAGCATCAAAATTTTAGTAACAAATCATATTATATAAACCAAAGGTTAGAGATATTTAGCATGCAGTAAGCATTTTGAACATTTTCTTTCTTCCAATTCCTGTCCGGACTCAAACCCTTAGAACAAGATGGACTCCAGGGTGACAGGATTTCCTAACCCTTCCCTGATATGTAGCCCAGGACCTCCCAATGTATTCCTGATTATCTACAGCTCCATTGTGTTTATGGTACCCAGTGACCCACCTCCCGCTTCAAAGACAGTCTCCGTTAGGCCTCTCTTTTTCCTAAATATGGGAAATAGTCTGGATACCCGGATTGAAAACCACCTGCCACCAGGTACATCCGATCCCTCAAAGAGGCTGCACACCTTCTCCCTCCTCTATCAGTTTGGTAATCAGACAAGGTTATCCTTCACCCCTACAAAACAAAATGCCTACCCTATTCAGACAGGACTCACATGAATGACAGGGGCATAGTGCAACCCTGGGGTACTGGTCTTCTTGGCATGCATGACACAGACACCTCGGTAAGGTACATAAGGAATCTAGGACAGGAAGGACACCTATGGGTATTAACTGGGGAGAATACTGCATGTCCACACATATATCGGACGTGAGGGCCCTTGGAACAGCCAAGAGCTGGTAACACCCCATACAATCTTCCTGCACAACTTTTCTCCAGACTCAACCAAAACCATACAATATGAGGCCAGACCTATACACTCTCAACTTGTATGAAATCAGGCAGGCCCTCATACCACATATCTGCAGGTAAATCTAAAAGAAATTGGAAAACAAGAATTGCATAATGTGTATCCAGCTCGAGGGACGGCTGCTACCAGCCACAACTGATGAACAGACTAAGAAAAATCCCTTGCAGCACTGCGGCACCAGGATCACTGAACAGTAGGGGGTATACGAGCTGACCGGTGTGCCTTAAAAACACACAGATATTTATTAGGCAATTGGTAACAGATAGCCACATAAACAGTCCCAGCAGGAAACTGTAGGAGAAGGGTTGGTTTGCCCTATTTCAGAGAGATGGGACACGGAAGGAAACGGGTTTGAACTACATTTGGGGACACACAGATAGCTAGGGACTACACGCTACACGCTATGGAACTACCAGTGTCAGCATGGCTAATCTTTGGTAATAGGAAACAGATATGCAACGGATCTATGGCAGATCCATTTCAAATTCTGGAGAATACCCAAAACCCTTTTACCACTAAGTGCAGTACCCCTGACAGATATTTATAACACTTCTTAGCCTAATATAAGTGTTAGAGTGACAATTATCCCCTGCAGTCTTACTCAACTTTTCATAAAAAACAAACAAAAAAAAAAAAAAACAAACGAATATGAGGACTTCAGTTAGTTGGTTCTGCTAATCAATGGATCAGAACATACAACACACACTAGGTGGTCTAAAACATAGCCAACTGGACTGACAAATAGTACAAAACAGACCACATAACCCCGACAAACCAGGAGAATGAAAACCAATTTTGGTGTAAAGTTGTCTATGAAGGCTTTGATTTCCTTTTTGTTCTGAAAAGCCATGAAACCTAATTATCGAATCTGAGGGATAAAACACCAAAAAATGTTTAGTAATAAACATTACATTTTCCACCTAGAAACTACAAACCAATGGTTATATACCTGTAACAGGACATTAGCATATGACACACAAATATACATTACATTACATAAACAGTGCACTTTTTCTACTACCAAAAATTGTTTGACGTCAAACTTTTATTACCACGTGGTTTTATATATATATATATATATGGTATACCGTTACTAAAAAAATTTTATTATTCACCATGGTTAAAAATGAGCAGCTCAAAAACAAAACAAATTATTATTACTTTTTTTTTTTTTTTATAAGTTCCCCTTTGTCTTGCCAGACAGTTATACTTCACCATACTGAGCACACTGGACAACTCTTCAAAAACTGTTTCTTCTATTAAAACAAAAAATGACAGTTTGATACACATACACATATAAATGTACATTATTAGGAGGTATTTTACTTTTTACAGTTCACTCAGCTCACTCAATTTGCATGACAATACAGCTGTTCACTCACACACACATACGCCATGCAATTTAACTTGTGTCAAAGAAAGAGAGGGGGGGGGGGGGGGGGTTGCTCCTTGAACTTATAGAACACCATTACATTAACGATTTTCAGCTCAGAGTTTTATTTTATTTTTTTTTAGCTTAACTTTTCTTTTAAAATAAGCAAATGTAATATTCAGAAAGTAAAGTCAGAAATAAATGTTTTAGTCTTTTTAAGGTCACACTTTACAGACAAAATATTTGTCTTGCTTCTAAAAGTTGCAATGACCAACATGGCACTGACTTGTTACCTTTTAATTGTCCTTGTGGCACTGTCACATCACTTTAAAACATACATAACAAACACAAAACATATCATCATGCCACCAAAATTCATACTGTTACTATTATTATTTTACATTCCTCAGTCCCTACCCGTAAGAAGCTTTCAATCCTTAGGTCCCAAACTCACATTCATACATACACTAGGGACAATTTAGACAGGATCCAATTAACCTACCAGCATGTCTTTGGGGTGTGGGAGGAAACTGGAGTACCTGGAGGAAACCCATGCAGGCACAGAGAGAACATGCAAAACTGCAGGCAGATTGCGCCATGGTTGGGATCAACTATTTTGCTAATACAGCACTTTGGGCATATTAATACAACTAACACGACATAACAATCCATGGATCTCACACACTTCTGCACAACAAACATAACTCTCACACTTAGCCAACTACACCCTGTAGACAAAAATATTAGCAGGTTTCTCTAATAAAACTGTACTTTCCGCTCTATTTTTTTTTTTTATAGTGGTACAAAAGCATCTGGATTGTTATTATTACAGTACCTTTAAGAGCAACATCCACATACATAATATTCTCAATGGCTTTATTTGACACTGGTTGGCCTTCTTGTCAATATCTACCCAGGTTAGATGACTCCCTATGGTCTAGTTCAGGTTCATTTAGAGGTTTGGCTTGATCATTTTTGCAATGTCTAGCATAATGGCCCCTTTTCTGACATCTGTAACATGTCACATTAGAGAGCTCATGTTTTCCTGACTTAAAGTGTTTTTTATTATTATTTTTTTTATGACCACTATTTTCAGGTACAAATATACCATTAGGACCTACATATATTACTTTCTGTGGTCTGGCTTTCTCTCTATCCTCTACATCAAGTTCCATGTTTCTAGCTAAATCCAATATAGAAAGGGACCCCATTCTCCTCCATTCTGGTCTTATCATATTTATTCTGTCCCTCACTTTTTTGTTAAACCCACTCATCAAAGCACTTCTAAGGATTTCATCATTCACTTCCTCATTTGCGTTCGGACAACATGCAGCAACATGCTCACTCATTCTTTGAAAGAACATATCACATGTCTCCTTTGCCCCCTGAGTTGTTTGCAATAGACTAGCCCAGTCACCTCCCTTGTATTGTTTTTGTACTTGTGTACAGAAGGTGTTAATCCATTCCTCACCCTCTTTCACATCAATATTTGGTATAGGTTCTTTAAGACTGTCACTGCTATTAATAATTTGATTAGTGAATTGGACACCCATGCATGCACAACAAACTCTGTACATATCATATGCTGAACACTGGTAAGCAATTTGTAATGCTTTCATCTTTTGAGTGAAAGCATGTGAATTTCTTTTAGGGTCAGGCATATTTTCTATAATTATCTGTAAATCAGCGTTAGTGATGGGGACATGCCAGGTGACCGTGGTCCTTGCCCCATCATTTGCTGTTATCAGTTGAGTTCTCACAGGCCCCCAAAGATTAGATTGATTGGCTGAAATAGGGGACATGGGAGGCTGATTTGTTATCACAGGTCTCCCGGAGGGGGAGGAAGGTAGGATGGCTGAGGACCCCTCTGCTAGTGTTAAAGTAGAATCTGCACCTATTGTTTCTGGGTGGGGAGAGAGGGGTTGGGGTGCAGATAAATTATGCACAGTGGAACTGTTTGCTGCCCTTTCATCACTATTGGTAGGTGGGGGTGGTAATGTAGGGTATAGCCTGCTTACAGTCATTTCAGTAATATTGTCATCAGGCTCTTCAGCACTGTATTCATATAACTTTCTTACAGGGCAATAGGTTACTTTCAATCTCGTTTTTAACATGTTTTCACAACGCTCACTTGCCCGCATCCATTTATCTAATGCCTGCTTGTCTTTTCTTGTTTTAAATATACTTGGATAGTAGTTTTTACATTCATTCCAGAATTTAGGGTCAAGTTTCCCTTCTAGAGGTATGAACCCTTGTGTGCCTCTGTTCCATTTCTTCAGGGGACGGACCGTCCCTGCTCCAAAGTTATATATCATATATTCTTTGGCAGACCAGGAAGGGTTCACAATGGGATCACACAGATCCTCCTTTGAGGCGTACGCGGTGGTACAATTCCCCATCTTATACGGTGATAAGACTTCCTGAAGAATTAATCTATCACTAAGTCCCTACGTCACAAAGACACAGTGAACCTAGCCAATAGCAGGAACTGTATTGTCTGGCCTCCAATCCTGGCCAAGGCTCTATACCAGACTATACACTGCAAATCAGCCACACAGACTGACAATATTTATGAGGTCACATAGACAGTTCAAGAATGTAAAAAGCACTCCCCTAGACAAGTCACTAAATAAATAAAAATAACTAAATGGTGCAGTATAGTAACCCCCCAAAAAATTAACAATTTCAATAGTGGATAGTTATAGAGTATAGAATCTGACAGTTCTGCTTCCCTAAAGTCTTCCACATCAGTTTATAGGCACTGTGCAGAATAGGAGAGATAGTACTTCTGCTTATTGTGTAGCTTTATGGAGAGCTACGCAGAAGAGAAAAGGAAAACAGAATTTCATTCAAGACTGGTACTACATGATCCAAGCAGCTCTGTTTTTTAAGCAGGCCGTCACCCTTGGCGATAAACCAGGGCCTTACCACACATAGTACCTTATCAGCCACAGCCTATGAATTGTCCCTTGAGTCCGAAGACCCAAATTCCTGACCTGGCTAGTCGCCTAGACCAGGAAATGCAGAAATTCTAGCTAAACACGCAGTGCACCTGAAATAGGGCAAACCATTCAACAGACCACACTCATACAAAGGACAGTAATAAGCACAGATAGTATGAAAAGTAAACAGAAACATTAAAAATAACAAAATTCAACAGCCAAGGTTCTTGGACAGAGTACTCCATGGCAAAAGCTTACAGAAATAAGCACAGCACAAGGGGAAGTCACAGTAAGCAAAAAGTTAGCTTACCTTCACCAGCAGAAGTGAATTCCCAACTTGTGTTGTTCCATTTCTTAGCGATGTCTGTGGAGTTATCTGTAACGGCTTCGAAGGACCAGTTGAAAGGGAAAGTCCAAACTTTAAGGACTTCCAGTAACGTTGACTGCTGAATCCAAATTCACAAAATGTATTTAATATTCAGGCAAGCAGCTAAACTGCTAACCTGGAGAGCACACAGTACATGGTGATACATTAAAATCAATTGCTCTGATTAGACTGAGTTGCCCCTGTCCTTTTATGCAAGACAAAGGGGGAGGCACATTACTTCTTTCAAATACAAGGCAATTTGTTGATGTTTACATGAAGAACAAATGGACATTTAGCATCTATGTGTTACTTCCAGCCACCTCTGGGAAATGTCACACAGGACCTCTCTCCTAGCTGGGGGTGTGAATGTAACTTTAACTACAAAGAGAAGGTGTCCCTTTGTTATATCCTGTGACCCAGAGATTGCTTGATCAATCTCTGAACACAGAAACATCATCATATTACATAATATGACTTTTAACAGATTATACAACCAACTCTAAACACATACGCATACATACATGTATATATGTATACACATATACATATTCATATATATATATACCCATATATACACATATACATACACATACATCAGATCAGAAACACATGCTTTGATAATCATGAATAAATGTTTGATAAGTAAATGGCTATTCCATTTACCCGATCAATATCAATGTTATCAGTTCAAACAGCCATCATACCTTCTGCACTACTTTCCTAGAATTACCTCCTGTCCTCATATCCCCCACTCTCATTTTCTGCACCTTCTTGCAGAGTGGAGTGGCAGACATACCGTCTGCCACTCCACTCTTACACATACTGCCCGCTGTCATACCCTCCACACTTCTCTCCTGCACATACAGTACTGCCCATTATCATATGCTTTGCATGTACTGACAAAATGCCCCAAGTGCTTCTTTCCATCACATACTACCTGCCTCTATATGCTCGCCACTGCCCGCTGTTAAAACCTCTGCACTTCTCTCCTGCACATCGCGCCCATCATCGAAACCTTTGCTTTTTTCACCTGCATATACCCCCTTTTAATGAATGCCCTGCACTCTTCTTCAGGGCAGACTGCCTGCCATTATAAACTCCATGCTCCTCTCTTGCACATACTGCCACACACCCTCTACATTTTACTCCCTAAAACTGTTATTATTCTTTCGTCCATGGACCGACACAGCTTCTCTATTGACAAAGTTAGTATTATCCGTTAATTAGGAGTGACTAGGCAGAAAATTTGTTAAAAGTGTTGCATCACACCTTCTACAGTACCGCCCAGGGGGCGGACCCTCTGGGTATATCCCCTCAGTCTGCATCTCGCAGATCAGTTTTTTTTCTGTCTAGCAAGGAGTAGGACATGGCTCCCTTCGGGCCCATTGGTCCGGGGGTGAAAGATATTTTTTTGCTACATTTTTTTGTTTCCTGCGATCTTCGATCAATTGCTGACTGGGTGACAGGCTGGATCCTCGATCCTTGTAGTCTCCCCAGTTTCAGCCATCGAGCGTTTGCCGACCCTAGCTACGCGCTGGGTTTTCCACGACATGCCTGTCGCTCCACGGGTGGTCGGTGAGCCTACGCTCCAGGGCCTGCATCGGACCGCTCAGCTTCGGCTGACCTTACGGCCGAGTCGCAGCAGCCTGTCCGGTGAGCGTCGCGCTCCAGGGCATACATATGATCGTCCCCTTGGGTCCAATCACAGCATGCCTGGCCAACAGTCACCTTCCGTGCGCGGACGATGATCTGTTTGGAATGTCTTCCAGCATGATACATGCAGGATAGGCAAGTAAACTCCCCTGCCTCGGCTGGGTGATTTGGCTGGACATTCCTTGAGAGACCAAGTAAGTGGTTGTGGCCCCTTTCTTCCCTCTCTCCCTGCCTTTCCCTCCTCCCTGAGCTTCTAGCTAAAGGTTGCTGGGTGCTGGGGGTCACCTAAGGGGTTCCACTGGAGCGGGGCTGGCTGTAACTAACATTTAAAAGAAATGTAATATCTGCTTACCTGTATGTGCTTCCTCCTCCATGCTGTCGGTGGCCATTTTGTGGTGGTCCATGCCGGGTTCGGCCTCTAGTGACTGCCCGGTGGCCATCTTCCTGTGTTTTCGGCGCCATTTTTTTGTAGTTCCAAACCCACTGGCCTCTATCGACTGATCGGCGGCCATGTTTATAATGATCCACGCTGTATGTATATATTGCCGTTCGGCGGCCATCTTTTTGTGGTCTACGGCTGCTTTGGCCTCTATCTTCGGCTCGGCGGCCATTTTCTTAGAGCCCACATTATCTTCCATACAGACGTTTTGGCGGCCATTTTGCGAGAGTCTCCGGCCTCTAGGGTGCATTACACTGGCGTGAAAATTCACACAGGAAGCGCTGATAAAAGAAGCAGACTGACACAGCAGCAGTGGGACAGCATCACAGGCGCAGCACACGGCAGCATAGCAGTACCGGTCCAGGGTGGTGAGTCCTCTGGGTGACCCAGCATCTCTGCAGCGCAGGAGGGTGGCCTATTGATATCTTGCTTGGAGCCCTGTGGGTGTCAGCGTGTGGTCAGCATGGCATCTGTGCCAGATGTCTTCTCCCCTGAAACACCAGATTTAGCAGCTGGTGCCCCTGAGGTGTCTATGGACGCTATGTCGGCAATCCTAGAGGCGTTTGCTGCCAGGGTGGAAGCAGCACACGGGAATACAGGGGGTAATAAACGCCCCTGTCCCCTGCAATCTCCTGGGGATAATTCTGATGCAGAACCATGTCCAGCTACGGCTCATGGCCCAGATTCTGACGCATCAGAGACTGCAGACCGTGACCGATCGGACAGTGAGGATGACTCCAAGTCCAGGTCAGTACGCGAGACGGCTTTGTTATCTGACCTTATTACTGCAGTGCGGGATACGCTAAAGTTGGAAAATGCTGCAGAAGCAGCAGAGACTCCGGTCCCCTTTGGGTTTCGTAAACCTGCTCGCACTGCTAAGGTGTTCCCTTGTGTGTCTTATTTTGATAAACTCTTATACAAGAAATGGGAGAACCCACTGAGGGTCTTTACAGCCCCAAAGAGGTTTGCGGTACGGTACCCCTTTGAGGAGAGTTTTCTGAAGAAATGGACCTCTCCCCCTATAGTGGACCCTCCGGTGTCCAGACTTAATAGAGCTACCACTATTCCAGTAGAAGGGGCTCCTGTTTTCAAGGACCCTGTGGATAAGAAGGCTGAAGCACTCGCTCGCTACCTATACTCAGTGATAGGCTCGGCAGTACGCCCAGGATTGGCGGGGGCCCTAGTGTCTCAGACACTTACTGAATGGGCAAAATTGCTACTCCAGGGGTTAAAGGAGCGAGATGCTCCTCCTGATGAGATAACTTTGGCCGACCAGTTGGTCCAGGGCCTTAAGTTTGTCTGTGAGTCAGACATGGATACTATTCCCCTGCTGTCAAAAGCTTTGGTTTATGCAGTAGCAATACGCCGCCTGATCTGGCTAAAGGGCTGGTCTGCGGACCAGACTTCCAAGAAAGCCCTGTTGGATCTGCCTTTTAAGGGCGACAGACTTTTTGGGGCTTCTCTGGGTGACGACATCAAGGATGCCACAGGAGGTAAAAGCACTTTGCTTCCCAAAACTAGCAAGGGTAAGGGGCCACGCCAAGGGCAAGGGCCCTCCTTTACTGCACGCAAGCGTTTTTTCGTCCCCCTAGGGCGACAGGGAAAAGACCCCAGGCCGACAAGGCGCCTGCCCAAGGACAAAAGCGTCCTTGGTCCTGCAGACCCAACAAGCCTGCGGACAAATCTGCGTCCGCATGAAGGTCCGTCCCCACCCAGCTCTCAGGTGGGGGGAAGTCTTCGCAAATTCGCAACTCAGTGGACAGCTCTAGTCTCCGACAGGTGGGTTTGCAAAGTAATCTCCTCAGGCTACAAGATAGAATTTCTATCTTGTCCACAGGACAGATTCGTCACCTCCAATCTCCAGCTACTACCGACCCGTCGGGAGGCCCTGTATGGGGCGGTCCAGGGTCTACTGGAACGCGGGGTAGTTATTCCAGTTCCATAACAGGAACGGGGTTAGGGTTTTTACTCAAATCTGTTCATTGTGCCGAAGAAGGAGGGGGTTTGTCCAATTTTGGATCTCAGAGCCCTCAATTGCTTTGTGAAGGTACATAGATTTCGGATGGAGTCGGTTCGATCTGTAGTCACGGCTCTCCATCCGGGGGACTTTCTGGCCTCCTTGGACATCAAGGACGCATACCTGCATGTCCCCATATACTCCAGACACCAGAGGTTTCTGCGATTTGCTATCGGGAAGAGCCACTACCAGTTTGTGGCCCTCCCGTTTGGCCTTGCCTCAGCACCCAGGACGTTCACCAAGGTGCTCGCTCCAATTCTGGCACTTCTAAGACCGCGTGGTATCGCTATCATGGGCTACTTGGACGACCTTCTGCTGCAGGCCCCTTTAAGCTCAGAATTAGAGGTATTACCTGTCAGACTCTCCGAGACTGTGGTTGGATACTAAACACACAAAAGTCCGTATTGGTGCCCACTCAACGCCTAGTGTACCTGGGGTTGATTCTGGATTCCTCAGAGGCAAAGGTATTCTCCCCTGTGGAGAAGTTGCAGACCCTCCGGGCTGCAGTACGGCAACTGACTTCCAGGAATTGGTCGTCACTCCATTTTTGCATGCGAGTGTTAGGCCTCATGGTAGCCTCTTTCGAGGCGGTCCCATATGCTCAATACCACACTCGAGTGTTACAGAAGGAAGTTCTGTCCAGATGGAACAGATGTCCATCATCTCTGGATTATCACATCCGAGTGAGCCACCTAGTCAGGAGATCCCTGGTATGGTGGCTGACAGCCGGGAAGTAATTTCTTCCGGTTTACTGGATAGTGATCACAACAGACGCCAGCCTTACAGGTTGGGGGGGAGTCTGGGGTGTTCAGTCGGCGCAAGGTCGCTGGACCCCAGAGGAATCCCGCCTGCCGATCAATGTCCTGGAGATCCGGGCGATCAGGCTGTGCCTCTTTAAATGGTCTCAGAGGCTGCAAGGGCGTCCAGTCAGGATCCAGTCCGACAATGCCACAGCAGTGGCATATGTCAATCATCAAGGAGAAACAAGAAGCTCAGCTGCAGCATCGGAGGTCGCTCGCATCCTGAAGTGGGCAGAGAAGAGCGTACCGGCACTGTCGGCCGTGTACATTCCGGGTGTGGAAAACTGGCAGGCGGACTACCTGAGCCACCAGATGCTGGACCAGGGAGAATGGTCCTTACACCCGGAGGTGTTCCAACTCCTCTGCCAAAGATGGGGCACACCAGACGTAGATCTTCTGGCTTCCCGACTCAATCGGAAGGTATTGAGGTTTGTGGCCCGGTCAAGAGACCCATGGGCAGATGCAACGGACGCGTTGGTGGCATCGTGGGGTCAGTATCGGCTAATCTATGCCTTCCCTCCCTTAAGTCTTCTTCCTCTTCTGCTCCGCAGAGTGGAGGCAGAGGGAATTCCAATGATCCTAATCGCTCCAGATTGGCCTCAGCGTCCTTGGTACGCCGATCTAGTACGTCTGGTAGCAGAAGTCCCCTGGCACCTACCACTACGGAAGGACCTGCTATCGCAAGGTCCCATACTCCATCCTGCTTTACGGTCACTGGCTTTAACGGCATGGCTGTTGAGAACCAGGTACTAAGAGACCGGGGCCTGTCAGATTCCGTAATCTCTACTATGAGAAGTGCTCGGAAACCGTCCTTTAGGAAGGTTTATCACTGCACTTGGAAGGCCTACATCTCCTTGTGTGAGGAAATTAAATGGCATCCGCGTACTTATTTGGTTTCCAGAATCCTGCTGTTTTTACAGCATGGGGTGGACCAAAGGCTTGCCTTAAGTACGATTAAGGGACAGATATCTGCCCTGGCTGTCTTTTTTCGGCGACCCCTGGCGGCTCAATCTCTCGTGAGTACATTTGTGCAGGGGGTTCGACATGTGGCCCCTCCGTCCCCCGCTACCTCCGTGGGACTTGAACCTGGTCCTCTCGGCGCTTCAGAAGGCACCGTTTGAGAATATTAGAGATATTCCCCTGTTGACACTTTCTCAGAAAGTGGTCTTTTTGGTGTCTGTTACGTCAGTTAGACGAGTCTCTGAGCTGACAGCCTTGTCCTGTAAGGCTCCCTATTTGATTTTCCACAAGGATAAGGTGGTGCTGCGGCCGCAGCCTTCCTTTCTTTCGAAAGTCGTTTCAGCTTTTCATCTCAACAAAGACATTTTACTTCCATCCTTGTGTCCTCATCCGTCGAGTCCTAAGGAGTCGGCGTTGCATTCCTTGGACGTTGTCCGAGCTTTGAGAGTATACCTATCTGCTACTTCCCTGTTCCGGAAGTCAGACTCACTGTTTGTTTCGGTGGCTGGTCCCAAGAAGGGCCAAGCAGTCTCGTCGGCCACCATCTCTACGTGGATCCGACAGATAGTAATCCAGGCTTACGCCTTAAAGGGTCAAGCTCGCCCCCCTTTCCGGTCACGGCGCATTTGACCAGGGCAATAGGTGCCTCTTGGGCTTTCCGACATCAAGCGTCTGTTTTGCAATTATGTAAAGCGGCGACTTGGGCATCCGCTCACACTTTCACAAAATTCTACAAAGTTGATGTAGGTGCATCTTCGGATGCCTCTTTCGGCCGCAAGGTTTTGCAAGCGGCTGTTTAGAGTTGCTGCAACTCCTCCGTTGGAGGAGTGCTGTTTTGTGTTTGGGGTGAAGTTTATTTTTATGCTGTTACCACCCCTCGTTTTTTCTCTGACACTGCTTTGGGACGTCCCACTTTGTCAATAGAGAAGCTGTGCCGGCCCATGGACGAAAGAGTAAATAGGATTTTTTACTCACCGTAAAATCCTTTTCTCTGAGTCCATGGACCGACACAGCACCCACCCCTCCTTTTAAGTTTGTACTGCTTTTTGACGAACTGATCTGCGAGATGCAGACTGAGGGGATATACCTAGAGGGTTCGCCCCCTGGGCGGTTCTGTAGAAGGTGTGATGCAACACTTTTTACAAGTTTTCTGCCTAGTCACTCCTAATTAATGGATAATACCCACTTTGTCAATAGAGAAGCTGTGTCGGTCCATGGATTTAGAGAAAAGGATTTTACGGTGAGTAAAAAAATCCTATTTTTATATTATTTGTAATATATCCAACCTTTTCGGTTTTGGAACGGGCACACTTTTGCTAGTTAACAAGTGGGTCGTTAGTCTTTTTTATTATTAATTCGAACCTATGACATTTATTACCCATTACCTTTTATAATTGCATGTTTATATTTACTATGTTTTCTTCACTTGCTTTGAGTACTTGGAAATTAAAGTGTTATAACATGACTTATTTATCAAAGAAGCATACGTGTATTCTATGTGTAATTTCTTAGATTAATGCCACCCGTATGTAAAATTGTTTAAAAACATTTTAACTATTTGCTTACTGGGCACATATATCCCCTTCCTGCCCAGGCCAATTTTCACCTTTCAGCGCTGTCACTCTTTGACTCTTTGACAATTGCACTGTCATGTAACATTGTACCCATATGCAATTTTTTTGCTCACACAAATAGAGCTTTCTTTTTATTTTTGCTAAACAAACAAAAATAGAGTGACATTTTTTTGGGGGGAATTTTTCTTTTATAGTTCGTTCTAAAATTTTGCAAACATGTGGCACTGGTGGGCGGCACTGATGGCCACTGGTTAGCAGCACTTGTGTTTACTGAGTAAGACCAATGTCCCTCTTACAGAAGCCAGTAATCAGCTTTTTTTTCTCTTCACGCTGTCGGTGTGAGGGGGGGGGGGAAGCAGATTGACGACTTCTGTTTACATCATG
Source organism: Rana muscosa (assembly GCA_029206835.1). NCBI lineage: Eukaryota > Metazoa > Chordata > Amphibia > Anura > Ranidae > Rana > Rana muscosa. The sequence continues at coordinate 25,149,329 of CM055121.1, forward strand.
TGATCAGCTGTTATTGGCTGACAGCTGATCATGTGGTAAAGGGCCGGGATTGGTGATCAGCAGAGTCCGCACGGGAGGGCGTACATGGACACCCTCCCAGCAGTCTTTTTGGCTATAGTGCGGGCGTGAAGTGGTTAAACTTAAACATGTTCATTTTAGTTAGCATACACACAGGCCAGCTCAAAACAAGCCTTTTTCAAAATAATAGTGTTGTTGATTTTTTTTTTTTGCCTATTAGGCTAAGGCATAGGTGCTCAACCTGTGGCCCGCCAGCTGCTGTGGAGCTAAAAGTCCCATGAGGCATTACAATGCTGACCGTTACAAGCAAGACTCCCAAAGGCAGAGGCATGATGGGATTTGTAGTTCCGCAACAGCTGGAGGGCCATAGGTTGAGCACCTATGAGCTAAGTAAAGCTTGGAGGCGATTTGTAAAGTGGTTTATTTATTTTTTGCTGCTATACGTTAACTTTTTGGTTAGTGTAAACATTATGTAGTGAATACAAGGGAGTGGGAGAGCCTGAGCCTTGTCTTTTGTTTTTAAAGGAAGTGACATTAAAGGCAGGCAATTGTTATTGTCTGAAAGCATTTTATATTTAGCTATCTCCACAAGTTTAGGTCACTCACACACAACCAGCCTTTAAAACCCCACAAGTGGATTACGTTCAGGTTTGTGTCCTCTATTACTGAATATGAATTGCTGATAAATGACCAACAAGTGTTTTGGTTTTTGTTTTTGTTTTTTTAACAGACGTTTTACTTTTGTGTAAATTGTAGTTTTTTTTTATGTATGTAAATGATGTATTAAACATACATACATATAGGTTTAAAAAGTTTATCAGTGTTAAAATACATTGGCTTATTTTAAATCGTATTGATTATTTTCTTCCATTTATCTTTGTGTTTTTTTTAATGTATTTATTGCTTTTGTGCATTAAAATTGCTGTGCTGTAGCCTTCTGTGCATCTTTAAGCATTAATCAAATTTTGAATGATTTTGTGGGACTTGATTTATTTACAGAAATGAATATTGGTGTTCATCCTAAATAATTTTGTCTCAGTTTCTGATTATAACGGGACTGCTTGTATTCAGCTTAATTCATCTCCAATATCAGACACCATAATAATCAGTTGGCTGCGCCTACTGTTGACACCTATGATATACAAAGGAAGAGTGGCCATGCATAGTCCTTTTATCCTGTTTCTAATGACTTTTGAAGGCATAGGGAAAAACAGAATCTTTGTGTGTGTGTGTGTGTTTTATATAAAGAATTATTTTATTTGGAAATTGCATTGGGTTTATTTAACTGTTCAGATTATATGCCAACTGTACTTGACAACTAGTGTGGGGGGTGTATCTTTGAGAACAGAGAAGGGGTGGGGAATCGGTTTGAGAAGTACCCTTGCCCATTAGATTATTTCCTAACATTAAAAGCAGCATCTGTCGTGCTCAGTGTTGGTCTGTACCACACAAATGTGACCCTAGGTATGCATTAATATCCTTGATATCAAAGGCTTGAGCTGCACATTTCTAAAAAGGCATAGAACATGTGAGCACTCAAGTCTACTTAAAGCTGCCTTACATTGAACAATTTATTGGAGGAGATCTTAAGGTGTGTTGCAAGTCTGAAAGTCAAATCCATTTTGCTCACAAACGCATCTTAAATTTGTTGTTCCCCTTGTATAAATAAAAGGAGGGGGGGGGCGTGGAGAACTTCCGGTGGTTGCAGCCATTTTACCTGCAGTGGGAGCAGGTACCTGCAAAAACCAGGTACCCACTACTACCCCAAAAAAGGGCCCAAAAATAGTAATGGAGAGGGGAGAGGGGAGAGGGAGTAAAGCGGAACTTCTCTGAAGGTGAAGTTCTACTTTAAATAGATAATGTAGTCTATGTAAAATCCTTATAGCATAAATAGTGCAAAATATTGTGCTCATACAAATATCAAAATAATGAATAATAAACTAATAACGTCTTAACACTCTGTACAATGCCATGCAACAATATATCTATACCCTGAAAGTTCTCTCAAAACAACATAAGAAACAACAAAAAGTCGCTAAACAAAACGATGTAGTGATGTGTCCTTTTTTACTTTATAACTCTTTCTTTGGAGAAAAAAAAAAAAAAAAAAAAGATTACCTCTGGGAGGCTCTATTCACGGTAGAAACACAGGCATAAATGAGCAATTTGCTTGCAATGCCATTATTTCCTAATAGCACCCCAAATTTGGGCATTGCATTCAAAAAATGCTATATACACAACCGTGCTTGGCCAATTTAAAAAATTTGGTACATAGTTACATACATGAGCTGCTTTTATTTTTGGAACGGGCGAGGCTGATTTAAATGAATGCTGCCTCTCCAAAAATGTCCAAAAAAACATAACACTGTAGCCGTCACTCAACTGGGAACTGGTCCTCAATCCACTGCATACATTTTTGCGCTATAAACAAAAAAAGAGCGACAATTAAAAAAAATAAAAATTTTTTTTACTTTCTGCTATAAAAAATATCCCCAAAAATATATGTAATTTTTTTTTTCCTCGGTTTAGGCCGATACGTATTCTTCTACATATTTTTGGTAAAAAAAAAAGCAATAAGCGTTTGATTGGTTTGCGCAAAAGTTATAGCGTCTACAAAATAGGGGATAGTTTTATGGCATTTTTATTAATATTTTTTTTTTAACTAATTCAAGCATCTTGCAGTGTGTGCCTCTCCATTCTTCCTCCATACTCTGGGTCCTTTGCACACACTGCAAGATGCTTGAAGTCCAGTGTGAAGTTTCCACAGTCTGTGTTGATTTGGGGAGCCATGTCATCTGCTGGTCCACTGTGCTTCATTAAGTCCAGGGTCAACACAGCCATCTGCCAGGAGATTTTGGAGCACTTCATGCTTCCTTCTGCAGACGAGCTCTATGGGAATGCAGACTTCATTTTCCAGCAGGACTTGGCACCTGCCCACACTGCCAAAAGCACCAAAACCTGGTTCAGTGACCGTGGAATTACTGTGCTTGATTGGCCAGCAAACTCGCCTGACCTGAACCGCATAGAGAATCTGTGGGGCATCGCCAATAGAAAGATGAGAGACATGAGACTGAACAATGCAGAAGAGCTGAAGGCCACTATTGAAGCATCATGGTCTTCCATAACACCTCAGCAGTGCCACAGGCTGATTGATAGCTTCTATCCCACACAGCATTAAGGCAGTAATTGCTGCAAAAGGGGCTCAAACCAAGTACTGAGTACATATGCATGCTTATACTTTTCAGAAGTCAGTTATTGTTCTATGTACAATCCTTGTTTTATTGATTGCATTTAATCTAATTTTCTGAGATTGTGCATTTGGGGTTTTCATGAGCTGTAAGCCATAATCTTCACAATTATGACAAATCACGGCTTGAACTATCTTGCTTTGCATGTAATGAGTCTATCTCATATATTAGTTTCACCTTTTAAGTTGCATTAGTGAAATAAATGAACATTTGCACGATATTCGAATTTTTCGAGTTTCACCTGTATATAAAGATGGTAAAGTGGTTCGTTTAAGAGACCTTGGCGATGCGCGCGTCCTCTGCACAGCGGGGGACCCGATGCGCGTGACCAGCGGGCAAGATCGGTGCCGGCCGCGATTGCGGGCACATGAAACAAAAATGGGGATTTGCTTGAGTAAACACACAAATCCTCGTTCTGACAGGAGGGAAGAGACAGATCTGCTTTTTGTAGTAATTATGAACGGCGATCTGTCTCCTCCCCAATCAGTCCCATCCCCCCACAGTTAGAAACACTCACAAGTGAACACATTTAACCCCTTGATCACCCCCTAGTGTTAAACCCTTCCCTACCAGTGACATTTACATAGCTGTCAGTACATTTTTATAGCACTGATCGCTGTGTAAATGTCAATGGTCCCAAAAAAAGTGTCAAGTGTCCCATCTGTCTGCCACAATGTCGCAGTCCTGCAAAAAAATCACAGATAGCCGCCATTACTAGTAAAAAAAAAAATGCCATAAATCTATACACTATTTTGTAGACACTATAACTTTTGCGCAAACCATTATTGCAATTTATGTAGAAGAATACATATTGGCCTAAACGGATAAAGAACATTTTTTGGGGGGATATTTATTATAGCAAAAAGTAAAAAATATTTGTTGTTTTTCTTCAAATTTGTCGCTCTTTTTTTATTTATAGCGCAAAAAATAAAAACCGCAGAAGTGATTAAATACCACCAAAAGAAAGCTCTATTTGTGGGAAAAAAAGGAAGTCAATTTTGTTTGGGTACAATGTCGCACGACCACGCAATTGTCCGTTAAAGCACCGCAGTGCCGTATCGCAAAAAATGTCCCGGTCATTAAGGGGGAATATCTTCCGGGGCTGAAGTGGTTAACTTCCTGGAATCCATTTGCCCTTAGCTCAGGCAGGAGGGTGTGCTTAGCTGAGAAAGCCTCTCCTCCAGATGAAAGAAAAAAAAAATGCAGATGACGACATCTGGAATATATGACATAATTTTGGCATAGACCAGAAACCAACTGAAGAAATGTAAAAAAAAAAGTTAAAACAAGTAATTATAAAGACCTTACTAGCTATTTATTAAATCTGCAGCATAAGGATTAAAGATAGATTATTTCGAGAGAATTTGGTTCCAAATTATTGCTGGTTTCAATGAAAACCTCTCATTACATCATCACATGATATTCCTAATTTCTCAGGAATGCCAGCAAAAAAAAGTACTTAAAATTGTGTTTTTAACATTTAAAACCTTTTTATTTGAAGAAAATAAATCCACTTATGTTTTTGAGTGCTAGATTAGAAAAAAAACTCTGGCTTAACCATACACTGCCCGATCCGAGATACTATTTTTCACAAATACTTTCTATGGCATTTGGATCCTAACTTGTCTTCTCCAACCTGCAAGGTTCACACATATGGTAACATTCGATGGGAGAAATGGAAATAGTGACCACTCATTCAGTGTCTCTCAGCCACTGGAAAGAGCCACTCCATATGTGTTCTCTTGCCTGCATTGTAGGTGGGTGTGTTAACATGCGCAGGCTTCTCCCAATGCGTTTCGTCCTGAGGAATTTGTCAAGGGAAACATGACTACAGTATATCATACATTTTTGATGTTCCTTATGTTGTTTTAAGAGAGATTTCACTGTATAGATACATTGTTGCATGGAATATTACAAAGTATGTTAAGTGGATATTAGTTTATTATTTCCTATATTGATATTATTATGAGCATATATTTGATGGGATCAGTTTTTTTTGTTCACCATTTACACTGCTTTTAGAATATGACCTGGTTAGGGAATGTTAAAGTGTTCCTAAACCCACAACAGTAAAATCAGTCTGTATATGCAGTAAAGCATGCTTGTTATACTCACTGTGGAACTTAAGGGGTTAATTTCCTGCATTGTGTAAAAATGCTGTTTGATCCTAGCTTCTCTGATCCTCTCCTCTTTCCATTGTCTCCTGATAACACAGAGCAAATGGAGTCAGGCTGCACATGCTCAGTTTGGTGTATATTGCTAGAGAGGTTTTTTTTTTGTTTTTTTTCTTGGGAAAGTGCATGTGATCAGCACAGAGCCAATCAGCACTGTCCAGACAGAGAGTCAGAGGGGTCTTGCAGTCTCATAGGGCAGTCAGAAATCTCCCCCTACAAGCTTTAACCAGTGCTTGGCTGGTCACTGCTAGAAGTCACAAGACTGCTCCAACTGCTGATGAGAAAAGTTATTTAGCAGTTTATATTTACTAAAATGGATGCATTTCCATGTTCTGTGTATGTGGAAGACCAGATATAGTGAATGCAGGGTCCTGGGTTTAGTAACACTTTAATGGTACTTATTTACAGCTGCACCTAGAGCACTTAACCGCTTTCCTCCTGCACTATAGCCAAATGAATGATGGCTACAGCCCGGGCTTCCAGTACCGGGAGAGCGTCAATAGACGTCCTTCTGTGATTGCGGTGCTTTGTGACTGCCGAGTCCTTCCGCCTCGGCTGATCACAGAACAGGGTAAAGGGCCAATCACAGCGGGTCCTTTATCACGCGATCAGCTGTCAGCCAATGACAGCTGATCACGGAAGTAAATAAGCCGGTTATCCGATCAGCGTGAGGAGAGAAGCAGAAAGCCGGTAACAGGCTTCTGTTACAGGGACATCTTTCCCTGCCTTGGTGCCTGCCAGTGCAGCTAATCAATGCTGCCAATCAGTGCCTCACCATTAGTGACACCTATCAGTGTTGCCTGATGTGCCACACACCAGTACCGCCTCAAACTATGAAATTACATTTTTTCAAAAATGTCGATCTTTTTTGTTTCTTTAGCAAAAAAAAAAAAACTAAGTAGTGTTTGAATACCAAAAGAAAGCTTTATTTGTGTGAAAAAAAATTATAACAATTTTGTTTGGATACAGTGTTGCATGACTGCGCAAATATCATTCAAAGTGCGACAGCGCTGAAAGCTGAAATTGCCCTGGGCAGGAAGGGGTTGCCCACTAGGCAAATGGTTAAAATGTAGACCATGCAAAAAATAAAAATAAAACCCTTTTATACCTTCTTTAACGGTGATATCTGAATGATGCCTGCAGCTACAGGCATCATTCAGATATCATTATTTTCTGCCGGCGATTCTGTGCACGATAAGAATGATCATAGCGGCATTTCCGCCGCTTGATCATTCTTATAGGCGTGCCATCGGGGGCCCGGAGAAAGAATCAGCCGGCGCCGGCTCACGACAATAGAGATTTCTGAGGCACAGGTGCGACGTTGTGACGTCACGCCTGGGTACCCGGAAGTAAACAAAGCCGCAATCGCGGCTGTCAGCATGAGATCGGTGAAAGTCTTATTGACCCCGCATCTCTCCATAAAGAGGACCTGTCGCAATGATTCTTATTACAAGGGATGTTTACATTCCTTGTAATAGGAATAAAAGTGATCAAAAAAATAAAAATGTAAAAATAAAAAAAAATTAAGTAAAAAAATAAATTAAAACGCCCCTGTCCCCGGTAGCTCGCGTTTAGAAGCGAACACGCATGTAAGTCCCGCCCACATATGTAAATGCCGTTCAAACCCCACATGTGAGGTATCGCCGCGTGTGTTAGAGCGTGTGCAACAATTCTAGCACTGGACCTCCTCTGTAACTCGAAAATAGTAACCTGTAAAAAAATTGAAAGCTTCGCCTATGGAGATTTTTAAGTACCGAAGTTTAGCGCCATTCCATGAGTGTGCACAATTTTAAAGCGTGACATGTTAGGTATATATTTACTCTGTGTAACATAGTCTTTCACATTACACAAAAAAAATGGGTTAACTTTACATTTTTTTGTTATTTTTTAATTCATGAAACCGTTTTTTTTCCCCAAAAAAGGCGTTTGAAAAATTATTGCGCAAATACTGTTCGAGATAAAAAGTTGCAATGAAAAAATATATAATGTTTGGGGGTTCTGACTAATTTTCAACAATAAAAATTATGATTTTTACATGAAGGAGAGAAGTGCCAGAATAGGCCCGGTGCTGAAGTGGTTAATGGAAAATATCTGGTCTCTAAAAGTACATTTTAAAAGTACATTTTAGGTATAGCTTTGCTATAATTTAGATGTGTCAATTAACACAAAAATACAACAGACACCCTAGCCAAATAGGTAAGACAAGAGTAACCTTAAAGGGAACTGCATGAATGGTTGAGCTGACCACGGCTCAACCATGCATGCAGTTCCCTTTAAGGTTGTTGGATTGCAGACAGTCTTGCTATTTTTTGTATGAATATTGTTAAAGCATTACACTTGATATATACATACTTACTTGATGTCTTCTTATTCTATTTAGATAAAATGCAAATAAGCTCCTGAAGAAGCTTTCTCCGCAAAACATGTAGATCTTTCCGAATACTACTTACTATCTATCTACTCAGCCGTATTTATTACCATCAGAGTCTTCAGGTTCTGTGACCCTGATTCAAGCGGCTGTAGTTGGAGATATCAAGTTTCAACTGTAGGATGCTACAGTGATGTTTTTATATGCCATTTTAGAACTTATATGTGAATTGTTGTAAATTAAATTTGTTTTTATCATTGGCGCCTACAAAGTCTATGTTTCCTCTCCAAAATATATTTACTAGGCAGCACTGATGGGTGGCGCTGATTAAAAGGCACTGATTGGCAGCACTGATAGGTGGCACTGGTAAGCAGTACTGATGAGCACTGGTTAGTAGCTGTGACTGTGGTAATTGTGTGGGAACAATGTCCCTTTTACAGAAGCCAGCTTCTGTTTACATCATGTGATCAGCTGTCATTGGCTGTCAGCTGAGCATGTGGTAAAGGGCCGTGATCGGCCATTTACTCCGATCTGTGATCAGCCGAGTCCCAAGTTCCACCCATTTAAAAGTCAGCAGCTACAAAAAGTGTAGCTGCTGACTTTTAATAATCAGACACTCTCCTGTCCCACGGTCCAGCGATGCGGGCACACGAAGCCCCGCTCCTCTCTCCATTTCTCTGCGGCACGGCATTCTAACTGTGGGCGCCCAGCTGTGGCTAAACAGCCGGGTGCGCACTCCGCATATGTGAGCCGCGCTGCGCACTGAGAATGGCCGGGCAATCTTCTGGGACCTATGATGTGACCCAGGAGATGGGATGGAGGGGGGGGAGGAGAGGTGATCTTCCTTCCGGAGCCTCAGCGCCAGGGGAGAAAGTGGGAGCTGGATGCCTATAAAAACGGGGTACCCGCTCCTCCCCCAAAAAAATTATATGCCAAATGTGGCATGTCAGGGGATCACCAACACTTAAAGCGGACGTTCTATTTTTGAGTGGAACTCCGCTTTGATCTTTTATAAAACTAAGATTATGCTGTAAAACCTGGATGTGTTCCCTAATCTGCAAAAGGCGTTTTAAAGTTTATTTTTCTTTTAAGAAACATTGTGCTAAACTTTACAATACAATGTCATGTGTTCTGTGGTAAAATTACAGTAAATGTATGTGCTTTGTATTTATATTGATTGATTCTAACATTAATATATTCTTTCCACAGTGAATCTGCATGTCGTTTTTATAGTCAACAAATGAAGGGAAAGCAGTTGGCAATTAAGAAAATGAACGAGATACAGAAGAACATTGATGGATGGGAGGGAAAGGACATTGGACAATGCTGCAATGAATTCATCATGGAAGGGGCCCTGACAAGAGTAGGGGCTAAGCATGAAAGACATATTTTCCTCTTCGATGGCTTGATGATCTGTTGTAAATCAAATCATGGACAACCAAGGTTACCCGGTGCCAGCAATGCTGAGTATCGGTTAAAAGAGAAGTTCTTTATGAGAAAGGTACAAATCAATGACAAGGATGACACTAATGAATATAAACATGCTTTTGAGATTATCTTAAAGGATGAGAACAGTGTTATTTTTGCTGCAAAGTCCGCAGAGGAAAAAAATAACTGGATGGCTGCCTTAATATCCCTACAGTACAGAAGTACTTTAGAGCGAATGTTAGATGGGACAATTCTACAGGAGGAGAAAGAAGAACAGCTGCGCCTTCCAAGCCCCAAGGTGTACAGGTTTGCAGAGCCTGACTCGGAAGAGAATATAATATTTGAGGAAAATGTACAACCTAAATCTGGTATCCCCATCATTAAGGCTGGGACTGTAGTGAAGCTCATCGAGAGACTAACTTATCACATGTATGCAGGTATGGTATTTCTGCATCCTCTTTTATGAATGAGCCTGCAGTAAAATTTCTTTGTGGCTGTAGATGGGCAGATCTCCTAGACAATCTGTTAAAAAGCATGTTGCCTGTTTGTATGCTGTGGTAAAATTCATTCTTAATAGTACTTTGGCATACCTTGCAGTATGCCAACGCAGTGCAACAGTGTGAACCCAGCCTTAGGCCGCATTCTCACGACAGAAGTATATAAACGCATGCAAAATCATGCAATTTTGCGTTTGTTAACGAAACACTCAATGCATCACAATTGTTAGTGGCATCCCAAACTTGGCAAACAAGATAAAGTGCAACAAATTGTACATGTTTTACCCACTTAAGCCCCGGACCATTTTGCTGGTCAAAGATCAGGCCACTTTTTGCGATTCGGCACTGCGTCGCTTTAACTGACAATTGCGCGATCGTGCGACGTGGCTCCCAAACAAAATTTACGTCCTTTTTTTTTTCTCGCAAATAGAGCTTTCTTTTGGTGGTATTTGATCACCTCTGTGGTTTTTATTTTTGCGCTATCAACAAAAATAGAGCGACAATTTTGACACATTTTTGGGTGGCGCACGCACGTCCACAATGCCGCTTCTTAAAGGGGACGTATATATACGCCCTTTTGCCTGCCCATGCCATTCTGCCGACGTATATCTGCGTGCGGCGGTCAGCAAGCGGTTAATAAATACCTTGCTTTTTTTGCCCGCGGTAATACAATCTAACACTGTATCTCTATCACTGTATCTGTCATTTTCTTGGTGCACTTGCTTTGCACAGGAAGAGAGGCACGGTGCCATTAGCAGCATAGCTTAAAGTTTTTACAGCACAGGACATTGCCTGAGAATATTTATCTACAAATTGCGGAGGCCACTGTTCAATTAAAGTGGTTGTAAATTCTCACATATACCCAGTGAAGTGAACAGCCTCAGATGATAAACAGAGATTAACCACTTCAGCCCCGGAAGGTTTTACCCCCTTAAAGAGGAAGTAAACTCTCCTACTCTGATGCTTATTTTCATTTAGTCCATTATATTAAGTAATTATAAAACTAGCCACTGTAAACTCGCAGATCCACGTCCTGTCAGGGGAGAGGAGAACTGAACGTATGTTCCTTGTATATAGGAACAACGATCGGTCACCTCCTCTCATCAGTCCCCTCCCTCTACAGTTAGAATCACTCCCTAGGACACACAATTAACCCCTTGATCGCCCCTAGTGTTAACCCCTTCCCTGCCAGTCACATTTATACAGTAATTGGTGCATTTTTATAGCACTGATCTCTGTATAAATGCGAATGGTCCCAAAATAGTGTCAAAAGTTTCCGATGTGTCCGCTGCAATGTCAGTCATGATAAAAGTCGCAGATCGCCGCCATTACTAGTAAAAAAAAAAAAGCCATAAATCTATCCCCTATTTTGTAGATGCTATAACTTTTGCGCAAACCAATCAATATACGCTTATTGCTATTTTTTTTACCAAAAATATGTAGAAGAATACATATTGGCCTAAACTGAGGAAATTTTTTTTTTTTTTTAAATGGGATATTTATTATAGCAAAAAGTAAAAAAATATTGTTTTTTTTTATTTTTTCAAAATTTTCATGTTTTTTTGTTTATAGCACAAAAAATAAAAACCGCAGAGGTGATCAAATACCACCAAAAGAAAGCTCTATTTGTGGGGGGGGGGAAATTTTTCAAAATTTAATTTGGGTACAATGTCGCATGACCGCACAATTATCATTCAAAGTGTGACAGCGCTGAAAGCTGAAAATTGGTCTGGACAGGAAGGGGGTGAAAATGCCCTGTATTAAAGTGGTAAAGAAATTTAAAAAAAATCTTGTTTCCAGGGGTAAGGCAGTGCCATCTTAAGTATTGTTTTCTGAGACCGCAGTAGAGTGTATTTCCACCCTTACATTGAGCACTTCCTGTACTGTTAACCAAGCCTCCTTCTCAATCCAACGTTTCTATGGCTTCCCTGCTCATAGCCCATTTGTTTTATTTCATAGTATTTACTTGAGCCGATTATCTAGTGTTTGCCTATGTCAGTCTTATCAGCTTCAGCTGATAAGACTGCAGTAATGCAGTCCTATGCCCAGGTTTACACTCCATGTGATATCACATGGTCACATAGGGTGTAGGAGGAAGCTCTGAGTGATTATGTCTCGTGGGATTTCAGTGTTGTGCCTAAGAGCCCATTCACACAGGGGCAACTTTAGATCCAACTTCAAATCGCCCCAGGTCGCCCCTAGTTGTCTCAAGTCGCGCTGGCTGAGGAAATCGATGTAAGTTAATGGAGCCGTCTTAATGCACACTACTGCAGTCGCTCCGACTTCAGAAAAGGTACCTGTACTACTTCAATCCGACTTCTAGGCGACCTGTACCCATTGATTTCAATGGGAGTTGCCTCTGAAGTCGGATCACTGTTTTAATAGGAGCAACTCTCCAGGAAGAGAAAATAAATTTTTCAGGCAAACCTCTCCCTCCCCCCTCCCTCCCACAGAGCTGATTCTTGTTTGATTGGCCACTGGAATGTCTCCTGTCCTGCAGGCAACTTGAAGTTGCCTTGTGAATAGCTCCAGGTCACACTGTGATTCATACTCAAGTTGTGTCTGAGTTGCCTCATAAAATCATGCTGGAAGTGGTGTTGCCCCTGTGTGAATGGGCTCTTAGGAAGTCTTGATAATAGACAGACAAGCACAGAGTGTGCCGTAAATCAGGGGAGATATGGGCATGCTCCAGTGACGTCATTCTAAAGAACAAAAAGGATTACAACAATACTAAGCAAGTAAGGAGATATCTAAGAGCTGTGTTCATTAGGGTTTTTTATGGGATAAAGTTGTGGGGGAGAGTTTACAACCACTTTAATGACAGAGCATTTTTTGCGATTCGGCACTGTCGCTTTAACTGACAATTGCGTGGTTGTGTGACTCTGTACCTGAACAAAATTGTCCTTTTTTTTTCCTAACAAATAGAGCTTTCTTTTGGTGATATTTGATCACCTCTGCAGTTTTTATTTTGACAATTTTGAAAAAAAGCTATATTTTTTGCTATAATAAATATCCCCAAAAAATATATATATATAAAAAAATTCTTCCTCAGTTTAGGCTGATATGTATTCATCTACATATTGTCCAAAAAATCGCAATAAGCATATATTCATTGGTTTGCACAAAAGTTCTAGCATCTACAAAATAGGGGATAGATTTATGGCATTTTTATTATTTTTTTTTATATTAGTAATAGCAGTGATCTACAATTTTTATCGGGACTGCAACATTACGGCGAACAAATCTGACTTTTTTTTTTTACACTTTTTTTGGGACCATTGACATTCATACAGCGATTACTGTATAAATGTCACTGACAGGGAAGGGGTTAACACTGGGGGGCGATCAAGGGGTTGAGGCCGGGTTCACTCTGGTACGACACAACAGTTGTACCACTTTGGATCCGACTTTGCCCTGCGAATTGAAGTCCGACTTCAATGAACAGGGATCCTACATTGATCCCAAAAATACCAGGCACTGTCTGGTATGAATCTTTAGGAGGAACTCCACGCCAAATGTTAAAAAAAAAAAAACAGCATGGGTTCCCCCTCCAAGAGCATACCAGACCCTTCGGTCTGCTATGGATTTTAAGGGGAACCCCTATGCCGAAAAAACAGCGTGGGGGCCCCCCACAATCCATATCGGACCCTTATCCGAGCACACAGTTCGGCAAGTCAGGAAAGGGGGTGGGGCCGAGCGAGCGCCCCCTCCTGAACTGTACCAGGTCGCATGCCCTCAGCATGGGGGGGGGTGTGGGTGCTTTGGGGCAGAGGGGCCCTGCGCCCCCCCCCCCCACCCAAAGCACCTTGTCCCCATGTTGATGAGGACAAGTGCCTCTTCCCGACAACCCTGGCCGTTGGTTGTCGGGGTTTGCGGGCTGGGGGCTTATTGGATTGTCAGCTGAGTGTCGGGCAGCAGCTGCAGGTGATGGGAGGTGAAGGAGGGATGCTGTCCAGGAGCAGAGGATTGGTGAGGCGGGGGCGACGATATGTTTTGATCCCCTCTAAGCACCTGAAGTCGGCAGGAGTGGCAGAGGAGGGAAGCTGGCTTTTGAGGGTAGCCGCAGGGGATCGGGTTTGCTGTGGGGGTGTCGGATCAGTTTGGGGGAGTTGATCAGTGCTGGGGGGAAGGGGAGATGAAGGGAATGGGAAAGTAGAATGGGGGGAGCTTTTTTTTAGAGGAAAGGGAGCGACGGGAGGTGAAGAGGCTGGGGACAGGGCAGCGCTGCAGCATTGAGGGGAGGACGATCACATTTGAGCTGAATAACTCTGATCAGCGGATTGTAATCCGCTGAGCAGAGTTATAGGAATGTTCAGCAGAGTCTGCTGAACACTTCTGCTATAAGTTTTTATGATCACTGAAGTGACCATGAGCTTATAGTAGGAGGAGAATTGAGGTGCGTACAGACCTGACTAGCTGGAAGCAGTGCTGTAGAGCCATACGGACCTGGCAGTGAAAGGGTTAAAACATGTTTTTAGACCTATTTAGACCTATTTTTTAGACCTATGAGGACATCATAAACATACATATGTCACAGTGATTGATAGATGAATATAATGCAATATTATATATTCCATGTTGGTACATAGGGGTGTCCAAGACAGAGTCAAGATGTACAAATAGTTAAAAAAAATGTATTTGAGAAGATAAAAATACGGATACTGCCAGTAGTTGGCAGGTTTTTAAAGATTGAAGCCTCGTACACACGGGCAGGAATCCCGTCGGGGAAAAAAAAACGTTGTTTTTTCCCGACGGGATTCCCGGCAAGCTTGCCTTGCACGCCGAGTGTACACATGGCCATTCAAAAGAACCACCGTTCTTTTGAATGGCAAGAACGCGGTGACGTCATCGACTTCGATGAGCCTGCGCTCGTCTCATTCGATGCCGTCACCGCCATCTTGCTACCCCCTACACTACCCTTGTATGCTTCCGCGCATGCGTCAAAGTCTTTTTGAGCATGCGCGGGTTTACCATGGACAGGTAAGCATACACACTCACGGTTTTCTCGGCAGGAAACACTCTGCCGAGAATCCCGACGAGAAAAAAAAAGAGCGGGTTCTCAATTTTTCTCGTTGAGATTCCTGGCAGTTTTCCCGACGAGAAACCATACACACGAACGGTTTTCTCGGCTAAAAGCTCTCCCAACAGTATTCTTGCTGAGAAAGCTCTGAAGCTGTCATTCTGATCCTAACTTTACTGCTAAGGTGGCTGTTTATGAATGTTTTGGCACAAGATTCATGCACCTTAAACCAAAAATTCACATATTTTTCTATTTGGATTTGTCTGGTTTCTGTGATGTAAAAAATCAGATAAAGATAAATCATTTCAGAACTTTTTCCACCTTTATTGTGACCTATAAACTGTACAACTCAATTGAAAAACAAACTGTGAAAGTAAAGTAAAAATAAAAAAAACTAGTGCACAAGTGTGCACACCCTTTAACTAATACTTTTTTGAAGCATTTGATTTTATTACAGCATTGGGTACGAGTCTATCAGTATGGCACATCTTGACTTTGCAATATTTGCCCACACTTATTTGCAAAAACATTCAAAATCTGTCAGATTGCGAGGACATCTCCTGTGCACAGCCCTCTTCAGATCACCCCACAGATTTTCAATCGGATTCAGGTCTGGGCTCTGGCTGGGCAATTCCAAAACTTTAATCTTCTTCTGGTGAAGCCATATCTTTGTTGATTTGGATGTATGCTTTGCGTCTTTCTTTCTCGTACATCACGGGACACAGAGCGACATAGTCATTACTAATGGGTTATATAGATACCTTCAGGTGCTGGCACTGGCAACTTCCAAAACCGGAAGTACCCTCCCCTATATAAGCCCCTCCCATCCGGGAGCACCTCAGTTTTTTGCCAGTGTCTAAAAACTCCGGGACTAAAAATCCCAGGAAGCATAGGGGGGTCTCCATCGGGCTCTGAGGATCTTGGGCATGCTTTGGCTGCACCTATCTCCCCTGAAGAATCAGAGGTTAGTGACCGTAGAGCACCCTCAGGAGTACCTGGTACTGTGGCTGTCCTCAGTTCACCTGCTCCTGTGTATGTAACAGAGGAGGTTTTTTCCTCAGCTCTGGGAGGGCTGGAAGAGAGATTGTCAGCATTGATCGCTGCTTCCCTGTCACAGGAAAAAAGCGCTCGATCTCTGTCTCCTCCCTCAGAGTGCCTGTTAGCGGAGCAACAGTCCCATACAGGGATCGACCTACCTGAAGGGGATCAGGATGAGGTCGATTCTGTTGTAGAGGAATCAACAGTGGAAGAGCCATTCTCAGCATCACATGCTGAAAGATTATGGGTTCAGTCCCTGACTAACATGGTCCGATCAGCATTTAAAATGCCCCTTGCGGAGCCATCATCCACTTCTGTCTCCTCGTTGGGGTCGCTAAAAGCTCCCCAGACTGTTTGTTCCTTTCCGATCCATCCTTTACTGGAAGGGCTCATTTACCAGGATTGGGAGCATCCTGATAAAATATTTACTCCTCCCAAGAGATTTCAAGTGGTCTATCCCATGGAGGATAAGTTCATCAAAAAATGGAGGGTCCCTACAGTGGACGCAGCCATCTCTTGTGTGAATAAATCACTGACATGTCCAGTGGATAATGTCCAAATGTTCAAGGACCCAATAGATAAAAAATTAGAGTCCTTATTAAAATCTGCTTTTGCTACAGCAGGCTTGGTGACACAACCAGCAGTGGCAGCTATTGGGGTCTGCCAAGCAGTGAAGGATCAGTTGAAACAAGTCTTAAGGGACTTGCCAGATCAGCAGGCTCTTGCCCTAGCTGATCTACCTAGAGCCTTATGCTTTGCGGTGGACGCTATAAAGGATTCAATCCATCAGGCCTCCCGCCTTACGCTGTCTGTAGTACATATGCGCAGGCTTTTATGGCTCAAAAACTGGTCTGCTGAAGCTCCCTGTAAAAAATTGCTGGTAAGCTTCCCATTTCATGGTGAACGCTTATTCGGGGAAGACCTGGACAAATATATCCAGAGAATTTCCAGCGGTAAAAGTACACTTTTGCCGGTTAAAAACAGAGTTAGAGGTCCCTCTTTTAAGAGGCCTGCTTCTCCAGTCCCTAGGACATCGGCTGTGAAACAGTTCCGACGGCCTCCTCGGTCAAATCCCGGAGGTAAAAATCAGGGACAATTGCAGGGTAACAAGAAGCCCTGGAGCAGGAGAGGTACAAAACCTCCCCCAAAGTCAAATGCATAAAGGGTTGCCCCCACTCAATCGGGTGGGGGGGAAGACTTCAGTTGTTCACAGAGACCTGGCGGGACACGATCAGAGACAGATGGGTGCTCTCCGCAGTAAGTCTGGGATACAAATTGGAGTTAAAAGACTCCCCTCCTTCCCACTTTATAAGGTCAAACGTGCCAAGGGATCCCCAGAAGAGAGGATCCCTCCTGTTGGCACTAGAACAATTATTGCTCCAAGCAGTAATTATAGAGGTTCCCCTGGAAGAATGGGGGTTCGGGTTTTACTCAAACCTCTTTACAGTCCCGAAGCCAAATGGGGACGTGAGGCCCATATTAAATCTAAAAGGGCTAAACAAATTCCTACATATCAGGACTTTCCGGATGGAGTCGATCCGATCGGTGGCCACTGCCCTACAAGGGGAGGAATGGTTAGCCTCGATCGACATCAAAGATGCTTATTTGCACATTCCCATCTTTCCAGCCCACCAAAAATTTCTACGCTTTGCGGTAGAAGGGCGCCATTTTCAGTTCAGAGCCTTATCCTTCGGTCTGGCCACAGCACCACGAGTGTTCACAAAAATTCTGGCCCCATTATTGGCCAATCTAAGAACACGAGGTGTAACGATAATGGCATATCTAGACGACTTGTTGCTGATAGACCACTCAGTGGAAAAACTAGAAGTGGTTGTTCACGAGACAATCGAGTATCTGGAATATCACGGTTGGATTATCAACCGAGACAAGTCAGCCCTAAAACCAGTCAAAAGTCTGGAATACTTGGGGCTAAGGCTGGATTCAGACCAGAGAAAATTTTTCTTGCCTCAAGAAAAGGGGTCGTCTTTGAGAGATTTGATCCACCTAGTGGGTACAAAAAGACAGCCATCCATACGCCTGTGCATGAGGCTGCTGGGAAAAATGGTGGCATCATTCGAAGCAGTACCCTACGGTCAATTCCATTCAAGGAATTTGCAAAGGGCCATACTGTCAGCCTGGAACAAAAAAGTTCAGGCCCTAGACTTACCAATGTCCTTGTCCCCTTCCGTTCGCAAGAGCCTCCGTTGGTGGTTGGTTCCCCAGAATCTGGAAAGAGGGAAATCCTTCAGTCCGATTTCTTGGAAGGTGGTCACTACAGATGCCAGCCTTATAGGCTGGGGAGCAGTACTGGAGCAATGGTCTCTTCAGGGCAGATGGTCGGATGCAGAAAAGGCCCTGCCCATCAATCTCTTAGAGATACGAGCAGCCCGGTATGCCCTAGTAGCATGGACATCCAAACTCCAAGGGTCCCCTGTCAGAATTCAATCAGACAATGCCACGGCAGTGGCATATATCAATCATCAGGGTGGCACCAGGAGTTGTGCAGCCCAGAGGGAAGTAAATTGCATCCTGAAATGGGCAGAAAGATATGTCCCAGCCATATCTGCGGTATTCATTCCAGGAGTGGAGAATTGGAAGGCGGACTTTCTAAGTCGCCAACAATTATGCCCAGGGGAATGGTCCCTTCATCCCGAGGTTTTCCGGACAATATGTCAGCGGTGGGGAACACCGGATGTAGATCTGCTAGCATCCAGATTCAACGCAAAAGTGGACAGGTTTGTCTCTTGGACAAGGGATCCCCTAGCTTGCGGCTCGGATGCCCTAGTGTTCCCTTGGGATCAGTTCAAGCTGATATATGCATTCCCACCGCCACAATTGTTACCTCGATTACTCCGCAGAATCAGGGTAGAAAAGAAACCAGTGATTCTGGTGGCTCCAGCGTGGCCCCGAAGAGCATGGTACGCGGAGATTGTAAAGATGTCTGTGGGGAGTCCTTGGACCCTCCCACATCGTCCGGACCTGCTTTTGCAAGGACCGATATACCACCCTTCCTTACCAGCCCTAGGTTTGACGGCCTGGCTATTGAAGCCCACATTCTAAAAAAGAGAGGGCTCTCTAATTCTGTGGTATCTACCATGATCAATGCCAGGAAGCCGGTATCCAGGCAGATCTACTATAGAATCTGGAAGGCGTACATCGCCTGGTGTGAGGCCAAGAAATGGCATCCACGTAAATACGTAATAGGTAGGATTCTGGACTTCCTACAATGGGCTGTAGATAGGAAGCTTGCCTTGAGTACTATCAAGGGTCAGATTTCGGCCTTGTCAATATTTTTTCAAAGGCCCTTGGCTTCGCATTCACTAGTCAAAGCCTTTATACAAGGAGTGATGCGTATTAGCCCTCCGGTTAATATTCCCATATGTCCATGGGACTTAAACCTGGTTCTGTCGGTTCTACAGAAACAACCATTTGAACCATTACAGCATATTTCCCTGGTTCTTCTCACCAGGAAATTGATTTTTCTAGTAGCCATTTGTTCGGCTAAAAGAGTGTCGGAATTAGCCGCTATGTCCTGTAGGGAGCCATATCTGGTTATCCATAAGCCTTTCTTCCTAAGGTGGTATCGAGGTTTCATTTGAACCAAGATGTGGTTCTTCCTTCTTTTTTCCCCAAACCTAGTTCGGTAGAGGAAAAGTTATTGCATTCTTTGGATGTAGTAAGAGCAGTTAAAGCTTATCTAAAAGCCACTGCTCAGATTCGCAGAACGGATACTTTGTTTATTCTGCCGGAAGGCCCCAGAAGGGGTCAGGCAGCGTCAAAATCTACTTTAGCCAAGTGGATTCGACAGGTCATAATGCAAGCCTATGGCTTGAGAAGGAGACCGCCTCCGTTCAAAGTTAGGGCGCACTCCACGAGAGCAGTTGGAACTTCATAGGCAGTGCATCACCAGGCCTCCCTGGCTCAAATCTGTAAGGCCGCAACATGGTCTTCAGTACACACGTTTACTAGGTTCTACCAGGTGGACGTTAGAAGTCAGGAGGATGTCACCTTTGGGCGCAGTGTGTTGCAGGCCGCAAAAGATCCTCATGTCTGATAGCGCTCAGCTTATGTATGGTATATCCCCCCCCTCGTTGGGCATTGCTTTAGGACATCCCATTAGTAATGACTATGTCGCTCTGTGTCCCGTGATGTACGAGAAAGAAAATAGGATTTTTATAACAGCTTACCTGTAAAATCCTTTTCTTGGAGTACATCACGGGACACAGAGCTCCCGCCCCTCTTTAGGGACACTTATTGCTTTGCTACAAAACTGAGGTGCTCCCGGATGGGAGGGGCTTATATAGGGGAGGGTACTTCCGGTTTTGGAAGTTGCCAGTGCCAGCACCTGAAGGTATCTATATAACCCATTAGTAATGACTATGTCGCTCTGTGTCCCGTGATGTACTCCAAGAAAAGGATTTTACAGGTAAGCTGTTATAAAAATCCTATTTTTTTTTATGTTCAGCTTTCTAGCAGACGCCTGAAGGTTTTTTGCCAATATTGACTGGTATTTGGAACTGTTCATAATTCCCTCTACCTTGACTATTGACCCCCGTTCCAGCTGAAGAAAAATGGCCTCAAACCATGATGCCATCATGCCGCCATCATGCTTCACTGTGGGTATGGTGTTCTTTTGGTGATGTGCAGTGTTGTTTTTGCACCAGACACATCTTTTGGAATTATGGCCAGAAAGTTCAATCTTGGGTTTCATCAGACCATAACACGTTTTCCCACATGCTTTTGGGAGACTTCAGATGTGTTTTTGAAAAATTTAGCAGGGTTTGGATGATTTTTTTTCATAAAAAAGGGCTTTCATCTTGCCACTCTACTCCATAGCCCAGACATATGAAGAATCCAGGAGATTGTCACCTGTACCAAACAGTTAGTACTTGCCAGATATTCCTGCAGCTCCTTTAATGTTGCTGTAGGACTCTTGGCAGCCTCCCTGCCTAGTTTTCTTCTCGCCTTTTCATCAATTTTGGAGAGAAGTCCAGTTCTTTATAATGTCACTGTTGTGCCATATTTTCTCCACTTGATGATGACTGTCTTCACTGTGTTCCATGGTATATCTAATGCCTTGGAAATTATTTTGTACCCTTCTGACTGATGGCTTTTAACAATGAGATCCCTCTGATGCTTTGGAAAATCTCTGCGGACCATGGCTTTTGCTGTAGGATGCGACTAAGAAAATGTCAGGAAAGACCAACAGCTGAACTTTATTTGGGGTTAATCAGAATGATGGCCGGGCGGAGGTTCCGTTATCCTGACTGGACATCCGTGAAAAAATGCATCTCCGATCGTGGTAAGGAGCCTCTGGTGGAGTCTCTTTATCACATGATCAGCTGTGACCAATCATAGCTGATCACAGCGTGAACTATGAAGTGCCGGTATTCGGCACATTGATTATCATCGCAGCCCCCATCAGAGGTGCCCACCACAGCTGCAAATCAGTGCCCATCAGCTGCCAGTCAGTGCTCACCCAAATCGCCAATCAGTGCCCATAAAAGTGCCAATCGGTGCCCTATCAGTAACGCCTGTCAGTGTCTTTCAGATGCCCATCAATAATGCCTGTCAGTACCTCCTCATCGGTGCTGCCTATCAATGGCATCTATCAGTGCCGCATATCAGTGTAGCCTATCGGTGCCTATCAATTCATAATATTAGTGCCTCCTCATCAGTGCCCGTCGGTGAAGGAGAAAACAAAATATTTTAACAGAAACTAAGAAAACTTTTTATTTTTTTCAACAATTTCAGTCTTTTTTAGTTTGTTTAGCAGAAAATAAAAAACCCAGTGGTGATCAAATACCCCCAAAAGCAAGCTCTATTTGTGGGAAGAGAATGATAAAACTTTAGTTTGGGTACATGGTTGTATGACCGCGCAATTGTCAGTTGACCGCGCAAAGTGTGACAGCGCTGAAAGCTGCAAATTGTCCTGGGCAGGAAGAGGGGAACGTGCCCTGTATTGAAGTGGTTAAATGATGACAGGTGTGTACTGACCCCTATTTAACATGAATTTGAATGTGATTGCTTAATTCTGAACACATCTACATCACCAGTTATATGAATGTGTGAACAGTTATGCAACCACATTATTTTAGTTTTTCAATTCCCCCCCCCCCCCCCCTAAAAGATTTTAGTTAGTTTGTTTTTCAATTGAGTGGTACAGTTTATAGGTCACACTGAGGTGTTGCGATTTTACCGCTATTTTTTTACCGCGTTAGCGCTATTTTTAGCGTTAACGTGGTAAAAACATGGCAAAAACGCATAGGCGTTAGCGCTATTTTCAAAAATGGCGCTAACGCCTATGCGTTTTTATCGCGGTATTCATTTCATTGGGGATAGGCGTTTTTACAGCGCTATTTTATGCGCCCCAAAGATGCTCCAAAAAAGCTGTTTGCAGGATTTTTTCCAACGCACAGCCAGCACAACGCCTCAGTATGAAAGCCCTCAGGGCTTTCACATTGAGAATGCTGGGGCAGGATTATTTCAGGCGTTTTTACAGCGTTATTTTTAGCGCTAAAACGCCTGAAAAACACCTCAGTGTGAAAGGGGCCTAAAGGTGGAAGAAGTTCTGAAATTATTTATCTTTTGTCTCATTTTTTTTTACATCACAGAAACCTGACATTTTAACAGTGGTGTGTAGACTTTTTATATCCACTGTACCCAAAGGCATATGGAGGGGGCAGGAATTTGACACACCAGGACTCCTGGAGTGATACACCAGGACTCCTGTAGTAAACAGCAATGCATCAGAGTTTAAAAACAGATGGCTAACAGAAAGGCAAGTATACAAAATATCATCTTTAATCAGCCTGTAATTATGGCTACCTGTCTCTTATAAATTTTCCAGTTCAGTTTTAAAAAACGATTTCTAACTTTCATAATATACTGTATATACTTGAGTATAAGCCGAGATTTTCAGCACATTTTTTTGTGCTGAAAATGCCCCCCTCGGCTTATACTCGAGTCACCTTTTTGCGCCTGATCTCCCGGAATTTGGGGACCCGGTACCAGCCAGCCGTAGGTCCCCTGGACCCCAAACTTGGCACACATGTAGCCCCACTCTTCCTCTACAAGTGTGCAAAGTTTGTTGTCTAGGGGACCTACGGCCGGGCAGCACCGATTTTTTAAAAGCCAGGCACCCCTTCCATAGACTCCCTTGTTAAACGTCAGTCTAGTCATGGACACAGTGAGGCATGCACATGGACACAGTGAGGCATGGACACAGTGAGGCATGGACACAGTGAGGCATGCACATGGACACAGTGAGGCATGCAGATAGACACCCTAGGCTTATACTCGAGTCAATACGTTTTTCCAATTTTTTGTGGTAAAATTCGGTGCCTCGGCTTATATTCGGGTCAGCTTATACTCGAGTATATACGGTATACCCTGCCTCATTGATGAAATGAATAAAAGCTCCAGTTGACAAACATTTTTGCATATTTTTTATTTTATTTATTTTTTATTTATTTTTTAACATGGCTATGCCCAGGCACAGGGAACAGTAAGGCCTCTTTCACACGGGGCGGATCCGTGAAGATCCGCCCCGTGAAGCTCCGCTTGCTCAGCGGGGATCGCTCTGTTGATCCCCGCTGAGCCGACGGATGACTGGGCGGTCCCTGCAGTGTGCCCTGTCAGAGTGCCGCTCTCCCCTATGGGGAATCGGATGACGACGGACCGTAGAGTCCGTTGTCATCCGATCCGCTCCGCAGACGGAAGGAAAAATAGGATTTTCCTCCGTCACACTTTCTTTCTCGTACATCACGGGACACAGAGCGACATAGTCATTACTATGTGGGTTATATAGATACCTTCAGGTGCTTCTAGTAGCCATTTGTTCGGCTAAAAGAGTGTCAGAATTAGCAGCTATGTCCTGTAAGGAGCCATATCTGGTTATCCATAAGGACAGAGTAGTGTTACGTCCTCATCCAGCCTTTCTTCCTAAGGTGGTATCGAGGTTTCATTTGAACCAAGATGTGATTCTTCCTTCGTTTTTTCCCAAACCTAGTTCAGTAGAGGAAAAGTTATTACATTCTTTGGATGTAGTAAGAGCAGTTAAAGCTTATCTAAAAGCCACTGCTCAGATTCGCAGAACGGATACTTTGTTTATTCTGCCGGAAGGCCCCAGAAAGGGTCAGGCAGCGTCAAAATCTACTTTAGCCAAGTGGATTCGACAGGTCATAATGCAAGCCTATGGCTTGAGAAGGAGACCGCCTCCGTTCAAAGTTAGAGCGCACTCCACGAGAGCAGTTGGAACTTCATGGGCAGTGCATCACCAGGCCTCCCTGGCTCAAATCTGTAAGGCCGCAACATGGTCTTCAGTACACACGTTTACTAGGTTCTACCAGGTGGACGTTAGAAGTCAGGAGGATGTCGCCTTTGGGCGCAGTGTGTTGCAGGCCGCAAAAGATCCTCATGTCTGATAGCGCTCAGCTTATGTATGGTGTATCCCCCCCTCATTGGGCATTGCTTTAGGACATCCCACATAGTAATGACTATGTCGCTCTGTGTCCCGTGATGTACGAGAAAGAAAATAGGATTTTTATAACAGCTTACCTGTAAAATCCTTTTCTTGGAGTACATCACGGGACACAGAGCTCCCACCCCTCTTTTGGGGACACTTATTGCTTTGCTACAAAACTGAGGTACTCCCGGATGGGAGGGGCTTATATAGGGGAAGGTACTTCCGGTTTTGGAAGTTGCCAGTGCCAGCACCTGAAGGTATCTATATAACCCACATAGTAATGACTATGTCGCTCTGTGTCCCATGATGTACTCCAAGAAAAGGATTTTACAGGTAAGCTGTTATAAAAATCCTATTTTTTCGGAGCGGAGCGGATGTCAGCGGACATGTCTCCGCTGACATCCGTGCTTCCATAGGGGTGCATGGAGGATCCGTTTCAGGTCCGCCTAAAAAACTGACAGGCGGACCTGAACGGACCTCCGTGTGAAAGAGCCCTAAAGGTTTTTTTTTTCATTTAAATCTCACATCCTTTCCTCTATGTTGCAATATAGACATGGCTTTACTTTAAGATTAAAAAAATAATAATTTGTCAGTTTAAAAATAACTTTATGGCCCACTCCCAGGACAAACGAGACATGCATATGATGCTCTTCATTTGCTGTAAAACGGTTTTCTTGGCACAGTGCAAGTACTGACAAAAACGGAACAAGGGGTTCCTTCCCCCACCAATAAAGAGATTGCTCTTCATTACTTTATTATTAGAATCAAAACTATTGCTCTGGTCTTATTGAAAAGTCTCTACAGCTCCAATGAAAGGAAATGATCCGTCTCTTATCTTGTACTTCATAATTAATTTGTTCTACAACGAAGTGATGTTTGGGTTCTGACTCTCTCCCAGCAAGTATTGTTCTCTGAATCTGAGATCGTCTATTTCTGGTTTTCTTTTTGTATGCAAAAATAGTACTTGTGCGTCAGCGCAAAGTCAGTTTCCTTTCTTAAGGAATTCAAGGGAGATTGTTTAGAGCTAATGGTAGGTCACAGCATTGTTTTATGTTATCTTTAAATTGGTGCATTTGAGGCACTTACAAAGAAATGAAGGGTCTATAATTTTTTTTATCGTAGATGTATTTTAAATGATAGACAGAATATGAACCAAAAATCCAGTAAAAACACATAATACAAATGTTAGAAATTGTGTTGCAGTTCAGTAAGTATTTGATCCCCCAATCACATGTCTTAGTGCTTGGTGAAGAAACCCTTGTTGGCAAGCACAGAGGTAAGAGGTTTCTTGTAGTTGGTGACCAGGTTTGCACACATCTCAGGAGGGATTTTGGTCCACTCCTCTTTACAAATCTTCTCTATATCCTTAACCACTTCCATACAGGGCACTTAACCACTTAACGACCGCCCACTGTAAATATACGTCAGCAGAATGGCACCGACAGGCAGAATCACGTATATGTACGTGATTGCCTTTGTATAGTTGGGGGGTCCGATCGGACCCCCCTTCTTTACAGTGAGCGGTCGTTTTACCTTCGGGAGCGATCCGGCATGAGGGGACGGCCGTTCGATTCCGGCCACCCCCTCTCGATCGCTCCCGGCGAATGAGAGAGCTTCCCCTGCCTGCCAGGAAGGAGGAAGTGATGTCATCTCTCCTGGGGCGCTCACATATACCGAGCGCCGTACAGGAGAAGATGCCAGGTTAGTACACAAAACAGCACACTGACACCAGGACACATAGGCACATAAATCGCCCCCCCAGACACCCCCAGATCACCCCCCCAGTCACAGTGTCACTGATTGCAGTGACCATTTATTTAGTGATCACTGCAATCAGTGACATTTGTGACTGTAAAAGTGTCAGTACATTTAGTTTTAGGTCCAGTGTAGCCCCCTAACCCCCCCTAATAAAGGTTTAACCCCCTGATCACCCCCCAGATAACCCTTTCACCCCCTATCACCACTGTCACTAAGCAATCATTTTTCTGATCGATGTCTTAGCGTCGGTGATGCTGATCGGTAGCCAGTAATTTTTTTTAGGTTCGCCGCAGGTTTTTATAGCGTCGGGTACCCCCATATATTACCTAATAAAGGTTTAACCCCCTTGATCGCCCCCCAGGTAACCCTTTCACCCCCTATCACCACTGTCACTAAGTTATAATTTTTCTGATCGATGTCTTAGCGTCGGCGATGCTGATCGGTAGCCAGTAATTTTTTTTAGGTTCGCCGCAGGTTTTTATAGCGTCGGGTACCCCCATATATTACCTAATAAAGGTTTAACCCCCTTGATCACCCCCCAGGTAACCCTTTCACCCCCTAGCACCGCCGTGGCTATGCGATCATTTTTCTGATTGATGTCTTAGCGTCGGTGATGCTGATCGGTAGCCAGTAATTTTTTTAGGTTTGCCGCAGGTTTTTATAGCGTCGGGTACCCCCATATAGTACCTAATAAAGGTTTAACCCCCTTGATCGCCCCCCCAGGTAACCCTTTCACCCCCTATCACCACTGTCACTAAGCGATAATTTTTCTGATCGATGTCTTAGCGTCGGCGATGCTGATCGGTAGCCAGTAATTTTTTTTAGGTTCGCTGCAGGTTTTTATAGCGTCGGGTACCCCCATATATTACCTAATAAAGGTGTAACCCCCTTGATCACCCCCCAGGTAACCCTTTCACCCCCTAGCACCGCTGTCACTATGCGATAATTTTTCTGATCGATGTCTTAGCGTCGGTGATGCTGATTGGTAGCCAGTAATTTTTTTTAGGTTCGCCGCAGGTTTTTATAGCGTCAGGTACCCCCATATGTTATCTAATAAAGGTTTAACCCCCTGATCGCCCCCCCAGGTAACCCTTTCACCCCCTATCACCACTGTCGCTAAGCAATCGTTTTTATGATCGTTGTCTTAGTGTCGGTGATGCCGATAGGTAGCCAGTAATTTTTTTTTAGGTTCGCCGTCAGGTTTTTATATAGCGTCAGGTACCCCCATATATTACCTAATAAAGGTTTTAACCCCCTAATTGCCCCTAGTGAACCCTTTCACCAGTGATCATCATATAAGTGTTACGGGTGACGCTGGTTAGTTAGTTTGCTTTTTATAGTGTCAGGGCACCCGCCGTATATAACCCAATAAAGGTTTAACCCCCTGATCGCCCGGCGGGTGATATCAGTTAGGTTTTAGCGTCAGAGAGGGTCTGCGTCACACCCCAGGCAGCGTCAGGTTAGTGCCAGTAGCGCTAACACCCACACGTGAAGCATACACCCCCCTTAGTGGTATAGTATCTGATCAGCTCAATATCTGATCTGATCAGATCTATACTAGCGTCCCCAGCAGTTTAGGGTTCCCAAAAACGCAGTGTTAGCGGGATCAGCCCAGATACCTGCTAGCACCTGCGTTTTGCCCCTCCGTCCAGCCCAGGCCACCGAAGTGCAGTATCGATCGATCACTGTCACTTGCAAAACACAACACACATAACTGCAGCGTTCGCAGAGACAGGCCTGATCCCTGCGACTCCAGTGCTGTAGGAGGTAATTTCACCACCACAGTTAAAAAAAAAAAGCATATATGCCGAAGCATTGGGGCAGCAGGAGCGGAGGAGCGATTTTGCTCCTAATGCCGCGTATATACGGTCGAAATTCCGACGGAGGCTTGCCCGTGGAAAAGTCTGACCATATGTACGCGGCATAACTTTTGCGAGAAGATGCCCCCATGCTTCGGCATATATAAATGGTGCATGTATGCCCATCATTAGAAGTGGGTGGATGAAGGGCGGTATTCTAATGGTGGGCATACCCACCGATCAATCTTTTTTTTTCGTTCAGCCAACAGGCTGCATGAAAAAAAAGATTACAATACATGTCCAACAAGGACCAGCAACGTACTGGTATGTTGCTGGACTTTGAATGTTTATACCAGAATGATGCCTGCGGGTTTAGGTATCATCTTGGTATCATTCTTTTCAGCCAGCGGCCGGCTTTCATGTAAAAGCAATCCTAGTGGCTAATTAGCCTCTGGACTGCTTTTACAAGCAGTGGGAGGGAATGTCCCCCCCCCCCCGGATATAAAAAGCGCCATTGGGAAAGCATTTTATCACACCGATCTTGGTGTGGTCAGATGCTTTGAGGGCAGAGGAAAGATCTAGGGTCCAATAGACCCCAGTTTTTTCAAAAAAGAGTACCTGTCATTACCTATTGCTATCATAGGGGATATTTACATTCCCTGAGATAACAATAAAAGTGATAAAAATAAATAAATATGGAAGCAACAGTTTAAAAATAAAATAAAAAAGCAAAATTAATAATAATAAAAAAAAAAAAGCACCCCTGTCCTGCCCTGCTCTTGCCCAATGGCGAACGCAAGCGTCGGTCTGGCGTCATATGTAAACAGCAATTGCACCATGCATGTGAGGTATCACCGAGAAGGTCAGATCGAGGGCAGTAATTTTAGCAGTAGACCTCCTCTGTAAATCTAACGGGGTAACCTGTAAATGCTTTTAAAGGCTTTTAAAAATGTATGTAGTTTGTCGCTAATGCGCGTTTGTGCGAAATTTTAAAGCATGTCGTGTTTGGTATCTATGTACTCGGCCTAAGATCATCTTTTTTATTTCATCAAACATTTGGGCAATATAGTGTGTTTTAGTGCATTAAAATTAAAAAAAGTGTATTTTTCCCCAAAAAAATGCGTTTGAAAAATCGCTGCGCAAGTACTGTGTAGAAAAAAAAAATGCAACACCCACCATTTTATTCTGTAGGGCCTTTGCTTTAAAAATATATATAATGTTTGGGGGTTCAACATAATTTTCTTGCAAAAAAAAATATGTTTTCATGTAAACAAAAAGTGTCAAAAAGGGCTTTGTCTTCAAGTGGTTAGAAGAGTGGATGTAAGCTTCCTAATGTTGTGTATAAAATGCCAGAACAGTTCAAAACCCCCCCAAATGACCCCATTTTGGAAAGTAGACACCCCAAGCTATATACTGAGAGGCTTGTCGAGTCCATGGAATATTTTATATGTTGACACAAGTTGCGGAAAAAATAATTTTTTTTTTTTTTTTTGCACAAAGTTGTCACTAAATGATATATTGCTCAAACATGCCATGGGCATATGTGGAATTACACCCCAAAATACATTCTGTTGCTTCTCCTGAGTATGGGGATACCACATGTGTGAGACTTTTTGGGAGCCTAGCCGCGTACGGGACCCCAAAAACCAAGCGCCGCCTTCAGGCTGTCATGGATATGCATTAATGTCTGTCTGCCATCTTACCTTCCTCCTCATGTGTTCATCTAGAGACCAGACCTCCTTCACCTGGCTTCCTTTATAATCTCCTCCCAGCCTGACTCCACCCCAGGCCCTATCACTGAACACTATATTAACCTGTGCACTGCAAGCCTGCTTTGCTGATCAACGTGTTTGTTAGGCATTGTGTGTTTGGGTTCCTGCCTGCTGTGTGCTACGTCTGTCTCTCTGTTACGTTATTGGCTTGTCCCCGACCATCCCTGTCTGCTCGTGACCCTTGACCTTCGGCTCGTTCTTCGTTATCCTTGTCTGCTTGTGGCCCCTGACCTTCGGCTTGTTATTCGGTTCTCTCCATCGTGTGCTGCTGCTTCCCCTTATCCTACGGGGCGTGAGCTAGGAAACTCCAGGGGCCGCGACCTGGTCCCAGCCTGCAGCGTAACATCCTCACCACTAGAGGCCCTGGAGAAGACCAGCTGGGTCTTAGACTCCGCGCCCTGGGGAATCTTGGCTCTCGCTTCCGTTGGGATCCCGGTTGTGCTCCTCTGGTCCCGCTTTCCACAACCACCCAGTTTCCTATCCACAGAAGCCAGCCATAGGGTTCACTACCTCGCGGTGCACTCCTGTCCCCCTACGGTGTGCATCTGTCACCTGGCCACAGGTGACCCTGACAGTTTGATCAGCCATGAACCCGGCTGACATCCCGCTTCCCGCGGATGATCCATTGCAGGGCATAGTTCGCAGACTTGAGACCCAGGAATCAAATCAGACCCAGGTGATGCGATTCCTCCAGGATCTGGCTTCTCGATTCGAGCAGCTTCAGGTCTCCTTGGGAACCCCGAATCCGCAACCCCAAGTACAACCAGCGGCTGTACCTATCGCACCAGTCGCAGCCTCACACTCACTAAGATTGCCAGCTCCGTTCCGTTTCTCTGGGGACTCCAAGGCCTGCAGGGGGTTTCTCAGCCAATGCACTATTCATTTTGAGCTTCAGCCTCAAAGCTTCCTATCTGACCGGGCTAAGGTAGCCTATATCATTTCCCTCCTCTCCGGTGAAGCTTTGGCCTGGGCTGCCCCCCTGTGGGAGAGGAACGATCCGGTGGTTTCCAGTCTGTCCGAATTCTTGAAGCTCTTTCGTAATATCTTCGAAGAGCCGGCTCGGGCTTCTTCAGCGGCTAGTGCTGTCTTACGTCTTCGCCAAGAATCTAGTTCAGTGGGGCAATATGCTCTTCAGTTCCGTATCCACACAGCTGAATTGAGCTGGAATAATGAGGCCCTGGTCGCTACCTTTTTACATGGCCTCTCTGACCGAGTGAAAGACGAATTAGCGGGAAGAGCCATTCCCGTCGGTCTGGACGATGTAATTTCATTATGCAACCAGATCGACATTCGTTTTCAAGAGAGGTCCTTAGAAAAAAGACGCCAGCACTCTCTGGGTCCTAGCCAGTCTGAGCTCCCCTCCCTTCATTCCGTGGAGCATCCTCTACCTGCTGAAGAACCTATGCAGCTGGGCCGGACCAGACTAACCCCCGAAGAACGTGCTAGGCGCAGAACTCTGGGCTTGTGCCTCTATTGTGGGGGCAAGGGTCATTTTCGTGACTCCTGCTCGCTTCGTCCGGGAAACGCTCGGGTCTAATACATTTGGAAGGTGGAGTATTGGACCCAGAAACATCACCTTCTCGCCTGCTCTTGCCGGTGTCCCTTCATGTAGGCACTTCTCCTCAGTCAACCCTTGCATACCTGGATTCCGGGGCTGCCGGCAATTTCATGGATTGGAGAACTGCTTCTTCTATGAAGCTTACCCTTTCACCTCTCACTACCCCATTGGTAGTCTCGGCAATTGATGGCACTGTTCTCCCAGGGGGCCCTATTCGCTTCCAGACGCTACCCATTAGGATGTCGGTAGGGATTCTCCACCAGGAGTGGATATCCTTTCTTATTCTACCCAAGGCCACACAGCGCTTTCTTGGCTTCACTAATTATTATAGGCAGTTCATAAGGAATTACTCTTCCATTGCCGCGCCTATTATCGCTTTGACCAAGAAGGGTGTGAATGCCAGAGACTGGCCTCCCGAAGCTGTCTCTGCATTTCACAACCTGAAACAGGCCTTTGTTTCTGGCCCCCTCTTGAGGAGACCAAATCCTGGGAATGCATTTTTTATTGAAGTGGACGCTTCCTCAATGGGGGTGGGAGCTGTGCTTCTTCAAATCTTTGAGAAGAGACGCCAACCATGTGCGTTCTTCTCCAAAAAATTTTC
Organism: Rana muscosa; assembly: GCA_029206835.1. Lineage (NCBI taxonomy): Eukaryota > Metazoa > Chordata > Amphibia > Anura > Ranidae > Rana > Rana muscosa. Next base: position 25,181,075 of record CM055121.1, read on the forward strand.
TCAGGCAGAGAGGAATTATGCCATCGGTGATCGGGAACTTCTCGCAATTAAATTGGCGTTAGAGGAGTGGCGTCATCTCTTGGAGGGTTCCCCTCACTCCATAACGATCTTTACCGATTACAAGAATTTACAGTATCTACAGAATGCTAAACGTCTGAATCCTAGACAGGCCAGGTGGAGTCTCTTCTTTGCCCGTTTTAATTTCACGATTACCTACAAACCTGGTTCCTGCAACGGTCGGGCTGATGCGCTCTCTAGGTCATTTGACACTTTGGACGAGGAGTCCGCCCCTGAACCTGAGCCGATCATTCCCACCTCATGCATTGTTGCCCACTCTACCACCCTGAAGTCTAAAATTCCGCCTGGTAAGACCTTTGTCCCCACTGAGCTAAGAGCTAAGATCCTTCGTTGGGGACATGATTCCAAGGTGGCAGGGCATTCTGGATTCCTCCGATCCTTCCTACTCATCAGTCGTCACTACTGGTGGCCTAATCTCCGCTCAGACGTCAAAGACTACGTTAAAGCTTGTCATGTCTGTGCTCAGTCCAAATCCTCCACACAAGCTCCTGCTGGTCTCCTCATGCCCTTGCCTATTCCTAAGGAACCCTGGGCCCATATTGCCATGGATTTTATCACCGATCTCCCACTGTCTGAGAATAATACAGTCATTTGGGTGGTAATCGATCGATTCTCCAAGATGGCTCATTTTGTTCCTCTTCCTGGTCTTCCTTCTGCCCCTGCCTTGGTTCCCATTTTCATTCGAGAAATTCTCCGCCTACATGGGGTCCCTTCTCATATTGTTTCCGACAGGGGAGTCCAATTCACGTCTCGTTTTTGGAGAGCCTTTTGCAAATCCCTCAATATTGTCTTGGATTTTTCTTCTTCTTACCATCCCCAATCCAATGGACAGACTGAGAGGGTTAATCAGGAGTTAGAGGTCTTTCTTCGCACCTTTGTGTCTTCTCACCATGACGATTGGTCCTCTCTACTCCCGTGGGCAGAATTCTCCCATAACAATCATGTGAATACCAGTTTGCAGAAGACACCCTTTTTCACAGTTTATGGAAAACACCCTCAACTTCCTCTTCCTATGATCTGTTCTCCAGACATTCCAGCTTTGGCTTCGGTTCAGGAGTCTCTCAATTCCGTTTGGGGTCACGTTCATGATTCCCTCCGGGCAGCTGCTGAAAAATTCAAAGGCTTTGCCGACCGCCGCAGGCGTAAACCGCCTTCTCTTCAGCCAGGGGACAAAGTCTGGCTCTCTACCAGGAACATCAAGCTCCGAGTTCCTTCTCTGAAGTTTGCTCCACGATTCATCGGTCCATACACGGTAACTGCTAAACTGAATCCGGTTTGTTTCAAACTCCAGATTCCTAAGAGCCTTAAAATCACTAACTCCTTTCATGTTGCTCTTCTAAAGCCTTTAGTCCTCAATAAATTCTCTCGTCCTCTTCCTACCGTGGCGCCTGTCTCGGAGGATAATCAGGAGTACGAGATCAGTCAAATTCTGGACTCCCGACTCTGTAAAGGCGTTCTTCAGTACCTCGTTCATTGGAAAGGGTTTGGTCCTGAGGAGAGGTCTTGGATCACTGCATCTGAGGTCTTTGCACCTCGTCTGTTAAAGGAGTTTCATCTGAAGTTTCCCTCTAAACCTGGGCCCAGGCGGGGAAGGGGGAGGCCTCGTAAGAGGGAGGGTACTGTCATGGATATGCATTAATGTCTGTCTGCCATCTTACCTTCCTCCTCATGTGTTCATCTAGAGACCAGACCTCCTTCACCTGGCTTCCTTTATAATCTCCTCCCAGCCTGACTCCACCCCAGGCCCTATCACTGAACACTATATTAACCTGTGCACTGCAAGCCTGCTTTGCTGATCAACGTGTTTGTTAGGCATTGTGTGTTTGGGTTCCTGCCTGCCGTGTGCTACGTCTGTCTCTCTGTTACGTTATTGGCTTGTCCCCGACCATCCCTGTCTGCTCGTGACCCTTGACCTTCGGCTCGTTCTTCGTTATCCTTGTCTGCTTGTGGCCCCTGACCTTCGGCTTGTTATTCGGTTCTCTCCATCGTGTGCTGCTGCTTCCCCTTATCCTACGGGGCGTGAGCTAGGAAACTCCAGGGGCCGCGACCTGGTCCCAGCCTGCAGCGTAACATCCTCACCACTAGAGGCCCTGGAGAAGACCAGCTGGGTCTTAGACTCCGCGCCCTGGGGAATCTTGGCTCTCGCTTCCGTTGGGATCCCGGTTGTGCTCCTCTGGTCCCGCTTTCCACAACCACCCAGTTTCCTATCCACAGAAGCCAGCCATAGGGTTCACTACCTCGCGGTGCACTCCTGTCCCCCTACGGTGTGCATCTGTCACCTGGCCACAGGTGACCCTGACACAGGCTTTCTAAGGGTGTCAATTTTTGATTTCACTTCTCACTGCCTATCACAGTTTCGGAGGCCATGGAATGCCCAGATGGCACAAAACCCCCCCAAATGACCCCATTTTGGAAAGTAGACACCCCAAGCTATTTGCTGAGAGGTATTGTGAGTATTTTGCAGATCTCGCTTTTTGTCACAAAGTTTTGAAAATTGAAAAAAAAAAAAAAAAATGTTCTTTCTTCATTTTCAAAAACAAATGAGAGCTGTAAAATACTCACCATGCCTCTCAGCAAACAGCTTGGGGTGTCTACTTTCCAAAATGGGGTCATTTGGGGGGGTTTTGTGCTATTTTGGCATTTTATGGCCTTCAAAACTGTGATAGGTAGTGAGGAGTGAAATCAAAAATTTGCGCCCTTAGAAATCCTGAAGGCGGTGCTTGGTTTCCGGGGTCCCGTACGTGGCTAGGCTCCTAAAAAGTCCCACACATGTGGTATCCCCGTACTCAGGAGAAGCAGCAGAATGTATTTTGGGGTGCAATTCCACATATAACCATGGCATGTGTGAGCAATATATCATTTAGTGACAACTTTTTGTAATTTTTTTTTATTTTTATTTTTTTTGTCATTATTCAATCACTTGGGACAAAAAAAAAATATTCAATGGGCTCAACATGCCTCTCAGCAATTTTTTCTTGGGGTGTCTACTTTCTAAAATGGGGTCATTTGGGGGGGTTTTGTACTGCCCTGTCATTTTAGCACCTCAAGAAATGAGATAGGCAGTCATAAATTAAAAGCTGTGTAAATTCCAGAAAATGTACCCTAGTTTGTAAACGCTATAACTTTTGCGCAAACCGATAAATATACGCTTATTGACATTTTTTTTTCTAAAGACATGTGGCTGAATACATTTTGGCCTAAATGTATGACTAAAATTGAGTTTATTCGATTTTTCTTATAACAAAAAGTAGAAAATATCATTTTTTTTCAAACTTTTCGGTCTTTTTCCGTTTATATCGCAAAAAATAAAAATCGCAGAGGCAATCAAATACCATTAAAAGAAAGCTCTATTTGTGGGAAGAAAAGGACGCAAATTTCGTTTGGGTACAACATTGCATGTCCGCACAATTTACAGTTAAAGCAGCGCAGTGCAAAATTCTGAATTCACCTCTGGTCCTTTAGCTACCAAATGGTCCGGGGCTTAAGTGGTTAAACACCTTCCCGCCCAGACCAATTTTCAGCTTTCAGTGCTCTCACGCTTTGATTGACAATTACTCAGTCATGCTACACTGTATCCCAAAAAAATTTTTATAATTTTTTTCTCACAAATAGAGCTTCCTTTTGGTGGTGTTTAATCACTGCTGGGTTTTTCTATTTTTTGCGATATAAGCGGAAAAAGAGCGAAAATTTTGATTCTATTGTAAAATTTTGCAAAGAAGTACATTTTCTTCATAAATTTGGGCCAAAATTTATACTGCTACATATCTTTGGTAAAAATAACCCAAATTAGTGGATATTATTTAGTCTGTGTGAAAGTTATAGAGTCTACAAGTTAGGGTGCAAATCACTGAAAATTGATCACATCTGATCACACCTGATGTACTCAGGGCCGTCGGAACAGGACAGGCAAACCAAGCAGCTGCTTGGGGCCCCGACATGTCCTGGGGCCCCAGCAGAGGGCAGCAGAGGGCAGCACAGCCAGAGGACTCGAGGAGGCAGCATGGGTGGAGGAGGTAAGACATTCCCCCCCCCCCGCATATCCACTGTAATACCTTTCGATGGCCCCCCCCCCCCGCGATCGCCCGCCTTGCGCGGCAGGACCCCCCCCCACTTCTCATCTTTAAAATTGTTGCTTGGGGCCCCCAAATTCCTTCAAACGGCCCTGGATGTACTGAAGGCCTATCTCATTTCTTGATGCAATAACAATCCAGGAAAGTACAAATACCCCCAAAATGTCCCCCTTTTGGAAAGTAGACAGTTCAAGGTATTTAGTAAGATGCATGGTGAGTTTTTTGAAGTTGTAATTTTTTCCCACAATTCTTGGGAAAATTACAATTTTTTTTATTTTTTTTACACAAACTTATTGTATTGATAGGTTATTTCTTGAACACAGCATATGCATACTTGCAACTACACCCAAAAATACATTCTGCTACTCCTCCTGAGTATGGCGATGCCACATGTGTGAGACTTTTACACAGCCTGGCCACATACAGAGGCCCAACATCCAAGTAGCCCCTCCAGGCATTTTAGGAGCAAAATTACACATATAATTTCATGATGACCTATCTCAATTTTGAAGGCCCTGGAGCACCAGGACAATGGAAACATCCACAAAATGACCCCATTTTGGAAAGCAAACACCCCAACGTATAATCTATGAGGCATAATGAGCCTTTTGAACGGTTCATTTTTTTTCCTGACGTTTTTGGAAAACGTGGGAAAAAAATGAACACGCATTTTTTTTACACAAAGTTGTCCATTTATAAAATATTTCCAACACATAGCATGTACATAGCAAAAATTACACCCCAAAATACATTCTGCTACTCCTGAGTATAACAATACCACATGTGTGAGACTTTTACACAGCCTGGCCATATACAGAGGCCCAACATCCAAATAGCACCTCCCAGGCATTTTAGGAGCAAAATTACACATATAATTTCATGATGACCTATCTCAATTTTGGAGGCCCTGGAGCACCAGGACAATGGAAACATCCACAAAATGACCCTATTTTGGAAAGCAAACACCCCAATGTATAATCTGAGGCATAATGAGTCTTTTGAACAGTTCATTTTTTTCCAGAAGTTTTCGGAAAACGTGGGAAAAAAATGAACACGCATTTTTTTTACATAAAGTTGTCCATTTATAACATATTTCCAACACATAGCATGCACATAGCAAAAATTACACCCCAAAATACATTCTGCTACTCCTCCTGAGTAGAACTATACCACATGTGTGAGACTTTTACACAGCCTGGCCATATACAGAGGCCCAACATCCAAATAGCACCTCCAGGCATTCTAGCAGCATAAAATTACACATATAATTTTCTGACTACCGATCACATTTTTGAAGGCCCTTCATATTTCTAACACATAGCAGGTACATACAAAATAACAAAAGATTACCTGTGGTTTTAGTAGTGCAGTGGTCCACAGAGGAGAGCATCGGTCCAGGCAGCAGACAGGAATAGACAGGCAGAGACACCGCACAGCCAAAGCACAGGTCCAGGCAGCAGGCAGAGATGTCCAGGCAGAAATACTGTCCATAGTCAGTAGAGGCAGCAGGCAGAGAAATGGTCAACACAGCCAAATTATTGGTCCAGGCAGCAGAAAGAAACATAGTCCATAAAGTCCTGGGTCATTACAGGCAGTGATATGGTCAGCACAGCCAAAGTATTGGTCCAGGCAGCAGGAAGGACCGTCAAGCTAAGAGCCAGGGGGACAGGGGTAGAGGCTTCTCCCACCCAAATCTCTTTGAAGCCTCCGGGCAACCAGACCCTGTTCTGGGAACACAGAAAACCAAAAACAGATTTTCTGTACTCAGAACGCTATTCTGGAGCCCCTCACATATGTGAGACCCCTGTGCTAAAGTAGAAGGGCAAAGATCAGTCCAAGTGGCAGGCAAAAACATGGTCGATTAACAGGCCGAGGTCGGTACACATGGAAGTCAGAAACGTGGTTAAAACGGCAGGCAGAGGCATCGTCGGTAAACAGGCTGAGGTTGGTGCACGTGCAAGTCAGAAAGGTATTAAAACGGCAGGCAAAGACATTGTCGGTAAACAGGCCAGGGTCAGTAGCAGGCAGGCACAGGTATTAGAAAGGGGGAAATAGCAGTCTGTTACTAATAAGGGGAACTAGTATCTGATAGATCGGTGATAATTTTTGAAGCAATCACCGATACACAGGCCAGGTTGGGAGGGACATTCGGGACAATGATAACTTGTATCTCTTCTAACTCCTCCTCTTGAGCATACACGACATCTCTTTTGGCGTCTTCTTCCGGATTCTGCGGGGGGAATGCTATAGGGCAAATGTGGCTCATGCAGTCGACTCACACTATCGGAGCGAATGCTTCCTGGGGCGGGTCCTTGCTGGTAAATCAGGGCAGTGACAATGTCTTCCAAATATTTGAGGTAGGAGGTGGGTTGGTTTTCGGATGATTTTTGATAGCAGACAAATGAATTGAACAGGGCTATGTGAAAGAGATGAAATGCTACTTTTTTATACCAATAATTTGACTTTCGGGTTGATAAATAGGGTTGTAGCATCTGATCGTTTAAATCCACCCCCCCCCCATGTACATATTGTAGTCATGAACACATTCAGGCTTTACTACGGGGCCACGTGTCTTCTCTGAACCTCCACCAAGTTGTCCTTGTGGATTGTAGACATCATATGAACATCCTTCTTGTCCCGCCACTTCATGGCCAACACCACCTCATTCCTCATGAATGCGGCTTCCCCCTTTTGTAGCTGTTTTGAAAGCAAATTCTGTGTGAACCCTTTCCTATTTTTTCGGAAGGTACCGCAGGCCAGGGTTTGTTCACGATACAGGTGACGGAAAAGGGGCAAGCTGCTGTAGTAATTATCTACATATATGTGGTATCCTTTTTTGAACAAGGGGTATGCAAGGTCCCAGACAATTTTACCACTGGTTCCTATATATGTGGGGCAATCACGGGGCTGGAGCTGGGAATCTTTGCCTTCGTAAATACGAAATTTGTGCACGTATCCAGTGGCTCAATCGCACAATTTGTTCAATTTTACCCCGTAACTGGCTCTTTTACTTGGGATGTACTGCTTGAACTGCAGCCGGCCAGTAAAGTGGATAAGGGATTCGTCTACACAAATATTTTTGTCGGGGATAAACACTTCAGAAAACCGTTGGGAAAAATAATTTATTAGGGGGCGAAGCTTATATAATTTGTCATGGTTGGGGTGATCTCGGGGAGGGCACTGCGAATTGTCATTAAAATGAAGAAAGCGCATTATCATATCGTACCGTGTCCTGGACATAACAGCAGAAAATATGGGCATGTGGTGGATGGGGCGGGTGGACCAGTAGGCATGCAGTTCGCTTTTCTTTGTAAGCCCCATATTAAAACTAAGGCCCAAAAACAATTTGAATTCCTCTAGTGTGAGACGTTGCCAATTAAACATACGGGCGTAGGACGAATTGGGGTTGGCAGCAATAAATTGTTCTGCGTAAAGATTTGTTTGGTCCACCATGTATTTCAACAAATCTTCGGGGAAAAACAAATAAAAATAGTCCAATTGGGAAAAATTTGACGTGTTGGGCTGCACACCTGGCTGTGCGGTGAAAGGGGGGATTGTAGCGGATCCTGAGTTGGCAGGCAACCATAAGGGGTTTGCCAGGGCATCAGGAAGGTAGGACTGGGCCCGGATTCTTTGGGCTGGATGAGTAATTCCAGTACTGGTATTCGGCTCCTCTTCCTGGGGTCTGGCACTGCTGGTGGTAGGCAGGTCTTCTGATCTAGGTCCTGATCTCCTTACTCTTTTAGGAGGGGCGGTTTCCTCCGCTGACTCGGACTCCGATCCACTACCCTCCACTGGCTCGTATTCCGAACCAGAATCGGATAATGGGAGCTCCCCGTTGCTCTCATCATCCGACATGGCGAGGATGTTATATGCCTCCTTAGGTGTGTACATTCTTTGAGACATGGCGGTACTGGTGGTGCTACTGACAGCTCACTGATGGCAGGCCTGTGTGAGGGTAATGACAGGTTACTGATGACCTGTGTGATGGTACTTATGGCGGGACTGTGCGGCGGTAGTGATAGCGATACTGATGACTACCTGTGTGACAGATGGGCTGTCAGATCCTGGCGGTACTGATGGCGGTACCTTTGGTGGCCTTTGTGACAGATGGGCTGTCAGATCCAGATGGTACCGATGGCGGTACCGATGGTGGCCTGTGTGACAGATGGGCTGTCAGATCCAGATGGTACTGATGGCGGTACTGATGGTACCGTTGGTGGCCTGTGTGACAGATGGGCTGTGACAGATGGGCTGTCAGATCTAGATGGTACCGATGGCGGTACTGATGGCGGTACCGTTGGTGGCCTGTGTGACAGATGGGCTGTAAGATCCAGATGGTACTGATGGCGGTACTGATGGTGGGCTGTGACAGGTCCAGATGGGCTGTGACAGGTTCTCTTTTTATTGGGGGGGGGGGGTGGGGGGGACGTGTAGTGCAGACAGTATTTTTTATAATGACAAAATTACAAAAACTCACAGATCTCTCCTTCTCTCTCCTCACACAATCCGTGTGTGAGAGAGAGAAGGAGAGATCCCTGGAAACCGCCACATTGTTTATACTTGTGACCGGCTGTGATTGGTCACAGCCTATCACGTGGGTAAACAACCAATTTTATTGGCAGTTTACCCTGATCGAGGATGGGCTATGTCCGAGGGACACGCGCCATCCCCGATCGGCGCGCTCCCGGCGGCGCGAATTAGGCGCGCCTCCGATTTGTTTGGACATGTGACCGGCTGTGATTTGACACAGTCGATCACATGGTAAACAGCCAATGAAATTGGCTGTTTACCCTGATCGGGTATGCGCTGTGTCCGGGGGACAAGCGGCATTACCGATCGGTGCAGTGCGCGCCCCCGGGGGCGCGCAAGAACACCGAATCCTGGCGGACGTCATATGACGTCCAGTCAGGATTTTAAAACCACTTTGCGACATCAATCCACTATAGGGCGGGCGGCAAGTGGTTAAGGTTTCTTGGATGCCACTTGGCAACTCGAAGTTTCAGCTCCCCACATATATTTTGTATAGAATTAAGGTCTGAAGACTGGCTAGGCCACTCCATGGTCTTAATGTGCTTCTTCTTGAGCCACTCCTTTGTTGCCTTGGCGGTATGTTTTGGGTCATTGTCATGCTGGATGACCCATCCATGACCCATCTTCATTGTTCTGGCTCAGGGAAGAAGGTTCTCATGTAAGACTTTACAATACATGGCCCCAACCATTGGCCCATCAATGCAGCAAAATCAGCCTATACCTTATATCAGAGAAACCACCCCAAAGCTTTATGTTTCCACCTCAGTGCTTGACTGTAGGGATGGTGTTCTTGAGGTCATAGTCAGCATTTTTCTTTCTCCAAACACACCGAGTCCCATCTCACCCCTCAAGAAGGCACATGTACAGTCATGCCAGTGAACATCTAAATGATTCAGAGAAGGGTTGGTAGAAATTGCTGTGGTCAGATGAGACCGTGTTTGGAGGAAAAAAAATGACCCTAAGAACACCATCCCTACAGTCAAGCACGGAGGTGGAAACATTATGCTTTGGGGCTGTTTCTCTGCTAAAGGTACAGGCCGACTTTGCCTCTTTAAGGGGCCAACGAACGGGGCCATGTATTGTAAAATCTTGGATGAGAACCACCTTCCCTCAGCCAGATCACTGAAGATGGGTCGTGGATGGGTCTTCCAGCATGACAATGACCCAAAACATACCGCCAAGGCAACAAAAGAGTGTCTCAAGAAGAAGCACGCTAACCACATCTCGCCCAGCCTATAGCGGAATGAGAAACGCAGCTATCCTGACTGGGCATTATATGACGTCCAGCAGGATAAGCCGCTCGTGCGTGCCCCTGGGGGCGTGCAGCGCGGCGATCAGTGGTGCGGTGTGTTGATCCGAGACACCGCATCTCCGATCTAGGTAAAGAGCCTATGACATGGGCTCTTTACCACGTGAACAGCTGTGTCCAATCACAACTTATCACATGGTAACCAGGAAGTGCCGTTTATCGGCTTTCCTCCATTCGCGTTGACAAGGCGCGGGTAGAGGAGCGGCTCTCCTGATGGTAGGGGGTCTGTGCTGATTATCAGTGCAGGCCCATTAGCGGTGCCCGCCAGTGATGCCCATCATTGCCCCACCAATGCCTGCCAGTACGGTCAATCAGTGCCCATAAGTAATGCCTGTCTGTGCCTCCTCATTTGTGCTGCCTATCAGTGCGCATCATTGCCGCCCTTCAGTGCTGCATATTAGTGCCCCCTATCAGTGCTGCACTGCATATCTGTGCCGTCTCATCAGTGCCTGTCAGTGAAGGAGAAAACGTACTTCTTTACAAAATTTTAAAATCCAAAACAAAGAAATCGTTTTTTATTTTCTTCAAAATTTGCAATTTAAAAAAAAATTGTAGGGCAAAAAAAAAAAAAAGCCAGTGGTGATCAAATACCAACAAAAGAAAGTTTATTTGTGGCGAAAAAAAGATAAAAATTTCATGTGGGTACAGTGTCGCATGACCGCGCAATTGTCATTCAAAGTGCGACAGTGCTGAGAGCTGAAAATTGGCCTGGGCAAGAGAGGGGGGAGTGCCCAGTATTGAAGTGGTTAAAGCTGTTGTATACCGCTGGAAAACTTAAATTTTTTCTTCCTGCAAGGCAAAGGCATAATGTACTAGTAAGCATCGCATACTAGCACATTATGTGAAACTTACCTTTTAAAACGAAAACTAGCGCTGCAATGTCAGCGTTGCAGCCGCATCCGTTTTCACCCGTCTTGCTCCCAGGTTCGTGGGCTCTGGCTCGGTGATTTGCCAAAGTCACAATGACGTCACTCTCGCGCATGCATGCGGGACCCGCCGTTTGACACAGGGCTCACAAGGAACGGCACCCGTGGCCAATTCCTTCGGAGCGCATGCGCCAGTGATGTCACTGGCTGCATGTAATGTAAATATCTCCTAAACGGTGCATGTTTAGGAGATATTTACATTACCTATAGGTAAGCCTTATTATAGGCTTACCTATAGGTAAATGACAGCAGAGGAAGTTTACTTTTATTTTTTTCTTAAAGTCAGCCGCTACAAATACTGCAGCAGCTGACTTTTAAAATAAGGACACTTACCTGTCCATGGCTCCTGCGATTTCGGTGCCCGAAGCCGATCTATCGCTCGGCTCTCGGGTGCTGCCACCGCCATCTTCTGTAAGCCTTGCGGCTTCACTTCCTGGTTCCCTACTGCGCATGCGCAACTCGCGCAGCACTATCCCATTGGTCCCTGCTTTCTTCTGGGACCCGCAGAAGACAGCGGGGGGCGGAGAAGGCACCGTAAGTGGCGTAGATACCCGCGGGTGGCTCGGGTATCTATGCCTGGAAGTGGGAGCAAATACCTATATTACACACGTATCTGCTCCCCCTGAAAGGTGCCAAATGTGACACTTGAGGGAGGGGGAGGGTTCAGAAAAGCGGAAGTTCCGTAACTCTTTCGTTCATGAACTGACACAGCTTCCTATTGACAAGTGGGTATTATCCGTTATTTAGGAGTGACTAGGTAGAATTTTTTTTTAAAAAGTGTTGCATCACACCACCTACAGTACCGCCCAGGGGGTGGACCCTCTGGGTATATCCCCTCTCTCTACATCTCGCAGATCAGTTTTTTTCTGTCTAGCAAGGAGAAGGACATGGCTCCCTTCGGGCCCATTGGTTCGGGGGGGATTTTTTTTCTACATTTTTTTTTTTGTTTTTTTGTTTCCTGCGATCTTGGATCAACTTCCGACTGGGTGACAGGCTGGATCCTCGGTCCTTGTAGTCCCCCCAGTTTCGGCCATCGAGCGTGTGCCGACCCACGCTGGGTTTTCCACGACATGCTCGTCGCTCTACGGGTGGCCGGTCAGACCGCTCAGCTTCGGCTGACCTTGCGGCCGAGTCGCAGTAGCCTGGCCGGTGAGCTTACGCTCCAGGGCTTGCATCGGACCGCTGAGCTTCAGCTGACCTTACGGCCGAGTCGCAGTAGCCTGTCCGGTAAGCTTGCGCTCCAGGGCATGCATACAATCGCGTTCCCTAAGGTTCAATCACAGCATGCCTGGCCGACAGTCACCTCCATGCGTGGATGATGAGCTGTCCGGAATGTCTTCCAGCATGATCCACGCAGGAAAGGTAAGTAGCTCCCCTGCTTCGGCAGGGTGACTTGGCTGGACATTCCTGGAGAGATCAAGTAAGTGGTTGTGGCCCCTTTCTTTCCTCTCTCCCTGCCTTCCCTACTCCCTGGGCTCTGAGCTAAGGTTGCTGGGTGCTGGGGGGGCTCCATCTGGAGTTGGGCTGCGCTGTATCTGTCATTTAAAAAATTTAATTTTGCTTGCCTGTGTGTGCCTTTCTCCCTCCATGCTGTCGGCGGCCATTTTGGGGTGGTCCATGCCTGTTGGCCTATAGTGACTGTCCAGCGGCCATTTTCTTGTGGTTCGCCCCAATATGTATATATTGCCGCTCGGCTGGCATTTTCTTGTGGTTTGCACCCGCTTTGGCCTCTACTGACTGCTCGGCGGCCATGTTTCTTAGGATTCACGCCTGTATGTATATACCGCTGCTCGGCGGCCATCTTCTTGTGGCCCGCGGCCGCTTTTGCCTCTGACGGCTCGGCTGCCATTTTGTTTCAATACAGCCACTTGGCGGCCATTTTGCGGTAGTCTCCGGCCTCTAGGGTGCATTTCACTGGCGCAAATTCACACAGTGAACGCTGATAAGAATCAGACTGACACAGGCAGCGGTGGGATAGCATCACAGGTGGAGCAAACTTCAGCAATAGCGGTACCGTTCCAAGTGTGGTGAGTCCTCTGGGAGACCCTGCATCTCTGTATCAGCTAGGAGGGTGGCCTATTGATACCTTGCCTGGAGTCCCTGTGGGTGTCAGCGCGTGGGTCAGCATGGCGTCTGAAGCAGATTTTTTTCCCCTGAAACACCTGACTTGTTAGCTGGTGCCCCTGATGTATCTGTGGATGCTATGTCGGCAAGCCTAGAGGCTTTTGTTGCCAGGGTTGAAGCGGCACATGAGAACACGGGGGGTAGTAAACGCCCCCATCCCTTGCAATCTTCCGGGGATAATTCTGATGCAGAACCAGGCCCAGCTATGGCTCATGGCCCGGATTCTGATGCATCAGAGACTGCAGACCGTGACCGATCGGACAGTGAGAGTGACTCCAAGTCCAGGTCAGTACGCGAAAAGGCTTTGGTATCTGACCTTATTATTGCAGTGCGGGATATGCTAAAATTGTAGAATGCTGCGGAAGCAGCAGAGACACCGGTCCCCTTTGGGTGTCAGCGCGTGGGTCAGCATGGCGTCTGAAGCAGATTTTTTTCCCCTGAAACACCTGACTTGTTAGCTGGTGCCCCTGATGTATCTGTGGATGCTATGTCGGCAAGCCTAGAGGCTTTTGTTGCCAGGGTTGAAGCGGCACATGAGAACACGGGGGGTAGTAAACGCCCCCGTCCCCTGCAATCTTCCGGGGATAATTCTGATGCAGAACCAGGCCCAGCTATGGCTCATGGCCCGGATTCTGATGCATCAGAGACTGCAGACCGTGACCGATCGGACAGTGAGAGTGACTCCAAGTCCAGGTCAGTACGCAAAAAGGCTTTGGTATCTGACCTTATTATTGCAGTGCGGGATATGCTAAAATTGTAGAATGCTGCGGAAGCAGCAGAGACACCGGTCCCCTTTGGGTTCCGTAGACCTGCCCGCACTGCTAAGGTGTTTCCTTGTGTGTCTTATTTTGATAAGCTCTTATACAAGGAGTGGGAAAACCCACTAAGAGTTTTTACACCCCCAAAGGTACCCCTATGAGGAGAGTTTCCTGAAAAAATGGACCTCTCCCCCCCCCCCCCGATAGTGGACCCTCCGGTGCCCAGACCTAATAAAGCTACCACAATTCCAGTGGAAGGGGCTACTGTTTTCAAGGACCCTGTGGATAAGAAGGCTGAAGCCCTCGCTCGCTACCTATACACAGTGGTAGGCTCAGCGGTGCGCCCGGCATTGGCTGGGGCCTTAGTGTCTGAGACACTTACTGAATGAGCAAAATTGCTACTCCAGGGGTTAAAGGAGCGAGAGGCTCCTCCTATTGAGATAGCTTTGGCCGACCAGTTGGTACAGGGCCTTCAGTTTGTTTGCGATTCAGACATGGATACTATTCTCTTGCTGTCTAAAGCTTTGGTTTATGTGGTAGCAATATGCCGCCTGATCTGGCTAAAGGGCTGGTCTCCGGACCAGGCTTCCAAGAAGGCCCTGTTGGATCTGCCCTTTAAGGGCGACAGACTTTTTGGGGCCTCTCTGGATGACATCATCAAGGATGCCACAGGAGGTAAGAGCACTTTGCTTCCTCAAACAAAGAAGGATAGGGGGCCACGCTAGGGGCAAGGACCCCCCTTTACTGCACGCAAGCGTTTTTTTCGTCCGCCCAGGGCGACAGGGAAAAGACCCCAGGCCGACAAAGCGCCTGCTCAAGGACAAAAACGTCATTGGTCCTGCAAACGCAACAAGCCTGCGGACAAATCTGCGTCCGCATGAAGGTCCGCCCCCACCCAGCTCTCGGGTGGGGGGACGTCTTCGTGAAATCGCGACTCAGTGGACATCTCTGATCTCCGACCGATGGGTTTGCAAAGTGATCTCCTCAGGCTACAAGATAGAATTTCTCTCTTGTCCACCGGACAGATTCATTCCCTCCAAACTCCAGCTACAGCCGACCTGTCGGGAGGCCCTGTACGGGGCGGTCCAGGGTCTGCTGGAACGCGGGGGGGTCATTCCAGTTCCAGAGCAGGAACGATTTCAGGGTTTTTACTCTAATCTGTTCATAGTGCCAAAGAAGGGTGGGGTTCGTTCAATCTTGGATCTCAGGGCTCTCAATTGCTTTGTGAAAGTACAAAGATTCCGGATGGAGTCGGTTCGATCTGTCGTCACTGCTCTCCATCCAGTGGACTTTCTGGCATCCTTTGCCATCGAGGACGCATACCTACATGTCCCCATATACTCCAGACACCAGAGGTTTCTGCGATTCGCAAGCGGGGAGAACCACTATCAGTTTGTGGCCCTCCCGTTTGGCCTTGCTTTGGCACCCAGGACGTTCTCCAATGTGCTCGCCTCGATTCTGGCCTTTCTAAGACAGCGGGGCATCGCTATCTTGGGCTACTTGGACGACCTTCTTCTGAAGGCCGCTTCAAGCTCAGAATTAGAGGTAAGCGTGTCCATAACCTGTCAGACTCTCCGAGACTGTGATTGGGTACTAAACACGCAAAAGTCAGTATTGGTGCCGACTCAACGCCTAGTGTATCTGGGGTTGATTCTGGATTCCTCAGAGGCAAGAGTATTCCTCCCTGTGGAAAAATTGCAGACCGTTTGGGCTGCAGTGCAGCAGCTGACATCCAAGAGTTGGTCGTCACTCCTTTTTTGCATGCGAGTTTTGGGCTTCATGGTAGCCTCCTTCGAGGCGGTCCCATATGCTCAATATCACACTCGGGTGTTACAGGAAGAGATTCTGTCCAGATGGAACAGATGCTCATCATTTCTGGATTATCAGATCCGGGTAAGCCACCTAGTCAGGACATCCCTGGTATGGTGGCTGACATCACCGGTTCTGCTGACCGGGAAGTCATTCCTTCCTGTTCATTGGATAGTGATCACAACGGACGCCAGCCTAACAGGTTGGGGGGGAGTCTGGGGTGTTCAGTCGACGCAAGGTCGCTGGACCCCGGAGAAATCCCGCCTGCCGATCAATGTCCTGGAACTCTGGGCAATCAGGCTGTGCCTCTTCAAATGGTCTCAGAGGCTGCAAGGGCATCCAGTCAGACAACGCCACAGCAGTGGCATATGTCAATCATCAAGGAGGAACAAGAAGTTCAGCTGCAGCATCAGAGTTCGCTTGCATCCTGAGGTGGGCTGAAAGGAGCGTACCGACACTGTCAGCCGTGTACATTCCGGGTGTGGAGAACTGGCAGGCGGACTACCTGAGTCGCCAAATGCTGGACCAGGGAGAATGGTTCTTACACCCGGAGGTGTTCCAGCTCCTCTGCAAAAGATGGGGCACGCCAGACGTAGATCTTCTGGCATCCCGACTCAATCGGAAGGTATTGAGGTTTGTGGCCCGGTCAAAGGACCCATGGGCAGACGCAACGGACGCGTTGGTAGCATCGTGGGGTCAGTATCGGCTGATCTATGCCTTCCCTCCCATGAGGTTTCTTCCTCATCTGCTTCGCAGAGTGGAGGCAGAGGGAATTCCAATGATCCTGATCGCTCCAGATTGGCCTCAGCATCCTTGGTACGCCGATCTAGTACGTCTGGTAGCAGATGTCCCCTGTCGCCTACCACTACGGAAGGACCTGCTATCGCAAGGTCCCATACTCCATCCTGCTTTACAGTCACTGGCTTTAACGGCAAGGCTATTGAGAACCAGGTACTGAGAGACCGGGGCCTGTGTCAGATTCAGTAAATCTCTACTATGAGAAGTGCTCGGAAGCCGTCCTCTAGGAGGGTTTATCATCGCACTTGGAAGGCCTACATTTCCATGTGTGAGGAAATGAAATGGCATCCGTGTACTTTTTGGTCCAATCCTGCTGTTTCTACAGCGTGGGGTGGACCAAAGGCTTGCCCTAAGTATGATTTAAGGGACAGATATCTGCCCTGGCTGTCTTTTTTCAGCGACCCCTGGCGGCTCACTCTCTCGTGAGTACATTTGTGCAGGGGGTCCTCCAGTCCGTCCCCCGCTACCTCCGTGGGACTTGAACCTGGTCCTCTCGGTGCTACAGAAGTCACTGTTTGAGAATATTAGGGAAATTCCCTTGTTGACACTTTCTCAGAAAGTGGTCTTTTTGGTGGCTGTTACGTCAGTTAGACTCCCTATCTGATCTTCCACAAGGATAACGCGGTGCTGCAGCCACAGCCTTCCTTTCTTCCAAAGGTCGTTTCAGCTTTTCATATCAATGAGGACATTGTACTTCCATCCTTGTGTCCTCATCCGTCGAATCCTAAGGAGTCGGCGTTGCATTCCTTGGACGTTGTCCGAGCTTTGAGAGTATACCTATCTTCTACTTCTTTGTTCAGGAAGTCAGACTCACTGTTTGTTTCGGTGGCTGGTCCCAAGAAGGGCCTAGCAGTCTCGTCGGCCACCATCTCGAGGTGGATCCGGCAGATAGTAATCCAGGCTTACGCCTTAAAGGGTCAAGCGCCCCCCTTTCCTGTCATGGTGCATTCGACCAGGGCAATAGGTGCCTCTTGGGCTTTCCCACATCAAGCGTCTGTTCCCCAATTATGTAAAGCGGCGACTTGGTCGTCCGCTCACACTTTGACTAAATTCTACAAGGTTGATGTAGGTGCATCTTCGGATGCCTCTTTCGGCCGCAAGGTTTTGCAGGTGGCCGTTTAGAGTTGCAACTCCTCCATTGGCAGAGCGCTGTTTTGTTTTCAGGTGAAGTTTACTTTTTATGCTGTTGCCACCCCTCGTTTTTTTTTTTTTACTGCTTTGGGACGTCCTGCTTGTCAATAGGAAGCTGTGTCAGTCCATGAACGAAAGAGTAAATAGGATTTTTTACTCACCGTAAAATCCAGTTCATGGACTGACACAGCACCCACCCCTTCTTTTTTGTTAAGTTTGTACTGCTTTTTGACTAACTGATCTGCGAGATACAGAGAGAGGGGATATACCCAGAGGGTCCGCCCCCTGGGTGGTACTGTAGAAGGTGTGATGCAACACTTTTTTTTTTTTTCTGCCTAGTCACTCCTAAATAACGGATAATACCCAATTGTCAATAGGAAGCTGTGTCAGTCCATGAACTCAGAGAAAAGGAATTACGGTGAGTAAAAAATCCTATTTTTTGCATGGGACTCCACTTTAAGGATTTAGAGAAGATCTGTTGAGAAGAGTTGGTCACCTACTACAGGAAACTTCTTACCTCTGTGCTTACCAGCAAGGGTTTCTCCACCATGTTATGTTTTGCTTGGGGATCAAATATTTATTTTACTCACCGAACTGCAACTTAATTTATAGCATTTGTTTTATGTGTTTTTTCTGTTTTTTTGGTTGATATTCAGTCTCTATCATTTAAAATACACCTATAATAAAAATTATAGACCCTTAATTTCTTTGCAAGTGTGCAAACTTACAAAATCTGCAGGGGTTCAAATGATAATTTTCCCCACTGTAAAGTTATTTTAATATATACAGATTTTCTTTTTTTTTTTTTTCAAATAACGTTTTTATTTTGTTTTCAGAAAAATAAAACATCAGTACATAGGTACAAATATAGCAAGTGGACATAAATAGAAATGGAATTATGAACGTGCCTAGTGCATATACAATAAGGTTGTGAGGGGGGAAGCCCTCCTCCGATCTTTGGCATCGCACATTTCAACAGTAATAATAACAGTGCCTCAAATAAAATATATAGTGTACAATACCCTGAGACTGATGCCTCACTTAACTTCGTACAGTTAACAACCAGATAAACAAAAGAAAAAAGGGAAAGGAGAGAAAAAAAGAGAGCAGAGTAGGGAAGATTTTCTAAATTATCTTATCTAATGGTGTAGAATAAGGTGACAACTTTGGAGAAATACACAGGTAGTTGACATTTTCCAGATTATAGGTTATATATGTGGGGCAACCACAAGTATGGTACTCACCCTGAAGCAGATGTGGTGGATTTCCAACCCAGCACTGAAGTCAGGGGTACCCTTTCCTCCAGTGACTTAGAAAGTTCTCATAACAGATGCCAGTCTGTCAGGCTGGGGCACAGACCTAGGTACCCTCTTGGTGCTGGGAACTTGATCACCAAGGAAAGCCTCCTTGCCATCAACATTCTAGAGCTCAGATAGATTCGGTCCCTTCAGTGCTGGATCTCAAAATTGTGAGGGCACCCAACAAGAATCCAGTGGGACAATGCCACGACTGTTGCCTACACCATCCATCAAGGAGGCACCAGATGTTGCACCACACAAAAAAGAAACAGACTTGATCCTGTCTTGGGCAGAACCATGTTTCCCGACCCTGTCTACTATTCACATGTCAGGTGTGGAAAATTTGCTGATGGGTTCTTTAGGCTGGGTTCACACTAGTGCGACACGACAGCCGTCCTTCTTTGTATCCGACTTTGCCCTGCGACATGAAGCCGACATATGTCCGACTTTCAATGAACGGTGATCCGACTTGGATCCCCGCCAATAGCAGGCACTGTGTTTGGTATGAATCTTGAGGGGGAACTCCAGACCAAATTTTAAATAAAACACCGGCATGGGTTCCCCCTCCAGGAGCATACCAGGCCCTTGGGTCTGGTCTGGATTTGAAGGGGAAACCCTACGCCGAAAACACGGCGTGGGGTCCCCCTCAAAATCCAAACCAGACCCTTATCCGAGCACGCAACCTGGCAGGCCGAAGGGGAAGAGGGGGGGACGAGAGAGCGGCCCCCCTCCCCCCTGAACCGCTCCAGGCCGCATGCCCTCAACATGGGGGGGTTTGGTGCTCTGGGGCAGGGGGGCGACCTGCGGCCCCCCCACCCCAGAGCACCCTGCCCCCATGTTGATGAGGACAGGGCCTCTTCCCGACAACCCTGGCCGTTGGTTGTCGGGGTCTGCGGGTGGGGGCTTATCGGAATCCGGGAGCCCCCTTTAATAAGGGGGCCCCCCGATCCCGGCCCCCCCACCCTATGTGAATGAGTATGGGGTACATCGTACCCCTACCCATTCACCTGGTGGAAAAAAAATGGCAATAAAAAACACACACAGCTTTTTTAATTAATTTATTGCACAGCTCCGGGGGTCTCCGCGCTCTCCGGTTCTTTCTTCTGCCGGGCCTCCGCTATCTTCTTCCAGCTCTTTTGCTAGCGGGGCCCGGTCTTCTCCGTCGCCTTCTTCTTCTCCCGCTCTCCGGTTCTTCTCTCGCTCTCCGGTTCTTTCTTCCGCCGGGCCTCCGCTATCTTCTTCCAGCTCTTTTGCTAGCGGAGGCCCTGTCTTCCCCGTCGTCTCGTCCGGCTCTCCGTTGTCCTTCTGCCGGCCCCTCCACTATCTTCTTTCAGCTCTTTTGCTAGTGGAGGGGCCGGTCTTCCCGTTGCCGTCTTCTTCTCTCTTCTCCTCGATGTTGACACGTCGCTTCCTCCCGCTCTAATGCTGGGTGTTGCGGTGCGCGCCGATTGATATAGGCTTCTCATGACGTCAGTCACATGCTCCCATGACGTCACAGTCACATGCTCCGGGGCCACCCGGAGCATGTGACTGTGATGTCATGAGAAGCCTATATTAATTCGGAGCGGAGTGAACAGCCAGTATTACAGCGGGAGGAAGCGACAAGTCAACATCGAGGAGGAAAAGAGAGAAGAAGACAGTGACGGGAAGACCGGCCCCTCCACTAGCAAAAGAGCTGGAAGAAGATAGTGGAGGGGCCGGCAGAAGGACAACGGAGAGCCGGAGTAGACCGGGCCTCCGCTAGCAAAAGAGCTGGAAGAAGATAGCGGAGGCCCGGCGGAAGAAAGAACCGGAGAGCGGGAGAAGAAGAAGGCGACGGAGAAGACCGGGCCCCGCTAGCAAAAGAGCTGGAAGAAGATAGCGGAGGCCCGGCAGAAGAAAGAACCGGAGAGCGAGAGAAGAAGGCAACGGAGAAGACCAGGCCCCGCTAGCAAAAGAGCTGGAAGAAGATAGCGGAGGCCTGGCAGAAGAAAGAACCGGAGAGCGCGAAGACCCCCGGAGCTGTGCAATAAATTAATTTAAAAAGCTGTGTGTGTTTTTTATTGCCATTTTTTTTCCACCAGGTGAATGGGTAGGGGTACAATGTACCCCATACTCATTCACATAGGGTGGGGGGGCCGGGATCTGGGGGCCCCCTTTTTTAAAGGGGGCTCCCGGATTCCGATAAGCCCCCCGCCCGCAGACCCCGACAACCAACGGCCAGGGTTGTCGGGAAGAGGCCCTGTCCTCATCAACATGGGGGCAGGGTGCTTTGGGGTGGGGGGGCTGCAGGTCGCCCCCCTGCCCCAGAGCACCAAACCCCCCATGTTTAGGGCATGCGGCCTGGTACGGTTCAGGAGGGAGGGGGGCCACTCTCTCGTCCCCCCCCTCTTCCCCTGCGGCCTGCCATGTTGCGTGCTCGGATAAGGGTCTGGTTTGGATTTTGGGAGGACCCCTACGCCGTTTTTTCGGCGTAGGGGTTCCCCTTAAAATCCAGACCAGACCCAAGGGCCTGGTATGCCCCCGGAGGGGGAACCCATGTTGATTTTTTATTTAAAATTTGGCCTGGAGTTCCCCCTCAAGAGCAGCACAGCACAAGTCGCATGCCAAAGTCGGATCATGCAAGACTGCGGTCCGACTTTGATCCGACTTCAATGATAGTCAATGGGCTGAAGTCGGATCAAAGTCGGACCGAAGTAGTATAGGGAGCATTTTCAAAGTCGGACCGACATGTGTCGGACCAGTTAAGACGGCTCCCATAGGGAAACATTGATTTTCACACGTCATGCGACATGAGCTCCCAATGTCGGAGCGTTTGTCGCCCCAGTGTGAACCCGGCCTTATACATGAGTGTTTCAAGCCCTTTTCTGCAGGCGGCAGATGCCAGAAGTGGATCTTCTGGCTTTCAGATTGAAAATAAACAAGCTGTACAGATTTGTTGCCAGGGCCTCATACCTTCAGAAAATGGATGCTTTGGTGACACTGTGAGATCACGGAAAGAGAAGACGTGTTGTCTGAACCGTGAGGTTTTAACGGTGATTGTACATCGGAAGCCTCTAGTACTGCTGCTAGCTGAAGCAGGAAGTGTCCTTCTGTTGAAGAGAGTACAGAAAGGACAGTAAGCACTAAGAGGGATTGCAGACCAAAGGTTGAGCATGTTTAATGAGGTTGTACAGCTAAATGGGTGAAAAATCCTTCAATGCTTCAGAGCGGAAACAGGAAATGCTGTTCTCTTTGTTTATTATTATTATTACAGGTACTTCTATATAGAGCCATCAATTTACGAAGTGCTTTACACATATATTGTACATTCACATCAATCCCTGCCCCCAAGGAGTTTGAAATCTAAGGTCCCTAACTCACATTCATACATACACATACTAGGGCCAATTTAGACAGGAGCCAATTAACCTTCCAGCATGTCCTTGGGGTTTGGGAGGAAACCCACGCAGGCACAGGGAGAACATGCAAATTCCAGGCAGGTAGTGCCGTGGTTTGGATTTGAGCCAATGACCCTACTGCTGCCAAGCAGAAGTGCTAACCACTTAGCCACTGTGATGCCTAAGGATTATAAATAATTATAATCCCTGGTAATATTAAATAAAACTTCAGTTTTCCCACTTCCAGTCCCTGTAGCGCACATTCCCGGCTGCTTTGCAACCCCTGAGCTGCACTTTGTGTTACTGCCTGTCTCCAGCTCCCTGATGCTTTTGGGAGATCCAATTCATCTATTCCCACTTGTTATTCTCTTGTGTGAATGGGAGAGGCTGATTGAGACTTACTGCAGAAGAGCCCTGGGATCTGGCAGCAACTGGAACACCTGACCCTCTCCCTTGCTGACAATCATTTATTTCTGGCTGCATCACACTTCCTGCTCACAGATTTTTACCACTGACTCCTACACCTCATGCGACCTCCCACCCCCACACGCAAACATCCCTTAGACTGCCTCATGCCCCCCTTACTGACAACATCCCAAGCCACCTCCCACCTTCTGCTGAGAGAGACAGACATCCCTCAGCCTTACGCTTTGGGCCCAATTTGGACATTTTCACTTAGGGGTGTACTCACTTTTGTTGCCAGCGGTTTAGACATGAATGGCTCTGTGTTGAGTTATTTTGAGGGGCCAGCATATTTACACTGTTATACAAGCTGTACACTCAGTACTTTACATTGGAGCAAAGTGTAATTTCTTCAGTGTTGTCACATAAAAAGATATAATAAAATATTTACAAAAATGTGAGGGGTGTACACACTTTTGTGAGATACTGTATATATGTGTATATGTTCTTCGAAAAGTTTCTGCACTTTTTTTCTTTTTTAAGTAAGCTTTTAATTTTATATATATATATATATATATATATATAAAATGGAAATTTTTGAAGACCCCTTGGGTGTGTGTGTATATGTGTGTGTGTGTGTAAAAAACATTTATTGCATGCTTCCTTCAGATGCCATTGCTGTTTTTAACTTTAGTACATAGTGAAAGTCCTCTGTAGACTTATTTCTGTAACATTCTGTTTTTGCAGACCCCAACTTTGTGCGAACATTTCTTACGACATATAGATCATTCTGCAAACCCCAGGAACTTCTGAGCCTTCTCATAGAAAGGTAAGTGATATTTTCTAGCAGCATATTGGATCTGTCTGAATAGCAGGCTTGGGTTTCAGATGTGGGAAGGGTATTATTTCATGGCTCTACCTCTGTGTCTTTTAACCACTTAAGCCCCGGACCATTTGGGTGGCCAAAGACCAGAGGACTTTTTGCAATTTGGCACTGCGTTGCTTTAACTGACAATTGCGCGGTCTTGCGACGTGGCTCCTAAACAAAATTTACGTCCTTTTTTCCCCCACAAAAGCTTTCTTTTGGTGGTATTTGATCACCTCTGCAGCTTTTCTTTTTTGCACTATAAACAAAAATAGAGCGACAATTTTGAAAAAAATGCAATATCTTTAACTTTTTGCCATAATAAATATCCCCAAAAAATATATAAAAAAAACTAAATTTTTCAACAGTTTAGGCTGATACGTATTCTTCTACATATTTTTGGTAAAAAAATCGCAATAAGCGTATATTGATTGGTTTGCGCAAAAGTTATAGTGTCTACAAAATAGGGGATAGTTTTACGGGTTTTTTTTTTTACTAGTAATGGCGGCGAGCAGCGATTTTTATCGTGACTTTGACATTATGGCGGACTCATCGGACACTTTTGACACATTTTTGGGACCATTGTCATTTTTACGGCGATCGGTGCTATAAATATGCACTGATTACTGTGAAAATGGCAGTGAAGGGGTTAACCACTATCAGTGACAGTGTCACTAGGCAGAACGGGGAGATGCTTGTTTACACTTGCCTCTCCCTGTTCTGCAGCTCTGTGACCCAATCACGGGACACCAGCGGACATCGAGTCCGCGGGTCACGGAGCTCACGACAGGGGTGCCCGCCCGCACCGCAGGAATTTCAAAGTGACGTAAATATACGTTACTTTGCCAAGCCGTGCCATTCTGCCGACGTATATGTACAGGAGCAGGCCGGGAACTGGTTAATGCATGTAGGATAGAATTGTTTCACTACTTCAATTACAGTGCCCAGAGAACCAGCTGCTTGTTGCACGAGAACATAGAGTGCAGCAGATCTTGGTACATTTAGTTATTTGACTGGAGATTATGGATGCGATTTCAGCAATATTCTCCAGTAGTATATAGTCATGGCTGCAATTGTTTAATTATTGCAGAACACTTTAGTGAAATTCATGGAGTTAGTGTTACTCCTATCATTCTTTGGGTGAAATAGCAGACCTCTGGGTACCGTATATACTAGAGTATAAGATGACCCGAGTATAAGCCGAGAACCTAATTTTACCACAAAAAAATGGGAAAACGTATTGACTTGAGTATAAGCCTAGGGTAGGAATTGCAGCAGCTTCTGCAAGCGGAAAAGAGGGTCAACAATGCCCATTTTCACGCCTCACTGTGCCCATTTGCAACCTCACTGTGCCCATTGCAGTCTCACTGTGCCATACCTCACTGTGCCCATTGCAACCTCACTGTGCCATACCTCACTGTGCCCATTGCAACCTCACTGTGCCCATTGCAACCTCACTGTGCCCATTGCAACCTCACGGTGCCATACCTCACTGTGCCCATTGCACCCTCACTGTGCCATACCTCACTGTGCCCATTTCAGTCTCACTATGCCCATTTGCAACCTCACTGTGCCCAAGTACCTGAATTCTTGTCAGGCGTCCATTTTTTTAAAGTCGCGGCTTCCTCCTGGCGTTCCGTTCCGTGATAGGCTTTTGACACTATGTTCCGCCTATCACGGAGATCCTCTCATCCTCGGACTCAGTTTCCCAGCAGACACTGTGTTCAGTGTTCCGCCAATCACGGACATTCTTTCATCCTCGGACAAGAGGACGTCCATGATTGGCGGAACACTGAACACAGTGTCTGCTGGGAAACTGTCCGAGGATGAGAGGACCTCCGTGATAGGTGGAACACAGTGTCAAATGCCTATCACGGAACGCCAGGAGGAAGCCGCGATTTGTAAAAAAAATGGACGCCTGTCAAGAATTCAGGTACAGACTCGAGTATAAGCCGAGGGGGGTATTTTCAGCCCTAAAAAAAGGGCTGAAAAACTTGGCTTATACTCAAGTATATACGGTATACACCCTGCCTCCCAGTGGTTGGGCACTAAGCAAATTAGGAGGCACAGCTCCTCCTAGTGGCTGCACCTCCTGCACCATCAAGGGTCAAATGTTTGACACTGGCAGTCCTGTTTCAATTTACCTTTGATGTCTGTTCACTGCTCTGGACTTTTGTACAAGGCATTGCTAATATTATCTCCCCTGTCAAGGCTCTATGGTACCTTAATCTAGTTCTGTCTATCCTTACAGGCCCTCTGAGCCCTTTTGCAGTTGTCATCACTTTGATTTGGAGGCTGTAGGGGCTGGCTACTCTATCCTTTAAGTCACATTTCCTCATTCTCCACAGGGATGAGGCAAATGTGTGACTGCGTCCTTTTCTGGCTTTACAAGCTGGCCTTTTTTTTCCTGAGTAATGTTGTCATTTCATATCAATGAAGACTTTGTTTTTACAACCGCATGCTTTTTTATACTATGAGGAAATTGTGCTGCCCTCTTTTTTTGATGAATTCCTTCTTATCCTATGGAACGTTGTGAGATCGGTCAAGATTAACCTGTCTGCTACTGCACCCTTCTGTAATAACGGCCTGCGTTTTATTTTTTTTGATCTAGTGACAATATTGCACATTGGATTTGTCAGGTTCTACCCCAGGTATATTCTGTTAAGGGATAGAGGGCACTGTTTACTGTCATTACTCATTGTACCAGAGCAGTACATGTTTCCTGGGCCTTTCAGCATCACACATCAATTTTCTTGGTTTGCAAAGCTACTACTTGGTCCTCATTTTACAAGGTTATTTTCCTGTAGATATCAAACCTTTAACTCATACCAGTTTTGGGCTTGTGGTCCTAGAGGCAGTTATGCAATTCTGCTACACAATAATACTTACTCTTTCGTCCATGGACCGACACAGCTTCTCTATTGAGTGGGTATTATCCGTTAATTAGGAGTGACTAGGCAGAAAACTTGTAAAAAGTGTTGCATCACACCTTCTACAGTACCGCCCAGGGGGCGGACCCTCTGGGTATATCACCTCAGTCTGCATCTCGCAGATCAGTTTTTTTCTGTCTAGCAAGGAGTAGGACATGGCTCCCTTCGGGCCCATTGGTCCGGGGGGAAAAAAAATATTTTTTTGCTCCTTTTTTTTTTTTGTTTCCTGCGATCTTCGATCAATTGCTGACTGGGTGACAGGCTGGATCCTCGATCCTTGTAGTCTCCCCAGTTTCAGCCATCGAGCGTGTGCCGACCCTAGCTACGCGCTGGGTTTTCCACGACATGCCCGTCGCTCCACGGGTGGCCGGTGAGCCTATGCTCCAGGGCCTACATCGGACCGCTCAGCTTCGGCTGACCATACGGCCGAGTCGCAGCAGCCTGGCCGGTGAGCGTCGCACTCCAGGGCATACATATAATCGTCCCCCTGGGTCCAATCACAGCATGCCTGGCCAACAGTCACCTTCCGTGTGCGGACGATGATCTGTTTGGAATGTCTTCCAGCATAATACATGCAGGATAGGTAAGTAAACTCCCCTGCCTCGGCTGGGTGATTTGGCTGGACATTCCTGGAGAGACCAAGTAAGTGGTTGTGGCCCCTTTCTTCCCTCTCTCCTTGCCCTCCCCTCCTCCCTGGGCTTCTAGCTAAGGTTGCTGGGTGCTGGGGGTCACCTAGGGGGTTCCACTGGAGCGGGGCTGGCTGTAACTAACATTTAAAAATATGTCATTTCTGCTTACCTGTGTGTGTGCTTCTTCCCCCTCCATGCTGTCGGCGGCCATTTTGCGGTGGTCCATGCCGGGTTCGGCCTCTAGTGACTGCCCGGCGGCCATCTTCCTGTGGTTTCGGCACCATTTTTTTGTAGTTCCACACCCTCTGGCCTCTATCGACTGATCGGCGGCCATGTTTGTAATGATCCACGCTGTATGTATATATTGCCGTTCGGCGGCCATCTTTTTGTGGTCTACGGCTGCTTTGGCCTCTATCTTCGGCTCGGCGGCCATTTTCTTAGAGCCCACATTATCTTCCATACAGACGTTTGGCGGCCATTTTGCGAGAGTCTCCGGCCTCTAGGGTGCATTACACTGGCGCGAGAAATTCACGCAGGAAGCACTGATAAAAGAAGCAGACTGACACAGCAGCGATGGGACAGCATCACAGGCGCAGCACTGCAGCATAGCGGTACCGATCCAAGGGTGGTGAGTCCTCTGGGTGACCCAGCATCTTTGCAGGAGGGTGGCCTATTGATATCTTGCCTGGAGCCCTGTGGGTCAGCATGGCATCTGAGCCAGATGTCTTCTCCCCAGAAACACCAGATTTAGCAGCTGGTGCCCCTGAGGTGTCTATGAACGCTATGATGGCAATCCTAGAGGTGTTTGCCGCCAGGGTGGAAGCAGCACACGTGAATACAGGGGATAGTAAACGCCCCCGTCCCCTGCAAGCTTCTGGGGATAATTCTGATGCAGAACCAGGTCCAACTACGGCTCAGGGCCCAGATTCTGACGCATCAGAGACTGCAGACCGTGACCGATCGGACAGTGAGGATGACTCCAAGTCCAGGTCAGTACGCGAGACGGCTTTGGTATCTGACCTTATTACTGCAGTGCGGGATACGCTAAAGTTGGAAAATACTGCAGAAGCAGCAGAGACTCCGGTCCACTTTGGGTTTCATAAACCTGGCCGCACTGCTAAGGTGTTCCCTTGTGTGTCTTATTTTGATAAACTCTTATACAAGGAATGGGAGAACCCACTGAGGGTCTTTACAGCCCCAAAGAGGTTTGCGGTACGGTACCCCTTTTGAGGAGAGTTTTCTGAAGAAATGGACCTCTCCCCCTATAGTGGACCCTCCGGTGTCCAGACTTAATAGAGCCACCACAATTCCAGTAGAAGGGGCTCCTGTTTTCAAGGACCCTGTGGATAAGAAGGCTGAAGCACTCGCTCGCTACCTATACTCAGTGGTAGGCTCGGCAGTATGCCCGGCATTGGTGGGGGCCCTAGTGTCTCAGACACTTACTGAATGGGCAAGATTGCTACTCCAGGGGTTAAGGAGCGAGATGCTCTTCCTGATGAGTTACATTGGCCGACCAGTTGGTCCAGGGCCTTAGGTTTGTCTGCGAGCCAGACATGGATACTATTCCCCTGCTGTCAAAAGCTTTGGTTTATGTAGTAGCAATACGCCGCCTGATCTGGCTAAAGTGCTGGTCTGCGGACCAGACCTCCAAGAAAGCCCTGTTGGATCTGCCTTTAAGGGCAACAGACTTTTTGGGGCTTCTCTGGATGACATCATCAAGGATGCAACAGGAGGTAAAAGCACTTTGCTTCCTCAAACTAGCAAAGGTAGGGGCCACGCCAAGGGCTAGGGCCCTCCTTTACTGCATGCAAGCGGTTTTTTCGTACCCCTAGGGCGACAGGGAAAAGACCCCAGGCCGACAAGGCGCCTGCCCAAGGACAAAAGCGTCCTTGGTCCCGCAGACCCAACAAGCCTGCGGACAAATCTGCGTCCGCATGAAGGTTCGCCCCCACCCAGCTCTCGGGTGGGGGGACGTCTTCGCAAATTCGCGACTCAGTGGACAGCTCTAGTCTCCGACAGGCGGGTTTGCAAAGTAATCTCCTCAGGCTACAAGATAGAATTTCTATCTTGTCCACCGGACAGATTCGTCACCTCCAATCTCAAGCTACTACCGACCCGTCGGGAGGCCCTGTATGGGGGGCACTCCAGGGTCTACTGGAACACGGGGTAGTTATTCCAATTCCAGAACAGGAACGGGAACGGGGTCAGGGTTTTTACTCAAATCTGTTCATTACGCCGAAGAAGGAGGGGGTTCGTCCAATCTTGGATCTCAGAGCCCTCAATTGCTTTGTGATGGTACAAAGATTTCGGATGGAGTCGGTTCGATCTGTAGTCACGGCTCTCCATCCGGTGGACTTTCTGGCCCCCTTGGACATCAAGGACGCATACTGTACCTGCATATCCCCATATACTCCAGACACCAGTGGTTTCTGGGATTTGCTATCGGGAAGAACCACTACCAGTTTGTGGCCCTCCCGTTTGGCCTTGCCTCAGCACCCAGGACGTTCACCAAGGTGCTCGCTCCGATTCTGGCACTTCTACTGAAGGCCCCTTCAAGCTCAGAATTAGAGGTAAGCGTGTCCATTACCTGTCAGACTCTTTGAGATTGTGGTTGGATACTAAACACGCAAAAGTCAGTATTGCTGCCCACTCAACGCCTAGTGTACCTGGGGTTGATTCTGGATTCCTCAGAGGCAAAGGTATTCCTCCCTGTGGAGAAGTTGCAGACCCTCTGGGTTGCAGTACGGCAGCTGACTTCCAGGAATTGGTCGTCACTCCGTTTTTGCATGCAAGTGTTAGGCCTCATGGTAGCCTCCTTCGAGACGGTCCCATATGCTCAATACCACACTCGAGTGTTACAGAAGGAAGTTCTGTCCAGATGGAACAGATGTCCATCATCTCTGGATTATCAAATCCAAGTGAGTCACCTAGTCAGGAAATCCCTGGTATGGTGGCTGACAGCACCGGCTCTAATGGCCGGGAAGTCATTTCTTCCGGTTTACTGGATAGTGATCAAGACGGACGCCAGCCTTACAGTTTGGAGTGGGAGTCTGGGGTGTTCAGTCGGCGCAAGGTCGCTGGACCCCAGAGGAAGCCCTCCTGCCGATCAATGTCCTGGAAATCCGGGCAATCAGGCTGTGCCTCTTCAAATGTTCTCAGAGGCTGCAAGGGCGTCCAGTCAGGATCCAGTCAGACAACGCCACAGCAGTGGCATATGTCAATCATCAAGGAGGAACAAGAAGCTCAGCTGCAGCATCGGAGGTCGATCGCATCCTGAAGTGGGCAGAGAGGAGCATACCGGCACTGTCGGCCGTGTACATTCCGGGTGTGGAAAACTGGCAGGTGGACTACCTGAGCCACTAGATGCTGGACCAGGGAGAATGGTCCTTACACCCGGAGGTGTTCCAACTCCTCTACCAAAGATGGGGCACACCAGACGTAGCTCTTCTGGCTTCCCGACTCAATCGGAAGGTATTGAGGTTTGTGGCCCGGTCAAGAGACCCATGGGCAGACTCAACTGACGCGTTTGTGGCATCGTGGGGTCAGTTACGGCTAATCTATGCCTTCCCTCCCTTAAGGCTTCTTCCTCTTCTGCTCCGCAGAGTGGAGGCAGAGGGAATTCCAGTGATCCTAATCGCTCCAGATTGGCCTTAGCGTCCTTGGTACGCTGATCTAGTACGTCTGGTAGCAGACGTCCCCTGGCGCTTACCACTACGGAAGGACCTGCTATCGCAAGGTCCCATACTCCATCCTGCTTTAGGGTCACTGGCTTTAACGGCATGGCTGTTGAGAACCAGGTACTAAGAGACCGGGGCTTGTCAGATTCCGTAATCTCTACTATGAGAAGTGCTCGGAAACCGTCCTCTAGGAGGGTTTATCACCACACTTGGAAGGCCTACATCTCC
The DNA here is from genome assembly GCA_029206835.1 of Rana muscosa. NCBI lineage: Eukaryota > Metazoa > Chordata > Amphibia > Anura > Ranidae > Rana > Rana muscosa. Next base: position 25,211,999 of record CM055121.1, read on the forward strand.
ATGTGTGAGGAAATGAAATGGCATCCGCGTACTTATTTGGTTTCCAGAATCCTGCTGTTTTTACAGCATGGGGTGGACCTAAGGCTTGCCCTAAGTATGTATAAGGGACAGATATCTGCCCTGGCTGTCTTTTTTTCAGCGACCCCTGGCGACTCACTCTCTCGTGAGTACATTTGTACAGGGGGTTAGACATGTGGCCCCTCTGGTCCGTCCCCCGCTACCTCCGTGGGACTTGAACCTGGTCCTCTCGGTGCTTCAGAAGGCACCGTTTGAGAATATTAGAGATATTCCGCTGTTGGCACTTTCTCAGAAAGTGGTCTTTTTGGTCGCGGTTACGTCAGTTCGACGAGTGTCTGAGCTGGCAGTCTTGTCCTGCAAGGCTCCCTATTTGATTTTCCACAAGGATAAGGTGGTGCTGCGGCCGCAGCCTTCCTTTCTTCCGAAAGTCGTTTCGGCTTTTCATCTCAATGAAGACATTGTACTTCCATCCTTGTGTCCTCATCCGTCGAATCCTAAGGAGTCGGCGTTGCATTCCTTGGACGTTGTCCGAGCCTTGAGAGTATACCTATCTGCTACTTGCCTGTTCCAGAAGTCAGACTCACTGTTTGTTTCGGTGGCTGGTCCCAAGAAGGGCCAAGCAGTCACGTTGGCCACCATCTCTAGGAGGATCCGACAGATAGTAATCCAGGCTTACCAGGTGCCTCTTGGGCTTTCCGACATGAAGCGTCTGTTTTCCAATTATGTAAAGCGGCGACTTGGTCGTCCGCTCACACTTTCACAAAATTCTACAAAGTTGATGTAGGTGCATCTTCGGATGCCTCTTTCGGCCGCAAGGTTTTGCAAGCGGCTGTTTAGAATTGCAGCTCCTCCGTTGGAGGAGTGCTGTTTTGTGTTTGGGGTGAAGTTTATTTTTATGCTGTTACCACCCCTCGTTTTTTCTCTGACACTGCTTTGGGACGTCCCACTTTGTCAATAGAGAAGCTGTGTCGGTCCATGGACGAAAGAGTAAATAGGATTTTTTACTCACCCTAAAATCCTTTTCTCTGAGTCTATGGACCGACACAGCACCCATCCCTCCTTTTACGTTTGTACTGCTTTTTGACGGATTGATCTGCGAGATGCAGACTGAGGTGATATACCCAGAGGGTCCGCCCCCTGGGCGGTACTGTAGAAGGTGTGATGCAACACTTTTTACAAGTTTTCTGCCTAGTCACTCCTAATTAACGGATAATACCCACTTTGTCAATAGAGAAGCTGTGTCGGTCCATGGACTCAGAGAAAAGGATTTTACGGTGAGTAAAAAATTCTATTTTTTTTTTCTTTTTTTTAATTCTTTATTCATTTTTTTTCAAATACCAAAAGTTCAGTAGCAAAATAGGCATTACCATTAGACTTGTGCACAACGGAAAAATTTGTTTAGTTTCGGTTTGTTTCTTGTGCACAATGGAAAAATTTGGTTAGTTTCGGTTCGTTTCTTTTCGGTCCTGTTGATTTGTAATCATTCGTAATTTTGCTAGACGGGATTTTTCGTGTTCGGACCAATTCGTATTTTCGCAAGCGACATTTTTCGTTGAATTTTTAGTTGATTTATAATTCATACTTTCGGTAGGGTACATTGTTTTTCGTTGATTCTGGACACAACTCCTACTTTCGTAACTTTTATTGGGTTCGTTGATTCGTAATTTTCTGTGTCTCTCTCACGACGACGCTACCTATTATGCCTAATGTGCTTCGAATGGATTTGTACTTTTCTAAATACATAGCGGTTATTTGTAACGATTCGAAATCTCGTATTTTACTTTTGTTTTTTACATGCAGCTATAGCCTCCGCCTCTGTACACCATTTTGAGAGGGTTCAGCACGGTGAGGGAGAAGCAGAGAGCCGAGCGGAGTGTTAATTTGCTTCGAATGGATTAGAAATCTCGTATTTTACTTTTGTTTTTTACATGCGTCTATAGCCTCCGCCCCTGTACACCATTTTGAGAGGGAGTTCAGCACGTGAGGGAGAAGCAGAGAGCAGAGCAGAGTGAGTGTTATTGTGCTTCGTATGGATTCGTACATTCGTAACTTTTTTCATAACGAATTATGCCGAAGACATTCGGGCATTCGCTATTTGCGGTATAATTTATTTTGGATTTGGTTTTATTCGTAATTGCTTTGTTCGGAAATTCGAATGCTTCCGAATGTCCGAAAGTTGCTAAATTCGGACAAATTTCGATTCGTTACGAAACGAATTGCACAAGCCTAATTACCATTGTAACGGCACCCCAAATATCAAAGGGGGTAACGCCGTTTAAAGATCTTCCCTTTCCTGGACACAAATTCACTGCCGATCCTCTTCCCATAGGGATTAATCCTTCTGGAAGAACGAGATGACACGCTCTGTATCTTTCCAAAAAATAGACTGACCTTTATTGAAAAACACTGAAACTTTTATATACATCCAATACTGCATTAACCTAAAATTAACAATGGTCCAGCTCCACCCACAACATAACAAGACCCAATACACATTATTTTGACACCTAGACGACAACAGGTTAGCTTTTGTCTCCCAACTATCAAAGACTTCACACAATATTTGCATAACGAACTTTTAATACACATCTTACAATGAAAGGATCTGTAGCCACTCTGTCTGCTACAACACCTATAATTACAGGCTTAACTCCCATTATCAACGGACTTTACTCAATGACGACCTTCAATACACATCTCTCAATTAACCTGTTAAGTTCAGAATAAAACAATATTGTGGACTAATATTTCAATTTCAAGCAATCCAAGCCATATTCTTAATGTCCATGGTTTCCTGGCTCACCCTGTGTCCAACGTGACCCTCCTGTCACAACCATCATCATAGAAACAACAAGAAAAAACAAAACAGCAGAAGAAGAACTAGAAGAGAAAAGGGAGAAAAAATGGCAAAGGAAAACACGTCTATCCCATATGTTTTCCCTAGCTTCCATTATTGTATAAATGGCAATACTCATTATCCCCTTCCCTCTCTTCTCTCCCCCCCCCCCCCCCTCCTATTAGTAATCAATTAATCTCAATGTATTTAAATTCATAGATCGTTTCACCCGACCATTTCTTTCATTTCACCTAACTTCATTTTTCTTTCTCGTACATCACGGGACACAGAGCGGCATAGTCATTACTATGTGGGTTATATAGATTACCTTCAGGTGCTGGCACTGGCAACTTCCAAACCGGAAGTACCCTCCCCTATATAAGCCCCTCCCATCCGGGAGCACCTCAGTTTTTTGCCAGTGTCTAAGGTGTTGGCCAAAGGTTAACATGGATTTTCATCTGGGCTTGTGTACAGGTTCTTTTGGGCCTCAGCAAGCTATTCCGGATCCGACCAAAAAAGCTTCATAGCTAAACGGTCGGTACCCGGGCCTTGCAGAGAAGAGCAAGGTTTTGCCTGTAATGCCTCTCTTAGGAGGGCTGGACCCTGGGATCCAGAGCTCTGGTCATACCCACGACCAAGATGTTTTCTGTGCAGGGTGCTATACAGGTCCAGGGGAGTGGAATCCTTGGGAACCCGGTCCCTGAAGGTTTAATTACAATGCCTGCCGTGAGAGGTGAAGTTTGGGCTTCTGTGGAGCAAACAGAGTCCTGCGGCGGGGAAAAGGTAAGTGGGGGCCCCTCAGGAACTTGGTTCTATTGGGGGGACCCCCAAACCTAATATGTCTTTCTGCCTGTTACCTAACGGTATTCCCGCTAAATATCTGTGCATGCCTGTAACTACTAAAAAATGTAATAATTTTAATGGTGGTCAAGAAAAAAATAAAATAAATGGACAAACCGCGGTACCTGTGTTAATCCACTAGAGGCCGCTGTGGAACGTTTCTTGTCATGTGGACTAGTTTCTTTTTATCAGAGCAAGTCCAGGCAGATGGTGAGTTCTCTTGTGGGAAACTGCTTCCTCTGCCATGTTGCAATGCTCGTCCATCCCCCGGCCCTGCGGCAAACAGGGCCCTGGCTCCTGTCCCTAGTTTCTTTTTCAAAAAAAACGCCAAAGGCGCACGTGTCCGAGCACGCGCCTCTATATATAGAGGTGAGCTGGAAAAGGGGGCGGAGCTTGGCGGATGACGCTCTGTGCGCACCGCAGCGCTTCTGCGCATGTGCGGGCGTCCCAGCATGTTAAAAGGCACAATTAGGTGTTGTGAGCTGGCTATGGAGTGCAGAGACAGAGTTGGCAACATTTAAAAAAGGCATACAGCAGGCGGTTGATGCAGGCATCCCCATAGAAAGGCACATTAGTAGACACCAACTGTTTATATAGCAGCAATTGTGCTAGACTATTGTCAGTAACTGGTGTATTACGGCTGGAATACCTCAGCTTTGGGCTTAGGAATATGCCGTCCAAAGTCTCCGGGACTAAGACTCCCAGGAAGCAAAGGGGGTCTCCATCGGGCTCTGAGGATCTTGGGCATGCTTTGGCTGCACCAATCTCCCCTGAAAAATCTGAGGTTAGTGCCCGTAGAGAACCCTCAGGAGTACCTGGTACTGGGGCTGTCCTCAGTTCACCTGCTCCTGTGTATGTAACAGAGGAGGTTTTTTCCTCAGCTCTGGGAGGACTGGAAGAGAGATTGACAACACTGATCGCTGCTTCCCTGTCAGAGGGAAAGCGCGCCCGATCTCCGTCTCCTCCCTCAGAGTGCCTGTTAGCGGAGCAACAGTCCCATACAGGGATCGACCTACCTGAAGGGGATCAGGATGAGGTTGATTCTGTTGTAGAGGAATCAACAGTGGAACATGCTGAAAGATTATGGGTTCAGCCCCTGACTGATATGGTCCGATCAGCATTTAAAATGCCCCTTGCGGAGCCATCAACCACTTCTGTCTCCTCGTTGGGGTCGCTAAAAGCTCCCCAGACTGTTTGTTCCTTTCCAATCCATCCTTTACTGGAAGGACTCATTTACCAGGATTGGGAACATCCTGATAAAATATTTACTCCCCCCAAGAGATTTCCGGTGGTCTATCCCATGGAGGATAGGTTCATCAGAAAATGGAGGGTGCCTATAGTGGACGCAGCCATCTCTTGTGTGAATAAATCACTGACATGTCCAGTAGATAATGTTCAAATGTTCAAGGACCCAATAGATAAAAAATTGGAGTCCTTATTAAAATCTGCTTTTTCTACAGCAAGCTTGGCGACACAACCAGCAGTAGCAGCTATTGGGGTCTGCCAAGCAGTGAAGGATCAGTTAAAACAGGTCTTAAGGGACTTACCAGATCAGCAGGCCCTTGCCCTAGCTGATCTACCTAGAGCCTTATGCTTTGCGGTTGACGCCATCAAGGATTCAATCCATCAGGCCTCCCGCCTTACGCTGTCTGTAGTACATATGCGTAGGCTTCTATGGCTCAAGAACTGGTCTGCTGAAGCTCCCTGTAAAAAATTGCTGGTTAGCTTCCCATTTCATGGTGAACGCTTATTCGGGGAAGACCTGGACAAATATATCCAGAAAATTTCCAGCGGTAAAAGTACACTCTTGCCGGTTAAAAACAGAGTTAGAGGTCCCTCTTTTAAGAGGCCTGCCTCTCCAGTCCCTGGGACATCGGCTGTGAAGCAGTTCCGACGGCCTCCTGAAGGGTTGCCCCCACTCAATCGGGTGGGGGGAAGACTCCAGTTGTTCGCAGAGACCTGGCGGGACACGATCAGAGACAGATGGGTGCTCTCCGCAGTAAGTCTGGGATACAAATTGGAGTTAAAAGACTCTCCTCCTTCCCATTTTATGAGGTCAAACGTGCCAAGGGATCCCCGGAAGAGAGGATCCCTCCTGTTGGCACTAGAACAACTATTGCTCCAAGGAGTAATTATGGAGGTTCCCCTGGAAGAATGGGGGTTCGGGTTTTACTCAAACCTCTTTACAGTCCCGAAGCCAAACGGGGACGTGAGGCCCATATTAAATCTAAAAGGGCTAAACAAATTCCTACATATCAGGACTTTCCGGATGGAGTCGATCCGATTGGTGGCCACTGCCCTACAAGGGGAGGAATGGTTAGCCTCGATCGACATCAAAGATGCTTATTTGCACATTCCCATCTTTCCAGTCCACCAAAAATTTCTACGCTTTGCAGTAGAAGGGCGCCATTTTTCAGTTCAGAGCCTTACCCTTCGGTCTGGCCACAGCACCACGAGTGTTCACAAAAATTCTGGCCCCACTATTGGCCAATCTAAGAACACGAGGTGTAACGATAATGGCATATCTAGACGACTTGTTGCTGATAGACCACTCAGTGGAAAAACTAGAAGTGGTTGTTCACGAGACTATCAAGTATCTGGAATCTCACGGTTGGATTATCAACCGAGACAAGTCAGCCCTAAAACCAGTCAAAAGTCTGGAATACTTGGGGCTAAGGCTGGATTCAGACCAGAGAAAATTTTTCTTGCCTCAAGAAAAGGTGTCGTCTTTGAGAGATTTGATCCACCTAGTGGGTACAAAAAGACAGCCGTCCATACGCCTGTGCATGAGGCTGCTGGGAAAAATGGTGGCATCATTCGAAGCAGTACCCTACGGTCAATTCCATTCAAGGAATTTGCAAAGGGCCATACTGTCAGCCTGGAACAAAAAAGTTCAGGCCCTAGACTTACCAATGTCCTTGTCCCCTTCCGTTCGCAAGAGCCTCCGTTGGTGGTTGGTTCCCCAGAATCTGGAAAAAGGGAAATCCTTCAGTCCGATTTCTTGGAAGGTGGTCACTACAGATGCCAGCCTTATAGGCTAGGGGGCAGTACTGGAGCAATGGTCTCTCCAGGGCAGATGGTCGGATGCAGAAAAGGCCCTGCCCATCAATCTCTTAGAGATACGAGCAGCCCGGTATGCCCTAGTAGCATGGACATCCAAACTCCAAGGGTCCCCTGTCAGAATTCAATCAGACAATGCCACGGCAGTGGCATATATCAATCATCAGGGTGGCACCAGGAGTCGTGCAGCCCAGAGGGAAGTAAATTGCATCCTGAAATGGGCAGAAAGATATGTCCCAGCCATATCCGCGGTATTCATTCCAGGAGTGGAGAATTGGAAGGCAGACTTTCTAAGTCGCCAACAATTATGCCCAGGGGAATGGTCCCTTCACCCCGAGGTTTTCCGGGCAATATGTCAGCGGTGGGGAGCACCGGATGTAGATCTGCTAGCATCCAGATTCAACGCAAAGGTGGACAGATTTGTCTCTCGGACAAGGGATCCCCTAGCTTGCGGCTCGGATGCTCTAGTGTTCCCTTGGGATCAGTTCAAGCTGATATATGCATTTCCACCGCCACAATTGTTACCTCGATTACTCCGCAGAATCAGGGTAGAAAAGAAACCAGTGATTCTGGTGGCTCCAGCGTGGCCCCGAAGAGCATGGTACGCGGAGATTGTAAAAATGTCTGTGGGGAGTCCTTGGACCCTCCCACATCGTCCGGATCTGCTTTCGCAAGGACCGATATACCATCCTTCCTTACTAGCCCTAGGTTTGACGGCCTGGCTATTGAAGCCCACATTCTAAAAAAGAGATGTCTATTTAATCCTGTGGTATCTACCATGATCAATGCCAGGAAGCCGGTATCCAGGCAGATTTACTATAGAATCTGGAAGGCGTACATCGCGTGGTGTGAGGCCAAGAAATGGCATCCACGTAAATACGTAATAGGTAGGATTCTGGACTTCCTACAGTGGGCTGTAGATAGGAAGCTTGCCTTGAGTACTATCAAGGTTCAGATTTCGGCCTTGTCAATATTTTTTCAAAGGCCCTTGGCTTCGCATTCACTAGTCAAAGCTTTTATACAAGGAGTGATGCGTATTAGCCCTCCGGTTAATATTCCCATATGTCCATGGGACTTAAACCTGGTTCTGTCGGTTCTACAGAAACAACCATTTGAACCATTACAGCACATTTCCTTGGTTCTTCTCACCAGGAAATTGATTTTTCTAGTAGCCATTTGTTCGGCTAAAAGAGTGTCGGAATTGGCCGCTATGTCCTGTAAGGAGCCATATCTGGTTATCCATAAGGACAGAGTAGTGTTACGTCCTCATCCAGCCTTTCTTCCCAAGGTGGTATCGAGGTTTCATTTGAACCAATATGTGGTTCTTCCTTCTTTTTTCCCCAAGCCTAGCTCGGTAGAGGAAAAGTTATTACATTCTTTGGATGTAGTAAGAGCAGTTAAAGCTTATCTAAAAGCCACTGCTCAGATTCGCAGAACGGATACTTTGTTTATTCTGCCGGAAGGCCCCAGAAAGGGTCAGGCAGCGTCAAAATCTACTTTAGCCAAGTGGATTCGACAGGTCATAATGCAAGCCTATGGCTTGAGAAGGAGACCGCCTCCGTTCAAAGTTAGGGCGCACTCCACGAGAGCAGTTGGAACTTCATGGGCAGTGCATCACCAGGCCTCCCTGGCTCAAATCTGTAAGGCCGCAACATGGTCTTCAGTACACACGTTTACTAGGTTCTACCAGGTGGACGTTAGAAGTCAGGAGGATGTCGCCTTTGGGCGCAGTGTGTTGCAGGCCGCAAAAGATCCTCATGTCTGATAGCGCTCAGCTTATGTATGGTGTATCCCCCCCCCTCATTGGGCATTGCTTTGGGACGTCCCACATAGTAATGACTATGCTGCTCTGTGTCCCGTGATGTACGGGAAAGAAAATAGGATTTTTATAACAGCTTACCTGTAAAATCCTTTTCTTGGAGTACATCACGGGACACAGAGCTCCCACCCCTCTTTTGGGGACACTTATTGCTTTGCTACAAAACTGAGGTGCTCCCGGATGGGAGGGGCTTATATAGGGGAGGGTACTTCCGGTTTGGAAGTTGCCAGTGCCAGCACCTGAAGGTAATCTATATAACCCACATAGTAATGACTATGCCGTTCTGTGTCCCGTGATGTACTCCAAGAAAAGGTTTTTACAGGTAAGCTGTTATAAAAATCCTATTATTACATTTTAAAAACATGTTGCAACTAAATTGTCTAGTATGCAGATTCCATATTCAGTACTCTATTTTTTTTTTTTTTTTTTTTACCTTACTTCTTATTTTCAACACTTATTCACTAGTACACAATACCATCAAAACATATTTTTTTTCTCTACGTGCATTTAGTCATATAGCACCAACCACATTCTTGACAGATAATAAAGGAAAGATTCCATTTTACTTCTATTTACCATAGTGTTTTTTACAAACCCTAGTACCACTTGCTCACAGAGTTTGCTCACTTCCAAATACGGCTACCCATGTGGTCATTCGCAGCCTATTTGTCTATTCTTTATATCTGGGTGGGTGCCTCAGTAAAGTACAGCTCCGACAAGTTTTTACTGATCAGCGCAGCATAAATCCACAATATTTTATGCCAATGCATTCATTTTCCTTCTTTTAACTTTCTTCATTTCTGACTTTTGTAATCCTGTTTTCAATTTTTTTTACCCTTTTGAGTGATACTGTATATTAGTCTACACAGCTTGTAGGTCACCTGGATAGAGGATTTAAAGGGGTTGTAAACTCTAGTGTTTTTTCACCTTAATGTATTCTGTTTCAATCATTTTTATTAGAGATTTTTAAATACAATACACGTATTCCATTCACAGTCTTGTTAGATAAAGAAAAATAAAACAAATAGTAAGATAATATAACACATTGTCATGAAATGACAGAATCAAATTGCATAAAAATTCACCACCGTTACACCTGGATTCTATTGCTTTAATGTATAAACAATACTATATCTAGTGACTCAGGGAAGGAGGAACCCCCCCCCCAGACACCCCTCTGGGATCACACTGTGTCCCCGGAGAGGAGCACCCCCGCCACACTTCTAAGTTGGTGTTATCATAACAACATCAGTACTTTATTTTTAATGGTTCTCCAGTCCTACTGTATACTTCCCGCTCTAAAGAGGGGAACCCGTTTTACTCTTTCGTTCATGGACGGCCACAGCTTCCTATTGACAAGTGGGTATTATACTTTATTTAGGAGTGACTAGGCAGAAAACTTGTAGAAAGTGTTAACACACCACACCCTCTACAGCACCGCCCAGGGGGCGGACCCTCTGGGTATAATCCCTCTCTCTGCACCTCGCAGATCAGTTTTTTTTTCTGCCTAGTAAGGATAAGGACATGGCTCCCTTCGGGCCCACTGGTCCGGGGGATTTTTTTCTACGTTGGGTTTTTGTTTCCTGCGATTTTTGAATAACTGCCGACTGGGTGACAAGTTGGATCCCAGATCCTTGTAGTCTCCCCAGTTTCGGCCATCGAGCGTGTGCCGACCCTAGCTACGCGCTGGGTTTTCCACGACATGCCCGTCGCTCCACGGGTGGCCAGTGAGCTTCGCGCTCCGGGGCATGCATATGATCGTTGCCTAGGGCTCAATCACAGCATGCCAGATCTGTCCGGAATGTCTTCCAGCATAATCCATGCAGGAAAGGTAAGTAGCTCCCCTGCTTCGGCAGGGTGACTTGGCTGGACATTCCTAGAGAGATCAAGTAAGTGGTTGTGGCCCTTTCTTTCCTCTCTCCCTGCCTTCCCTCCTCCCTGGGCTCTGGCTAAGGCTGGTTGCTGGGGGTCACCTGGGGGGCTCCATCTGGCTGCGCTGTAGCTGTCATTAAAAATGAAATTTTTTGCTTACCTGTGTGTGCCTTCTCCCTCCATGCTGTCGGCGGCCATTTTCTGGTGGTCCACGCCTGTTTGGCCTCTGGTGACTGTCCGGCGGCCATTTTCTTGTGGTTCACGCCTATATGTATATACTGCTGCTCGGCGGCCATTTTCTTGTGGTTCGCGCTCGCTTTTGGCCTCCATCGACTGCTCAGCGGCCATTTTCCTTATGGTTCACTCCTGTATGTATATACCGCCGCTCGGCGGCCATCTTTTTGTGGTCTGCGGCCACTTTTGCCTCTATTGACGGCTCGGCGGCCATTTTCTTATGGCCCACATTGGTTTCAATACGGCTATTTTGCGGAAGTCTTCGGCCTCTAGGGTGCATTTCACTGGCGCAAAATCATACAGAGAAACGCTGATAAGGATCAGACTGACACAGGCAGCGGTGGGAGAGCATCTCAGGCGGGAGCAGACGGCAGCAATAGCGGTACCCTTCTAAGGGTGGTGAGTCCTCTGGGAGACCCTGCATCTCTGTAGCAGCTAGGACGTTGGCCTATTGATACCTTGCCTGGAGTCCCTGTGGGTGTCAGGCGCGTGGGTCAGCATGACGTCAGAAGCAGACGTCTTCTTCCCTGAAACACCTGAGTTGGCAGCTGGTGCCCCTGGAATCTTTTGTTGCCAAGGTGGAAGCGGCTCTTGGGAACACGGGGCGTGGTAAACGCCCCCGTCCCCAGCCATCTTCTGGGGATAATTCTGATGCAGAACCAGGCCCGGCTGTGGCTCAGGGCCCGGATTCTGATGCATCAGAGACTGCAGACCATGACAGGTCGGACAGTGAGAATGACTCCAAGTCCAGGTCAGTACGCGAAAAGGCTTTGGTATCTGACCTTATCACTGCAAAATTGGAGAATGCTGCAGAAGCAGCAGAGACACCGGTCCCCTTTGGGTTCCGTAAACCAGCCCGCACTGCTAAGGTGTTTCCTTGTGTGTCTCATCTTGATTGTACAAGGAGTGGGTAAACCCACTGAGGGTTTTTGCACCCCCAAAAAATTTGCCGTTCGGGTACCCATTGAGGAGAGTTTCCTGAAAAAAATGACCTCTCCCCCGATATTGCACCCCACTGTGTCCAGACTTAACATGTTCCCACGATTTCAGTGGAAGGGGCTCCTGTCTTCAGGGACACTTGCTATCTATGCACAGTGGTGGGCTCGGCAGTGCGTCCAGCATTGGCTGGGGTTTTCTGATGTCTCAGACACTTACTGAGTAGGCAAATATGCTACTCCAGGGGTTAAAAGCACGGGAGACTCCTCCAAACGAGGTAGCTCTGGCCGACCAGTTGGTACAGGGCCTTATGTCTGTCTCAAAGTCAGACATGGATACTATCCCCTTGCTGTCTTGGGCCTCGCGTTACCCCACCTGATCTGGCTAAGGTGCTGGTCTGTGGACCAATCTTCCAAGAAGGCCCTGTTGGATCTGCCCTTTTAAGGTAACAGACTTTTTGGGGCCTCTCTGGATGACATCATTAAAGATGCCACAGGAGGTAAGAGCACGTTGCTTCCGCAATCCAAAAAAGGTAAGGAGCCGCGCCATAAGCAAGGGCCTCCTTCACCGCGAACAAGCGGTCCTTTAGTCTGCCTAGTGCGGCAGGTAAACTACCTCAGGCCGATAAAGTGCCTGCTGATGGACAGAGGCTTCCCTGGGTTCGCAAGCCCAACCTTGCTTGCCTACCGAACAGATTTTTTCCCTCTAAACCGCCAGCTTCAGCCGACTTGTCGGGAAGCCCTATAGGGGGCGGTCCAAGACCTGCTGATACGCAGGATGGGCCTTCCTGTCTTAGTACAGGAACGGGTTCAAGGGTTCTACTCAAGTCTGTTCGTAGTGCTGAAGAAGGAGGGGGTTCATCCAATCTTGGATCTCAGGACCCTCAACTGCTTTGTGAAGGTACAAAGATTCCGGAAAGGAGTTGGCTCGCCCTGTTGTCGCTGCCCTCCATCCGGGGGATTTTCCGGCATCCTTGATCATCAAGGACGCATGCTTGCATGTCTCCATATACACCAGGCATCAGAGATGTCTGCGTTGGCGGCCGGGGAAGACCACTACCAATGGTGGCTCTCCCCTTTGGCCTGGCATCGGCACCAAGGGTGCTCACCAAGGTACTTTCTCCGATTCTGGCCCTACTAAGACAGCGTGGCATCGCTATCATGGGCAATTTGGACCATCTTCTTCTGAGGGTCATTTCAAACTCAAAATCAGAAGTGAGTGTCTATAACCTGTCGGACCCGCCAATACTTGGTTGGGTGCTGAACACTCAGAAGTCAGTATTGGTACCGTCCCAACTCCTAGTGTATCTAGGGTTGATTCTGGACTCCTCAGAGGCAAACGTTTTTCTCTCCCTATGGGAAAGTTGCAGACCCTTCGGACTGCGGTGCGGCAGTTGACATCCCAAAGATGGTTGTCACGCCACTTTTGCAGGCGAGTCCTGGGCCTCATGTTAGCCCCCTTCCAGGCGGTACCATAGGCACTATTTCACACGCGAGTGTTACAGAAGGTAACTCTGTCCTGAAGGGTCAAGTGCCCTTCATCCCTGTATTATCAAAATCTGAGTGAGCCACCTAATCAGGACCTCCCTAGTTGGTGGCTGACATCACCGGCATTTCTGTCTGGGAAGTCGTTCCTTCCTTTTTACTGGATGGGGGTCATGGCGGACGCCTGTCTTCCCGGCTGCAGAAGAGTCTGAGGAGCTCAATCTACCTGGGTCGCTGGACTCCGGAGGAATCCCATTTGCAGATCATTGGCCTGAAATCCGGGCGATCTGGCTTTGCCTCTCCACATGGTCTCAGAGGCTACAAGGGCGTCCAGTCAGAATCCAGTCGGACAAACACCAAAGTGGTGGCGTAGGTCAATCTTCTAGGAGGAACAAGCAGCTCTGCTGCAGCATCGGAGGTCGCTCACCTCCTAAGGGGGGCAGAAAGGAGCTTACCAGGCCTGCTGGCCGTATACATTCCGGGTGTGGAAAACTGGCAGGCGAACTACCTGAGTTGCCAGATGCTGGACCAAGGAGAATGGTCTTTACACCCAGAGGCGTTTCAGCTCCTTTACCAGAGGGGAAGCACCCCAGTCAATCATCTTCTGGCTTCTCGACTCAATCAGAAGGTATTGAGGTTTGTGGCCAGGTCAAGAGACCCATGGGCAAACACGACAGATGCGTTGATGGCATTGTGGAGTCAGTACAGGCTAATCTATGCCTTTCCTCCTCGAAAGCTCCTTCCTCATCTGCTTCGCAGACTGGAGGCAGAGAGGATTACAATGGTCCCAATTGCTCTGAATTGGCCTCGGTGTCCTTGGTACGCCGATCTAGTGCGTCTGGTAGCAGACGCCTTTTGACATCTACCGCTAAGTAGGACCTGCTGTCGCAAGGTCCCATACGCCATTCTTTTTTTTTTTTACAGCCACTGGCTTAACGGCATGGCTTGAGAGCCAGGTGCTAAGAGACCGGGGCCTGTCAGACTCAGTGATCTCTACCATGAGGTCTAGTGCTCAGAAATCATCCCCTAGGAAGATTACCATCGCACTTGGAAGACCTGCATATCCATTTGTGAGGAAATGAGGTGGCATCCGCGTACTTATTTGGTTCCAGAGTCCTGCTGTTCTCAGCAGGATACGGGCCAAAAATTTTACTTTCTTTCTCGTACATCACGGGACACAGAGCGACATAGTCATTACTAATGGGGTTATATAGATACCTTCAGGTGCTGGCACTGGCAACTTCCAAAACCGGAAGTACCCTCCCCTATATAAGCCCCTCCCATCCGGGAGCACCTCAGTTTTTTTGCCAGTGTCTAAGGTGTTGGCCAAGAAGTAACATGTGTTTTTCACTGAGCTTGCGTACAGGTTCTTTTGGGCCTCAGTAAGCTATTCCGGATCCGACCAAAAAAGCTTCATAGCTAAACGGTCGGTACCCGGGCCTTGCAGAGAAGAGCAAGGTTTTGCCTGTAATGCCTCTCTTAGGAGGGCTGGACCCTGGGATCCAGAGCTCTGGTCATACCCACGACCAAGATGTTTTCTGTGCAGGGTGCTATACAGGTCCAGGGGAGTGGAATCCTTGGGAACCCGGTCCCTGAAGGTTTGATTACAATGCCTGCCGTGATAGGTGAAGTTTGGGCTTCTGTGGACCAAACAGAGTCCTGCGGCGAGGAAAAGGTAAGTGGGGGCCCTCGGGAACTTGGTTCTATTGAGGGACCCCCAAGCCTATTTTGTCTTTCTGCCTGTTACCTAAGGTATTCCCGCTAATATTCTGTGTATGCCTGTTACTACTGAGAAAATGTAAAAAAAATTAATAGTAGGCAAGGAAAAAAAAAAAAAATGTAAGACCGCGGTACCTGTGTTACACACTAGAGGCCGCTATGGTTCTTTTTCTTGTAATGTGGATTTTTTTCTTCCAGAATCAAATCCAGGCAGTTGGTATGTTCTCTGCTGGGAAGCTGTCTCCTCTGCCCTGTTGCTGCGCTCATCCATCCCCGGGCCCTGCGGCAAAGGGACCCTGGCTCCCATCTAGCTCCTTATTGTTTTCAAAAAAGGCGCCGAAGGCGCACGTGCCCGCACGCGTGCGCGTGCACGCGCCTCTATATATAGAGGCGATCTGGAAAAAGGGGCGGAGCGGGTGGATGACGCTCAGGTGTGCGCCGCGGCGCTACTGCGCATGTGCGGGCGTCCAGCGTGTTTTAAAGCACATTATAGCTGGCTATTGAAGTGCACAGACAGAGCTAGCAACAGTATAAAGGCACACAGAGGCGGTTGATGCAGGCATCCCCTAGAAAGGCACTTTAGTAGACACCAACTGTGATATAGCAGCAATTGTGCTAGACTATTCTCAGTAAAAGTGGTGTATTACGGCTGGAATACCTCAGCTTTAGGCTTAGGAATATGCCGTCCAGAAGCTCCGGAACTGAATCTTCCAGGAAGCGAAGGGGGTCTCATCGGGCTCTGAGGATCTTGGGCATGCTTCTGCTGCACCAGTCTCCCCTGAAGTTCAGAGGTAAGTGACCATAGAGACCCCGCAGGGGTTTGTACAGTGGGTTCAGCAGGCGGCCCCTCTGGTCCACGCTCCACTACCTCTGTGGGGCTTGTGTAGCAGACGTCCTTTTGGCGTCTACCACTGCCTTGTCATGCAAGCCTCCCTATCTGATCTTCCATGAGGATAAGGTGGTGCTGCGTCCGCAGCCTTCTTTTCTTCCTAAGGTCGTGTTTCGACCTTCCATCTCAAGGAAGACATTGTACTGCCATCCTTGTGTCCTCATCCGTCGAATCCCTAAGGAGACGGCAGTGCATTTCTTGGACATTCTCCAAACTCTGAGAGTATGCTTGTCTGGTACTGCTCCGTTCCGGAGTCCAGACTCACTGTTTATTTCGGTGGCTGGTCCCAAGTTGGGCCCAGCGGTCTCGTCGGCCACCATCTCTAGGTGGATCCGACAGATCGTGATCAGGCTTACGCCATGAAGGGTCAGGCGCCTCCCTTTTCCCGGCGCATTCGACCAGGGCAAGAGGTGCCTCTTGGTTTACGTCAGTTAAGACGGTTTTCTGAGCCGTCCGCAGCCTTCTTTTTTTCCTAAGGTCGTTTCGACCCTTCCATCTCAAGGAAGACATTGTACTGCCATCCTTGTGTCCTCATCCGTCGAATTCTAGGAGACGACGTTGTATTTTTGGACGCTGTCCCAGCTCTGAGAGAATCAAGTGTCCGTTTCACCAGGTGTGTTTTTTCTCCTTCATTGATTAATTTGTAATCTTGAACTTTGACTGATTTACCAGCTTATTTGCTTTGTGGGTAATTCCCACCAATCTCTCAGCCATCTGTGACCCTGTGGTTATTCATTGTGAAGCTGTATCTAGCTATTTATCCCCATGATTTATTTCTGTTATTACTGAAATTTAAGTGGTCTGTACCACTTTACAGCTTCACATTGAATTGTTATGCTGGCATCCGGACTTATCTGTGTTGTGTGTTCCCCCTAATTGTTTTAAACTGTCTTGTTAGTCTGTTTTGTTTCATGTTTGATTAACCAACATTACTGAAAATAGCTCCTTTTTAGGAGATCCTCAGTAAACCGTATATGAAGCTATCTTTTATTCTTAAGCACATGTGATATCCAATGTATGTGCACCTTTTTGATACCAATTAATACATTTTCATTAATCCCAGTTTTGGTCTATATCCACTGTTGTTAAAAGTAGCCGCTTTCTTACCCCATTAGTCATTTTGGGGTTCTTTTTCTTTTTTTGTGTGTAAGGCGGCGACCTGCTTGTGTTTCACACTTTCACTAAACTTTACAAGTTGATGTGCGTGCATCTTCGGATGCTTCTTTTGGCCGCAAGGTATTGCAGGTGGCTGTTTAGAGTTGCAACTCCTCCATTGAGGAGCTCTGTTTTGTTTTGGGGTGAAGTTGGTTTAATGCTGTTCCCACCCCTCGTTTTCGACACTGCTTTGAGACGTCCCACTTGTCAATAGGAAGCTGTGTCCGTCCATGAACGAAAGAGTAAATAGGATTTTTTTCTCACAGTAAAATCCTTTTCTCTGAGTTCATGGACGGACACGGCACCCACCCCTCGTTTTAAGTTTGTACTGCTTTTTGACGAACTGATCTGCGAGGTGCAGAGAGAGGGATTACACCCAGAGGGTCCGCCCCCTGGGCGGTGCTGTAGAGTGTGTGGTGTGTTAACACTTTCTACAAGTTTTCTGCCTAGTCACTCCTAAATGAAGGATAATACCCACTTGTCAATAGGAAGCTGTGTCCGTCCATGAACTCAGAGAAAAGGATTTTCCGGTGAGTAAAAAATCCTATTTTTACGGCCAGGGCCTCCACAACCTCTCAAATTCCTTGATATTTCCTCTTTTTATATAAACTACTCTTTCTTTACAGATGGTCTCATTTACTACACTAATCCAGTCCCTCACTCCCGGGGGTGTCGTCGACTGCCATCACATTGCTATAATTTCTTTCTCGTACATCACGGGACACAGAGCGACATAGTCATTACTAATGGGTTATATAGATACCTTCAGGTGCTGGCACTGGCAACTTCCAAAACCGGAAGTACCCTCCCCTATATAAGCCCCTCCCATCCGGGAGCACCTCAGTTTTTTGCCAGTGTCTAAGGTGTTGGCCAAGAAGAAACATGTGTTTTTCACTGAGCTTGCGTACAGGTTCTTTTGGGCCTCAGTAAGCTATTCCGGATCCGACCAAAAAAGCTTCATAGCTAAACGGTCGGTACCCGGGCCTTGCAGAGAAGAGCAAGGTTTTGCCTGTAATGCTTCTCTTAGGAGAGCTGGACCCTGGGATCCAGAGCTCTGGTCATACCCACGACCAAGATGTTTTCTGTGCAGGGTGCTATACAGGTCCAGGGGAGTGGAATCCTTGGGAACCCGGTCCCTGAAGGTTTAATTACAATGCCTGCCGTGATAGGTGAAGTTTGGGCTTCTGTGACCAAACAAAGTCCTGCGGCGGGGAACAGGTAAGTGGGGGCCCCCAGGAACTTGGTTCTATTGGGGGACCCCCAAGCCTAATTTGTCTTTCTGTCTGTTACCTAACGGTATTCCCGCTAATATCTGTGCATGCCTGTAACTACTAAAAAATGTAATAATTTTAATAGTGGTCAAGAAAAAAAAAAATATATATATATATATTTAATATATTAGACTGCGGTACCTGTGTTAATCCACTAGAGGCCGCTGTGGAACGTTTCTTGTCATGTGGACTAGTTTCTTTTTATCAGAGCAAGTCCAGGCAGATGGTGAGTTCTCTTGTGGGAAACTGCTTCCTCTGCCATGTTGCAATGCTCGTCCATCCCCCGGCCTGCGGCAAAAGGGGCCCTGGCTCTTGTCCCTGGTTTCCTTTTCAAAATTAGCGCCGAAGGCGCACGTGGCCGCGCGCGTGCACGCGCCTCTATATATAGAGGTGAGCCGGGAAAGGGGGCGGAGCTTGGGGGATGACGCTCTGTGCGCGCCGCAGCGCTTCTGCGCATGTGCGGGCGTCCCAGCATGTTAAAAACCACAATTATGTGTTGTGAGCTGGCTATGGAGTGCAGAGACAGAGCTGGCAACATTTAAAAAAGGCATACAGCAAGCGGTTGATGCAGGCATCCCCATAGAAAGGCACATTAGTAGACACCAATTGTTTTTATAGCAGCATTTGTGCTAGACTATTGTCAGTAAGTGGTGTATTTCGGCTGGAATACCTCAGCTTTGGGCTTAGGAATAATGCCGTCTAAAAACTCCGGGACTAAAAATTCCAGGAAGCATAGGGGGTCTCCATCGGGCTCTGAGGTTCTTGGGCATGCTTCGGCTGCACCAGTCTCCCCTGAAGAATCAGAGGTTAGTGACCGTAGAGCACCCTCAGGAGTACCTGGTACTGTGGCTGTCCTCAGTTCACCTGCTCCTGTGTATGTAACAGAGGAGGTTTTTTCCTCAGCTCTGGGAGGGCTGGAAGAGAGATTGTCAGCATTGATCGCTGCTTCCCTGTCACAGGAAAAAAGCGCTCGATCTCCGTCTCCTCCCTCAGAGTGCCTGTTAGCAGAGCAACAGTCCCATACAGGGATCGACCTGCCTGAAGGGGATCAGGATGAGGTCGATTCTGTTGTAGAGGAATCAACAGTGGAAGAGCCATTCTCAGCATCACATGCTGAAAGGTTATGGGTTCAGTCCCTGACTAATATGGTCCGATCAGCATTTAAAATGCCCCTTGCGGAGCCATCATCCACTTCTGTCTCCTCGTTGGGGTCGCTAAAAGCTCCCCAGACTGTTTGTTCCTTTCCGATCCATCCTTTACTGGAAGGGCTCATTTACCAGGATTGGGAGCATCCTGATAAAATATTTACTCCTCCCAAGAGATTTCAAGTGGTCTATCCCATGGAGGATAAGTTCATCAAAAAATGGAGGGTCCCTACAGTGGACGCAGCCATCTCTTGTGTGAATAAATCACTGACATGTCCAGTGGATAATGTCCAAATGTTCAAGGACCCAATAGATAAAAAATTAGAGTCCTTATTAAAATCTGCTTTTTCTACAGCAGGATTGGTGACACAACCAGCAGTGGCAGCTATTGGGGTCTGCCAAGCAGTGAAGGATCAGTTGAAACAGGTCTTAAGGGACTTGCCAGATCAGCAGGCTCTTGCCCTAGCTGATCTACCTAGAGCCTTATGCTTTGCGGTGGACGCTATAAAGGATTCAATCCATCAGGCCTCCCGCCTTACTCTGTCTGTAGTACATATGCGCAGGCTTTTATGGCTCAAAAACTGGTCTGCTGAAGCTCCCTGTAAAAAATTGCTGGTCAGCTTCCCATTTCATGGTGAACGCTTATTCGGGGAAGACCTGGACAAATATATCCAGAGAATTTCCAGCGGTAAAAGTACACTTTTGCCGGTTAAAAATAGAGTTAGAGGTCCCTCTTTTAAGAGGCCTGCTTCTCCAGTCCCTAGGACATCGGCTGTGAAACAGTTCCGACGGCCTCCTCGGTCAAATCCCGGAGGTAAAAATCAGGGACAATTGCAGGGTAACAAGAAGCCCTGGAGCAGGAGAGGTACAAAACCTCCCCCAAAGTCAAATGCATGAAGGGTTGCCCCCACTCAATCGGGTGGGGGGGAAGACTTCAGTTGTTCACAGAGACCTGGCGGGACACGATCAGAGACAGATGGGTGCTCTCCGCAGTAAATCTGGGATACAAATTGGAGTTAAAA
This sequence comes from Rana muscosa, assembly GCA_029206835.1. Taxonomy (NCBI): domain Eukaryota; kingdom Metazoa; phylum Chordata; class Amphibia; order Anura; family Ranidae; genus Rana; species Rana muscosa. Next base: position 25,232,299 of record CM055121.1, read on the forward strand.
GACTCCCCTCCTTCCCACTTTATAAGGTCAAACGTGCCAAGGGATCCCCAGAAGAGAGGATCCCTCCTGTTGGCACTAGAACAATTATTGCTCCAAGCAGTAATTATAGAGGTTCCCCTGGAAGAATGGGGGTTCGGGTTTTACTCAAACCTCTTTACAGTCCCGAAGCCAAATGGGGACGTGAGGCCCATATTAAATCTAAAAGGGCTAAATAAATTCCTACATATCAGGACTTTCCGGATGGAGTCGATCCGGTCGGTGGCCACTGCCCTACAAGGGGAGGAATGGTTAGCCTCGATCGACATCAAAGATGCTTATTTGCACATTCCCATCTTTCCAGCCCACCAAAAATTTCGACGCTTTGCGGTAGAAGGGCGCCATTTTCAGTTCAGAGCCTTACCCTTCGGTCTGGCCACAGCACCACGAGTGTTCACAAAAATTCTGGCCCCATTATTGGCCAATCTAAGAACACGAGGTGTAACGATAATGGCATATCTAGACGACTTGTTGCTGATAGACCACTCAGTGGAAAAACTAGAAGTGGTTGTTCACGAGACAATCAAGTATCTGGAATATCACGGTTGGATTATCAACCGAGACAAGTCAGCCCTAAAACCAGTCAAAAGTCTGGAATACTTGGGGCTAAGGCTGGATTCAGACCAGAGAAAATTTTTCTTGCCTCAAGAAAAGGGGTCGTCTTTGAGAGATTTGATCCACTTAGTGGGTTCAAAAAGACAGCCATCCATACGCCTGTGCATGAGGCTGCTGGGAAAAATGGTGGCATCATTCGAAGCAGTACCCTACGGTCAATTCCATTCAAGGAATTTGCAAAGGGCCATACTGTCAGCCTGGAACAAAAAAGTTCAGGCTCTGGACTTACCAATGTCCTTGTCCCCTTCCGTTCGCAAGAGCCTCCGCTGGTGGTTGGTTCCCCAGAATCTGGAAAGAGGGAAATCCTTCAGTCCGATTTCTTGGAAGGTGGTCACTACAGATGCCAGCCTTATAGGCTGGGGAGCAGTACTGGAGCAATGGTCTTTCCAGGGCAGATGGTCGGATGCAGAAAAGGCCCTGCCCATCAATCTCTTAGAGATACGAGCAGCCCGGTATGCCCTAGTAGCATGGACATCCAAACTCCAAGGGTCCCCTGTCAGAATTCAATCAGACAATGCCACAGCAGTGGCATATATCAATCATCAGGGGGGCACCAGGAGTCGTGCAGCCCAGAGGGAAGTAAATTACATCCTGAGATGGGCAGAAAGATATGTCCCAGCCATATCTGCGGTATTCATTCCAGGAGTGGAGAATTGGAAGGCGGACTTTCTAAGTCGCCAACAATTATGCCCAGGGGAATGGTCCCTTCATCCCGAGGTTTTCCGGACAATATGTCAGCGGTGGGGAACACCGGATGTAGATCTGCTAGCATCCAGATTCAACGCAAAAGTGGACAGGTTTGTCTCTTGGACAAGGGATCCCCTAGCTTGCGGCTCGGATGCCCTAGTGTTCCCTTGGGATCAGTTCAAGCTGATATATGCATTCCCACCGCCACAATTGTTACCTCGATTACTCCGCAGAATCAGGGTAGAAAAGAAACCAGTGATTCTGGTGGCTCCAGCGTGGCCCCGAAGAGCATGGTACGCGGAGATTGTAAAGATGTCTGTGGGGATTCCTTGGACCCTCCCACATCGTCCGGACCTGCTTTCGCAAGGACCGATATACCACCCTTCCTTACCAGCCCTAGGTTTGACGGCCTGGCTATTGAAGCCCACATTCTAAAAAAGAGAGGGCTCTCTAATGCTGTGGTATCTACCATGATCAATGCCAGGAAGCCGGTATCCAGGCAGATCTACTATAGAATCTGGAAGGCGTACATCGCCTGGTGTGAGGCCAAGAAATGGCATCCACGTAAATACGTAATAGGTAGGATTCTGGACTTCCTACAATGGGCTGTAGATAGGAAGCTTGCCTTGAGTACTATCAAGGGTCAGATTTCGGCCTTGTCAATATTTTTTCAAAGGCCCTTGGCTTCGCATTCACTAGTCAAAGCCTTTATACAAGGAGTGATGCGTATTAGTCCTCCGGTTAATATTCCCATATGTCCATGGGATCTAAACTTGGTTCTGTCGGTTCTACAGAAACAACCATTTGAACCATTACAGCATATTTCTTTGGTTCTTCTCACCAGGAAATTGATTTTTCTAGTAGCCATTTGTTCGGCTAAAAGAGTGTCGGAATTAGCAGCTATGTCCTGTAGGGAGCCATATCTGGTTATCCATAAGGACAGAGTAGTTTTACGTCCTCATCCAGCCTTTCTTCCTAAGGTGGTATCGAGGTTTCATTTGAACCAAGATGTGGTTCTTCCTTCTTTTTTCCCCAAACCTACTTCGGTAGAGGAAAAGTTATTGCATTCTTTGGATGTAGTAAGAGCAGTTAAAGCTTATCTAAAAGCCACTGCTCAGATTCGCAGAACGGATACTTTGTTTATTCTGCCGGAAGGCCCCAGAAGGGGTCAGGCAGCGTCAAAATCTACTTTAGCCAAGTGGATTCGACAGGTCATAATGCAAGCCTATGGCTTGAGAAGGAGACCGCCTCCGTTCAAAGTTAGGGCGCACTCCACGAGAGCAGTTGGAACTTCATGGGCAGTGCATCACCAGGCCTCCCTGGCTCAAATCTGTAAGGCCGCAACATGGTCTTCAGTACACACGTTTACTAGGTTCTACCAGGTGGACGTTAGAAGTCAGGAGGATGTCGCCTTTGGGCGCAGTGTGTTGCAGGCCGCAAAAGATCCTCATGTCTGATAGCGCTCAGCTTATGTATGGTGTATCCCCCCCCCTCGTTGGGCATTGCTTTAGGACATCCCATTAGTAATGACTATGTCGCTCTGTGTCCCGTGATGTACGAGAAAGAAAATAGGATTTTTATAACAGCTTACCTGTAAAATCCTTTTCTTGGAGTACATCACGGGACACAGAGCTCCCACCCCTCTTTGGGGACACTTATTGCTTTGCTACAAAACTGAGGTGCTCCCGGATGGGAGGGGCTTATATAGGGGAGGGTACTAACGGTTTTGGAAGTTGCCAGTGCCAGCACCTGAAGGTATCTATATAACCCATTAGTAATGACTGTCGCTCTGTGTCCCGTGATGTACTCCAAGAAAAGGATTTTACAGGTAAGCTGTTCTAAAAATCCTATTTTTTCTGGCTTGGAACAAACATCTTAAAATTGCAACTGTGGTGCTCTTCCTCTCCTCCAGTTCCTTCCTATATTCCCGTATACATAGTCCAGCCTCCATCTCCAAGGTTATCCCAAATATCTCACCCACAGTGTTAAGCACTCCCTCCCAGTATCGAAACAACTTATGTATGAGATCGCCAGTCTCCTGGCATCTGGGGCATTTGTCATCTGATCTTCTACCGTACTTAAACAGTCACTTGGGAGTGTAGTAAGCTCTATATATCAGCATCAGATGGGATACCTTCTGCGGGAGCGAGACTGATACCATCGGTCCCATCTCCAGGATTCTCCTCCACTGCTCCTGTGATATTTCCCCTATATCCACTTCCCATCACTCTCTATCCTTAGGGAGGTTCGATCCAGTATTAACTCTTTTACGTATCTGTCCGTATAATTCGGATATAAGTCCCTTAGTTGTACCTGCCTGAAATATGTTTTGGAAGAAAGGAGTTTTATTCCACTCTTAAGCCTCGTACACACGGCCGAGAATCTCGTCATAAAAAAAACTGTCGTTTAAAAACCTGTTGTTTTTCTCGACAAGATTCTTGTCATGCTTGACGGGATTCTTGTCAAGCTTTCCTTGCATACACACTGTCAATTCCAAATCTCAACATTGTAAAGCGCGGTGACGTACAACACGTATGACGGCAGTATAAAGGGGAAGTTCGATTCCAATGGTGCCACCCCTTGGGCTGCTTTTGCTGATCTCGTGTTACCACGTGTTAGTAAAAGTTTTGGGGAGAGACGATTCACGCTTTTCAGCCTCGTGCTTTTCTGTCCGTTACAGCGAGACGAATATGCTGTCTCCATTACGAACGCTAGTTTTACCAGAAGGAGCGCTCCCGTCTCATACTTGATTCTGAGCATGCGCGTTTTTTTTAAGACTTGGAAAAGCATACACACGACCGGTTTTCTTTTCCGTACATCACGGGACACAGAGCGACTTAGTCATTACTAATGGGTTATATAGATTACCTTCAGGTGTTGGCACTGGCCAATTCCAAACCGGAAGTACCCTCCCCTATATAAGCCCCTCCCATCCGGGAGCACCTCAGTTTTTTGCCAGTGTCTAAGGTGTTGGCCAAAGAGTAACATGTGTTTTCACTGGGCTTGCGTACAGGTTCTTTTGGGCCTTAGTAAGCTGTTCCGGATCCCACCAAAAAAGCTTCATAGCTAAACGGTCGGTACCCGGGCCTTACAGCAGAAGAGCAAGGTTTTGCCTGTAATGCCTCTCTTAGGAGGGCTGGACCCTGGGATCCAGAGCTCTGGTCATACCCACGACCAAGATGTTGTCTGTGCAGGGTGCTATACAGGTCCAGGGGAGTGGAATCCTTGGGAACCCGGTCCCTGAAGGTTTAATTACAATGCCTGCCGTGATAGGTGAAGTTTGGACTTCTGTGGACCAAACAAAGTCCTGCGGCGGGGATCAGGTAAGTGGGGGCCCCCAGGAACTTGGTTCTATTGGGGGACCCCCAAGCCTAATTTGTCTTTCTGTCTGTTACCTAACGGTATTCCCGCTAAATATCTGTGTTTGCCTGTAACTACTGAAAATGTAAAATTTTAATAGTAGTCAAGAAAAAAAAAAAGGGGGACCGCGGTACCTGTGTTAAACCACTAGAGGCCGCTGTGGTCCATTTTTCTTGTCATGTGGATCTTTGGTTTTCTCAAGTCAAAAGATCCAGGCAGTTGGTAAGTTTCTCTGTGGGAATCCACTTCCTCTGCCCTGTTGCTGCGCTCATCCACCGCACAGGCCCTCCGGCAAAAAGGGCCCTGGCTCCTAGTCCCTGTTTGATTTCGAAAAGGGCGCCAATGGCGCACGGGCGCGTGCACGCGCCTCCTATGAAAAAAAGGGGCGGGGCGGGTGGATGACGCTTGATGCGCGCCGCGGCGCTTCTGCGCATGTGCAGGCGTCCCAGCATGGTTAAAAGACACAGTACAAGTGTCAGCTGGATGCAAACAGAGCTAGCAACAAACAGTGGCACACAGAGGCGGTTGATGCAGGCATCCCCATAGAAAGGCAATTTAGTGGACACCAGCTGGTATATAGCAGCAACTGTGTTAGATTATTACCAGCAAAAATTGGTGTATGACGACGGGAATACCTCAGCTTTGTGCTTAAAGGATATGTCGTCCAGACGCTCCGGAAATAGGTCTTCCAGGAAGCCAAAGGGGTCTCCATCGGGCTCTGAGGATATTGGGCATGCTTGTACTGCACCAATCTCCCCTGAGAATTCAGAGGTCAGTAGCCGTAGAAACCCCGCAGGAATGCCTGGTGCTGCGGCTGTCCCCAGTCCACCTGCTCCTGTATATATAACAGAGGAGGTTTTATCCTCAACTCTGGGAGGATTGGAAGAGAGATTAACAGCATTGATCGCTGCTTCCCTGTCACAGGAAAAGCGCGTCCGATCTCCGTCTCCTCCTTCAGAGTGCCTGTTAGTGGAGGAACAGCCCCACACAGAGATCGACCTACCTGAAGGGGATCAGGATGAGGTTGATTCAGTTATGGAGGAATCAACAGTGGAAGAACCTTTCTCAGCATCTCAGGCTGAAAGATTATGGGTTCAGTCTCTGACTAACATGGTCCGATCAGCATTTAAAATGCCTCTGGCGGAACCACCATCCACTACGGTTTCCTCGCTGGGGTCGCTAAAAGCTCCCCAGGCTGTCTGTTCCTTCCCAATCCACCCTTTATTAGAAGGGCTTATTTACCAGGATTGGGAGCATCCTGATAAAATATTTGCTCCCCCCAAGAGATTTCCGGTGATCTATACCATGGAGGATAAGTTCATAAAAAAATGGAGGGTCCCTACAGTGGACGCAGCCATCTCTTCTGTTAACAAATCACTGACATGTCCAGTAGATAATGTTCCAATGTTCAAAGACCCAATAGATAAAAAATTGGAGTCTTTACTAAAATCTGCTTTCTCTACAGCAAGCATGGTGACACAACCTGCGGTAGCAGCGATTGGAGTCTGCCAAGCAGTAAAAGATCAGTTGAAACAAGTCTTAAGGGACTTACCAGATCAGCAGGCTCTTGCCCTAGCTGACCTGCCTAGAGCCTTGTGTTTTGCGGTGGACGCCATAAAGGATACAATCCAACAGGCCTCCCGCTTTACGCTGTCTATAGTACATATGCGTAGGCTTCTGTGGCTCAAAAACTGGTCTGCTGAAGCTCCCTGTAAAAAACTGCTGGTTAGCTTCCCATTTCATGGAGAACGCTTATTTGGAGAAGATCTGGACAAATATATCCAGAAAATTTCTGCCGGTAAAAGTTCACTCTTACCGGTTAAGAACAAGGGTAGAAGTCCTTCTTTTAAGAGGCCTACTTCTCCAGTCCCGGGCACATCGGCTGTGAAGCAGTTCCGACGGCCTCCGCGGTCAAATTCAGGGGGCAGAAATCAGGGACAATCACAGGGTAACAAGAATCCCTGGATCAAGAGAGGTACAAAACCTCCCCCCCAAGGCATGAAGCGTTGCCCCCACTCAATCAGGTGGGGGGAAGACTTCAGTTGTTCACAGAGACCTGGCGGGACACCATCAGAGACAGATGGGTGCTCTCCGCAGTAAGTCTGGGATACAAGCTGGAGTTAAAAGGCACTCCTCCTGCCCAATTTATGAGGTCAAACGTGCCAAGAGATCCCCAGAAGAGAGGATCCCTCCTTCTGGCACTAGAACAACTATTGCTCCAAGGTGTAATCATGAAGGTTCCCCTGGAAGAAAGCGGATTCGGGTTTTACTCGAACCTTTTCACAGTCCCCAAACCAAATGGGGACGTGAGGCCCATATTAAATCTAAAAGGGCTAAACAAGTTCCTAAATATCAGGACTTTTCGGATGGAGTCGATCCGATCGGTGGCCACCGCCCTACAAGGGCAGGAATGGTTAGCCTCGATCGACATAAAGGATGCTTATCTGCATATTCCCATCTTTCCGGCCCACCAGAAATTTCTACGCTTTGCAGTAGAAGGGCGCCATTTTCAGTTCAGAGCCTTACCTTTCGGTCTGGCCACAGCACCACGAGTGTTCACAAAAATTCTGGCCCCATTATTGGCCAATCTAAGAACACAGGGTGTAACGATAATGGCATATCTAGACGACCTGCTACTAATAGACCACTCAGTGGAAAAGCTGGAAGTAGCTATTCACAAGACAATCAAGTATCTGGAATATCACGGTTGGATTATCAACCGAGACAAGTCAGCTCTAAGACCAGTCAAAAGTCTGGAATACTTAGGGCTAAGGCTGGATTCAAATCAGAGAAAGATTTTCTTACCTCCAGAGAAGGTGTCGTCTTTAAAAGATTTGACCCACTTAGTGGGTACAAAAAGAAAACCATCCATACGCCTCTGCATGAGGCTGCTGGGAAAAATGGTGGCTTCATTCGAAGCGGTACCCTACGGTCAATTCCATTCAAGGAATTTGCAAAGGGCCATACTGTCAGCCTGGAACAAAAAAGTTCAGGCTTTAGACTTACCAATGTCCCTGTCCTCTTCCGTTCGCAAGAGCCTCCATTGGTGGTTGGTGCCCCAGAATCTGGAAAAAGGGAAACCCTTCAGTCTGGTTTCTTGGAAGGTAGTCACTACAGATGCCAGCCTCATAGGCTGGGGGGCAGTACTGGAGCAATGGTCTCTCCAGGGCAAGTGGTCAGAAGCAGAAAAGGCCCTGCCCATCAATCTCTTAGAGATACGAGCAGCCCGGTATGCCCTAGTAGCATGGACATCCAAACTCCAAGGGTCCCCTGTCAGAATTCAATCAGACAATGCCACAGCAGTGGCATATATCAATCACCAGGGTGGCACCAGGAGTCGTGCAGCCCAGAGGGAAGCAAATTGCATCCTGGAGTGGGCAGAAAAATATGTCCCAGCCATATCCGCGGTTTTCATCCCAGGAGTGGAAAATTGGAGAGCGGACTTTTTAAGTCGCCAACAATTATGCCCGGGGGAATGGTCTCTTCACCCCGAGGTTTTCCAGGCAATATGCCAGCGGTGGGGAACACCGGATGTAGATCTGCTAGCATCCAGATTCAACGCAAAGGTGGACAGATTTGTGTCTCGCACAAGGGATCCTCTAGCTTGCGGCTCGGATGCCCTAGTGTTCCCTTGGGATCAGTTCAAGCTGATATATGCATTCCCACCGCCACAATTGTTACCGCGATTGCTCCGCAGAATCAGGGTAGAAAAGAAACCAGTGATTCTGGTGGCTCCAGCGTGGCCCGAAGGGCATGGTACGCGGAGATTGTAAAAATGTCAGTGAGGAGTCCTTGGACCCTCCCACATCGTCCGGACCTGCTGTCGCAGGGACCGATATACCACCCTTCCTTACCAGCCCTAGGTTTGACGGCCTGGCTATTGAAGCCCACATTCTGAAAAAGAGAGGGCTCTCTAATTCTGTGGTATCTACCATGATCAATGCCAGGAAGCCGGTATCCAGGCAGATCTATTATAGGATCTGGAAAGCGTACATTAAGTGGTGTGAGGCCAAGAAATGGCATCCACGTAAGTACGTGATAGGGAGGATTTTGGACTTCCTACAGTGGGCTGTAGATAGGAAGCTAGCCTTGAGTACTATCAAGGGTCAGATTTCGGCCTTGTCAATATTTTTTCAAAGGCCCTTGGCTTCGCATTCACTAGTCAAAGCTTTCATACAAGGAGTGATGCGTATTAGCCCTCCGGTTAGTATTCCCATATGTCCTTGGGACTTAAACCTGGTTCTGTCAGTTCTACAGAAACAACCGTTTGAACCATTGCAACACATTTCCTTGGTTCTTCTCACCAGGAAATTGATTTTCTTAGTAGCCGTTTGTTCGGCTAAAAGAGTATCGGAATTAGCCGCCTTGTCCTGTAAGGAGCCATATCTGGTTGTCCATAAGGACAGAGTAGTATTACGTCCTCATCCAGCCTTTCTTCCCAAGGTGGTATCGAGGTTTCATTTGAACCAAGATGTGGTTCTTCCTTCTTTTTTCCCCAAACCTAGCTCGGTAGAGGAAAATTTATTACATTCCTTGGATGTAGTAAGAGCAGTTAAAGCTTATCTAAAAGCCACTGCTCAGATTCGCAGAACGGATACTTTGTTTATTCTGCCGGAAGGCCCTAAAAAGGGTCAGGCAGCATCAAAATCCACTTTAGCCAAGTGGATTCGACAGGTCATAATACAAGCCTATGGCTTGAGAAAGAGACCGCCTCTGTTCAAAGTTAGGGCGCACTCCACAAGAGCAGTTGGAACTTCATGGGCAGTGCATCACCAGGCCTCCCTGGCTCAAGTATGTAAGGCCGCAACATGGTCTTCGGTACACACGTTTACTAGATTCTACCAGGTAGACGTTAGAAGTCAGGAGGATGTCGCCTTTGGGCGCAGTGTGTTGCAGGCCGCAAAAGATCCTCATGCCTGATGGCGCCCAGCTTATGTATCCCTCCCCTCATTTGGCATTGCTTTGGGACGTCCCATTAGTAATGACTAAGTCGCTCTGTGTCCCGTGATGTACGAAAAAGAAAAAGGGATTTTTATAACAGCTTACCTGTAAAATCCTTTTCTTGGAGTACATCACGGGACACAGAGTTCCCACCCCTCTTTTTGGGACACTTATTGCTTGGCTACAAAACTGAGGTGCTCCCGGATGGGAGGGGCTTATATAGGGGAGGGTACTTCCGGTTTGGAATTGGCCAGTGCCAACACCTGAAGGTAATCTATATAACCCATTAGTAATGACTAAGTCGCTCTGTGTCCCGTGATGTACTCCAAGAAAAGGATTTTACAGGTAAGCTGTTATAAAAATCCCTTTTTCTCGGCGGGAAACAGACCGGCGAGAATCCCTACGAGAAAAACGAGAATCCTGACGAGAAAATAGAGAGCAGGTTCTCTATTTTTCTCGTCGAGATTCCCAACAGTTTTCTCGACGAGAAACCATACACACAAACCATGCACGAGAAAACTGGTCGTGTGTACGAGGCCTAAGGCTTGTGTCCTAAATTGAGCTTTAAGGGCTTATCCCACCTGTAAATAGTGTAAAATTAGTATTGTGGTATATTAAATTCCCGTCTCAAGCCCAATTTTTTTTTGTTCAAATTATTACCATCATACAACTGTCTCAACCATTTAATGCCTTGTACTTCCCATTCTTTAACCTTTCCTATCAGGAGGACTTCCTTCAAATTCCTACTGTTCCAAAGGGGGGTATATTCAGTGTATCCCATCTGTTTTTTTAACTGTTTTCCATATTTTTGTTATTTTTATTGTTGGATTCCTATAACAGAGTCCGCCTCTAACGCATCAATAATTGTGTTGTGCAAAGCTCCAGTTAGCATTATTCTCCCATTAGGGGTGCCACCTCCTGGAATGTCACATCCCATTAGATGTTGCAGTTGTGCCGATATCTAATAACTCTGAGTGCCAGTTCACACTACCGCGACTGGGGGGGCGACTTGTCAGACTGCAAGTCGCTTGACATCAGAAATCACAGCTATGTGAATGAGAGCCGTCCTAATGAACGTATATGAAGTCGGAGCGACTTCAGAAAAGGTTCCTGTACTACTTCAAGGCGACTTGTACCCATAGATTTCAATGCAAGTCGCCTACAAGTCGGATCATGGTCTACATGGAAGCGACTTCACAGGAAGAAGAACAGAATTCACACTGCCCGCAGGCAGCCCCCCTCCTTCCCACACACAGAGAACTACCAGGTTATCTCTGTGTCAATGATAACTACCTTTTTTACTTCATGGTTATCTGAGTGTAGTGAATTGAGAGGGGAGACGTGAGAAGAAGAGGTGAGAAGTGTGAAGAATATTTTTTTGTCAGTACCATCATGTCATCCAGACGCCACAGAGAGATACAGCACAATGAGCCTGTTGATAATGAGACTCTCATCAGACTTGTGAGGCAGAGACCTTGCATCTACAACAAGGAAGATCCAAACTACAAGGATCAATCTAAGAGGGATCAAGCTTGGCTTCAGATCTGCCAACAGAGTATTAAAGATTGGGAAACAATGTTGCCCAGAGACCGTAGTGACAAATGTAAGTTTAACCCTTTTATTCATGTATGTCTGTTATTCATGTGTTCTTCAAATCATGTACTGACATAGTTGACTATGCATGATGGTAAATGTAGTTCTAGAACAACTGGAGGACCAGAGTATGCAGAACAGTGCTGCATTCTTTCACTGATGTTAACTGCTAGTGCTTATACATGTAGATAATGAACGATCAATATCCGCAAAAATAATGATTCATTTTATTATCACATATTATGTAAAATGTAACCAAAATATATTTTCATAAAACATGACAGATTACATAACATGAAAACATTAGAAACTTATAACATGAAAACATTAGAACATTAATAACGTGAGGCTTTATAAAACTTTACAGAAAAAGAAATATTAGCAAAATCTATATAGAAAGAAGTGAGCAATTCAATTAGGAAATGGCATCTAATTGCCATTCTAATTCACCGGCTGGTGAAAGAAAGTATGACGCAAACTTTTCACGAACAGTGGCACCATCGCAGGATCCCCTTGTAGCACTGAGGTGTGCACTCTCCAAGTCATGCATCAGTGAATCTTCAAAACGGTACCCGTCACGTAGCCGGACAAAATTGTGAAGAACACAAGCTGCTTTGACAGCATTAATAGCATTGTCAATGTTTAACGAAATGGGCGTATGTAACAAACGCCATTTGTTGGCAAGAATGCCAAATGTGCACTCTACCACCCTTCGTGCCCTTGTTAGCCTATAATTAAAGATTTTTTTAGGAGTAGTGAGGTTCCTATTGGAATAAGGCCTCATCAGATGTTGCGCCAACGCAAACGCCTCATCTGCGACAAACACATATGGCGATGGGGGTTCAGTCGTGCCAGGAAGAGGACTGTCTGCAGAAATATCTAGCCGATTTCCTCTTAACATTTCACCAAAGGTGGAATTAGAAAAAATACTTGAATCGCAGCTACTACCGTGGGATCCAACATTGATATAGGTGAAGCAGTAGTTTGCATCTGCCACAGCAAGAAGAACAAATGAACAATATTTTTTATAATTGTAGAACATGCTTCCGCTTCCAACTGGCTTCACCACACGCACATGCTTCCCATCTATGGCTCCAATGCAATTTGGGAAATTGCACCTATTCCAAAATAGTGTGGCTATATCAGGCCAATCATCTTGCGAAGGCCTCTTCATGACTATGATGTTAAGCACATCCCATATGACTTCGCAGGTTTCTTGGATGATATTGCTTATTGTTGATCTGCCCACCATGAACTCATAATGTAGGCTAACAAAGGAATGACCGGTTGCCAGGTATCTGAAAGACAAAATACATAAATCATTATGTTCCTATTTATGTTTTGCAGTATCCATCTTACAAATTCGGTGGAAGGGTTTGCGCGATTGCTATAAGCGCTACCTCAGCAAAATTAGCGAGGCTCGGAGTGGATCAGGGAGCAAAAGGGTGGTTCCCTATGTTCACGTGGATCAACTTGAGTTTCTGCGGCCTTGCATGGATCTGAGAGAGTAAGATAACATCTTTCTTATTTGTAAAGTGATACTATACAATTTTATAAAGCAGGGGGTGCCTAACTGTGCCTTATATGTTTAATGCAGAACCCAATCCAGTTGGGAAGTTGGTGAGGAGGGACAGGAGGCATCTCAAGAGGCTGCATCTCAAGAAGCAGGAGGCTCCCTGTCTTTGGATCACCCGTTGGTGCCAGGAGAACAGGAAGGGGCACAGGAGAGCAGCAAAGGAGAGGCTGCTACTACCCATCAGGCGGCTGAGCCGATACAAGTGAGAAGTCAGCGATGGAGCAAACCACCAAGAGGAAGTAACACCGGCAATATGGAAAGATTCGAACACCTTGTCAATCGGATGAATGACAAATTGGACGAATTACATTCCGTAGACCATGGATTTGGAATCATGGTCGCCGGAATGCTTAAACGGATTCCACAGGAGCGCAAACATGAGGTCAAAAAGGCAGTGACGGACTTGCTGGAAGCCAGTATCAGACCTGATACATCTACTCCGTCCTCACCCATGTTTGGACCACCACCACCACCATCTGGTCCGTACTACAACTTCCCAAATCCTCCACCACCCAGAACCCACCCCTACTATCCCCCTCGCTATCGTCCATACTCTGATGAGTATGGAAATGCTCTCAATCCTGCCCATCCACAAATCCCCTATCCGTCTCCGTCCCCAATTACAACACCAATTGGCGCACCAGGGAACCAACCATATGGCCTTCCTTTCGTTAATACACCACCAACACTGTCCCAAAGGCCTAGCACCAGCTCCACAAGTTCACCTTATGAAGCATTGTACCAGGACTTGTAACTATATATATATATATATATATATATATCAAAAAGTTCTGTTTTATACATACCGTATATTGCATCTATCCAGTTATTAAAGTTTAAAGTTTTTCCGACATAAATTATGGATGTTTGTGTGCTAAATTTTTCTATATTTATTCAACGGTATGTTTTTTTTGAAGAATCATACTTACCTAGGTGGATGCAACATCACAGCAATGATACGTCTGTCCACTGCTGTTTATTCATAATAGAACTGAGTCAACATACATTGTCAATGTCTCTGTTCTCTCCACTGCCCAGGATGAGAGCTGCTGCCTCAATTGATCTTGGTGTTGTCTGCACAAAGTGCACTTCTACTCACTCTACAATGAAAAGGGGGCACTGAAGTGCAAAATAATCGCACTCATTTGACCCGTTGGAGAAGCCAAGACATATGAGCTCAGGCTGTACTTTACTAGAATGTTGCAAATATAATACTACTGTGCAGCAACAATATAGATGGTTTACCTTCGCGTAATGATCAGTCTTTCAGTAGGTGAAATACTCCGCCGATATGAAGTATTCTGTCGCTCCAGATGGATGTAAACCAGACGATGCAATTCATCAAAACTGTAAAATAAATAAAACGTTTGCCATTTTATTCTCTAGGTTAAATGATACAAAATATATTAATGGATACGGATTGTAATGATCTAGTTCATATGTGTAGATCTACATATAGCGATATGTACTTGCCTTGCAACTGACATCCGGGTGAAGTTGAGAAACTTGTCCTCAAAGACACGCAAATTTTCATACATGCCCCAAAACTCCTCTGTTATCTCTATTAGCTATAATTGGATGGATCCAATAGCGAAGTCTTCTCCTCATCATCCTCATTCTTCGCTTCCTCTCTTCTTCCTCTTCCATTAATACAGCCACACCAGCTGTTACCACAGCTGTCATTAAATAATGCAAGGAGAACATTGTGTTCACAGACACAGAACAGGGAAGCAGGAAGAGAACAGGAAAGAGAATGATGTCACAAGAGCTGATTAGCTCTGGTTGGCCACAGGCAAAGTCACCTGGCCATGAGGCGACTTGAAATCGCGTTGTAAGTCGTTCCAAGTCGCCTTGATAAGTTGTGCACAAGTCGTGTCGCCCCTGTGTGAACCGGCACTTAGGGTGAGGTACTGCCAGGCCTCCTTCACCTGTCCGCAGCTGCATTGTTCAAAGTCGGATCCTAGCTTGTCCCCCTTTCCGTATTAAGTCTCTGAAAAGGGTTTCAATTTTATTGAACCATTTCTTGCATATCGAGACCGGAGAGTTATGCAATAGGTACAATAGTTTTGGCAACCAGATCGTTTTAATTAAACTGCATCTACTTGCTACGGACAAGGGAAACCGCTTTGATGAATTCCTTCTTATCCTATGGAACGTTGTGAGATCGGTCAAGATTAACCTGCCTGCTACTGCACCCTTCTGTAATAACGGCCTGCATTTTATTTTTAATAATATTGCACATTGGATTTGTCAGGTTCTACCCCAGGTATATATGTTAAGGGATAGAAGGCACTGTTTACTGTCATTACTAATTTTACCAGAGCAGTACATGCTTCCTGGGCCTTTCAGCACCACGCATCTATTTTCTTGGTTTGCAAAGCTACTACTCATTTTACAAGATTATTTTCCTGTAGATATCAAACCTTTAGCTGATACCAGTTTTGGGCTTGTGGTCCTAGAGGCAGTTATGCAATTCTGCTACACAAATAATACTTAAGGCACAGAACAAAACATCACTCCAGGTGGGTCCACAATCAAACTGCCACATCCAGTACAGATGCAGGTCCAGTTCGCCTCTGCATGATGTAGTGTACTTCAACTAAAATAGATGACCTTACACTATTGAAAAGCCAACCTTTTTATTGTAGCAATTCAAGACAACAATACAGACATGCAGCAAGTTAAGAGAGACTGCCAATGCAGTAGCGCCTAATCATGGCATACTAACCAAATGGTACAGATGTATAAATACAGTCACTGCCATAATCAGAGCTGAACACAAGCGCATCAGTCATCTTAAGTTCTTTTTTTTTTTTTTTTTAACGGTGTGAGGTCATACATTTGAGTTCAATGATACTTAGAGGTTCCCTGTTGGTGAATTTTTTTTCCCTTGTATGTTAGGGACTGCTTTTGGACATCCTAGAAGTCTGCTGTGTCCTCCCATAAACACTAGATGAAAAAAAAAAAAAATTGTAACTGCCGTGAAATATTCCTTTCTCCTAAAATGGTATTTACTCTTTCGTCCATGGACCGACACAGCTTCTCTATTGACATAGTGGGTATTATCCGTTAATTAGGAGTGACTAGGCAGAAAATTTGTAAAAAGTGTTGCATCACACCTGCTACAGCACCGCCCAGGGGGCGGACCCTCTGGGTATATCCCCTAACTCTGCATCTCGCAGATCAGTTTTTTTCTGTCTAGCAAGGAGTAGGACATGGCTCCTTTCGGGCCCATTGGTCCGGGGGAAAAAGATATTTTTTGCTACATTTTTTTGTTTCCTGCGATCTTCGATCAATTGCCGACTGGGTGAAAGGCTGGATCCTCGTTCTTTGTAGTCTGCCCAGTTTCGGCCATCGAGCGTGTGCCGACCCTAGCTATGCGCTGGGTTTTCCACGACATGCCCGTCGCTCCACGGGCCTGCAGTGGACCGCTCAGCTTCGGCTGACCTTACGGCCGAGTCGCAACAGCCTAGCCGGTGAGCTTAAGCTCCAAGGCTTGCATCGGACCGCTCAGCTTCGGCTGACCTTACAGCCGAGTCGCAGCAGCCTGTCCGGTGAGCGTCGCGCTCCATATGTAGCGTTGCGCTACATATGATCGTCCCCTTGGGTATAATCACAGCATGCCTGGCCAACAGTCACCTTCTGTGCGTGGACGATGATCTGTTTGGAATGTCTTCCAGCATGATACATGCAAGATAGGTAAGTAAACTCCCCTGCCTCGGCTGGGTGATTTGGCTGGACATTCCTGGAGAGACCAAGTGGTTGTGGCCCCTTTCTTCCCTCTCTCCTTGCCCTTCCCTCCTCCCTGGGCTTCTAGCTAAGGTTGCTGGGTGCTGGGGGTCACCTAGGGGGTTCCACTGGAGCGGGGTTGGCTGTTTAAAATTAAAACATTAAAAAAACATTAAAAAAAATTTAATTTCAGCTTACCTGTGTGTGTGCTTCTTCCCCCTCCATGCTGTCGGCGGCCATTTTGCAGTGGTCCATGCCGGTTTCGGGCTCTAGTGACTGCCCGGCGGCCATCTTCCTGTGGTTTTGGCACCATTTTCTTGTAGTTCCACACCCGCTGGCCTCTATCGACTGACCGGCGGCCATGTTTGTAATGATCCATGCTGTATGTATATATTGCCGTTCGGCGGCCATCTTTTTGTGGTCTACGGCTGCTTTGGCCTCTATCTTCGGCTCGGCGGCCATTTTCTTAGAGCCGACATTATCTTCCATACAGACGTTTGGCGGCCATTTCACGAGAGTCTCCGGCCTCTAGGGTGCATTACACTGGCACGAGAAATTCACACAGGAAGCGCTGATAAAAGAAGCAGACTGACACAGCAGCGGTGGGACAGCATCACAGGCGCAGCACACGGCAGCATAGCGGTACCAATCCAAGGGTGGTGAGTCCTCTGGGTGACCCAGCTTCTCTGCAGCACAGGAGGGTGGCCTATTGATCTCTTGCCTGGAGCCCTGTGGGTGTCAGCGTGTGGTCAGCATGGCATCTGAGCCAGATGCCTTCTCCCCTGAAACGCCAGATTTAGCAGCTGGTGCTCCTGAGGTGTCTATGGACGCTATGTCGGCAATTCTAGAGGCATTTGCTGCTAGGGTGGAAGCAGCAGACGGGAATACAGGGGGTAGTAAATGCCCCCATCCCCTGCAATCTTCTGGGGATATTTCTGAGGCAGAACTAGGTCCAGCTACGGCTCATGGCCCAGATTCTGACGCATCAGAGACTGCAGACCGTGACCGATCGGACAGTTAGGAAGACTCCAAGTCCAGGTCAGTACGCGAGACGGCTTTGGTATCTGACCTTATTACTGCAGTGCGGGATACGCTAAAGTTGGAAAATACTGCAGAAGCAGCAGAGACTCCGGTCCCCTTTGGGTTTCATAAACCTGCCCACACTGCTAAGGTGTTCCCTTGTGTGTCTTATTTTGATAAACTCTTATACAAGGAATGGGAGAACCCACTGAGGGTCTTTACAGCCCCAAAGAGGTTTGCGGTACGGTACCCCTTTGAGGAGAGTTTTCTGAAGAAATGGACCTCTCCCCCTATAGTGGACCCTCCGGTGTCCAGACTTAATAGAGCTACCACTATTCCAGTAGCAGGGGCTCCTGTTTTCAAGGACCCTGTGGATAAGAAAGCTGAAGCACTCGCTCGCTACCTATACTCAGTGGTAGGCTCGGCAGTACGCCCGGCATTGGCGGGGGCCCTAGTGTCTCAGACACTTACTGAATGGGCAAAATTGCTACTCCAGGGGTTAAAGGAGCAAGATGCTCCTCCTGATGAGATAACTTTGTCCGACCAGTTGGTCCAGGGCCTTAAGTTTGTCTGCGAGTCAGACATGGATACTATTCCCCTGCTGTCAAAAGCTTTGGTTTATGCAGTAGCAATACGCCGCCTGATCTGGCTAAAGGGCTGGTCTGCGGACAAGACTTCCAAGAAAGCCCTGTTGGATCTGCCTTTTAAGGGCGACAGACTTTTTGGGGCTTCTCTGGATGACATCATCAAGGATGCAACAGGAGGTAAAAGCACTTTGCTTCCTCAAACTAGCAAGGGTAAGGGACCACGCCAAGGGCAAGGGCCCTCCTTTACTGCACGCAAGCGTTTTTTTCGTCCCCCTAGGGCGACAGGGAAAAGACCCCAGGCCGACAGGGCGCCTGCCCAAGGACAAAAGCGTCCTTGGTCCCACAGACCCAACAAGCCTGCGGACAAATCTGCGTCCGCATGAAGGTTCGCCCCCACCCAACTCTCGGGTGGGGGGGACGTCTTCGCAAATTCGCAACTCAGTGGACAGCTCTTGTCTCCGACAGGTGGGTTTGCGAAGTAATCTCTTCAGGCTACAAGATAGAATTTCTCTCTTGTCCACCGGACAGATTCGTCACCTCCAATCTCCAGCTACTACCGACCCGTCGGGAGGCCCTGTATGGGGGCGGTCCAGGGTCTGCTGGAACGCGGGGTAGTTGTTCCAGAACAGGAACGGGGTCAGGGTTTTTACTCAAATCATTTTAAATGGCAGAAAAACAACAAGCAATCCTGCGCACGAGATGACCATCAACCAATCAGTAGTCTAAAACGATAGCACCGGCCTTGCTGCCCTTTGTGGATAGGGGTATCCTAGTAGCAAATGAAAAAAAAAAAAAAGGGCAGAACAAGGGCGCACCAGCCTGGTGTGATAACGTTTAGGATAATTTATTTAAAATACAAGCAATAGAAAGGTACTCACAAAACTAGTACAAAAGTTCGCATTGTACAAACAGTGCCATGGAGGCTGCAGCATGTGAAACCCAAACCACACTTCGACCAATCAAGGTGACCGTGATGGGGCGCACTACCGGCTGACGCGTTTCGAAGCGCCTAGCTTCTTTATCAAAGCCACGCAGTGCAGAGACCTCTACCTACCCTTTATATGGTGACATGTGCATGTGGGCCACTAATTGGGTAGAGGGGGAGGAGCCACCGGAGGCCCAGTGCATCCTTCCTCTTAGGGCAAAGAGCCAACGCCCCATAGGTGGAGAAACACAATAATAACACAAGCAGTGAGTAAACAAACATCATTGACAAACGATAATAGTAAACAATTGGCGATACACGGTCCAGCTAGATCATCCCACAAACAAGATACCAAGTGGGCAAAGCAAACAAAGGTGCATATGAACAAATGTATAGCAACAGCATGTTGCTGTCCATGCTGTTGCTATACACTTGTTCATATGCGCCTTTGTTTGCTTTGCCCACTTGGTATCTTGTTTGTGGGATGATCTAGCTGGACCATGTATCGCCAATTGTTTACTATTATCGTTTGTCAATGATGTTTGTTTACTCACTGCTTGTGTTATTATTGTGTTTCTCCACCTATGGGGCGTTGGCTCTTTGCCCTATGAGGGAGGATGCATCGGGCCTCCGGTGGCTCCTCCCCCTCTACCCAATTAGTGGCCCACATGCACGTGTCCCCATATAAAGGGTAGGTAGAGGTCTCTGCACTGTGTGGCTTTGATAAAGAAGCTAGGCGCTTCGAAACGCGTCAGCCGGTAGTGCCCCCCATCACGGTCACCTTGATCGGTCGAAGTGTGGTTTGGGTTTCACATGCTGCAGCCTCAATGGCACTGTTTGTACAATGCGAACTTTTGTACTAGTTTTGTGAGTACCTTTCTATTGCTTGTATTTTAAATAAATTATCCTAAACGTTATCACACCAGGCTGGTGCACCCTTGTTCTTCCCTTTTTTTTCATTTTTTACTCAAATCTGTTCATTGTGCCGAAAAGGGATGGGGTTCGTTCAATCTTGGATCTCAGGGCCCTCAATTGCTTTGTGAAGGTACAAAGACTTCGGATGGAGTCGGTTCGATCTGTAGTCACGGCTCTCCATCCGGGGGACTTTCTGGCCTCCTTGGACATCAAGGACGCATACCTGCATGTCCCCATATACTCCAGACACCAGAGGTTTCTGCGATTTGCAATCGGGAAGAACCACTATCAGTTTGTGGCCCTCCCGTTTGGCCTTGCCTCAGCACCCAGGACGTTCACCAAGGTGCTCGCTCCGATTCTGGCACTTCTAAGACAGCGGGGTATCGCTATCGTGGGCTACTTGAATGACCTTCTTTTGAAGGCCCCTTCAAGCTCAGAATTAGAGGTAAGCGTGTCCATTACCTGTCAGACTCTTCAATACTGTGGTTGGATACTAAACACGCAAAAGTCAGTATTGGTGCCCACTCAACGACTAGTGTACCTGGGGTTGATTCTGGATTCCTCAGAGGCAACGGTATTCCTCCCTGTGGAGAAGGTGCAGACCCTTCGGGCTGCAGTACGGCAGCTGACTTCCAGGAATTGGTCGTCACTTCGTTTTTGCATGCGAGTGTTAGGCCTCATGGTAGCCTCCTTCGAGTGTTACAGAAGGAAGTTCTGTCCAGATGGAACAGATGTCCATCAGCTCTGGATTATCAAATCCGAGTGAGCCACCTAGTCAGGAGATCCCTGGTATGGTGGCTGACAGCACCGGCTCTAATGGCCGGGAAGTCATTTCTTCCGGTTTACTGGATAGTGATCACGACGGACACCAGCCTTACAGGTTGGGGGGGAGTCTGGGGTGTTCAGTCGGCACAAGGTCGCTGGACCCCAGAGGAAGCCCGCCTGCCGATCAATGTCCTGGAGATCCGGGCGATCAGGCTGTGCCTCTTCAGATGGTCTCAGAGGCTACCAGGGCGGCCAGTCAGGATCCAGTCAGACAACACCACAGCAGTGGCATATGTCAATCATCAAGGAGGAACAAGAAGCTCAGCTGCAGCATCAGAGGTCGCTCGCATCCTGAAGTGGGCAGAGAGGAGCGTACCGACACTGTCGACCGTGTTCATTCCGGGTGTGGAAAACTGGCAGGCGGTCTACCTGAGCCGCCAGATACTGGACCAGGGAGAATGGTCCTTACACCCGGAGGTGTTCCAGCTCCTCTGCAAAAGATGGGGCGCGCCAGACGTAGATCTTTTGACGTCCCGACTCAATCAGAAGATATTGAGGTTGGTGGCCCAGTCAAAGGACCCATGGGCAGATGCAACGGACGTCTTGGTGGCATTGTGGGGTCAGTATCGGCTAATCTATGCCTTCCCTCCCTTAAGGCTTCTTCCCCTTCTGCTCCGCAGAGTGGAGGCAGAGGGAATTCCAATGATCCTAATCGCTCCAGATCGGCCTCAGCGTCCTTGGTACGCCGATCTAGTACGTCTGGTAGCAGACGTCCCCTGGCGCCTACCACTACGGAAGGACCTGCTATCGCAAGGTCCCATACTCCATCCTGCTTTACGGTCACTGGCTTTAACGGCGTGGCTGTTGAGAACCAGGTACTGAGAGACGGGGGCTTATCAGATTCGGTAATCTCTACTATGAGAAGTGCTCGGAAACCGTCCTCTAGGAAGGTTTATCACCGCATTTGGAAGGCCTACATCTCCATGTGTGAGTAAATGAAATGGCATCCGCGTACTTATTTGGTTTCCAGAATCCTGCTGGTTTTACAGCATGGGGTGGACCAAAGGCTTGCCTTAAGTACGATTAAGGGACAGATATCTGCCCTGGCTGTCTTTTCAGCGACCCCTGGCGACTCACTCTCTCGTGAGTACATTTGTGCAGGGGGTTCGACATGTGGCTCCTCCGGTCCGTCCCCCGCTACCTCCGTGGGACTTGAACCTGGTCCTCTCGGTGCTTCAGAAGGCACCGTTTGAGAATATTCGAGATATTCCCCTGTTGACACTTTCTCAGAAAGTGTTTTTTTTTTTTTTTTGGTGGCTGTTATGTCAGTTAGACGAGTCCTGCAAGGCTCCCTATTTGATTTTCCACAAGGATAAGGTGGTGCTGCGGCCGCAGCCTTCCTTTCTTCCGAAAGTAATTTTGGCTTTTCATCTCAACAAAGACATTGTACTTCCATCCTTGTGTCCTCATCCGTCGAAATCCTAAGGAGTCGGCGTTGCATTCCTTGGATGTTGTCCGAGCGTTGAGAGTATACCTATTTGCTACTTCCCTGTTCCGGAAGTCAGACTCACTGTTTGTTTCGGTGGCTGGTCCCAAGAAGGGCCAAGCAGTCTCGTCGGCCACCATCTCTAGGTGGATCCGACAGATAGATAGTAATCCAGGCTTACGCCTTAAAGGGTCAAGCGCCCCCCTTCCCGGTCACGGCGCATTCGACCAGGGCAATTGGTGCCTCTTAGGCTTTCCGACATCAAGCGTCTGTTTCCCAATTATGTAAAGCGGCGACTTGGTCGTCCGCTCACACTTTCACAAAATTCTACAAAGTTGATGTAGGTGCATCTTCGAATGCCTCTTTTTGCCGCAAAGTTTTGCAGGCGGTTGTTGGAGGAGTGCTGTTTTGTGTTTGGGGTGAAGTTTATTTTTATGCTGTTACCCCCCTCATTTTTTCTCTAACACTGCTTTGGGACGTCCCACTATATCAATAGAAGCTGTGTCGGTCCATGGACGAAAGAGTAAATAGGATTTTTTACTCACCGTAAAATCCTTTTCTCTGAGTCCATGGACCGACACAGCACCCACCCCTCCCTTTTTAAGTTTGTACTGCTTTTTAACAAACTGATCTGCGAGATGCAGAGTGAGGGGATATACCCAGAGGTTCCGCCTCCGGGGCGGTGCTGTAGAAGGTGTGATGCAACACTTTTTACAAGTTTTCTGCCTAGTCGCTCCTAATTAACGGATAATACCCACTATGTCAATAGAGAAGCTGTGACAGTCCATGGACTCAGAGAAAAGCATTTTACGGTGAGTAAAAAATCCTATTTTTGTTGTGTTCTCTGTATTAGACATATTGCTAGTTCAGAATGGTTTTTATTAGAAGGCTGTGTATTGTGCTACTGCCTCAAAAATTAAATTGAAAAAGAAACCAGGGCTGGCAAGCCCTGAACTGGTTTGATAATGTGCATATAAAAGTTATAAGTACCGTATTTATCGGCGTATAACGCACACTTTTTTCCCCTTAAAATCAGGGAAAAATCGTGTGTGCGTGTTATACGCCGATCCCCCGCTGAAACGAGCGAGAGGAGCCGAGATACACAAAAGCCGAAGTACACTCGGCTTTACTCTGCTCCTCTCGCAGTCCCGCCCACCTCCACTGATTGTGCCGCTGACATACAGAAAGCCCCTGGCTGTGAGCAGAGCCGAGTCTAGCCGAAGTACAATCAGCTTTCTGTATGTCAGCGGCGCTCGCAATCAGTGGAGATGGGCGGGACTGCGAGAGGAGCCGAGTCTAGCCGAATTACACTCAGCTCCGCTCGCTCCTCTCCACAGCGGAAATCGGCGCCAAATTTAAACATTGCAGAGACTGGCACTGGGCAAGGCAAGGCTGCAAAGGCACTGGGCAAGGCAAGGCTGCAGATGGACACTGGGCAAGGCTGCAGATGGACACTGGGCAAGGCTGCAATGATGGACAAGGCTGCATTTAAATGTAAGTTTTTTTCCTTAAAATTCCCTCCTAAACTTGGGGTGCGTGTTATACGCCGATAAATACGGTATATTGTGTAAAGACAATTTGTAGTGTTGATTTAATACTTGCACACCATGCTGGGCAACATATGTGGAGCCAACAAAATAACCTTCATTCACACTTGCCCACCAACCCAGGCAACGTATGTAAGACCAACAAAATGACCCTCATTTGCACTTGTTCTTTAAGCAGTTGGGGCTATAACCTACAGTTCTTCAGTACAGTTAATGCAATATTTGAAATTTCTAAAATAAAAATTCTGTAACTGGGTGAGCTTTGTCTTATTTGGATTTTCAAAACTATGTGTAATGTGTAAGTGTTTTACTAGTGTATTAAAGACACTTTTTGATAAACACGTTTTGTATTTAGGTTTGAAATACCAGAACCTGAACCAACTGAAGCCGACAGAATTGCCATGGAAAATGGAGACCAACCCCTTAGTGCAGAGTTAAAAAGATTTAGAAAAGAATATGTACAACCTGTACAGCTAAGGTATGATTTTCCTTTTCTATGTTGACTGGCAACAAAAAAATTACAACACACACATGTTTTGTATTCACTAGACAACTGCGCTTCAAAACATGCAACGGGCTCCCAAACACCGCTACACATATTGATCCAAAAGATTAATGGTTTGGAAGTGCAGATTTGTGTTTATTCAAAGTACATAAAACATGGAAATATATATATATATATATATACACATATAAATATACATATACATACAGTGGGTACCGAAAGTATTCAGACCCCCTTAAATTTTTCATTCTTTGTTATATTGCAGCCATTTGCTAAAATCATTTAAGTTCAATTTTTTTCCTCATTACTGTACACACAGCACCCCATATTGGCAGAAAAACACAGAATTGTTGACTTTTTGCAGATTTATTAAAAAAGAAAAACTGAAATATCACATGGTCCTAAGTATTCAGACCCTTTGCTGTGACACACTTCTATTTAACTCAGGTGCTGTCCATTTCCTCTGATCATCCTTGAGATGGTTCTACACCTTTATTTGAGTCCAGCTGTGTTTGATTATACTGATTGGACTTGATTAGGAAAGCAACACACCTGTCTATATAAGACCTTACAGCTCACAGTGCATGTCAGAGCAAATGAGAATCATGAGGTCAAAGGAACTGCCTGAAGAGCTCAGAGGCAGAATTGTGGCAAGGCACAGATCTGGCCAAGGTTACAAAACAATTTCTGATGCACTTAAGGTTCCTAAGAGCACAGTGGCCTCCATAGTCCTTACATGGAAGACGTTTGGGATGATCAGAACACTTCCTAGAGCTGGCCGTCCGGCCCAAACTGAGCTATCGGGGCAGAAGAGCTTTGGTGAGAGAGGTATAGAAGAACCCAAAGATCACTGTGGCTGTATTGCTTAACATTGTAGCAAAGTGTAATTTCTTCAGTGTTGTCACCTGAAAAGATAATAAAATATTTACAAAAATGTGAGGGGTGTACTCTGTGTGAGATACCATATATAAAAATGTTTTTATTAGTTTAGCTTTACTCATAAAGCTTTTAAGGAATCTCTTCACTTCAACTTGCATTTTTAGGGCTTTTTTGCTCACTCCGAGGGGGTCAGTTCCACCTGATATTTCTGCCTCTCTCTCCTCTGCTCCACAGGATTGAGATGAAGCATTCAAATGATACTTGTCACACTTGCCCAGAAGGACGCAGTACTTGTACATACTCAGACTCTTAGCAGACACTCCGATGGCCCTTCTGGATGATCCAGTCCAAGGCAAAACTTTTCTAAAGTTTGGATAATATGGAAAGTGATTTAAACACCCGTTAACTTTTTTCTCTGTGCCTCCATTATCACCAAAGGTGAAAGATAATCCCAAAGTTAGATTATCACTAGAACAGGAAAATATGGGGTCTTAATTTAAAAAAAAATTGCCGTGTCCCAACCCCCTGTAGGTGGAAGTATGCACCAACGTTTAAAGAAATTCTAACATTCCTGTATTTCTCAATAAACTTCAAGAAAAAGATTTTAATTAGGGCTGTTACTGATTTTAATTAGGGCTGTTACTGATTAAAATTTTTGTGTTCGATTAATCGTTTTTTTTTTTATCGATTAATCGACTAATTTTGATTAATTATAACGCACATAGATCCAACTACTTTAAGCTAATCTCCTTGCAGGCCGATTTCCAGTGCAGCTACCAACCACTGGAAAAATCGATAGCAGGATACAAAAAACACACAAAGGCAGCGCTCGATGGGAAAAGCATTAAAACTTTTATAGTCTTCAAGTAGATAACAAAATAAATATTGCACTGGAGATAAAATCAATGTAGCTACATAAACTGTAAAAATGGTGCGAGTAATACCAAACGGTAGCAAAAGCAGTCATAAAAACATGTAGCTAAGTGTGATACTGGTATACAAATGTGTACAACGATACCACTGCTGAATCCAGATGAGAAGGGGCTAACATCAGTCCGTTGGCATGTAGATGTCCCGTGAAGGGAACTATCACATTTCCCAGTGGATGGCTGTAGAATCCCAGGTTGATAGAGGGAAGTGATAGAGGGAAGTGTAACAGCCCTTGCGTGTGGCAGATAGTAAGGTCCCGCCGGCATGCAGATATGAAGGCACAGCAAAGGAGCCCTTCAGATGGACACGGTAAGCCCTGCCGGCGTCCGTGACATCACCGGATCTCCCTGAAGACCCGGAAGCCGGGGGAGAGGTGAGTACCGATCAAAAGAATTTTAATCGATCAAAACAATTAATCAATTAATCGAGGAATTAATAGTTAATTTCCACAGCCCTATTTTTAATGGCTAGTCCAAAAATCGTATTTTTCTCCCTGTCAGTCATTTGGATCCCCTTTACCATGTATATGCAAGAAACCTAGGTCACACACACACACCGTCCACACTCTTGATGACAGCCAGTGCCTCACCCGCCCCCCCCCCTCCCCCTTCTCTGCTTAGACCTTTGGAACGGAGCACATTTTGCCAACAAAAGGTTAAAGCATTCCAGTCCATCAGTATTTCTTTGCTGGGTGCCTATTCTTCATAAAATCATATGACCCTTGCATTGTTCAGAGCCATTCGATGTATTGGAGAATGGTCTGTTATCAGTCGGAACTGTCTGCCCAAAAGGTAAATACCTCAATAATACTACTGGCCAGACAATCCCTTTCCACTTTTGAATAATTCTCTCCAGGTGTTTGTTGCTGGCTGAGGTATGCTATTGGATGTTCTTCCCTATAATTTTTTTGGGATTAGTCTGCTCCCAAGCCAATATCAGAGGCATTTGTGTGTGCAAGAAATTTTTGATAGTTGGGGGTGGTTAGCACACTAACAGCCGCCTTCATTAATTTCAATAGTATCGCGTCAAAACTGCACCTTAGTTGCACCTATAGCATTTGCGGTGTGTTAGTACAGCATTTATAAAGTGTGAAATCTAATGATGCCAGCAATGTACTCCTGTACTATCTGAAATCAAATGTGAAATAAGTATACAAATGAGCAGAAAAACTCTAAGCAAATGTACCAGCTGCCGCCTCAAAGTGCACCCTAATAGCAGGCAGCGCTATAACAATAAATGTATGCCAAAAACGATAATCATACAAAAACACATTGAAATGCTCATGTGATAACTAAAAGCTACAAATATAAAGTGTAGTATGTGATCAAGTGTCCTATATTCTTTCATTATATTAGTTCTCCTTCATATCACACCACTGATGTGAACAATTTTCAGTCCTTCCATGACACCACAGGTGACTCGAATATAAAAAGTGTTCAATCGCCAAATGACCATGATCATAAAAAAGCAGTCAATATCAGCTTTTTACAGAAGAAACGCTTATTTAATGTCATAGCACTGCCCCTTTCTTTTTGTATAAATTTAAGAAGCGTTAGCTGGGGGAGCGGCAGTGGAGGTTCCTGTGTCCCAGAATGCATTGGAAAATAATAGAGAACTACACCCACTTCATGTTAGTACAGAACAGCCAAGTGGTGAAACCATTTGCTTCTGTGTGCAGGCACAAGCATCAAGCCAGCTGGCAATGCTTTCAGTGCCAGGCAGGAGCAGAGACATTGAGCATTATTTTACAGTGGCAAAGCTTTTTGTGCCAGCTGGAGACCTCACCAGCAAGTTTCTGTACATGGAAAAGAGCAAGTGTCATGAACGCTAATAATATTGTATCAGTACCCATAGAAGAAGTGGAACAGCATCTGACAAGTCACCAAGCAGGTATTATCCTAAGGCCTAGTACGCACTATTTTTTTTTCGTTCAACCCAGTGGGCTGAAGGAAAGAAAACTGAAGAGCTTGCGAGGAGCAGTTGTACTAACTATGCGGTTAGTTCAGCGATTTTCCCCTCTGACCTATTGTGTTCTGACTGGGGGTTGCCCCCACCCCATAACACACCGGTCAGCGCCATCTTCCAATTGGATGCCAATTGGCTTTTTCCATCATGCCCCTTCGACAGAAGCTGGGCAAACGTCCAGCTTCTGTCGGACCTGCTGTAGTACACACGGGCTGGATGTCGGACGGTTTCTATTGAACCGGCCTATGCCGCCTGATATTCGGCCCATGTGTACGGCCCTTTAGATTGGGAGCTAGACCAAGACAAGTGTCAAAAAGATCAAAGTATATGAACACATACCTTGCAGAGAATTTACAAGAATGGCTGCTATCGCACCACAAGATAACCACACCTCAAAGTAGATAATTTCCTCTACATCACCTCCCCTTTAAGCACTTTCCATTAGAAAAACAAAACTTTCATTGGGCATTTAACCAGCATTCTTGATGCTTTTTCAATGCTTCAAAACACGTAATAAATGCTATAGGTGCATTAATGAACGTTGCTTTATTTGTCATAATCAACACACATGTGAAGTAACCCTAAGATACAGAAGAAATAAAATGTTTTTTTTTTCTTTCTTGCACATGGCTGTGTATGTATATATAATGGTTTTTTTTTCTTCACTCTTGTATAACACACCAATAAATTAACTTTTGTTCTGTGAACTTTTGCAGTATTGTATCATTGTAGATATCCAGTTGTCAAAGGACATTCTATCAGGTTATACTATTTACACAGAAAATTCTGTTTGTTTTCAGAGTTCTAAATGTTTGTCGACACTGGGTAGAACATCACTTCTATGACTTTGAACGAGATGCAGACCTATTGGTGCGTTTAGAAGAATTTATAGGAACAGTCAGAGGTATGGCCTTGTGTCTACATTTCAAAACATGGGTTCACATTTACTGGGAATCTAGTTGCTGGGCAATTTTCACATTCTTCTTGTGTTTAAAGTACTTGTCATTATTATTGCTCTGTTAGGCAGTTACTTCTAATTTCCTATACTATTAACAAAATTGTTACTGGGACATGAAGAAAATGAAAATCTCTGTTTTTATGAGGGCACTCCTTCCCCCCTCTCTCATACCCTCCCCCCCCCCCCACCGTCCCTCCCCCCCCCCCCACCGTCCCTCCCCCCACCGTCCCTCTAACCACACTCCGAAAGAAATCCCTAGATAGCATTTACTCAGTCCACATCTATAAGGGATCTACCCTTTAGTATATCTAAAAAGATTCCACACTGACCATGTTTCCAAGTAAATCCATCGTTTTTGCCGGGATGTCCAAACCAGTTCTTCCATTATATTCATTTGTTCTACCCTTTTGAGCCACATCCCCACTGATGGTGGTTGTGTCTGTTTCCATTTACCTGGAGTGCATGCTTTTGCTGCATTCAAGAGATGGCACATTTCTTATATCGTTTAGCCGGGATATCAGTATTTTGTAATAGGAAGAAAGTCGGATCCTCCGGAATCTCCTGATCGCTAAATTTTTGTGCAATCTTCCGGACCTCTCTCCAGAAACCTTTTATTCCAGGACAGGACCATAAAATATGAAATAACGTCCCTCCTTTTCCCCCACAGCGCATCTGGTATATCTGGGTAGCATCTATGTAAAATAGCCGGGATACGGTACCACTGCAAAAGGATCTGAAAACTTGTCTCTTGCATCCTTATGCACATTGAAGATTCAAACGTATTAAGTATAATATTGTTCTGTTGCTCCTCCGAGAACGCCCGGTCTACCTCCATCTCCCATCTCCTAAAAAATGGCAACCGGAAATCCTCGGGGGGTGCGACCAACAATGCACTCATATCTACTTGGTAGAGTCAAGGTATCAAAAAAATTTCAACTGCACTGCCCTCCAAAAATCCAGTTGGTAAGATGTAGAACCTTTTATCATCTCCTGTATTGTAGGCCATGTTCCTGATCTTGCAAAGTGAGAGGCTTGAAAAAGCCCCTGTTCTATCAGTCTTCCAAAAGGTCCCTTCCTCAGGCCTGGACCAAACGGGGGGGTTCCCTAAGATAGGAAATAAAGGTGAATCCATTGTTGATAATATACCTTTAGAAAAAAAATCATATCCCATCCGAAGGGTGGGGCCTATCAACGCATGCCTCTTCATACTATTCGGGAGGGCCCTAAAACACCAAGCGGCTCGTTGTAGTAACACACTGCACTGCGCTTGTTCTAAGCCGGGCCAGATTTTCCATTCCTTAGGACGGCTCCAGTCAACCAAGCAGCTCAACAAAGCTGCCTGATAATATTTATATAAATCTGGTACCCCCAGTCCTCCATATCATTTAGGTAAGGACAACAATCTTCTAATTCTTGGGTGTTTGTTTGCCCATATAAACCTGATAAAAAGCGAGTGTGTTTGTTTAAAGAAATCTTTAGGAATGGCAATTGGCAAAGTTTAAAAGAGGTAAAGGAATTTTGGTAAAATATTCATTTTAATGACATTGCACCTCCCAAACCAAGAATAAATCCCCCTCTGCCATCCCTCCAAAAGGGTTCGTGCTCTAAATAGTAATGGGGGAAAATTCAGCCTGTATATCTGTGACAGGTCTGCTGGGATAAAAGTTCCCAGGTATTTCAGGGCTTGGTCTGTCCATTTAAAATGATAGTTGGACTTCAATACTCTCAACACCTCTTTGGACACCACTACCCCCATTGCTTCAGATTTAGAAAAATTGATCTTAACCACTTAACGACCGCTCACTGTATATATACGTCGGCAGAATGGCACGGAGAGGCACAATCAGGTACCTGTACGTGTCTGCCTTCGTATAGTTGGGGGGTCCCATCGGACCCCCCTTCTATACAGTGAGCGGTCGGCATCGTTCCGGGAGCGATCCGTGATGAGGGGACGGCCATTTGTTTCTGGCCACCCCCTCGTGATCGCTCCCGGAGAATGAGAATCTTCCTCTGCCTGTGTAATGTTTACACAGGCAGGAGGAAGTGATGTCATCTCTTCTGCGGCGCTCACATATACCGAGCGCCGTGGAGAGAAGACACACAGGTTAGTGCACTAAACAGCACACTGACACCAGCACACATAGGCACACGATCGCTCCCCCAGGCCCCCCCAGATCACCCCCCAGATCAACCCCCAGCCCCCAGTCACAGTGTCACTGATTGTAGTGACCATTTATTTACTGATCACTGCAATCAGTGGCATTTGTGACTGTAAAAGTGTCAGGGCAGTTAGTTTTAGGTCCAGTGTAGCCCCCTAACCCCCCCCCCCTCCAATAAAGGTTTAACCCCTTGAACACCCCCCAGGTAACCCTTTCACCCCCTAGCACCACTGTCACTAAGCAATCGTTTTTCTGATCGCTGTCTTAGTGTCGATGATGCCGATAGGTAGCCAGTTATTTTTTTTAGGTTCGCCGCAGGTTTTTATAGCGTCAGGTACCCCCATATATTACCTAATAAAGGTTTAACCCCTTGATCGTCCCCCCAGGTAACCCTTTCACCCCCTTTTGCCAGTGTCACTAAGCAATCCTTTTTCTGATCGCTGTATTAGTTATGCTGGTGCCGCTAGGTAGTCGGTTATTTTTTTTAGGTTCGCCGCAGGTTTTTATAGCGCCAGATACCCCCATATATTAAATAAAGGTTTTAACCCCCTAATTGCCCCTAGTTAACCCTTTCACCAGTGATCACCGTATAAGTGTTACTGGTGACACTGGTTAGCCAGTTAGTTATTTTGTTATTTAGGTTCCCCGTTATATAGCGTCAGGTACCCCCATATATTACCGAATAAAGGTTTGATATCAATTATGTTTTAGCGTCAGAGAGGGTCTGCGTCGCCCCAGGCAGCGTCAGGTTAGTGCCAGTAACGCTAACACCTACGCGTGAAGCATACACCTCCCTTAGTGGTATAGTATCTGAACAGATCAATATCTGATCTGATCAGATCTATACTAGCGTCCCCAGCAGTTTAGGGTTCCCAAAAACGCAGTGTTAGCGGGATCAGCCCAGATACCTGCTAGCACCTGCGTTTTGCCCCTCCGTCCAGCCCAGGCCACCCAAGTGCAGTATCGATCGATCACTGTCACTTACAAAACACAACACACATAACTGCAGCGTTCGCAGAGACAGGCCTGATCCCTGCGACTCCAGTGCTGTAGGAGGTGATTTCACCACCACAGTTAAAAAAAAGAAAAGCATATATGCCGAAGCATGGGGGCAGCAGGGGCAGAGGAGCGATTTTGCTCCTAATGCCACATACATACGGTCAAAATTCCGACGGAGATTTGCCCGTGGAAAAGTCTGACCTTGAATACGCGGCATAACTTTTGCGGGAGGATGCCCCCATGCTTCGGCATATATAAATGGTGCATGTATGCCCATCATTAGAAGTGGGTGGATGAAGGGAAGGTATTCTAATGGTGGGCATACCCACCGATCAATCTCTTTTTTTCGTTCAGCCAACAGGCTGCATGAAAAAAAAGAATACAATACATGTCCAACAAGGACCAGCAACGTACTGGTATGTTGCTGGACTTTGAATGGTTATACCAGATTGATGCCTGCGGGTTTGGTTATCATCTTGGTATCATTCTTTTCAGCCAGCGGCCGGCTTTCTTGTAAAAGCAATCCTAGCGGCTAATTAGCCTCTGGACTGCTTTTACAAGCAGTGGGAGGGAATGTCCCCCCCCCCCCCCCGGATAAAAAAAAGCGCAATTGGGAAAGCATTTTATCACACCGATCTTGGTGTGGTCAGATGCTTTGAGGGCAGAGGAAAGATCTAGGGTCTAATAGACCCCAGTTTTTTCAAAAAAGAGTACCTGTCACTACCTATTGCTATCATAGGGGATATTTACATTCCCTGAGATAACAATAAAAATGATTAAAAAAAAAAATATGGAAGGAACAGTTTAAAAATAAAATAAAAAAGCAAAATTAATAATAAAAAAAAAAGCACCCCTGTCCCGCCCTGCTCTTGCGCAATGGCGAACGCAAGCGTCGGTCTGGCGTCATATGTAAACAGCAATTGCATCATGCATGTGAGGTATCACCACGAAGGTCAGATCGAGGGCAGTCATTTTAACAGTAGACCTCCTCTGTAAATCTAACGTGGTAACCTGTAAAGGCTTTTAAAGGCTTTTAAAAAAGTATGTAGTTTGTCGCCACTGCGCGTTTGTGCGAAATTTTAAAGCATGTCGTGTTTGGTATCTATGTACTCGGCCTAAGATCATCTTATTTATTTCATCAAACATTTGGGCAATATAGTGTGTTTTAGTGCATTAAAATTTAAAAAAGTGTATTTTTCCCCCAAAAAATGCGTTTGAAAAATCGCTGCGCAAATACTGCGTGGAAAAAAAATGCAACACCCACCATTTTAATCTGTAGGGCCTTTGCTTTAAAATATATATATATAATGTTTGGGGGTTCAACATAATTTTCTTGCAAAAAAAATATATGTTTTCATGTAAACAAAAATTGTCAGAAAGGGCTTTGTCTTCAAGTGGTTAGAAGAGTGGATGTAAGCCTAATGTTGTGTATAAAATGCCAGGACAGTTCAAACCCCCCCCCCAAATGACCCCATTTTGGAAAGTAAGACACCCCAAGCTATATACTGAGAGGCATGTCGAGTCCATGGAATATTTTATATGTTGACACAAGTTGCGGAAAAAAGACTATTTATTTATTCATTTTTGCACAAAGTTGTCACTAAATGATATATTGCTCAAACATGCCATGGGCATATGTGGAATTACACCCCAAAATACATTCTGTTGCTTCTCCTGAGTACGGGGATACCACATGTGTGAGACTTTTTGGGAGCCTAGCCGCGTACGGGACCCCAAAAACCAAGCACCTCCTTCAGGCTTTCTAAGGGTGTAAATTTTTGATTTCACTCCTCACTGCCTATCACAGTTTCGGAGGCCATGAAATGCCCAGATGGCACAAACCCCCCCAAAATGACCCCATTTTGGAAAGTAGACACCCCAAGCTATTTGCTGAGAGGTATGGTGAGCATTTTGCAGATCTCGCTTTTTGTCACAAAGTTTTGAAAATTGAAAAAAAAAAAAAAAAATTATTTTCTTCATTTTCAAAAACAAATGAGAGCTGTAAAATACTCACCATGCCTCTCAACAAATAGCTTGGGGTGTCTACTTTCCAAAATGGGGTCATTTGGGGGGGGGGTTTTGTGCTATTTTGGCATTTTATGGCCTTCGAAACTGTGATAGGTAGTGAGGAGTGAAATCAAAAATTTGTGCCCTTAGAAATCCTGAAGGCGGTGCTTGGTTTTCGGGGTCCCGTACGCGGCTAGGCTCCTAAAAAGTCCCACACGTGGTATCCCCGTACTCAGGAGAAGCAGCAAAATGTATTTTGGGGTGCAATTCCACATCTCGGCCAATCCCCAGTTGATGTCCGTGGTGACGAAACGCGTAGGGGGCCGGTGACGTCATCACGCATTTGAGTACACACGAGGAAGTATCTGCGGAGCACAGGAGCTCGGGAAAATTTGAACCAACGCTGCCGTATGCAGCACTGTTATTGCTGCACATTATCTGTTTTTTATCGCTGACTGACCATCTACCAATTGTAAGTGCAACCTTTATTAATTCATTAAACCGGATTTTTACTTTATTACACTATGGAGTTTCTTTGTTTTCTCTCCCATTTGGAATAATTTCGGGCTGGTGAGAACTGCTCAGGATATCGTTGGGCTGTGGGGAAGCCTTATTCCCTGTGTTAGGTGAGACTGTGGATACAGTCATGGCTATCCGGTAAGCAGGACCACCACACACCTGGGTGTCACGTTTGCCAGTCTGCACAGCTCCCCTGGGAAGAAGCTTCTCTAGCCACTCACTTTTTTTATTCTTTCACCGTTCTGGGACTTTTTGCTCATATGTTTTAGTTATTGTATTCATTTCACTAATTATTTACAGCATCATTTTTATTTTATTTTCTATTTACCTTTGTTTGGTAATCTTTTTAGTATCACTTCACGGTGTGTTTATTTGTGATTTTTGGTCATTTATTCACTTTGGTTTTTATTGTTTGGACTAGATTAGGTTAACTGGTCCTTTATTCACCTATGTAGCGCTGCATATTTTATTTTTATTGTTTTTGTTATTTGGTCTTTTTTGTATAGGACTTTTTATGCTAGCTGCTTGTAGGTGTCTATTTTCACTATTTGTTACATTGTTCTTCCACTTATTATCATCTATCATCATTAGCGCAACGTTAGCCCTTTGGGCTTTTCTTTTCTTGCAATTCCACATATAACCATGGCATGTGTGAGCAATATATCATTTAGTGACAACTTTTTGTAATTTTTTTTTTTTTTGTCATTATTCAATCACTTGGGACAAAAAAAAAATATTCAATGGGCTCAACATGCCTCTCCGCAATTTCCTTGGGGTGTCTACTTTCCAAAATGGGGTAATTTCGGGGGGTTTTGTACTGCCCTGCCATTTTAGCACCTCAAGAAATGAGATAGGCAGTCATAAATTAAAAGCTGTGTAAATTCCAGAAAATGTACCCTAGTTTGTAGATGCTATAACTTTTGCGCAAACCAATAAATATACACTTATTGACATACTTTTTTTACTAAAGACATGTGGCTGAATACTTTTTGGCCTAAATGTATGACTAAAATTGAGTTTATTCGATTTTTCTTATAACAAAAAGTAGAAAATATCATTACTCTTTCGTCCATGGACCGACACAGCTTCTCTATTGACAAAGTGGGTATTATCCGTTAATTAGGAGAGACTAGGCAGAAAAACTTGTAAAAAGTGTTGCATCACACCTACTACAGTACCGCCCAGGGGGCGGACCCTCTGGGTATACCCTCTCAGTCTGCACATCGCAGATCAGTTTTTTTCTGTCTAGCAAGGAGTAGGACATGGCTCCCTTCGGGCCCATTGGTCCGGGGAAAAAAGATATATATATATATTGTGACAGCAGGAAGGTAAAGTCACCTGGTTGCATCCAGGGGGGTAGATATATTTCTCCCAGATTCAGGCTTTATGCTGACTTATACAACTAGGGTGGAGAGTTGTATAAGCCCAGCTGAGGCTAGTAGGCTCATGGATGACTCATACCTCTAGGGAGAGGGCTGGGCGTCGTACAGACAGGGAGTTGATGAGGCCAGCTGAAGCTTGTCAGCTCATTTAGGCCTCTATAAGAATTCCCAGCTTCATTAGATGTTAGCTCATGCCTGGAACCAGACCTGTGTGGACTGTCTAGGGAGAGTGAACCCCTGTGCGGTGAGGCAAAGCCTGTGTGGCTATTTGTTTGGACTTTTACTAAACCAGGGACTTAGGGACTAGGACAGCACCAGGCTGATCCCAGTTGTTAGTTTAGGAAACCTGTATGTTTAGTCAGAGGTCAAGTTGACCAGGATTTAATTTGTTTATGTTTCTTTTGGCTTTGCTGTGTTTTGTCACTGTAAATAGAAAATAAACCGCACCTTTTTTTTGATTTTGAAAACCACAACCTCCGTTTGCTGGGCCTGTTTTGTGTGGGGAGCCCATCCCGGGGGTCACACACACCCGCTGCCGAGCTAACCCCCTCACAATATATATATATATTTATTTATTTTTTATTTGCTACATTTGTTGTTTCCTGCGATCTTCGATCAACTGCCGACTGGGTGACAGGCTGGATCCTCGATCCTTGTAGTCTCCCCAGTTTCGGCCATCGAGCGTGTGCCGACCCTAGCTACGCGCTGGGTTTTCCACGACATGCCCGTCGCTCCACGGGTGGCCGGTGAGCCTACGCTCCGGGGCCTGCATCGGACCGCTCAGCTTCGGCTGACCTTACGGCCGAGTCGCAGCAGCCTGGAAGGTGAGCTTACGCTCCAAGGCTTGCATCGGACCGCTCAGCTTCGGCTGACCTTACGGCCGAGTCGCAGCAGCCTGTCCGGTGAGCGTCATGCTCCAGGGCATACATATGATCGTCCCTTCTGGGTCCAATCACAGCATGCCTGGCCAACAGTCACCTTCCGTGCACGGACGATGATCTGTTTGGAATGTCTTTCAGCAGAATACATGCAGGATAGGTAAGTAAAACTCCCCTGCCTCGGCTGGGTGATTTAGCTGGACATTCCTGGAGAGATCAAGTAAGTGGTTGTGGCCCCTTTCTTCCCTCTCTCCCTGCCTTTCCCTCCTCCCTGGGCTTCTAGCTAAAGGTTGCTGGGTGCTGGGGGTCACCTAGGGGGTCCCACTGGAGCGGGGCTGGCTGTAACTAACATTTAAAAGAAATGTCATTTTTGCTTACCTGTGTTTCTGTGTCTCCATGCTGTCGGCGGCCATTTTGAGGTGGTCCATGCCAAGTTTGGCCTCTTGTAACTGCCTGGCGGCCATCTTCCTGTGGTTCGGCCACACCCACTGGCCCCTATCAGGTGATCGGCGGCCATGTTTGTCCACCCTGTATGCAGATATTGCCGTTCGGCGGCCATCTTTTTGTGGGCTATGGCTGCCTGACCTCTATCTTCTGTCGGCGGCCATTTTCTTAGAGCCCACATTATCTTCCATACAGACGTTTTTGGCAACCATTTTGCGAGAGCCTCCGGCCTCTAGGGTGCATTACACTGGCGCGAAAATTCACACAGGAAGTGCTGATAAAAGAAGCAGACTGACACAGCAGCAAGGGGACAGCATCACAGGCGCAGCATAGCAGTACCTATCCTGGGTGGTGAGTCCTCTGGGTAACCCAGCATCTCTGCAGCACAGGAGGGTGGCCTATTGATATCTTGCCTGGAGCCCTGTGAGTGTCAGCGTGTGGTCAGCATGGCATCTGAGCCAGATGTCTTCTCCCCTGAAACACCAGATTTAGCAGCTGGTGTCCCTGAGGTGTCTATGGACGCTATGTCGGCAATCCTAGAGGCGTTTGCTGCCAGGGTGGAAGCAGCACACGGGAATACAGGGGGTAATAAACGCCCCCGTCCCCTGCAATCTTCTGGGGATATTTCTGATGCAGAGCCAGGTCCAGCTACGGCCTATTCCAGTAGAAGGGCCTCCTGTTTTCAAGGACCCTGTGGATAAGAAGGCTGAAGCACTCGCTCGCTACCTATACTCAGTGGTAGGCTCGGCAGTACGCCCGGCATTGGCGGGGGCCCTAGTGTCTCAGACACTTACTGAATGGGCAAAATTGCTACTCCAGGGGTTAAAGGAGCGAGAAAATCCTCCTAATGAGATAACTTTGGCCGACCAGTTGGTCCAGGGCCTTAAGTTTGTCTGCGAGTCAGACATGGATACTATTCCCCTGCTGTCAAGAGCTTCGGTTTATGCAGTAGCAATACGCCGCCTGATCTGGCTAAAGGGCTGGTCTGCGGACCAGACTTCCAAGAAAGCCCTATTGGATCTGCCTTTTAAGGGTGACAGACTTTTTGGGGCTTCTCTGGATGACATCATCAAGGATGCCACAGGAGGTAAAAGCACTTTGCTTCCCCAAACTAGCAAGGGTAAGGGACCACGCCAAGGGCAAGGGCCCTCCTTTACTGCACGTAAGTGGTTTTTTCGCCCCCTTAAGGCGACAGGGAAAAGACCCCAGGCCGATAAAGCGCCTGCCCAAGGACAAAAGCGTCCTTGGTCCCGCAGACCCAACAAGCCTGCGGACAAATCTGCTTCCACATGAAGGTCCGCCCCCACCCAGCTCTCGGGTGGGGGGACGTCTTCGCAAATTCGCGACTCAGTGGACTGCTCTAGTCTCCGACAGGTGGGTTTGCGAAGTAATCTCCTCAGGCTACAAGATAGAATTTCTCTCTTGTCCACCAGACAGATTCATCACCTCCAATCTCCAGCTACTACCGACCCGTCGGGAGGCCCTGTATGGGGCGGTCCAGGGTCTACTGGAACGCGGGGTAGTTATTCCAGTTCCAGAACAGGAACGGGGTCAGGGTTTTTACTCAAATCTGTTCATTGTGCCAAAGAAGGAGGGGGTTCGTCCAATCTTGGATCTCAGAGCCCTCAATTGCTTTGTGAAGGTACAAAGATTTCGGATGGAGTCGGTTCGATCCGTAGTCACGGCTCTCCATCCGGGGGACTTTCTGGCCTCCTTGGACATCAAGGACGCATACCTGCATGTCCCCATATACTCCAGACACCAGAGGTTTCTGCGATTTGCTATCGGGAAGAACCACTACCAGTTTGTAGCCCTCCCGTTTGGCCTTGCCTCAGCACCCAGGACGTTCACCAAGGTGCTCGCTCCGATTCTGGCACTTCTAAGACAGCGGGGTATCGCTATCACAGGTTACTTGGACGACCTTCTGCTGAAGGCCCCTTCAAGCTCAGAATTAGAGGTAAGCGTGTCCATTACCTGTCAGACTCTTCGAGACTGTGGTTGGATACTAAACACGCAAAAGTCAGTATTGGTGCCCACTCAACGCCTAGTGTACCTGGGGTTGATTCTGGATTCCTCAGAGGCAAAGGTATTCCTCCCTGTGGAGAAGTTGCAGACCCTCCGGGCTGCAGTACGGCAGCTGACTTCCAGGAATTGGTCGTCACTCCGTTTTTGCATGCGAGTGTTGGGCCTCATGGTAGCCTCCTTCGAGGCGGTCCCATATGCTCAATACCACACTCGAGTGTTACAGAAGGAAGTTCTGTCCAGATGGAACAGATGGCCTTCATCTCTGGATTATCAAATCCGAGTGAGCCACCTAGTCAGGAGATCCCTGGTATGGTGGCTGACAGCACCGGCTCTAATGGCCGGGAAGTCATTTCTTCTGGTTTACTGGATGGTGATCACGACGGACGCCAGCCTTACAGGTTGGGGGGTAGTCTGGGGTGTCCAGTCGGCGCAAGGTCACTGGACCCCAGAGGAAGCCCTCCTGCCGATCAATGTCCTGGAGATCCGGGCGATCAAGCTGTGCCTCTTCAAATGGTCTCAGAGACTGCAAGGGCGTCCAGTCAGGATCCAGTCAGACAACGCCACAGCAGTGGCATATGTCGATCATCAAGGAGGAACAAGAAGCTCAGCTGCAGCATCGGAGATCGCTCGCATCCTGAAGTGGGCAGAGAGGAGCGTACCGGCACTGTCGGCCGTGTACATTCCGGGTGTGGAAAACTGGCAGGCGGACTACCTGAGCCGCCAGATGCTGGACCAGGGAGAATGGTCCTTACACCCGGAGGTGTTCCAACTCCTCTGCCAAAGATGGGGCACACCAGACATAGATCTTCTGGCTTCCCGACTCAATCGGAAGGTATTGAGGTTTGTGGCCCGGTCAAGAGACCCATGGGCAGACGCAACGGACGCGTTGGTAGCATCGTGGGGTCAGTATCGGCTAATCTATGCCTTCCCTCCCTTAAGGCTTCTTCCTCTTCTGCTCCGCAGAGTGGAGGCAGAGGGAATTCCAATGATCCTAATCGCTCCAGATTGGCCTCAGCGTCCTTGGTACGCCGATCTAGTACGTCTGGTAGCAGACGTCCCCTGGCGCCTACCACTACGGAAGGACCTGCTATCGCAAGGTCCCATATTCCATCCTGCTTTACAGTCATTGGCTTTAACGGCATGGCTGTTGAGAACCAGGTACTGAGAGATCGGGGCCTGTCAGACTCAGTAATCTCTACTATGAGAAGTGCTCGGAAACCGTCCTCTAGGAAGGTCTATCACCGCACTTGGAGGGCCTACATCTCCATGTGTGAGGAAATGAAATGGCATCCACGTACCTATTTGGTTTCCAGAATCCTGCTGTTTTTACAGCATGGGGTAGACCAAAGGCTTGCCCTAAGTACGATTAAGGGACAGATATCTGCCCTGGCTGTCTTTTTTCAGCGACCCCTGGCGACTCACTCTCTCGTGAGTACATTTGTGCAGGGGGTTCGACATGTGGCCCCTCCGGTCCGGCCCCCGTTACCTCCGTGGGACTTGAACCTGGTCCTCTCGGTGCTTCAGAAGGCACCGTTTGAGAATATTAGAGATATTCCCCTGTTGACACTTTTTCAGAAGATGGTCTTTTTGGTGGCTGTTACGTCAGTTAGACGAGTCTCTGAGCTGGCAGCCCTGTCCTGCAAGGCTCCCTATTTGATTTTCCACAAGGATAAGGTGGTGCTGCGGCCGCAGCCTTCCTTTCTTCCGAAAGTCGTTATGGCTTTTCATCTCAACGAAGACATTGTACTTCCATCCTTGTGTCCTCAGCCGTCGAATCCTAAGGAGTCGGCGTTGCATTCCTTGGACGTTGTCCGAGCTTTGAGAGTATACATATCTGCTACTTCCCTGTTCCGGAAGTCAGACTCACTGTTTGTTTCGGTGGCTGGTCCCAAGAAGGGCCAAGCAGTCTCATCGGCCACCATCTCTAGGTGGATCCGACAGATAGTAATCCAGGCTTACGCCTTAAAGGGTCAGGCGCCCCCCTTTCCTGTCACGGCGCATTCGACCAGGGCAATAGGTGCCTCTTGGGCTTTCCGACATCAAGCGTCTGTTTCCCAACTATGTAAAGCGGCGACTTGGTCGTCTGCTCACACTTTCACAAAATTCTACAAAGTTGATGTAGGTGCATCTTCGGATGCCTCTTTCGGCCGCAAGGTTTTGCAGGCGGCTGTTTAGAGTTGCAACTCCTCCGTTGGAGGAGTGCTGTTTTGTGTTTTGGGGTGAAGTTTGTTTTTATGCTGTTACCACCCCTCGTTTTTTCTCTGACACTGCTTTGGGACGTCCCACTTTGTCAATAGAGAAGCTGTGTCGGTCCATGGACGAAAGAGTAAATAGGATTTTTTACTCACCGTAAAATCCTTTTCTCTGAGTCCATGGACCGACACAGCACCCACCCCTCCTTTTAAGTTTGTACTGCTTTTTGACGAACTGATCTGCGATGTGCAGACTGAGAGGGTATACCCAGAGGGTCCGCCCCCTGGGCGGTACTGTAGAAGGTGTGATGCAACACTTTTTACAAGTTTTTCTGCCTAGTCACTCCTAATTAACGGATAATACCCACTTTGTCAATAGAGAAGCTGTGTCGGTCCATGGACTCAGAGAAAAGGATTTTACGGTGAGTAAAAAATCCTATTTTTTTTTCAAAATTTTCAGTCTTTTTCCGTTTTTATATTGCAAAAAAAAAAATCGCAGAGGCAATCAAATACCGTTAAAAGAAAGCTCTATTTGTGGGAAGAAAAGGACGCAAATTTTGTTTGGGTAGAACATTGCATGTCCGCACAATTTCCAGTTAAAGCAGCGCAGTGCCAAATTGTGAAATCACCTCTGGTCATTATGAAATTCGATAAGGAACCATATATCTCCATTTCCTGAATGAGATTGGGGAGGGATACTATCGGGTTGGTCAGTGTATACATCATGTCATCCGCATAGGCAGAAATTTCTCCCACTGTCAGACCCCCAATGTCCGGGTTCGGGTTCGATCGATAGTCCATGATAATGCTTTGAAATCTGTCGCAGAATGATTAGAACAATTCATGTTTAGTGATTTCACAGGAAATAACACACAAAATGCCCCATGCTTTGTAAAACCACTAGCAAATGACACACAAAATAAATGTCAATGCTTACTAATATATTGCCAACAGTTTTCAACTATTGCTGAAATGAGTGAGCCCTATTCAGAAATCTCATGATGTTCAAATTCACACAGAATGTGTGGGTTAGAAATAGGGTTGTCCCAATACCACTTTTTTAAG
Organism: Rana muscosa; assembly: GCA_029206835.1. NCBI lineage: Eukaryota > Metazoa > Chordata > Amphibia > Anura > Ranidae > Rana > Rana muscosa. The sequence continues at coordinate 25,274,988 of CM055121.1, forward strand.
ACCGAGTACAAGTACCGATACTTTTTTTTCAAGTACTCGCCGATACCGAATACCGATACTTTTTTTTATGTGTCAGTATTTATTTATTTTTTTTACAATTTTTTTTTTTTTACAATGCTTTGTTGGGGTGGGTGGGGGGGGGGGGGTGTATGGTCTCTGTATTTTTTATTTTTTTTTACAATTATTTTTGTTTTATTATTTATTGCTATTTATTTTTTTATTTCTAGCCCTGTTGGGGGGCTTTGGTGAGATATCAGGGGTCTTAACAGACCTCTGACATCTCCCCTTTGTGACAGAGAAAGGGACTAAGGACACAGATTCCCCAGTCCCTTTCTCAGCTGCACTGAAAATGAATGGAGAGGAGACAGCGGCTCCTCTCCATTCATAAACTGAAACATCGTAAACACACAGGTTACAATGTTTCAGTTATATGAATGGACAGAGTCAGTAATCACTGACTCTGTTCATTCGGAAAAGGTAGGAGCCGGGTTTAGCGGCTCCTACCTCCGCTCTCCATCCTGACAGAGGGAAGCGGAGGAGGATATGGAGCGTGGCACGGAGCTGAGGACAGCAGCAGCGAGGAGGGGGGGACACTGAGCGCGGGGGGGGAAGAGCGGAATAACGAAGGACATCAGCAGCATGGAGGGGCGGACACGGAGCGCACGGGGGAGAGCGGAATAACGAAGGACATCAGCAGCATGGAGGGGGGGACACGGAGCACACGGGGGAGAGCGGAATAACGAAGGACATCAGCAGCATGGAGGGGGGGGACACGGAGCACACGGGGGAGAGCGGAATAATCAAGGACATCAGCAGCATGGAGGGGGGGGGACACGGAGCACACGGGGGAGAGCGGAATAACGAAGGACAGCAGCAGAATGGAGGGGCGGACACGGAGCGCACGGGGGAGAGCAGCGCGGATGGGGGAACTGGAGGAGGATACAGGGGACAGTCAGCGGTGATCGGTGCGGCTTTGGTGGGAGTTACAAGCACTGATCACCGCTGTATAGATTTCACTAAAACAATTGAAAAGAGGGGGGGGGTCGGGAGAAGCGGTCAGGCTGTATTGAAATCTATACAGGGAGATCGGTGCTTGTAACTCCCCCCGCCGCACCAATCATGCCTGACTGTCCAAGTATCGGGTGAAGCATCGGAGCATTTAGTACAAGTACTCGGGAAATGACTGGTATCGGTACCGATACTAGTATCGGTATCGGGACATCCCTAGTTAGAAATATTAGTAAAAAATTGGTACAAATTTAAGCACATGGAAAACATCTATTTGTTTTGGTCTTTTCCATTGTAAAACAAAACTGCAATCAAACCGTTAAAGGCAATGTTGGAATATACCGCGTATACGTTTCTTGCTCTATATATCAAAGGATTTTTATATTTGCACAATTGCACAGCCAATCTTGTGATTTTACAAGTTTTCCAGAATGCACAGCAAGCCAGGTGACACACACAGTTCTTGATTAACCAATTTATCCTGCCGCTTCAAAAATTTTGCTTCCCTTTTCAACTCTCTGCCCCCAGCCTGCAATTAGCAAAATTATCTTTCGATCTGGCAAAGGTGAGCATATCACAAGAAAAGCGGGCTAAAATTACAAATAGATTTGCATGTAAAGCAGTAAATATATATATATATATATATATATTTCAACTGCATTTTTAGCTACTTGTCTATAGTCCAGGTTTAGGGTCCATGCAAACTGGCTTAAAGGAGAAGTCCAGCCTGAGCTTGTTTGGGTGGGCTTCTCCTATGGATCACAGGAGTGCAATTCGTTTTGCACTCCTGTGACCCATTTTCAGCAGAGAGCGGTCTGAAGTCCGCTCCCTGCTGACGTCACACAGATCAGTCCAGGTACCGCATCATCCCGACTCTGGAAGTCTGGATCCGCCAGGTGCCTGGACTGATGGGGGCCGTCTCAGCTAGCTGCTGAGACGGACGCTCCCCACCCCTCCACAGCTCAGCGCTCCAGTGAGCATGGAGGAGGAGAGCTGCTGATTGACAGTCAGCAGCTCTCTGCTCGGGGAGCTGAGAGAACCGAGCCATCGGCGGTGTTCGATGGCTCGGTTCTCAGTTCAGAGGCGGCGGGGGACAGATGCATCATTGAATCGATGTTGCATCCACCTAGGTAAGTATGATTATGGGGGGAAAAAAAATTCCCATATTCTCTTTTAAAAAAACGCTTCTTTTACAGAAGTTTTGCTTTTTGCCTGTAGAAGCAGCTCAATGTTATCCTATGTGTGCATGTGTTAATTTTTTCAACTAAAATATTTTCGTAGACTAAATTAACACCATTTTAGTCAACTAAAATACGACTAAAACTAAAATGGCCTTTTAGTCAAAAGACTAAAACTAAATCGAAAATTGACATCAAAAATAACACTACTCTGCTTTTCCATTTCTAAATCGGTAACACGATTCCAACCAGAGCCTATAATAATAGCACATTAAAGTTTAAACAAGTATAGGTATTGCTGTTGCACTACCACATAAGGATAAGTAAGGGCCATCTACTAAGCTGCCGAAAGAGAAAAAAAATGAACATTAATATTTGATGTTGTTAATATATTCAGGTAATATGTGCAATGGCATTAAAGCCAATAGAGTTTACAGTTTTTTGGGTTTTTTTGTATTTTAAAGTTGCACTTCTGTTTGTCAAAAAGCAATAATTTTGTTTGATTATGAAACTTGATTTTATTTATAAAGACTTTCTATATCACAATGAATGAATGAATGAGTAATTTGTATAGCGCTAACAAACACAAACTAAATTACCTCAAGGCGCTTTTGCAGCCAGTGTCCGCCTGTGTCTTCAGAAGAGGTGGGTCTTGAGCTTCTTCCTGAAGGCCAGATGATTTTCTTCCGAGCGGATGTCTGCGGGTAGAGCGTTCCATAGCCGGGGTCCTTGGATTGCGAACCTTCATTCGCCTTTTGATTTGTAACGGGTCTTGGGGATGTGGAGGAGGTTCTGGTTAGTTTACCGGAGGGGGCGACCTGGGGTGTAGTGCTTTATTTTGGCGCAGAGGTATTGAGGGGCTTTTCCTTGTGTACATTTGTGAGTGAGGCAGAGGGTCTTGAATGTAACCTGATCCTTCACGGCTAGCCAATGGAGGGTTCTCAGGGACGGGGTGATTGATTCCCAAGGTTTTATTCCAGTTATCAGTCTAGCTGCTGTGTTCTGGACGACTTGTAGACGTGAAATTTGGTATTTGGGAAGTCCTAGGTAGAGGGAGTTTGCGTAGTCGAGTCGGGAATTGATGGTTGTTCCAACTACTGCTGCTGTGTCTTCTTCCGGGATGAAGGGGATTAGTCTACACAACAGGCGAAGAAGGTGGTGGGATCGGCTGACTACTGATCCTATTTGTGCATCCATTGTCATGTCTGAGTCAAAGATGACTCCGAGGCTTTTGGCTTTGGTGCTGGGGGTGATGATTTGTCCGAGGATGGTGGGTGGTATAGACGTTGTGCTAGGGTTTTTGTTTCGGTTTGCATAGAGGAAGAGGAGTTCTGTTTTGGATCCGTTGAGTTTGAGGGAGCTCTCTGTCATCCAATCGTTGCTCATTGAGAGGCAGTTTTCCAGTGCGCGGTATTGGTCTTTTTTGTTGGTGATGCGTAGGTAAAGTTGGGTGTCATCAGCTTAGGAGTGATAGAGAAGGTCCTGGTTGCTGATGATTTTGAGGAGTGGGCGGAGGTAAATGTTGAAGAGCACGGGTGACGGGGCTGATCCTTGAGGGACTCCACATGTAATTTTACGTGCTTCTGAAGTGAAAGCTCCTAGTTAAACTTTCTGGGATCGGTTCTCTAGGAAGGATGCGAACCAGGGTAGGTTTAAGTCTGCGACTCCGGCTACTTCTGCGAGACGCATGAGCAGGGTTTTGTGGTCTACTGTGTCGAAAGCTGCGCTGAGGTCCAGCAGCACCAGGAGACATGATTCTCCTTCATCTGCTGCTTTGAGGGCATCATCCCAGATTTTGAGGAGCGCAGTTTCTGTCCCGTGGCCAGGGCGGAAACCAGATTGTAGTGGGGTCCAAGAGTTTGTGGGTGTCCAGATGGGGTTTTAGCTGTTGTACTACTGCTTTCTCGATAATCTTGAAGATGGTGTTGAGGCTTGTGACAGGTCTGCCATAGTTTGGGTCTTTGGGGTTGAGGTTGGGCTTCTTTAGGAGGGGTTTGATTATGCCTTGCTTGAGGGAGATCGGGACGATTCCTTCCTTGAATGACTGGTTTATGAGGTGTGTTATGGTGGGTGCCAGGATGTCGGTACATTCTTTTAGAAGTTTTGTGGGTATGTCGTTTGGCGATGTGCTGTCTCGGAGGCTTCTGATGATGGTTTTGGTGGTGTCGATGGTGATTGGGACCAGAGTAAATCTCAGTGATTGTAGAGTATTTGTGTGTTTTTTGTCTTCTTGCTCTGGCCGAGTGGGGTTGCTTGCTATGTTCTGCTGAATTATTTCACGAATGTTTGTGATTTTGAAAAAATCAGATGGCTCATTGCAGAATTCTTGTGTTTCGTTTGCTGGAGGCTCTAGGCAGGTGGGATTCATAGTCTGGGCGACTAGTTTAAAAAGTTCGCGGGGGCAGTTTATAGTTTTTGAGATGGTGTTTGGAGAAGTGTTCTTTTTTTGCTGTGAAGATGGCTTTGTGGTATTTCGTGGTAAGTGATTTGTAGTTTGTGTGGTTTTCCATTGTTGAATTCCTTCTCCAGGCTCTTTCAACTCTTCTGCGTTCTTGTTTCAGTGATGTAAGGGAGTCGTTGAACCAGCCCGAATTGTTTTTGTGGGTGGGTGCTTTGCGTATTGGTGCGACTGTGTCTGCTGTCTGTAGTAGTGCTGTGTTAAGGGAGTTGAGTAGTTTTGGGTTAGCGCCGCTATTTTGTTGGATAGTGTGGTTTTGAAGAGTTGTGAGTGTAGTTTCTTCTGTGATCTTGTCCAGTGTGTTGTTGTTGAGTGTGTTGGCTTTTGGCAAATGGTGTTGGTGATTTTGAATCATGGCAGTGGCAGATGAGATGAAGATGAGGTCGAGGGTGTGGCCCAAAACGTGCGTGGGAGCATTTATCAGTTGTTGCAGACCTAGTGCTTTCAGTTGGTTGATGCAGGCTGTGGCGATGGGGTCCTGGGAGGAGTTGGCCCAGAGGTTGAAGTCCCTGAGTAACAGGGAGGTTTTTGGTTTTCAATGTGTGTGCAGAGATGATTTTGGTAAAGGGTGTGAAGAGGTGTGTCTTTGGTCCCGGTGGTCTGTAGCATAGTAATATGTGGATGGTGTTCTGGGGTGGTGTTTGAAGTTGAAGTGTTAATGTTTCCATGAATGGCAGTGAGCTCTGTAGAGTTGGTTTGGAGAACGCAAGGTGAGATTTGTACATCACTGCTAGGCCGCCTCCTCTTTGACCGCCTCTGTGCTCAGTTAGAATGCAGTAGTTCTCAGGTACTACTTCTGCTAGGATGGTGTTACAGTCAGGTGTTGGCCAGCTTTCCGTGATGAAGAGACAGTCTGTTGTGTTGAGTGATGAAGTCGTGGATTTCGTATTTATGCTTGACTGCTGATCTGGTGTTGATCAGGGCGCATGATAGGTGTTGTACTGGAAGTGGTGCAGTACTGTTTTGGGTGGTTGCAGGTTAGTTCTTAGAAGTTGTTCTTTTCATAGTATTGTTTGGGTGGTGGTTGGTAGTGTTGTGGCAGTATTCCTTAGGCTGCGGAGGGTGTCGGCTGAGTATTTGATGGTGCACATGATGGGAGAGTGCTCTGGGGTGAATGTTAAGGAGCGAGTGCTGAGCCGTAAACTGGGTGTTCTGCTGCTCCACCATTTAATCGCCCGCTCGGTGGTGGAGTGTTTACCGTCCTTGGTGGAAATGGCTGGGGTGGCCGCTCCCTGCTGTCGGTGACTTGGCGGGCGGGCAGCCTCTGCGATTTGGCTCGGGGGCTCTCTGCTGCAACGTCCTCAGCACGGTCCGGCACTAATACTCAACAAGACAATACACAGGCACTTGCAGACCAGCGTGCACCCACAATACACAATGGCTAAATCTGTAATGCACGTTCAAACCCTCATACCATAAATAATATGTTATTGGATTTTTACTGTAGGAGTTCTGTGTATAACTACTTTGGAAATTCTAGAGAAATGTTTAAATTATGGCTGAAGCAACTAATTGATCGAATATGAAATTAATCGATTACTATTTTCATAATCGATTAATCTGCCAGTAACATAATAGGGTTAAAAAAAAACTAAAATGAGCCCTTTATAGTACAAAAAGAGCAAATAATCGCTACTGTAAATATTATTTTCACGGTTCCCCAGTAAGAAAATGAACCCCTGAATCACGACAGGAAAATTGAGGGAATGGCTTGTTCCCCCACACACGGCCGTTTTTCCCATCATTTTTTATCTTGGCGAGAAAAACGACCGTGTGTAGGCTCCGCGGCAGTGTTTCCCTATGGGAAAACTGCCGCGGAAAAAAATGACAGGAATCACAACGAGAAAAATTAGAGCATGTTCTAATTTTTCTCGTCGTGATTAATGCTGTTTTTCCCATCGGGAAAAATGACAAAAAGCCCACAGACTATCGTTTTTCTCGTCCAAAGGAAAAAATTTCATTTTTCCCGACGGGAAAAATGATCGTGCATACGCGGCATTATAGTTTGTTTCCAAAGCTATTATATTTTGTGAAGATTTGTTGGTATTAGTCCAGATTTTACACCAATTGGATGTGTCTAGATGAAATCCGAGTTCTTTCTCCCTGTCTTGGATATGCATTAATGTCTGTCTGCCATCTTACCTTCCTCCTCATGTGTTCATCTTAGAGACCAGACCTCCTTCACCTGGCTTCCTTTATAATCTCCTCCCAGCCTGACTCCACCCCAGGTCCTATCACAGAACACTATATTAACCTGTGCACTGCAAGCCTGCTTTGCTGATCAACGTGTTTGTTAGGCATTGTGTGTTTGGGTTCCTGCCTGCCGTGTGCTACGTCTGTCTCTCTGTTACGTTATTGGCTTGTCCCCGACTATCCCTGTCTGCTCGTGACCCTTGACCTTCGGCTCGTTCTTTCGTTATCCTTGTCTGCTTGTGGCCCCTGACCTTCAGCTTGTTATTCGGTTCTCTCTTATCTTGTGCTGCTGCTTCCCCTCTTTTCCCCTTATCCTACGGGGCGTGAGCTAGGAAACTCCAGGGGCCGCGACCTGGTCCCAGCCTGCAGCATAACATCCTCACCACTAGAGGCCCTGGAGAAGACCAGCTGGGTCTTAGACTCCGCGCCCTGGGGAATCTTGGCTCTAGCTTCCGTTAGGATCCCGGTTGTGCTCCTCTGGTCCCGCTTTCCACAACCACCCAGTTTCCTATCCGCAGAAGCCAGCCATAGGGTTCACTACCTCGCGGTGCACTCCTGTCCCCCTACGGTGTGCATCTGTCACCTGGCCACAGGTGACCTTGACAGTTTGATCAGCCATGAACCCGGCTGACATCCCGCTCCCCGCGGATGATCCATTGCAGGGCATAGTTCGCAGACTTGAAACCCAGGAATCAAATCAGACTCAGGTGATGCGATTCCTCCAGGATCTGGCTTCTCGATTCGAGCAGCTTCAGGTCTCCTTGGGAACCCCGAATCCGCAACCCCAAGTACAACCAGCGGCTGTACCTATCGCACCAGTCGCAGCCTCACACTCACTAAGATTGCCAGCTCCGTTCCGTTTCTCTGGGGACTCCAAGGCCTGCAGGGGATTTCTCAGCCAATGCACAATTCATTTTGAGCTTCAGCCTCAAAGCTTCCTGTCTGACCGGGCTAAGGTAGCCTATATCATTTCCCTCCTCTCCGGTGAAGCTTTGGCCTGGGCTGCCCCCCTGTGGGAGAGGAACGATCCGGTGGTTTCCAGTCTGTCCGATTTCTTGAAGCTCTTTCGTAATATCTTCGAAGAGCCGGCTCGGGCTTCTTCAGCGGCTAGTGCTGTCTTACGTCTTCGCCAAGAATCTAGTTCAGTGGGGCAATATGCTCTTCAGTTCCGTATCCACACAGCTGAATTGAGCTGGAATAATGAGGCCCTGGTCGCTACCTTTTTACATGGCCTCTCTGACCGAGTGAAAGACGAATTAGCGGGAAGAGCCATTCCCATCGGTCTGGACGATGTAATTTCATTATGCAACCAGATCGACATTCGTTTTCAAGAGAGGTCCTTAGAAAAAAGACGCCAGCACTCTCTGGGTCCTAGCCAGTCTGAGCTCCCCTCCCTTCATTCCGTGGAGCATCCTCTACCTGCTGAAGAACCTATGCAGCTGGGCCGGACCAGACTAACCCCCGAAGAACGTGCTAGGCGCAGAACTCTGGGCTTGTGCCTCTATTTTGGGGGCAAGGGTCATTTTCGTGACTCCTGCTCGCTTCGTCCGGGAAACGCTCGGGTCTAATACATTTGGAAGGTGGAGTATTGGACCCAGAAACATCACCTTCTCGCCTGCTCTTGCCGGTGTTCCTTCATGTAGGAAGGAACTGTTCCTCAGTCAACCCTTGCATACCTGGATTCCGGGGCTGCCGGCAATTTTATGGATTGGAGAACTGCTTCTTCTATGAAGCTTACCCTTTCACCTCTCACTACCCCATTGGTAGTCTCAGCAATTGATGGCACTGTTCTCCCAGGGGGCCCTATTCGCTTCCAGACGCTACCCATTAGGATTTCGGTAGGGATTCTCCACCAGGAGTGGATATCCTTTCTTATTCTACCCAAGGCCTCTACCCCAGTTGTATTGGGCCTCCCTTGGCTACAGCTCCACTCTCCACATGTGGACTGGGTCTCTGGGCAGATCCTGGCCTGGGGTTCCTCATGTTTCTCGTCGTGTCTTCTCAAGGTGACCCCCAAGGAGAGTCTTCCGGTTGCTGCCACTTCTGTTTCTTCTGATCTTCCTGCTGCATACAGCGATTACCGGGATGTGTTCTGTAAGAAATCAGCTGAGGTGCTTCCTCCCCACAGGTCTTTTGACTGTGCTATTGATCTTGTCCCCGGAGCAACTCTACCCAGGGGTCGTACCTACCCTCTGTCCATCCCAGAGACCCAGGCCATGTCGGAGTATGTCGTAGAGAATCTGGAGAGAGGTTTCATCCGGAAATCCTCATCGCCTGCAGGGGCAGGGTTCTTTTTTGTTGCCAAAAAGGATGGTACCTTAAGACCCTGCATCGATTATCGGGGTTTAAATGCGGTTACTATTAAAAATCGATACCCCTTACCCTTAATATCTGAGCTATTCGATAGGTTGAAGGGTGCCTCCATTTTCACCAAGTTGGATCTCAGAGGCGCGTACAATCTCATTCGAATACGGGAGGGTGACGAATGGAAGACTGCATTCAACACTAGAGAAGGGCATTACGAATATCTGGTGATGCCTTTTGGTCTGTGTAATGCTCCAGCCGTGTTTCAAAACTTTGTCAATGAAATCTTCAGAGATCTGCTGTACCAGTTTGTTGTCATCTATCTGGATGACATTCTGATCTTTTCTGAAAATCTGCTCGTCCACAGAAACCATGTCCGCACTGTACTTCAACGTCTTAGAGAGAACAATCTCTATGCCAAGCTGGAGAAATGTTCCTTTGAATGTTCTGAGGTCCTGTTTTTGGGGTGCTTCGTCTCATGTTCGGGTCTTCGTATGGACCCTGGGAAGGTCTTGGCTATCACCAACTGGCCTCTTCCTGCTAGCCGCAAGGCCACACAGCGCTTTCTTGGCTTCACTAATTATTATAGGCAGTTCATAAGGAATTACTCTTCCATTGCCGCGCCTATTATCGCTTTGACCAAGAAGGGTGTGAATGCCAGAGACTGGCCTCCCGAAGCTGTCTCTGCATTTCACAACCTGAAACAGGCCTTTGTTTCTGGCCCCCTCTTGAGGAGACCAAATCCTGGGAATGCATTTTTTATTGAAGTGGACGCTTCCTCAATGGGGGTGGGAGCTGTGCTTCTTCAAATCTTTGAGAAGAGACGCCAACCATGTGCGTTCTTCTCCAAAAAAAATTCTCAGGCAGAGAGGAATTATGCCATCGGTGATCGGGAACTTCTCGCAATTAAATTGGCGTTAGAGGAGTGGCGTCATCTCTTGGAGGGTTCCCCTCACTCCATAACGATCTTTACCGATCACAAGAATTTACAGTATCTACAGAATGCTAAACGTCTGAATCCTAGACAGGCCAGGTGGAGTCTCTCTTCTTTGCCCGTTTTAATTTCACGATTACCTACAAACCTGGTTCCTGCAACGGTCGGGCTGATGCGCTCTCTAGGTCATTTGACACTTTGGACAAGGAGTCCGCCCCTGAACCTGAGCCGATCATTCCAACCTCATGCATTGTTGCCCACTCTACCACCCTGAAGTCAAAAATTCCGCCTGGTAAGACCTTTGTCCCCACTGAGCTAAGAGCTAAGATCCTTCGTTGGGGACATGATTCCAAGGTGGCAGGGCATTCTGGATTCCTCCGATCCTTCCTACTCATCAGTCGTCACTACTGGTGGCCTAATCTCCGCTCAGACGTCAAAGACTACGTTAAAGCTTGTCATGTCTGTGCTCAGTCCAAATCCTCCACACAAGCTCCTGCTGGTCTCCTCATGCCCTTGCCCATTCCTAAGGAACCCTGGGCCCATATTGCCATGGATTTTATCACCAATCTCCCACTGTCTGAGAATAATACAGTCATTTGGGTGGTAATCGATCGATTCTCCAAGATGGCTCATTTTGTTCCTCTTCCTGGTCTTCCTTCTGCCCCTGCCTTGGTTCCCATTTTCATTCGAGAAATTCTCCGCCTACATGGGGTCCCTTCTCATATTGTTTCCGACAGGGGAGTCCAATTCACGTCTCATTTTTGGAGAGCCTTTTGCAAATCCCTCAATATTGTCTTGGATTTTTCTTCTTCTTACCATCCCCAATCCAATGGACAGACTGAGAGGGTTAATCAGGAGTTAGAGGTCTTTCTTCGCACCTTTGTGTCTTCTCACCATGACGATTGGTCCTCTCTACTCCCGTGGGCAGAATTCTCCCATAACAATCATGTGAATACCAGTTCGCAGAAGACACCCTTTTTCACAGTTTATGGAAAACACCCTCAACTTCCTCTTCCCATGATCTGTTCTCCAGACATTCCAGCTTTGGCTTCGGTTCAGGAGTCTCTCAATTCCGTTTGGGGTCACGTTCATGATTCCCTCCGGGCAGCTGCTGAAAAATTCAAAGGCTTTGCCGACCGCCGCAGGCGTAAACCGCCTTCTCTTCAGCCAGGGGACAAAGTCTGGCTCTCTACCAGGAACATCAAGCTCCGAGTTCCTTCTCTGAAGTTTGCTCCACGATTCATCGGTCCATACACGGTAACTGCTAAACTGAATCCGGTTTGTTTCAAACTCCAGATTCCTAAGAGCCTTAAAATCACTAACTCCTTTCATGTTGCTCTTCTAAAGCCTTTAGTCCTCAATAAATTCTCTCGTCCTCTCCCTACCGTGGCACCTGTCTCTGAGGATAATCAGGAGTACGAGATCAGTCAAATTCTGGACTCCCGACTCTGTAAAGGCGTTCTTCAGTACCTCGTTCATTGGAAAGGGTTTGGTCCTGAGGAGAGGTCTTGGATCACTGCATCTGAGGTCTTTGCACCTCATCTGTTAAAGGAGTTTCATCTGAAGTTTCCCTCTAAACCTGGGCCCAGGCGGGGAAGGGGGAGGCCTCGTAAGAGGGAGGGTACTGTCATGGATATGCATTAATGTCTGTCTGCCATCTTACCTTCCTCCTCATGTGTTCATCTTAGAGACCAGACCTCCTTCACCTGGCTTCCTTTATAATCTCCTCCCAGCCTGACTCCACCCCAGGTCCTATCACAGAACACTATATTAACCTGTGCACTGCAAGCCTGCTTTGCTGATCAACGTGTTTGTTAGGCATTGTGTGTTTGGGTTCCTGCCTGCCGTGTGCTACGTCTGTCTCTCTGTTACGTTATTGGCTTGTCCCCGACTATCCCTGTCTGCTCGTGACCCTTGACCTTCGGCTCGTTCTTTCGTTATCCTTGTCTGCTTGTGGCCCCTGACCTTCAGCTTGTTATTCGGTTCTCTCTTATCTTGTGCTGCTGCGTCCCCTCTTTTCCCCTTATCCTACGGGGCGTGAGCTAGGAAACTCCAGGGGCCACGACCTGGTCCCAGCCTGCAGCATAACATCCTCACCACTAGAGGCCCTGGAGAAGACCTGCTGGGTCTTAGACTCCGCGCCCTGGGGAATCTTGGCTCTAGCTTCCGTTAGGATCCCGGTTGTGCTCCTCTGGTCCCGCTTTCCACAACCACCCAGTTTCCTATCCGCAGAAGCCAGCCATAGGGTTCACTACCTCGCGGTGCACTCCTGTCCCCCTACGGTGTGCATCTGTCACCTGGCCACAGGTGACCTTGACACTCCCATTTTTCAACATAAGAAGGTGGGTTAGAGTTAGATCCATTATTTAAATGGTTATATAATAGCGAAATTAGTCCTTTTTAGTGAGGATCCTGTTTACAAAGGGAATGCTTTAAATGAGTTTGTCAGGCCAGCATTATGCCAATTTTTAAAGGTGTTAGGATATATGTGGGCTGGATAGAAGTTAGGATTCCTAAGATAAGAAATAAGGGGAGTGTGTGGAGATAGAAGTTCCTTTACTGTTTTGAATTTGTCCCATATGGCAATTGTGTGTTTGGTAATCTCATTTTTGATTATCTTGTGGTTTTGAAGAAGTGGACCAAATTAAGTTTGGAATAGAGATTGGGTCACTATCTAGAGTTTCGATCGATACCCAAAGATGAATCTCACGTTTGGCATGGTATTTAGGGATAATTGCTAATTGTGCAGCATGGTAGTAGGTAGTAAAATTAGGGAAACCTAACCCACCTTTTAATTTTGGGTTTGTAGAGAGTGTGCATAGGTAAACGAGATTTTAAGGAACCCCATATAAATGCTTGTGTTTTACGTTGAAGGTTTCTAAGGAAGTATGATGGAATAGGTATTGGGAGAACCCTGAAAAGATATACGATTTTTGGTAGGATTGACATTTTTATAACATTTATTTTTTGGGATGCACCGAAACATATCGGCCGAAAGTGGCCTTTTCAGCAAAATGCCAAAATGGAATTCTTGCCGATAATGGTGCAGAAAAAAAGGGGCGGGCCATCTCGCCGGGTGCCGCACATGTTTCATCCTGGCGCGCCCCTCAGAGTCTCCCCTCCTCCTCCTCTTCTTCTCACTCCTGTCATACACATACACAGCCTCCCCAGTGCCTGGTAATGCATATCACGCTGTGTGTCAGAGATCTGAATCGCCGTGCAGCCGATGTCCCCGCCTCCTATGACACACGGCACAATGTTTCTTAGCATTGGATCAGGGTGCCGTCTATCACAAGAGGCAGGGACATCGTTACATCTGCTGTACGGCAATTCAGATCTCTGTCACACAGCGCGACATGCATTACCATGCACTGGGATGGCTGTGTATGTGTATGACAGGAGTGAGAAGAAGAGGAGGAGGAGGGGAGACTCTGAGGGGCCCGCCAGGCTGAAACTCCAGCTCAGCCTCTGACACATCGTGACATTGCATTATCAGGCACTGGCAGGCTTCACCTCATGGGCACTGGCAGGCTGCACCTCATGGGCACTGGCAGGCTGCACCTCATGGGCACTGGCAGGCTGCACCTCATGGGCACTGGCAGGCTGCACCTCATGGGCACTGGCAGGCTGCACCTCATGGGCACTGGCGGGCTGCTGCATCTGATTGGCACGGGCATTGGTGAGACTGCATTTGATGGACACTGGTGAGGCTGCATTGATCTCCTGTACCACGTCTGCAGTCTCTGACCATCTCCTGTACCGTGTCCCCAGTCTCTGACCATCTCCTGTAATGTGTCTGCAGTCTCTAACAATCTCCTGTAATGTGTCTGCAGTCTCTGACCATCTCCTGTACCATGTCCCCAGTCTCTGACCATCTCCTGTACCATGTCCCCAGTCTCTGACCATCTCCTGTACCATGTCCCCAGTCTCTGACCATCTCCTGTACCATGTCCCCAGTCTCTGACCATCTCCCCAGTCTCTGACCATCTCCTGTACCATGTCCCCAGTCTCTGACCATCTCCTGTACCATGTCCCCAGTCTCTGACCATCTCCCCAGTCTCTGACCATCTCCTGTACCATGTCCCCAGTCTCTGACCATCTCCTGTACCATGTCCCCAGTCTCTGACCATCTCCTGTACCATGTCCCCAGTCTCTGACCATCTCCTGTACCATGTCCCCTTTAGCCCCGTACACACGATCGGTTTGACTGATGAAAACCGTCCGATGGATGGTTTTCATCAGACCAACCGATCGTGTATGGTACCCATCGGTCTTTTTTCCATCGGTTGTAAAAAATAGAACTTGTTTTAAAATTTTCCGATGGATAAAAAACCGATGGGAATTTCCGATCGTCTATGGGCAAGTCCATTGGTTTAAAAACCCACGCATGCTCAGAATCAAGTCGACGCATGCTCAGAAGCATTAAACTTCATTTCTCTTGTCATCCATGGACTGACACAGTGTGTCTTATACACCTTTACACGTGGGTTATGTCCCTGCTTGCAGGAGAAGACCTAGGCAGAATGTGAGATGTTATACATACATTCTAAACAGCCAGAGCTGAACAGCCCCGCCCAGGGGGCGGTCCCTCCGGACATAACCCTCCCACTGCAGTCAGCAGACCTCAGTTTTTTTCTGCCTAGCAGAAGGAGAAGACGTGGCTCTCTCAGGAGCCAGTCTCCTGACCTATTTTTATTCCTTTGGGAATTTTTTTCCTATTTTATTCTTTTGAGATCTTCTATCAACTGTCGGCTGGGCAACAGGTTGGGTACAAGATATCCTCGTAGTCTTCCCTGTCCGACCATCGAGCGTGCTGATCCTCGCCTTGTGTGCGTGAGACTCAGTTCACGACATGCCCCACGACTCCAGGGGTGGCCGGTGGGCTTCCAGCTCCGCGTCCTCTCAAGATAGAACAGTCCGGCTGTATCTTTCGCGGTGGACCGGGCGACAGCTACTCAGTACCGCACTGTGATAGTTCTGTCAGAAACACACCAGTGGGTCCCTCAGGGGACGGGTAAGTAGTCTCTCCTGGCTGCAGGTGAGTACATGCTGTGTGTTTCTTGTGTGGGGGATTTCCCTGTCTCCCCCTGTGTTTTTTAATGTCACTCTCTGTTCACTAGTGCTGGCGCTGTACTGTGTGGGGTGCCTGGGGGCCATACTGTCCTGGGGGGGGCTCTTGCTGCTCTGCATTCGCTGGGGCTGTTTTGTTTTTGGATGTGAGGGGCCTGGGCGCCGTTCGGCGCCATGTTTTGTGTGTGTGCTGATTTTTACATTGGCGGCCATCTTGCCGTGGCCCGCCGGAGCACATTGCGGCGGCCATTTTCTTGTAGCCGCACGTTTTTCTGGCACTAGTTTGGCCTCTAGCGCTGCTGGGAACGGCGCGAATCTCCTCACACTCTCTCCTCTCAGCTCACTCACGCTGAGCAGCGCGGCGCAGTGAGACAGTGCGGCGGAACCGAGCAGTCCTGGTCAGGTTGGTGGGGTCCCTGGGCATTCCCCTTCTTCAGTCAGCACAGCCTGTGGGTGGTCTCAGAGAGGGACATTATGGAGTCAGAGTCACCAGCTTCCCCTCACATGCCAGAGGCAGCAGCCAGTGCTCCAGCACGTGCGGTCCCTATGGACCAGTTGTCGGCAGTCCTGGAATCATTTCTGACCAGGATGGAAGCTGTGTGTGAGCATAAGGGAGCAAAAAAGCGCCCTCTCCCCACTTTATCTCCACAAGGGGAGTGCTCTGATTCAGATATGGGCCTAGCTATTGCTGCTCAGGACCCTAGCTCTGAATATTTGGATGGTTTTGAACAGGACATTCCTTGTGAGGAAGACTCCAGTTCTGAGTCAGTAAATGACAGGGCGCTTGTTAGTGAACTCATTGATGCTGTGAGGGACACTCTCAAGCTAAATGCTGGGACCGCAGAACCTCAGGCGGATACAGTCTCCTTTGGTTCTTTTAAGACCAAGCCTTCTAAAAAGGTTTTTCCATATGTACCTTTCTTTGACCAGCTCATTGACCAGGTCTGGGAAAAGCGGCAGAAGACTTTTATGGTCCCGCGGCGTTTGTCTATTAGATACCCCTTTGAAGACGCCCTGCTTAAAAAGTGGGCTTCTCCCCCGGTGGTCGACCCTCCAGTCGCCCGTTTAAACAAGGCCACCACTCTCCCGATGGAGGGGACTCCTGTGTTTAAGGACCCCACTGACAGGAGGTCAGAAGTGGTGAGTAGAGCCATGTTCGCCTTGTTGGGATCTGCCCTACGGCCCGTAGTAGCGGCGACCCTTGTGTCTCAGACACTCACGGAATGGGCAAAAATTTTGCACCAAACTGTGCAGTAGTATAACCTTCCTCCAGACACTATTGCTCTGGCCCACCAGATGGTGCAGGGTCTGATATATGTGTGCGACGCCACGTCGGACGCGGCCCCTTTAATATCCAGGGCCTCTGTCTCGGCGGTGGTATTGCGTCGTCTCATCTGGTTGAAATGCTGGTCTGCTGACCTAGCCTCTAAGAAGCTCCTGACGGATCTACCTTTTAAGGGTGGTAGACTTTTTGGTGCTGCTCTGGATGACATCATCAAGGATGTCACGGGAGGTAAAAGCACTCTCCTTCCTCAAACTATCAAGGGTAAGGAGGCCCGACGTAAACCGGGTCCTTTCCAGCAAAAAAGGGTTTTTTTCGTCCGTCAGAGTCCACGGGTAAGCCATCCCAGACTGACAACAGTGCGGCTGGCGGGCAAAAGCGCCCCTGGGTGCGTAAGCCGAACAAGCCGGCTCCCAAGCCCGCCTCCGCGTGAAGTCTTGCCCCCGCCCGTCTTTGGGGTGGGGGGACGACTTCGCAGGTTCACGGATCGGTGGACCTCCCGGATCTCCGACCGGTGGGTGTGCGAGGTGGTCACCTCAGGATACAGAATAGAGTTCCGCTCCTGGCCCCCAGACAGATTCTTTCCCTCAAATCTCCCTCTCCTTCCTGCCCGTCGGGCAGCCCTCTTGGGGGCTGTACAGGATTTGATCGGGTCCGGAGTAATTGTGCCGGTTCCGTCCCAGGAGAGGTTTCAGGGGTTCTACTCGAATCTGTTTGTTGTTCCAAAAAAGGACGGGGTTCGGCCAATCCTGGACCTCAAGGCCCTGAATGCCTTCGTGAAGGTGCAAAAATTCCGCATGGAATCCATTCGCACGGTGATCACTACACTCCATCAAGGGGATTTTCTGGCATCCTTGGACATCAAGGACGCCTACTTGCATGTTCCGATCTGCGCAAGCCACCAGAAGTTTCTGCGCTTTGCGGTCGGCGAAGTCCACTATCAATTTGTGGCTCTTCCCTTCGGCCTAGTCTGGGCACCGAGGGTGTTCACCAAGGTGCTTGCTCCGGTCCTAGCTTTGCTGAGACAGCGAGGCATTGCTATCGTGGGCTATCTGGACGATTTTCTTCTAAGAGCAGACAGTGGCTCAGAATTGGAAGAAAGTGTGACTATCGTCAGTCAGACCCTCAGGGAGTTTGGGTGGCTCCTGAACGTTCAGAAGTCGGTTCTAGTCCCGACTCAGCGTCTGGAGTATCTAGGTCTGATTCTGGACTCCTTGGAGGCAAGAGTCTTCCTACCTCCAGACAAACTACTGACACTTCAGTCTGCAGTACGGGTGCTGACGTCCTGAAAATGGTCGTCAATCCGCTTTTGCATGAGAGTCCTGGGACTCATGGTGGCCTCCTTCGAGGCCGTTCCTTATGCCCAAGCGCACACCAGGGCTTTACAGAAAGAGATCTTGTCCACTTGGGACAAATCCCCGTTGTCCTTGGATCTTCAGAGCCAGGTGAGTCACCTGGTCAGGGCGTCCCTGACGTGGTGGTTGAGGTCCCCGGCTCTTCGGTCCGGGAAGTCGTTCCTCCCCATCCAATGGACGGTGATCACGACCGACGCCAGCCTGACGGGCTGGGGGGAGTCTGGGGAGTCCTGTCGGCCCAAGGGCTTTGGACTCCGGACGAAGCCCTCTTACCGATCAATGTGCTGGAGATACGGGCAATCAGACTGTGCCTCTCCTCATGGTCGGAGAAACTACAGGGTCACTCCATCAGGATCCAATCGGACAACGCCACAGCAGTGGCGTATGTCAACCATCAAGGGGGGACTCGGAGCTCAGCTGCGGCTTCCGAGGTCGCCCGCATCCTGAGGTGGGCCGAAAGAAGCGTGCCGGCTCTGTCGGCCGTCTACATTCCGGGCGTAGACAATTGGCAGGCGGACTATCTAAGTCGCCAGACGCTGGACCAGGGAGAGTGGTCCTTGCACCCGGAGGTCTTTCAACTCCTTTGCAGACGGTGGGGCACGCCGGATGTGGACCTGATGGCCTCTCGACTCAATCGCAAGGTGTCGAGGTTTGTGGCCAGATCCTGGGATCCCTGGGCGGATGCCTCGGATGCGTTGGTGGCCCCATGGGGTCAGTATCACCTGATATACGTTTATCCTCCGCTGCAGTTGCTCCCTCACCTGCTCCGCAGGGTAGCGACCGAGGGAATTCCGGTGATCCTCATTGCTCCGGATTGGCCTCGGCGTCACTGGTACGCCGATCTGGTACGTCTCGTCGCAGACGTTCCCTGGCGGTTACCAATACGGGGGGACCTTCTGTCTCAAGGTCCTATATTTCATCCTGCTTTACAGTCTCTGGCTTTAACGGCATGGTTATTGAAAGCCAGGTGCTGAGAGACCGAGGTCTCTCGGATTCGGTCATTTCGACCATGTTAAGGGCACGGAAGTCTTCCTCCAGAAAGATCTATCACCGTACTTGGAGAGCTTACATCGCCATGTGCGAAGAGCTGGACTGGCGCCCACGAACGTATTCCGTTCCCAGAATCCTGCATTTTCTGCAGCGTGGCGTGACCCAAAAGCTCGCTTTGAGTACCATTAAGGGTCAGATTTCGGCCTTGACCATCTTCTTTCAGCGACCGCTGGCGGGTCATCCCTTGGTTAGCACCTTTGTGCAGGGGGTTCGCCATGTGCTCCCCCCTGTCAAGCCTCCTCTCCCCCCGTGGGATCTGAATTTGGTGCTCTCGGTCCTCCAGGAACCTCCCTTTGAAAATATTAGAGATATTCCCCTCTTGACTTTGTCTCAGAAGGTGGCCTTCTTGGTGGCCATTACTTCCATTAGACGAGTGTCTGAATTGGCGGCCTTGTCCTGCAAGTCGCCCTTTTTGGTCATCCATAAGGATAAGGCGGTGTTACATCCGCAACCTTCTTTTCTGCCAAAGGTGGTCTCGGCCTTCCACTTAAATGAGGACATTGTCCTCCCGTCCTTGTGTCCTCACCCATCGCATCCCAGAGAGTTTGCGCTTCACACTTTGGATGTGGTACGAGCCTTGCGGGTGTACCTGTCTGCTACTGCTTCTATTCGGAAGTCTGACTCACTATTTGTGGCTGTCTCTGGTCCAAAACAGGGCCAAGCGGTTTCGTCTGCCACCATTTCTAGGTGGATCAGACAAACCGTCATTCAGGCTTATGCTCTCAAGGGGCGGGCGCCTCCCTTTCCGGTTACGGCACATTCCACCAGGGCAATTGGTGCTTCCTGGGCTTTCCGACATCAAGCGTCGGTTGCACAAGTGTGCAAGGCGGCGACTTGGTCGTTTGTTCATACCTTTTCTAAGTTTTATAAGGTTGATGTGGCTGCATCTTCGGATGCTTCCTTCGGCCGCAAGGTGTTGCAGGCCGCTGTTTGATGTTGCAACTCCTCCGTTGAGGAGCTCTGCCTTGTTTGGAGTGAAGTTTTTGGTTTTCCATTTATACTGCTCCCATCCCTCTTGACACTGCTTTGGGACATCCCACGTGTAAAGGTGTATAAGACACGCTGTGTCAGTCCATGGATGACAAGAGAAAATAGGATTTTTGTACTCACCGTAAAATCCGTTTCTCTGGCATCCATGGACTGACGCAGCACCCACCCTTCTTTTTAAGTTTGTACTGCTTTGTTACGAACTGAGGTCTGCTGACTACAGTGGGAGGGTTATGTCCGGAGGGACCGCCCCCCTGGGCGGGGCTGTTCAGCTCTGGCTGTTTAGAATGTATGTATAACATCTCACATTCTGCCTAGGTCTTCTCCTGCAAGCAGGGACATAACCCGCGTGTAAAGGTGTATAAGACACGCTGTGTCAGTCCATGGATGCCAGAGAAACGGATTTTACGGTGAGTACAAAAATCCTATTTTTTCTCGGCTCATCTGAGTGTTTTACGTCACCGCATTTGGAACGGTCGGTTTTTTGACTGATGGTGTGTGGCCAAGATTGATGAAAAACAGTTTCATCGGATTTCCGATGGACAAATCCATCGGACGAAAATCCATAGGTTATCCGATCGTGTGTACGGGGCTTTTCTCTGACCATCTCCTGTACCATGTCCCCAGTCTCTGACCATCTCCTGTGCTGTTTCGGTATCGGTTTCGGTTTTCGGGATCAAGGAAGATTTATTTTCGGTATCGGTTTCGGCACCAAAAAACCCATTCGGTGCATCCCTATTATTTTACCAATCCAAGATATTGGTAATGTGGACCATTGTTTAAGGTAATTTGTGATTTTCCATAATAGTGGAGGATAATTAGCTGAGTAAAAGTCAGTTAAATTAGTGGTAAGGGTAATACCTAGGTAAGTGAGGTGAGATGTAGACCAAGTAAAAGGTAGGGATAATTTTGATTGTTGTAGTGTATGTGGGGATAAAGAGATGTTGAGAGCCTTAGATTTTTGCGGGTTTATGACTAATCCTGATATATGGGCAAATTGATCTAATTTATTTAAAAGGTTGGGAACAGTGATATGGGGGGGAGGACATGAATAATAAAATATCATCAGCGAATAAACATAGCTTATGCTGGTGGCCTGCTAGTTCTACACCTTTGATTGAGGAATCTGTTCGAATAGCTTGGGCCAAGGGTTCAATAAGCAGGGCAAATAAAAGTGGGGAGAGGGGACATCCTTGACGAGTACCCCTATTGATGTCAAACTTGTCGGATTTATATCCCAGCGTACTTGACATAAGCCTTAGGGTTATTGTATGATGAAGAAACCCTGGTGAGGAAATGGGGGCCGAAGCCCCATTTTTGAAGAGCAAACTGTAGATTGGGCCATGTTACCGTATCGAATGCTATTTTGATGTCTAGCGACAAGAGGCACATAGGTATTCGTCTTGTTTTAGCTGCTCGGATTAGTAAGGTTGCCCTACGTACATTATCCGTTGCTTGGTGTAAAGGAATAAAGCCTACTTGATCGTTGCTTATTAAAGAACCTATTATTGAATTCAGACGCAAAGCCCTTATTTTTGCTAACATTTTTATATCAAGGTTTAATAGAGATATAGGCCTAAAGTTTGTACAAGCAGTGTCGTCAGACTGGGGTTTAGGAATCATTGATATTTTTGCTGTAAGAGTTTCAGTACGAAAGGATTGTTTTTTGAGGATTGAATTAATTGCTTCAGTCAGCATGGGGGTTAGTATGTGGGAGAATTTCTTATAGTAAAGGGCTGAAAATCCATTTGGCCCAGGGCGTGCGTTTGTTTTGAGGGATTTAATAGCCATTTCAATTTTGATGGGGTTAATAGGGTTTTCAAGGCTATCGTATTGAGTCTGTGTCATGGTTGGGAGTTTAATTTGTGAGAAAAATGATTCGGCAGAAGATTTGTCAAAAGGTCCCTCTTTTTTTATATAGAGAGGTAAGGTGTTTATGGAAGATTTGGAGAATCTTTATGGGGTTTACTAGTGTAGCAATCTTGAGGAGTTTTCTTTTCCAATAATTTTTATTGAAAATTGTACATATCAAATTTTCAAGGCAAAATATTGTTTACATGAGATAAACATTTCCATGTCAAAATGTCTCAAGATACAAAAGATGAGAGGAATATGGTATACCTTAACAACGGTGCCTATTGTATCTCTCATCTCTTTAAACTTCAACTTAATGGACTACATGAGAAACCTATTGCAAGTAAAAAAAAAAACCGATAAAAACACCTCAGAATTAAAAAAAGAAAAAGGGAGGCCAGGATTAGTGCTTTCTTGGATCCCTGTCATCCCTTCAGGCTTCATGAAGAAGAGGAGGAATCCATACTATATTACCATGAGGCCTAAGTCCTCTCCCTGGTCACTCAAACAGAATATAGGAGAGGACTGAAGAAAGGGGAGAGAAGGGGAGAGAAAGGTAAAGGGGGGGGGTGCACCCCTGTCCTCCGCTAAACTGTACTAAACTGTACTAGTGTCTCATAATCCCTCGGACAGTTATTTTAATCATGGTTCCCAGACCCTATCAAAGAATGGCTGTTTATCGAGTAATATTGCAGAGAGGCATTCATTGATCATGATCCACGGCAACTTAGTTTTCACCAAGTCGAAGGGGATTATGGGCGGTCTCCAGGATCTAGCTACCGCTACCCTGTATGCAGTAAAGATAAATGAAATAAGTTTCCTCATGTGTCCTGGTACTCCCTCCACTGGGCTTCCTAGTAGCGCCTGCTGTGGTGATTTGATCAAGTTCACCTGGGTTAGTGAATAGATGAAATTATAGATGCAAATCCAAAATCACCTGACTTTGGGATATACCCACCATATATGGTATACCGTGCCCTCCATGCCACATCCCCGAAACATAGAGGGGAAGCGCCTGGAACATATGTCGCCACTCTTGCTGGTACCATGTACTATCGCAGCAAAACTTTGTAATTCGCCTCGATCAGTGAGGTGTTAATGAATGATTTTGAGGCGAGTTGTGCCATTTTAACCCATTTATCTATTTCCAACGTTGCCTCTATATCCTGTTCCCATTTGTTCATATAAAACAATTTTTCCGACTTAAGCCTCGTACACACGACTGGTTTTCTTGGCAAGAAAACTGCTGGGAGAGCTTTTTGCCGAGAAAACCGTTCGTGTGTATGGTTTCTCGGCAGGATAACTGCCGGGAATCTCAACAAGAAAAATAGAGAACCTGCTCTCTATTTTTCTTGTCGGGATTCTCGGCAGAGTGTTTCCTGCTGAGAAACCCGGTTGTATGCTTACCTGTCCAGGGAAACCCACGCATGCTTGATGAGACTTCGACGCATGCGCGGTAGCATACAAGGGTAGTGTAGGCTGCAGCAAGATGGCGGCAACAGCTTCGAATGTGACGAGCGCCGGCTTGTCGAAGTCGATAACGTCAATGCGTTCTTGCCATTCAAAAGAACGACGGTTCTTTTGAATGGCGCGTGTGTACACGGGGCTTGGCAAGACGAGCTTGCCAGGAATCTCGTTGAGAAAAACGTTTTGTTTTTTTTCGACGGGATTCCCCCCAGTGTGTACGAGGCTTTCGAGGACAAGATGCTGTATATTTTTGAGATGTGACCGGTATGCTTATCGAAGGACCCGCATAGATATTCCATAGGGGTGGAAGTCATTAAATCATTTGTACGCTGTAGAGTCTTTAGGTAATGAAGTGATGGTACACTTCTGTGTTAGGGAGTTGATATTTTTCTAGTAGGGTTTGTTTCGATAAGATACCTTTTATGGTCGCACATGTCAGCAATACGCATCAAGCCCTTGTTAGTCCACCATGCAAGCTCTTGAGGATTTAGGCCCCTTTCACACTGGGGCAGGCAGGAGCAGTGGCGGTATAACAGCGCGATTTGCAGCGCTGCTATACCGTCGTTCTTACCGCGGTATGCGGTCGCTAGGGGGGTGAATTTAACCCCCGCTAGCGGCCGAAAAAGGATTAATACCGCCCGCAAACCGCGGCTATTGCCGCGGTTTGCGGGCGGTATTACCGCGGTGTCCCATTGATTTCAATGGGCACCCGCGGTAAAGGAGCGGTGAACACACCGCTCCTTTACCGCTGTAAAGAAGCGGCTAGCAGGACTTTTGGAGCGGTCCTGCTAGCGCACCGCTTCAGTGTGAAAGCCTTCGGGCTTTCACATTGAAGGCTACAGGGCAGGATTTTTTCATGCGGTATAATAGCACTATTATTAGTGCTAAACCGCATGAAAAACGCCCCAGTGTGAAAGGGGCCTAAGACCCCGGGTGAAGTCAGGATTACCAGTCAACGGAGCCAGGGGAGCATGAGAAGATCTGAATGCATAAGGCTTCATCAGTCTGTCCCATAGGCTTAGTGAAAAAGTTAACGTGGGGCACATTATAGTTGGTCTATCTCTCATACGGAGCCACATCATATGACTTATCGGTTTGGTGGGATGGAGGGACGACGATTCAATCTTCATCAAGGATGGTTGGGCTTGCAAGGAGTGGAAACGGATTAGTTGCGCTAATTGCGCGGCTTCAAAATATTTGGCCAAGTCTGGGGCTCCCAGGCCACCTCTCGATTTGGGAGTATAAAGGGTGCGCCTATTCTCTTGGGGAGTTTTCAATCGAATAAATTTAAAGGGATTGTTTAATTTTTTAAGCGCAAGTGTAAGGAGGGTTCCTGGTTTATTAAAGTTCAAATAGAATTTGTGTTTAGATTTATGTAGTGATTTGTCTACTGATTCTGAAAGAAAAAGGTCAAGATTTAAACTTCATCAAGTTTTGATTTAGTCAATGGAATAGGGTTAGATTCGAAGTTAGCATGGCACTTATTAAAGTTGGTTTCTAATTTATGTTGTAAATTTTGTTTTTCTTTTTTGAGGTGTGATGCTTGGCGTAGTCAAAACCCCCTAAGAACCGGTTTGTGTGCTTCCCATAATGTTAGTGGGGATATATTATTATTATTAGCCAGGAATTCTTTTAGATCAATTTCTATATCTAAAGAGTGTGATGGGTGAGATAGAGATGAGTCATTTATGTGCCATGTGGGGTTGTGTGCCTTTGGGATTAAAGAGTTAAAAGTAGATATAATAGATATAATTATATGGACAAGCAAGTTTGGGGTGGAGGGATTTGACTGGCCTGCACAGAGTCCTGACCTCAACCCGATGGAACACTTTTGTGATGAATTAGAGCAGAGACTGCGAGCCAGGCCTTCTGGTCCACATCAGTGCCTGACCTTACAAATGTGCTTCTGGAAGAATGGTCAAACATAGACACACTCTTAAACCTTGTGGACAGCCTTCCCAGAAGAGTGGAAGCTGTTATAACTTCAAAGGGTGGGCCAACTCAATATTGAACCCTACGGACTAAGACTGGGATGCCATTAAAGTGGATGTGAACCCTCCATACACCCAGTGAAGATTACAGCCTCAGATGATACACAGAGATGAACCAAATCTCCCTACATAGGTTTTACATCCATATCTGCTGTCTTCACATTTTTATAGTGTTTTTAGTTCAGATCATGTTAGGAAATCTTCTCTTCCTGTTTAACACAGAGTGTGATGTCTGGGCATACAGTCAAGATTGCTAAAATTGATGATTGGAGGAAAGGCACATACCCCCCCTCCCTCTCATCCTAGGCAGAGACTCTCAGAGGTGTTTTGTAACAGGGCCAGCTACCTGCTAATCTATTTTAGCAACCTCCCCTGACAGAAATTTCAGGCCGCTTTTATCTGATGTGTCAGAGAATTTGTCAGGAGTTATCAGGCTGATAACAGAGGAACGGGTCAGGAGAGAGCTACAAAATACTGCAGATATATGTTCCCAGCTCAAATGTCATGAATTGGGTTTACATCCACTTTAAAGTTTGTGTGTGTAAAGGCGGGCGTCCCAATACTTTTGGAAATATAGTGTACGTGCAGCAGGAAAAGGGTGGGCTTTAATGCCCACACACTAGACCTGCACGATTCTGGCCAAATCACAATTTTGCTTGGAATAAAGATCACGATTCTCGCGGCGTAAAATCTTTTCACATTATACAAAAAAATTTGGGCTAACTTTACTGGTTAGTTTTTTTTGTTTTTTTTTAATTCATTAAAGTAATTTTTTCCCCAAAAATTTAATTTGAAAGACCGCTGCGCAAATACAGTGTGATATAAAATATTGCAACAACCACCATTTTATTCTCTAGGGTCTCTACTAAAAAAATATACTGTATTTATTTGCGTATAACACTCCCTTTTTGACCCTGAAAATAGAGGGTAAACTGTGCCTGCGTGTTATACACAGATAGGGTGCGTGTTATACGCCTGTGCGTGTTATACGATAATGTTTGGTGGTTCTAAAGCCTCGTACACACGGCCGAAAATCTCTTCAAGATAAAACACGTCGTTTTTCTTGACGAGATTCTTGGACAAGAAACTTGTCCCGGCCGAGTGCACACACGCTCGATTCAAAGAACCTGCGGTTCTTTGAATGGAGCGAACGCGGTGACGTCATCGACTACGACGAGCGTGCGCTCGTCACATTCGATGCCGCCATCGCCGCCATCTTGCTACACCCTATCTATGCCTAGGAAGCTACCGCGCATGCGTCAGTCATTTCGAGCATGCGCGGGCTTCCCGGAGGACAGGTAAGTGTACACACACACAATTTTCTTGTCGAGAAACAGGCTGACGAGAATCTCGACGAGAAAATAGAGAGCAGGTTCTCTATATTTCTCGTTGAGATTCTTGTCGGTTTTCTTGACGAGAAACCATACACACGAACGATTTTCTCGGCAAGAAAGCTATCTCGGCAGTTTTCTTGTTGTTTCTTGCCGAGAAACTCGTTCGTGTGTACGAGGCTTAAGTCATTTTCTAGCAAAAAAAATAAATGATTTTAAACTTGAAACCAACAAATGTCAGAAAAAGGTTTAGTGTTTAAAGTGGTTTTAAACCCACTTTTCAAAAAATTTTATAAAATAACACCTGCAAGAAAAAGGCATAATGAGCTAGTATGCTATGCATACTAGCTCATTATGTGGCACTTACCTCAGATCGAAGCCTCCGAAGCGCTCCTCTTCCGCCGACGCCATGTCCCCTCCGACCATCTTCCGGGTATCGCCGCTCTGGCGCTGTGATTGGCCGGAGCAGCGATGACGTCACACGCATGCGTGTGGGGCTGGCATTCTCCCATTCAGAAAACTGGCACGCTCAGTGCGCCTGCGCCGTTGTCTATGGCGTACATGCGTCGTAGACATCGGTACAGGGTTTTCTGCAAATATCTCCTTAACCGTGTGTAGGTTAAGGAGATATTTTTTGCACCTACAGGTAAGCCTTAATCTAGGCTTACCTATAGGTGCAAGTTGTGTGGTTGGGTTTACAACCACTTTAAGTGGTTAAACTTTCCTAATTTACACACAGAAGTCTATTCCTTTGATGTAAAAGACAAATTGTTACAATGTTTAGACTTAAAGTTCCACTGATAAAGAATGTTCTGATACTTGACAGCCTGCCCAAATTTTACAGCTGTGGCTTCAGCAGAACAGAGAGAATTCTCGGCATAGAAAGATCGGAAAATACTTTGTCAAGATCACAATGGGAAAAAAATTGCGATAACAATTCTTGATGATTAATCGTGCAGCTCTACCACACACCACAAATATGCATCACTGGACAGCTGTGCTGAGGTGCTAATAGCATGTGCTCCCTGCACAGAGCCTGAGCTGATGATTAGTTGCCAGCAGCACCTGATCATGTGACAGTGGTCACATGATCACTAATCCTTCCCACTCCCGGGTAAACAGAGGACGTTTGGTCTGGGCCAGAAAAGGTTAAGGGAAATTTAAAAAACTGTGTATGTTTATGCTTTCTAATAGTAAAAATTACATTTGTTTTGCTTATATGGTGGCTAATTTTTATTTTTTTTAAATGACACAGAGGTTAAAAACTAAAATCCATTCTGATGTTACACTTGTATTTTTATAGGAAAAGCTATGAAAAAATGGGTGGAATCCATCACGAAGATCATCCTACGAAAAAAACAGGCCCAAGCCAATGGACCTAGCCACAATATAACATTTGAAAGTTTGCCACCTCCCATTGAATGGCACATTAGTAGGCCTGGACAGATAGAAACCTTTGACCTTCTTACATTACATCCCATTGAAATAGCGCGTCAGCTGACTTTATTAGAATCTGATCTCTACAGGTACTATTTCATAATGAAAAATCTTTTTGATGTCCAATAATACATGGTTTCAGTAGAGAAGTCATATCCTGAATTACACATTATTATTGCAGTATGAAAAGCTACAAGTCAGCCACTACAATGTGCTCTAGAAAATCCACTGATAAAGATCTAACAAATCCAAAGTCTCAGTTCCAAACTTTTTTTGTCAGCAGTTGTCAAATGACCAAATCACACCAATGTACACATGCATATGTATAGCCAAATATGCTGAAGATGTGGGTACATGCTCTCAAGCTCATGATATGTACATGTATGGCCAACTTTTAATCACTGCTACTGTTTGAAAAGATGTGCTGCACTATCCACCGACAATACAAACTCATGTGCTAATAAAATGATTATGAACATTCCAAAATTGTGCTGTATTCGTTAAAGATAGTGAGATTTCATCAACGTGTTAGCACAAATTTATTGCACAGATAATAAATAGAATAAATTAATATATACGATACAATGAGGTTGATTTACTGAAGGCAAATATACTGTGCACTACAAGAGGAAGCTCTGCTGATTTCTATCATCCAATCATGTGCAAGCAAAAATGCAGTTTTTTTTTTTTCCTTGTATGTTCTCCTCCAATCTAGAGCAACTACACTTGGGGTGTACTTGCAGTGCAGACTATTTGCCTTTAGTAAATCAACCCCAATGCCCAAAATAAGTCCCAATATGCATGTGCACATTCAAGATGTGCAAACAAAAATAAAAAATCACTATTCAAAGTGATTAGATGTGTTCCCACAGAAGAAAACCTCCCCCAACCCCAAAAGGCAAATTCTCACCACATGGATTGACCCTCCTTATAAAGGTCAAAAAAGGATGCGTCATGCACCACGACCCAAAGGCGACCAGAGTCAAGGTTAAGGACCAGGCTTGTCTGTGGGACTTAACAGCCCAGCACAAATTCTACCTCGAGCAAGCATCCACAGAAAACATCTAATCTTCAGGCTCAGAAATAAAAATGACAAATCATAGTGCTCACCATAAAAATTAATAAACACTTTATTACAATACCTAAATTAACTCACATGTAAAATGAAATGAATGCACCTCTCACAATCATCCAAAGGCAAGCAGTGTTGTCCCAGTGGCGAAAGCTCCATGCCACAGTAGTTGTCACGGATGCCTAACACGGCATCCAGCACAGGGTACGCAGATCAGTGGGCTGCACTAAAGGAACTAGGCACAAGGTAAGTAAATATATATATGAGTTTATTGAAAGGATAATTCCTAAAACAATAAAGGCAACCAGCAAACAACCACAGTGACACACAAAACAACTCCCTACACCAACGTGAATACAGTTTAGAGATTAAAGCATAAATGTAATCAAGCCAGGGTCATACACGAGAGATCAGTCCGATTGAACAGGAAGCCGGAAGGGACAACAGGAGGAAGGGATGAGTCTGCAAGACAGGGGTCCAGGGATGGATGCAGGGTTCAGGAACACAGGATACAAGGTACAGAGGCAGGGGTCCAGGGATGGATGCAGGGTTCAGGAACACAGGATACAAGGTAACAGATAACAGGTCACAAGGTTCAGGTTCAGGCATACAGGTCTGGGTTCCAAGACAATACCAGAGCAAATGCTTTAGTGTCTGCTGGGTATTTATACACACCTCCTGCAATCAGTCTCAGGTGACGCCTGATTGCAGGAGATGATTTCGGCTCCAGACAAATGGGAGACACCCGCTGGTGGCCACCAGAACTGCACCCTTTGGTGCTGAAAGCAATAGCACCACCAGCAGGTGACCCAGGCAATGACACTGATCATGACAGTAGTAAAGTCAAAACACTCTCCCTTTCACTACAGTTTGGCTGACTACATAGAGACTCCCATGCTGTACTAAAGTATGTTTGGTCAACTGAATCCTGGTGAGTCAAATATTGTAATCAGCAGTAGCATGCTGTCCGTTAAACATTCTAAAGGAACTGACATTTAGTGGCTCACATGACACTGGTATCTGGAAAGTTGATTTTGTATCCAGTAAAGAGTTAAAAATAAGCAGTTACATGGTGTCTATACTTTCTATTTTGTATAGATAGATTTTTTACAGCAGTTAATGTTGAAGTGATACTAAAGTCTTGTGGTTTTTTTTTTTTTTTACTTTAAAAATAACAAACATCTTGTACTTGCCTGCCCTGTGCAGTGGTTTTGCACAGAGTAGCCCGGATCCTCCTCTTCTTGGGTCCCTTTGCCAGCACCCCTAGCCCCTCCCTTCTATCGAGTGCCCCCACAAGCAAGCAGCTTGCTATGGCGGCACAGGAGCTGAGCTACTGCTCTGTGTGTCCATTCAGACATGGAGCCGCAGTTCGGCCCCACCCCCTTTCTCTCCTCATTCACTGACTTTGATTGTCTCAGCCAACCAGGAGGGAGTTTCGGACAGGCGAGGCACTTGTGCACATCGCTGGTTTGAGATGGGGCTCGGATAAGTATGAGGGGGCTGCTCCACACTGAAGGTTTTTTATCCTAATGCATAAATTACACCCTTTTGCAAAATGGTGAAAACTTCTGCCTTTACTCTCTTTAAGGAGAGTCTGTTTTTTTCTGACCTTGATGGAATTATCTCCCAGGAATTTATACCTTTTACTTTCACTGCACTTTTCTTTTTTTTTTAATAGGGCTGTACAATCTTCAGAACTTGTTGGAAGTGTATGGACTAAGGAAGATAAAGAGATAAATTCCCCCAACCTTTTAAAAATGATCCGGCACACAACTAATCTCACATTGTGGTTTGAAAAGTAAGTTCATTGTCTATTTGCTGCAATTGTGTGTGATGTATCCAAACTGTTGTCTCTATTGCTCAGTTGATAACCTTCCTATAACTGTTGTCTTCACCAGATACCTTTTTTTTTAATACAGAGAGAATGCAGAGTGGTATTTGTGACTGTTGTGCCTGTTGTGGGCAAAACTGTTGCTTCAGGGGTTGTAGGAGCATCAGGCTCCCCCCGGCCTGTGTGGCACTGGCTGAACAGTTGGTGCAGGGCCTTAAATTTGTTTGTGAGTCAGCTCTGGATACGTTGCCCTTGCTCTCCAGGGCCTCGGTCTATGCAGTGGTGTTGCGCCGCCTGGTCTGGCTGAAGTGTTGGTCCGCGGGCCAGTCTTCTAAGAAGGCCTTGGTGGACTTACCCTTTAAGGGTGAAAGACTTTTTGGGACCTCTCTGGATGACATTATAAAGGATGCCACGGGAGGTAAGAGCACTCTGCTCCCACAATTCAGTAAGGGTAAGGAGCCTCGCTGTAGGCAAGGACCCTCATTTACCGCCCACAAGAGTTTTTTTTCGTCCGCCCGGTGCTGCAGGTAAGCGTTCCCAAGCCGCTAAGGCGCCTGCTGAAGGGCAAAAGCGTCCCTGGTTCCGCAAGCCCAACAAGCCTGCAGACAAGTCTGCGTCCGCATGAAGGTCTGCCCCCGCCCGACATTCGGGTGGGGGGCCGTCTTCGCGAATTCGCGGCTCGGTGGACATCTCTGCTCTCCGACCGGTGGGTTTGCAAAGTAGTTTCCTCGGGGTACAAAATAGAGTTTCTCTCTTGCCCGCCAAACAGATTTTTTCCATCCAACCTCCAGCTTCCTCCGAGTCGTTGGGAGGCCCTGTTTGGGGCAGTTCAGGATTGCTGGTGCGGGGGGTTATCGTTCCTGTCCCCTTACAGGAACGGTTTCAGGGGTTTTACTCCAATCTGTCTGTGGTCCCCAAGAAGGAAGGGGTCTGTCCAATCCTGGATCTCAAGGCCTTTAATTGCTTTGTGAAAGTGCAAAGATTCAGGATGGAATCAGTCCGCTCTGTCGTCGCTGCTCTCCATCTGGGGGATTTTCTGACGTCCTTGGACATCAAGGACGCA
This sequence comes from Rana muscosa, assembly GCA_029206835.1. NCBI lineage: Eukaryota > Metazoa > Chordata > Amphibia > Anura > Ranidae > Rana > Rana muscosa. Next base: position 25,306,853 of record CM055121.1, read on the forward strand.
TACTTGCATGTCCCCATATGCTCCAGGCATCAGAGATTTCTGCGCTTTGTGGTCAGGGAAGACCACTATCAATTTGTGGCTCTCCCCTTCAGTCTGGCTTCGGCGCCGAGGGTATTCACCAAGGTGCTCGCCCCGATTCTGGCCTTGCTGAGGCAGCGTGGAATCGCCATTGTAGGTTACCTGGACGACCTTCTTCTGAGAGCCTCTTCAATCTCAGAATTAGAGGAAGATGTGTATCACCTGCTGGACCCTCCGAGAATTCGGTTGGGTGCTAAACATTCAAAAATCGGTGTTGGTGCCGTCTCAACGCCTAGAATACCTGGGGCTGGTCCTGGATTCCTCAGAGGCGAGAGTTTTTCTTCCCAGGGAGAAGCTGCAAACTGTGGTGCAGCGGTTGATATCCCAAAAATGGTCGTTGTTCCGCTTTTGCATGCGAGTCCTGGGTCTCATGGTAGCCTCCTTCGAGGCGGTGCTGTATGCTCGATTTCACACTCGATTGTTAGAGATAAATTCTGTCGCGTTGGGACAAATGCCCATCGTGGCTGGATTGTCAAATCCGGGTGAGCCACCTGGTCAGGATCTCCCTGGTGTGGTGGCTGACGTCTCCGACTCTTCAGGCCAGGAAGTCGTTCCTTCCGTTTCAATGGACGGTGATCACGACGGACGCCAGCCTCTCAGGCTTGGGGGGAGTATGGGGAGTTCAGTCAGCCCACCTGCCGATCAATGTCCTGGAACTTTGGGCGATCAGGCTGTGCCTCTCCGAGTGGTCTCAAAGACTACAAGGACGTCTGGTCAGGATCCAGTCGGACAACGCCACAGCAGTGGCGTATGTCAATCATCAGGGAGGAACAAGAAGCTCTGCGGCAGCGGCGGAGGTCGCTCACATCCTGAGGTGGGCAGAACGGAGCGTGCCGGCTCTATCAGCGGTGTACATTCCGGGCGTACAGAACTGGCAAGTGGACTACCTAAGTCGCCAGACGCTGGACCAAGGAGAATGGTCGCTGCACCCGGACGTGTTTCAGCTTCTGTGTCTGAAATGGGGCACGCCAGACGTGGATCTCCTGGCTTCACGACTCAATCGAAAGGTCTTGAGGTTCGTGGCAAGGTCAAAAGACCCATGGGCGGACGCATCAGACGCGTTGGTGGCGCCGTGGGGTCAGTATCGGCTACTTTATGCCTTCCCTCCTCTGAAGCTTCTTCCCCGTCTGCTCCGCAGAGTGGAGGCCGAAGGGATTCCGACGATCCTAATTCCTCCAGATTGGCCTCGTCGTTCCTGGTACGCTGACCTAGTGCGTCTGGTACCAGATGTTCCTTGGCGCCTGCCACTGCGAGAGGACCTTCTGTTGCAAGGTCCCATATTTTATCCTGCTTTACAGTCGTTGGCACGGCATGGCTATTGAAAGCCAGGTGCTAAGGGACCGAGGTCTGTCGGACACGGTGATCTCTATCATGCTGCGGGCACGGAAGTCAACCTCCCGGAAGATTTACCATCGTACGTGGAATGCTTACATCTCTATGTTTGAGGAGATGAGGTGGCATCCGTGTGCATATTTGATTTCCAGGATTCTGCTGTTTTTACAGCGTGGAGTAGACCAGAAACTCGCCTTTAGTACAATTAAGGGGCAGATTTTGGCCTTGGCTGTCTTCTTTCAGCGACCCTTGGCGACGCACTCTCTAGTGCGTACGTTTGTGCAGGGGGTTCGACATGTGGCCCCTCCGGTACATCCTCCACTACCTCCGTGGGACTTGAATCTGGTCCTCTCGGCACTTCAGAAACCACTGTTTGAGAACATTAGGGAGATTCCCTTGTTGACTCTCTCCCAGAAGGTGGCCTTTTTGGTGGTGATTACATCAGTCAGACAGGTTTCTGAATTGGCGGCCTTGTCATGCAAGGCTCCCTATTTGATCTTCCACAAGGATAAGGTGGTGCTCTGTCCACAGCCGTCGTTCCTTCCTAAGGTTGTTTCGGCCTTTCACCTTAATGAGGACATTGTTCTTCCATCTTTGTGTCCTCGGCCAGCACATCCCACAGAGGCTGCGTTGCATTCCTTTGACGTCGTCCGAGCTCTGCGGGTGTACCTGTCTGTGTCTGCTCCGTTCCGGAGATCGGATTCACTGTTCGTGTCGGTGGCTGGTCCTAAGAATGGTCTGGCGGTCTCTTCGGCCACCATCTCTAGGTGGATCAGACAGGTCGTGATTCAGGCCTATGCTCTAAAAGGGCGGGCGCCTCCCTTCCCAGTTACGGCGCATTCGACTAGGGCAATAGGTGCCTCTTGGGCTTTCCGATATCTAGCGTCTGTTTCCCAGGTGTGTAAGGCGGCAACCTGGTCGTCCATTCACACCTTCTCAAAATTTTACAAGGTTGATGTGAGTGCATCTTCGGATGCTTCCCTCGGCCGCAATGTTTTACAGGCGGCTGTTTAAGGTTGCAACGCCTCCGTTGAGGCGCTCTGGTTTGTTTGGGGTGAAGTTTGTTTTATGCTGTTTTCCCACCCCTTGTTTTTTTGACACTGCTTGGGGACGTCCCTAATGTCAAGATGCTGCTGTGTCCGTCCATGAACGGAAGAGAAAATAGGATTTTTGTACTCACCGTAAAATCCATTTCTCTGAGTTAATGGACAGACACAGCACCCACCCCTCCTTTTTTTATGTTTGTACTGCTTTTTTACGAACTGAGATGCAAGGAGAGGGGATATACCCAGGGGGACCGCCCCCTGGGCGGTACTGTACTGTGTGATGTGTTTTAACACTTAACATGCTGTTTTTTCTGCCTGGTTAATTTCCTAAAAGGAGGATAATACCCTAATGTCAAGATGCTGCTGTGTCCGTCCATGAACTCAGAGAAATGGATTTTACGGTGAGTACAAAAATCCTATTTTTCTCTAAAAATACTCTAAAACCATTATTAGCAATAACAAAGTACATTTTACAAAATTCCCACTAAATATAAAAGCTAACCTGTATTGCGTTAATAAATAACCACTATTTGTAAATTTTAGTTTGTGCATTTTTGCGAAATGGTGAAAATCGAACACGCAAAAATATAAATATCCAAATTTTTCAAAAAATCTAGAGGTTTTTCTTTTTCCCTTACATCTTTCAGAGTTTGTTAAAGAGCCCCCAAATCATATATTTTCTGAAAACACATGACCTGTAGAATAAAAGGAAGGATATTTGCGCAAATGTTTATCAAGTCAATATATTCACTAAAAATTCCCTAAAATAATTTTTAGCAGATAAAAACACAACTAATTTTACAAAATTCCTGCTAAATTCCTACTAAATATAATATAATATATATATTATATATATTAAATAAAACTAAACTATACTAAATATAATAATAAATAATATAATAAAACAAAACTATACTAAATATAATATACCGTATATATTATATTTATATATATATATATATATATATATATATATATATATATATATACTGTATATTATATATATTAATAAATAAATATCACTGTGCCTGGAGTCTTCGAATTTCAAAATAACAAAACATGCTTTTAACAGCGGCAGACCAGCCGCCCGTGTGAAAGTGGCCTTAACCTCTTGATCACTCCTGTCACCCAGCTAGTGTCATTAGTACAGTGTACAGTATTATTACTAATCACTGTATTAGGCCCCTTTTCCCCTGTTCTGCCGCTGTTAAAGGATGTTTTGTTTTTTTGAAATTCCAAGACTCCAGGCACAGCGATCACTTGCATTTTCTTTCCTTGCTGCCGCTGCTATCCGCAGATGAAATGGTACACTGCGATTACCTGCGGTTATGTGCAGATAGCTGCAATAAATCGGTCCTGGACGCAGTCAAATAAATTTTTTCTAACCGCACCAAACCCCATGTAACAAAACCCTTGCTAAACGCAGTGTGTGAATGGGATCATAGGAAAGCATTATCTGAGTTTAGCTGCGGTAGATAACTTCATCTTTTGGCAGCTAAAAGCTGAATTCTATCCGTCCGTGTGAAAGGGGCCTAAAGTGTTACTAGCGACATCAGTGTCAGTTAGTGTTGCTCCCAGCTAGTGTCAGTTGGCTTTAGTGTCTGTATGGATCTGTTGAACAAAAAAAGACTAAAGGGTGGGACTTTGAATGAAGCACACTGCTAGTTGAAAGAGCCAATAAATATATCCATTGTTTTATTAGTACAAAAAAGGCATACATACACATGTAAAATAGTAGCATTTTATAATAGTAGGTCGTAGTAAAAAAGTCTAAACAATACACGGGGGTACACAATTGTCTCAACAAATATACATAGTAGCAGACCTTGGGTATGTAGACCGAGATTGTAATGGTATCATGTAAACAAAGTAAGTGGTAGATTGGTTCATTAGAATAAAATGGTAGAACACAGGTATTGAACGTAAAAACTGTGACATATCATCATATGAGAGCTCTACGCGTTTCGTGGTTGCATACCACTCGTCAGGAGCAGATACACAGTAAGGGGTTATCTATAATGAAGTAGAAATGCCAAAATGATAAGATGGTACATAAAGGGAAGTAAAAACTTGTAAAAGCACAGAAAGAGGGAGAGGGGGACATGAAAAGTCGCAAAATATTTTCACCTATCTGTATTGTATGGGTACAGCTATAGGATGGTATCAATGGTGGCAGGCAACTATAGAAAACATCATCCCCAGGGGGGCGTGTCCGGACGTGAGCGGCGAAAGACGTGGTTCTGAGGAGCTCCGCCAACAGCAATCCCCATCTAATGCCATCCGGAGCTTTTAGCCACGGCCCAAACCCCCAAAAACAGCTATCCAAGCTCCAGTGTGTCCCCTGCATCTGCCTAACATCAAATTGGTCATCCTGACCGCCGGACAGCTCCGCTATACGGCCCGCGACCGCATCAGCTTGCCAGAGCCCCGCCGCCATCTTGCGGCCTACGCGATCCCCGCATCCTCAGCGCTCGAGTTCCGCGGTCCGCCCGGCGGGCGGCGACGGCAATCCTCCACATCAGTGGAGGACCTTCCCCGCGCAGACCGGCGCAGAGTCGCCGGAGAGCCACCGGGGGCCCGCGACCGCATCAGCTTACCAGAGCCCCGCCGCCATCTTGCGGCCTACGCGATCCTCGGCGCTTGAGTGCTGCGGTCCACCCGGCGGGAGGCGACGGCAATCCGCCACACCAGAGGAGGACCTTCCCCGAGGTGACCGGCGCTGAGTCGCCGGAGAGCCACCGGGGGCCCGCGACCGCATCAGCTTACCAGAGCCCCGCCGCCATCTTGCGGCCTACGCGATCCCCGCATCCTCGGCGCTCGAGTGCTGCGGTCCACCCGGCGGGCGGCGACGGCAATCCGCCACACCAGAGGAGGACCTTCCCCGCGCTGACCGGCGCTGAGTCGCCGGAGAGCCACCGTTGGCCTGCGACCGCATCAGCCTACCAGAGCCCCGCCGCCATCTTGCGGCCTACGCGATCCCCGCATCCTCGGCGCTCGAGTGCTGCGGTCCACCCGGCGGGCGGCGACGGCAATCCGCCACACCAGAGGAGGACCTTCCCCGCGCAGACCGGCGCTGAATCACCGGAGAGCCACCGGGGTCAACTTGTGAGGCACATCGCAGCTGAAACACAGGTGAGAGGTGGCCATCTTGCTACACCCCCGGAGCCCACAGTAGCCTCCCCACCCCTTGTTAGCCTGCGGGACTACAGCATCATCCGGCCCACACAGGGGGTATTCTCGGCCGGGGATTTGGGATCTCCTCAGTCCAGTGTTTACCCTGGGGATCGCCAGGACCCTGTCCCCACAGTCTATTGTGGCGGCCATCTTGCTGCACCCAACAGCAGTGTAGCTAGGACTCCACAGGCTCCTATAAGACACTCTGCAGAAATCCTAGAACTACCCAGTAAATCTACCTATCAACAATAGTCCCCATCATAGGACCCCTATATTTTCTGCCTCAAGAGACACTGCTGTACTCATCACTCCAAAGAGCGGCCATCTTGCTACACCCACACCCCATTAACCAGTTCTCCCTGGCTCCTAATTGCTTAACCCTTAATCTGATGGCCCCGCAGCCCCCTCATCAAGAAGTACATACCAACATTGCAGACATGTAATGAATCATTTACCGGGGACATACGGGACAGGATGAGCTAAAAGACACAATCAAATCTTAGAGGGGACGCATGCGCGGCGCGATGCAGATCACCAACTTTAATTAAACATTCCATCAGATCAGCGAGGATTTAACCCACACTGCATTGTTTAACCCCCACAAACTACCATATATTTTTTATAATCCACCTTGCAGTTCATACTAGTGCATGCCGTCGGGCAAGAAGGCGTACAATCGCCGTGCGCAACAGCACTCTTTGGTCACATACTCATTACGCAACAAGGAACATAGAAAGATGGCCCAGATGGGCGCTGGTTCTCCTCCGGTACAGTCTCCTACAGCTTCCAATATTCCTCAGCAGAAATCTGCTTCCACACATAACAATAGTGATCTCTCCTCTCAGATCACAAAATCAGATCTGGACTTCAGCTTAACCAAAATCTACGAAAAACTTGTAGACAAGATACAGTGTGAACTCCAAAAAACAACAAATACACTCACACAAGAAATAGCAACCCTGGGAGGTCACACCGATATTCTAGAAACCAAACACGATGAGCTCTCACTTGCACACAACGATCTTAGAAAGGACTTTGAACTTTTAGCTGAAAACTACACATACTTACAATCGCAAGTAGAAGATTTGGACAACCGCAACAGAAGGAACAACCTAAGGATTCGTGGTATCCCAGAATCGGTCACTGAACTGATGCCTGCAGTGTCTAAATTGTTCCACAGTCTCCTCCCTGAAACACCCCCATCCTCATTTGCGTGTGATAGAATTCATAGGGCCCTGCGCCCTAAACCTCCCCCAGACAAACCTCCTTGTGACATCATTCTATGCATGAAAGATTTCATCATTAAGGAAAACATATTAAGAGCATCCAGAAACATGCATAACATCGAATTGGAGGGCACCAAAATCCAAATTTTTCCAGATATCTCACAGGCTACCTTGGAAAGAAGACGCAAAATGAAGGAGATTACTTCAGTATTACAATCAGCTCATATTAGATACCGGTGGGGTTTTCCATTTAAGTTAACAGTGCCACACAACGGGACAACCTATACAATATTCAACACCTCAGAAGGCAAGGATCTCCTTGTGAAGTTAGGTCTTTTAGATCCGGGAACAAATACAGGACCTCCAGCAACTCCCCACACCTCACCTATCTGGGCCACCCCAGCCACACGTCGTGATCAAAGGAGATGGCGACCATCATTCAGAAATTTAGACGCTTGAAGATAAAGATGGATCCCATTTGTGGCCCAAAACTTACCCCCCTTTTATAAAAACCTTGCTCTTTTCCTCCCCCCCCCTTTCTTTTTCTTTTTTTTCTTCCCTTTTGCAAGGTTCAAAGTACCACTTTTACAGTTCGAAATGTTTGAGGTTGGTTTTTCTGATTATAGTAAACAACTGTACTACACGTTTAAATGGTACCGGGTCGGCATTACCACAGTTTCTTCTATACGATATTATATATCTAACATTTTTTCTTGCTCCTTTTTTATACTGTTTCGTATGCTAATTTTTTATCAATATAAGTAACAGCATGCACTTATATAAAAAATGTTCTTTTTATAGCATCCTCGCTAAGGCTGATGTGCTCCGCCTGCGTTAGTTTGTCCCCCTACTCACAAAGGACTCCAAAAGCATGGTTCAACTGGTGGATATTTTTCTGCTACTGATCCTGCTATCCTCCGTTCTAGTGGTGGAGGGTCTATTTGTGAGTAATGGACAGTATTGTCCAAATCAATACTTTTTTCGGTCAGGAAGTGCTTCTCACCCTGACCCCCAAATTATAAAAGTTAATTCTCATAGTCATACTAAAACACTCTATATTTACAAAATGTTGAAAAGGTCAAACAAACTCTTTACCTCAATTAAAACATTATTATGGAATGTCATTGTACAATACAGTACCGTTATTTTCTATAAGTTTACTAGTTCTAATGTGCCACTGTTCAAGAGCCCTGTTCTCCATGGTTCTGTTGTATAGGTACAAAATGTTATTCAAAAAACAAAGGTCAACGAGAAAATATTTGAGCTGGATACGAATGTATAACTTGATATATTACATATATACACAGTTACAAATGGCAATACAATGTTGGCTAGTTCCGCCTATATCTCAAGTAGCTTCACTTTCGATCTTAATGGCGATAATCAAATTATTAACTCCACTCCGATTTGGCTATATACTCAAACCTGGGCTTATTGACCCACTGCCTTTTTTTCATAACCACCATCGCCCCTTAATACCAATACAATGGGTCTCAGAGTGATTTCTCATAACGCCCAGGGTATTAATTCGCCTCACAAGAGAAAGAAGGCCTTTCGCCATTATAAAAGATTAGGAGCTGATATAATTTTAATGCAGGAAACGCACTTTGCCACAGATAAACACCCTAAATTTTTTGACAAAAGTTACAGCCAATATTATTGCACTACTTATAACACAAAATCTAGAGGTGCTGCTATATTCATTAGAAACACAGTGTTATTTGAGGTTCAAAACATATTTAAAGATCCAGACAGTCGTTACTTGATCTTGAAAGGTTCAATCAAAGGACGTTCTATCACCATTGCCTCAATTTATGCTCCCAACGAAGCCCAGTCAAACTTTTTCATCAAATTTTTTGATACTCTAGACAATTATCACTCCACACATTTAATAGTGGGCGGGGATTTCAATTTAGCTGCTCACTCAGCTCTAGATAGAAGCAATGTTGTCCCATCCTCAAAAGCTTTCCCCAAATCCTTGAATAGATCACTATATAACCATCAATTAATAGACACTTGGAGAGCCCATAACATTGGATCCAAATCTTACACATTCTACTCTCATCCGCACAACTGCTTCGCTCGTCTTGACTACATCTTTTGCACCCCAATTCTACTTGCCAATTCCTCTAGAGCAGATATCCATCCGTGTCCTTGGTCTGATCACCACATAGTTTCCTTTGATACCTCACATATAGGTCTAGCCAACACAGCACTCTCATGGCGAATAAACGATTCCTTGCTCACAGATCCCTCAAGCAACCAACAAATTCTATCTCACCTTGAACAATATTTTGCACATAATGTAGCACCAGACATGTCCCCTACAACTATATGGATGGCACATAAAGCGGTAATGAGAGGTCACCTGATAAATATCGCCTCAATCAACAACAAATCCAAACTTGCAGACATTAGATCCCTAACAAAAGATCTAGATCACTTGTATCATAGAAACAACCAGAACCCATCTAGTGACCTACTTAAACAGATACAAGAGAAACGCACTACCTTAGACACATTATTAACATCAGATACTGAAAAAGCTCTCAGATGGTCTACAGCTAGATTCTTACTCAACAGCAATTCTTATTCCACCATGTTTGCTAAAAAACTAAATCAATCTATGAAACCCACACACACCTATAAATTAAGGAACCCTTCTGGTAATTTGGTATCCCATCCCAAAGAAGTCATGAAATTATTCTCGGACTTCTATAAAAATCTCCTGACCTCACCAAAAACACCCCCGAAACAGTCCTCCTTAGACTGGCTTAATAACATTACGTTACCCACTCTTACTAGAGATCAAATTGAATCTCTTAATGCCCCTTGCTCGGAGATAGAAGTTAACAAAATCATTGGAACACTAAAAATATCCACAGCCCCAGGCCCTGAAGGCTATTCCACATCTTACTATAAAAAATTTTCCTCTACCATTACACCACACCTTACTAAACTTTATAATAATATCTTACAGGGTGGCCAATTCCCACCCGAGATGATTTTGGCTAATATGTCCCTACTTCCCAAACCAAATAAAGATCACTCCACCCCTCAAAACTATCGCCCAATATCAGTTATTAACAACGACCTAAAAATATTCGGCCGTGTATTAGCAGACAGATTATCAGCCGTTATCTCCCCATTAGTTGATCCTGATCAAACAGGCTTCATTCCCAACAGACAACATACGACTTACCACAAATATCATTCAAGACTCAAACATTCATTCCAAATCCACACTGCTTCTTGGTCTTGATATACACAAAGCTTCGACAGCGTTTGCTGGTCATATCTTGACACTCTTCTCCCAAAATATGGCATCAACAATGAATTTCTACATGGCTTTAAGGCTCTCTATCACAACCCACAAACACGTATCAAACTCCCAGGTAACAATTCTGACTTTTTTCCCCTGACTAAAGGTACCAGACAAGGTTGTCCACTCTCCCCCCTACTCTTTGCCCTCGCAATAGAACCCCTCGCCCGTGCAATCAGAAACAATACAAATATTAAAGGATATCTTAAGGGATCCAAGGAATACAAACTGAGTCTTTATGCGGATGACGTCCTTCTATTCATAACTGACCCTCTTATTTCCCTACCTAATCTAACTAAAACCCTGGACGTCTTCCATGATTTGACAGGTCTGGGAGTAAACCTATCTAAGTGCTCGGCTTTACCAATCAACATTCCCCCAGCCTTAATATCTTCACTTAAAGACAAATTCTCATTCAATTGGCACGTAGATTCGTTTAGATACCTAGGTATTCAGATTACATCTTCATATAAAACGTTATATCAAGCAAACTACCCTCCTTTATTTAACAATATTAAAAACCTACTTAAACTATGGTCATCATACCAGATTTCTTTCTCGGGCAGGATAGTAGCCACAAAAATGATGATATTACCCAAACTTCTATTCTTTTTTAGAACCCTTCCACTTATTCTACCCAAAAAAACACTAGAATCTTTACAGAGAGAAATCAATAAATTTATATGGCAAAACAAGAAACCCAGATTTAGTTATTCCCTTATGTTTAGACCCCATTTAAAAGGAGGCCTCAGCATTCCAAACCTTTGGCTATATTACCTGTCGGCCAGATTCACCCAATTAGCCCAATGGTATGCCCCTTCATTCCAAATTCCTTGGCTCCTGTTCGAGGAAGAATCTATCCTACCCTACAATTTACAAGGACTTCTCTGGTCCAATGTCATCCCACCACAAAAAATAAGGCCCTTAAACCTCATCGTCACTCACACTCTTCAACTATGGAACAGACAAATCTCTAATTTTAAGTTATCCTCGGATGTTCCCCCCTTGGCTTCCTTTATGGGTGACCCACGTTTCCCCCCCCCCCCCCCAGATAGAGCTCAGGATGAAAATTTGCTAACATATTGGAAGTCACATAATCTAATACATTTAAAATCGCTCTCCCAAGACAATGCATTTCTTACTTTCACCAGACTACAAACAAAATACAATATCTCTCCTACCGAACTAGAGATCTATGCGAAAATAAAAAAATTCTATGAGAGATATTACTCACTTACACTCCACCCCCCTTATACACAATTTGAGCAAATTTGTATCTCCTCCCCTCGTGACCGGGGTTTAATCTCCAGAATATATAAAAATTTAAATGAGACCAACATGCCTGATAAATCACATCCCATGCTACAATGGGAATCAGATTTAAATACCTCATTTACTCTTGATCAATGGGATACAATTTTTACAAATCTCCACAAATGTACCAGAACAACCTCGATTAGAGAATCGGCCATCAAACTACTTTATAGATGGTATCTTACTCCCGCTAAACTCAATTCATTTTATCCCTCAGTGTCCCCACTCTGCTTTAGGGGTTGCCCCACCCAGGGAACACTTTTACATATATTTTGGGATTGCCCCCACATTAAAGACACTTGGCATAAGGCAAATATTATAATAGATAAAATATCCTGTAGAAAGATCTCTCTTACACCCCAAATAGGCCTTTTATTCACCCCTATACAGGATATTCCAATGACTAGTACAAGGTTAATACATACACTCCTTAGTTCCATCCACTGGGCCATAGCATTTAATTGGCGCTCCACTACGGTACCTTGGCCACAAATTCTTAACCGCATGTCAAACATTAAGCTTTCAGAAAGAATTCACCACACATTATATGATTCTATGCCCCTTTACCAAAAAAAATGGACTCTCTGGGATACCACCTCTCTGGTCTAGTACCTTCCCGTTTTTTTTACCTCCCACTCTTAAAATATATACAATTGTCATTTAGCCCTCTCTCCAATACTATGCTCTTGATTGACTTTATTTGAACAATATACATTCCTATACCAGACTTAAGAAATAAGAAAAATAAATAAATAAAAAAAAAAAGAACCTTTTCTCTTTCCTCTGTACAATGCTCAATATGAACAATGTTTATATATATACCTGTACCATCATTGTGATTTGTTTTTATACCTTGACCTTTTCTATAATAAAAATCGTTTGTAAACAAAAAAAAGAAAACATCATCCCCAGGAACTGAGACGGTCATGCCCAAGGCATGGCGGTAGTACCGGTAGCCAGTTATCAGCTGGGGTAATTGTAATGTGTGATATAGTTAATTTGGTAAGCACATTAGCAGTGGTATCTGTGGAATTAATGGATAAACAGTGAACTGATTAGACAGCTGATAAACTAAGGGGATAAAGGTGATGGGAGTGGAAAATAGCATGTGAATAAGAAAATGAAAGTACCATGGTGAGCAAAGTGTAGGTGAGAAAAGGAAACCTAAGTAATGGTGGGAGTGAATTGATAGGTACCTAAAAGGTTAGGTTAGGGAAATAATCCAAGGTGCGGGCGTGTCAGCCAGATGAAAAGGACTGAGGTATTGGCGCTGTGCATGTAGGGTATAAATACCTGCCATGAACCAAGGGCAGCCATTGGGGATGGAGGTATATATATTTATTGCCTCACATAAAGTCCCAACTTTAGTTCTAGCCTTAGTTTTTTCTGTATGGATCTATATCTTGATCACGACCAGAACTCTACTAGTGTTCCCATAATGCTGTTTGGGTTTTCCAAAGACATGGGATCTGAGCTAAAGCAAGTTCTTCATTCAACTTACATTGGAGTTGAATACAGTGTGTGGTGTTATCTGCATGCTATAATATTATATTTTACATTTTGAAGTGAGATGTGCTCTATTTCTGCCAGTACCTGAACACAGAGTGTAAACTTGGGAGACTGACACTGCAGGCTTGGAATGAAAAACGATCTATTATGGTGTTGGAGAGTAGAAAAAGTATTTTCTCTTATCGTCCATGGACGTACACAGCTCCTTAAATCTTGACAAAGTGGGTTATGTTCCTGTTCATAGGAGAGGACTAGGCAGAACATGTTAGATAATTAAAAACACATGTTACAATAACCAGAGAGGAACAACCCCACCCAGGGGGCGGTCCCTCCAGACATAACCCTCCGCCCTGCAGCATGCAGCCTCAGTTTTTTTCTGCCCAGCAGAGGAGAAGAACGTGGCTCCCTTTGGGCCCAGGGTCCTGAAGACATTTTTTTTTTTTTTTTTTTGTGATACCTTCTATCAATAGCCGGCTGGGCGACAGGCTAGATACTATAGATCCTTGTAGTCTTCCCAGTTCCGGCCATCGAGCGTGTCAGTCCCTAGCTTTGTGCTGGATTTCTGCCACGACGTACAGAGTCCTGAAGAATTTTTGGGATATCTTCTATCAACTGCCGGCTGGGTGACAGGCTGGATATATAGATCCTTGTAGTCTTCCCAGTTCCGGCCATCGAGCGTGTTAGTCTCTTGCTTTGCGCTGGTTCTGAACACGACATACCCCATGGCTCCAGGGGTGGCCGGTGAGCACATGCTCCGGGCTCCACATATGACTGGGCGGGCTGCTTGTGCCTCACTCACAGTGGACCGGGCCGACAGCTGCTCCGTACCATGGGTTGTGGGTCTGTTAGGGACGCGCCAGCTTGTCCTCGCAAGGACGGGTAAGTACGGTTCCTCCTGTCTCGGCAGGATGGAACAGCTGGGCATTCCCGGGATTTAGGGGTTCTCCTGTTCTCCCTTTTCCCTGCTCTCTATCGCCCTTTCCCCTCCTGCATCCGGGGTGTACCTGTGGGGGGGGCTCCGAGTCCCTGTGGGGGACCGTGGGGCGCCAGGGTCCGCTTTCTATGAGGGGGGTCTGTCTCCTGGGAAGTCTCTGCAGACCTTTTCATCCACATCCCTGCCCTCGGGCGCCCTTTTTTTGCAGCGCTACCGCCATTTTCAGTGCGTTTTTTCTGTATTTAAACTTCCATTGGCGGACATTTTCTTGTAGCCGCGCTGTGGCGCAGGTCGGTATTGCGGGAGGCCATTTTCTTGTGGTCCGCGCCCTTTTACATCTGAGGCGTCTGGTGGCCATTTTGGGGTGGGTTTGGCCTCTAGCACTGGCTTCTGAACAGCGCAGTATCTTCTCCTCACAGCTTCTTCTTCACACAGCTCCTTCTTCACACACGCGCTGTGTGCACAAGGCAGACAGCGGTGCTGAGCGGTCTCCCTCTGGGTGGTGAGTCCCCTGGGTTACATCCCCCCCCGTTTGTCAGCATGGAGGGTGGACTCTTATGTGTGTTTCACTTGGTCCCTGAGGGCTGTCAGTGGGCGTTTTTATGGAGTCAGTATGTGACCTTTCTTCCCCATACATTACCAGAGGCAACAAATGGTGTCCCTGCACCTTCGGTTTCCTTGGATACATTATAGATAGTCCTGGAACCTTTTGTTGCCAAGGTAGAAACGGATTGCGGGCATAAGGGAGGTAAGAAATTGCCCCCTCCCCCTGCCATCTTCTGGGAAATGTTTGTCACACTTCTGAGTGCACTTCTGATGCTGTGTGGGACACTCTCCAGCTGGGACTTCCGCAGAGGAGTCTGTCTCCCTTAGGTCACACAAATCTGCCCGCTTTGTGGCGTTTTTTCCTTATGTTACTTTCTTTGATGGTTCATACATAAGGAATGGGAACAACGCAGAGGTCCTTGTGGTTCCCCAGCGCATGGCGGTCCGTTACCATACAGGACCCCTCTGATAGGAGGTCCAAGGCGGTGATGCTGGGGTCAGTATTGCAACCTATATATGGCTGCGACTTTCCATGCGGGGCCGCACAGTGGTGTGGTGGTTAACTCCCTCACCTGGTTCGAACCAGGACCCCGACACCTTCTGCCTGGAGTTTGCTTGTTCTCCCTGTGTCTGCGTGGCTTTCCTCTGGATTCTCCATTTTTCCTCCCACACCCCAAAGGCATGCGCGCCTTCTGCACCACGGTAAACACATATGCACTTATACATACACAGTGTGTGTATTTAAAATGACCCCGTCGCAGTTTGCTTGGGGTTTGCATGCTTTCCTTGTGTCTGCGTGGGGTGATCCGGTTTCCTCCCACACTCGGACAAGCGCGCCTTCGGCGCCACGGTAAAACCGTATACACTAATACGTGCTCGGTGTGTGTATGTAAATGATTTCCAGAACCTCTGTATCTGCGGTGGTGCTGCGCCGCCTGATTGGCTGGAATGCTGGTCCGCTGGCTAAGCTCCCAAGTGAGCTCTGGCAGATTGCCTTTCTGAGGTTTATGGTACCTGTGACAGAGGGGTCACTTTGGACACAGGGTGAGCCAGGAAACAATGGACATTAAGAATATGGCTTGGATTGCTTGAAATTGAAATAGCAACAACTGTGGAGTTTCAGGGAGCCGGGGCAGTTGGCCCCTCTCTACAGCAACAAGCTGAGGTGGTAAAGCTTTTACCCCCAGCTGAATCACTGGCAGCAGGGCAGAATGCTACTGGCCGCTGCACACAACTGCAACTTGAGCTGATATCAGTGGATGGGACTGCGGTCTCCACTCACAGCAACCCAGCAGAAGAGCTGGCAACAGAGCAGAGTGCTGCGGGCCTCTGCTCTCAACTAACAGAAGAGGGAGTTCCTGTGGTACTGGATGGGACTTCGGTCCTCACTGACACAACCCCAGAAAATGGTGTGAAACTGAGACAGGAGGATGTCAGCCTTGCTTTGCAAGCACTGGGGGATTTTCACCTACCACAAGTGGATGAGACTGCGGTCTCCACTCACAGCAACCCAGCGGAAGAGCTGGCAACAGAGCAGAGTGCCGCGGGCCTCTGCTCTCAACTAACAGAAGAGGGAGTTCCTGTGGTACGGGATGGGACTTCGGTCTTCACTGACCCAACCCCAGAAAATGGTGTGATACTGAGACAGGAGGATGTCAGCCTTGCTTTGCAAGCACTGGGGGATTTTCACCCACCACAAGTTAATGGGACTTCAGTCTCCACTTGCATACCCCAGGGATCCTGGGCAGTCGGCCCAGATCCCCAACAACATGACGGACTGAGCCCAGTCACCCTGTCTTCTCCCCAGCGGCGGGTATGTTCTCTGAGAGAGGCAGAGCTTGGCTGGGTAAGTAATGCTCTGTTTGGAGCAATTTATTTGGGGTACTGTGTGGATACCGGCATTAGAAGAATGGCCCTATGGACTAACTTCGGAGTCAACCCGTCTGGGGTCACCTCCTGTGTTAGTCTCCTGCCGAAAGGGGAGATGTGTGACAGAGGGGTCACTTTGGACACAGGGTGAGCCAGGAAACAATGGACATTAGGAATATGGCTTGGATTGCTTGAAATTGAAATGGTAATATTAGTCCACAATATGTACTGGTTGTTTTATTCTGAACTCAACAGGTTAATTGAGAGATGTGTTACCTGCCAGTTGTGATGTAAATGAATCTAGAAGGGCGTCTGAAGACCCTTTTTTTTTATATTAAACGGTTTTTATTGAACAATGTTCAGGTGAAACATGACAATGCAACGCACATGACAGTAAGCTTAGCATGTCAAGCCATCAAAAATAGTACACAGACAATGCAATCAACTCCATATTATTCCACTGAATACATAGTACAACATAGAGGTATTATTTAAGTCAGAAGGGAGTGAGCAACCGGGCTTCCGGGCCAGTCAATAACAATAAGAAGGACAACACAGCAGATCCCCCCTTTTTTTTAAGAAAATATGTTGGTGTGTTCTCAAGGCCAGTTCACACAAGTGTCAGCGGATTCGAGCCATCTATCCCAGATTTTATTATATTTATCGGGGGGCAACCACGGTTAATATATATGATTTTTTTATACGGGAGGGCAGCATTAATGTCGGCTTTCCACTCAGACGAACAGGGCGGTATGGGCCTCATCCAGTGCCTGGCTATGATCCTCCGAGCTGAGAAGAGTGTCTCATGCAAAAATGTTTTCGTAAATTTATTAAGCTCGGAGTCAGGGAAAATACCCAGCAGGCACTGTTTAGGGTCCAAGGACAGAGGGGAGCCCATATCATCGTGTAGGAAGTCCACAACCTGCTTCCAGAGTACCTGGAGTTTGGGACATGACCAAATCAAGTGGAAGAACGTGCCCGGATCACGTCTGCACATTGGGCAGACCGTCGGGGCATCAGGTTTAAAGCGCGCCAACCTAAGAGGGGTGAGGTACGATCGGTGCAAAATAAACAGTTGCGATAGCCGATCAGAGAGCCTGGGTGACACCAGTCTACATGTATCTAAAGCCTCACTCCACTCCTCATCCTCCAGCGGTCCCACATCTCTCTCCCACCTCGGCTTTAAGTTATATGCTAGTGTGGTGGCCGTCGGGGTGATGAGCATGTTATAGAAATCGGATATGAGCCTACGGGGATCTGATCCCTTGATCACTGCGATCAGTGCATTTGGGGCTGGCTGTGGAATATCTGCTGGAAACTGGGAGCGGACCGCATGGACCAGCTGAAGAAACCTGAACTGCATGAAGTCAGGCAATGAGTATTGTTCCTGAAGTTCAAGGAAAGACCTGAGGGACCCACCAGAAAAGATGTGGTGTAGATAAAACACTCCCCTCCCACTCCATAGCTCCGTGTCCGGGAGCAACCTAAGCTCAGGCAGGGATTTGTTATGCCACAAAGGGGTGTAATCATTAAATACAGGGGTCCCAATCAGCCCAGCAGCTATGTCCCAGATCCGTCTATATTGATATAAAAGTGATTTGCGGTTACCCTCAGACTCGTTGCCTCCCAGTCCAACTGCCACCGCCGTTATGGGGTCGGCAGTGCACTGGGCCCAGTGCGGACAGAGGAGGACAAGGAATCGCCACCTATCTGTCTTATCGATGTGATACAGCTGGGATAACTGGGACGCCAAATAATAGGAATTAAAATCAGGCAGGGCTGTACCCCCTAAATCAGTGGGGTTTTTGAGGGCTTTCCAGGTCAGTTTATGTCTATTCTTCCCCCATATAAACGAGTTCAGCAGGGTGTCTATGATTTTGAAGTATTTGAGGGGGATGTATACTGGTGTGTGCCAGAGAGTGTAAAGAATCTTAGGTAGCAGTATCATTTTTATGATGTTGATTCGGCCCCAGACCCCAAGCGGTAACTTGGCCCAGACCTGAGTCCTAGATTTAATCAGGGCAAAGAGAGGTTCAACGTTCAGGGGGATATAATCCGACGGGGACCTGGACACAGAGACGCCCAAATATTTAATGCAGTCGACCCTCTGTAAGGGGAAGTGTTCCCATGGTCTGGGGAAGGGGAAGCTGTCAATGGGCAGGATTTGGGATTTACCCCAGTTAATTTTGAGGCCAGAAAACGATCCGAAGTATTCTATCGTCTGCAATGCCGTTTGAAGAGAGGCATCCGGGTCTGCCAGATATAGCAACGTGTCATCAGCATACAGGCTGATTTTCTCCACAATTGCACCCACCTGGAGGCCACGAATCTTGGGATTTTCCCTAATGGATATTGCAAGAGGTTCCGCCGCAAGGGCGTACAATAGTGGGGACAGAGGACAGCCCTGCCTAGTGCCCCTAGTGAGATCGAAGGGTTTAGAGGCGTAACCATTGGACACAACTCTAGCTCTTGGGGCCTGGTATAGTAGTTGGACCCATTTAATAAATCTTGGGCCAAACCCAAACCCTCTAAGGCATCCCCAAAGATACTGCCATTCGACTGAGTCGAATGCTTTGGCCGTATCCAGGGCCACCACCACTCGTGATCCAACTTCGTCATGTATCGCTTGCAGGTTAATATAAAGTCTTCTAAGGTTGAATGAGGTGTTGCGGCCCGGCATAAAGCCTGCCTGGTCAGTATGTACAAGACTCAGTATCACCTGATTCAATCGAAGTGCCAAAATCTTGGCCAGAATCTTAACATCCACCTGCAAGAGTGAAATGGGCCTGTATGACTCCGGCTGACCCGGGTCCTTACCAGGCTTAGGTATAAGAACAATGGTCGCGTCCCTCATAGACGGAGGGAGAGAAAACGTGTCAAAAAGGTCATTGTATAATTCTAGCAACTTGGGAGAAAGCATATCTCCATATTGCAGGTAGAATTCAATAGGCAGTCCATCTGAACCTGGGGCCTTAGATTTGTGGAAGCTAGTGAGAGCTGCGGATACTTCGTCGGTCGTGAGGGGCGCGTCCAGGGCCTCAACCTATTCGTCTGTTAACTTTGGGAAGGCAATCCCCGCTAGCAGGTTCTCTAAATGTCCATCAGGGTCAGTCAACTGGGAAGTATATAACTGTGAGAAAAACCCTCTTAATCGGTCAGAGACCTCCCGAGGATCCGAAATCACGTCCCCACTTGGGCTAGTAAGGGAAATGACAGTCGGGGGCCTGTCTTCGCTTTGAGCTAGATAAGCGAGTAATTTGCCTGCCTTTTCCCCCTGTTCAAAGAATTTTTGTTTTGTAAAAAATAACTTACGTCTGGCTGCCTCGTATTGCAGTTGTTCTACCACCCTAGTGTGTAACTTCAGCAAGTCTGCATTAGCTGGGGAGGGATCCGTCAGGTAGGACTGTTCAGTGTCTGACAATACCCTTAGAGCTCTATCAAAGGTAGCAGCCGAGTCTGCCCTAAATCTGTTGATCCTGGAAGTCAGAACCCCGCGGACGTGTAGCTTAAAGGTTTCCCATACCACAGCCGGGGAGGCCGAATTGGCATTGTCAGCGAAAAAGGTAGTCCATTCATTCAGTAGCTCGCCATCCTCCGGTAACAGGGACAGCCAAAACGGGTTCAGTCGCCACGTCCGCTGGGGTCTATCAATAGTGAAGGAAAGGGTGATCCAGTAAGGGCAGTGGTCCGAAAGCAGTCTAGGAGAGAATTTTACTTCTAGTAGGCGCGGAATAAGTGCTTTAGTTAACAGTATATAGTCAATACGTGACATTGTATTGTGGGAGGCTGAAAAACAGGAATAGGCTCTAGAGAGGGGAAATTTGTGTCTCCAGGTATCAATGAGGTTAAAGGTGGAAATAAGTCTGCCGAATCGGGAACTCGACGGGACTGGACCCGTAGGTTGGGTCGTCTGGGGTCTATCTAGGGCTGGGTTGAGGGTTGCATTAAAGTCCCCCAGCCAGATCGCCTGAACCGAAGGATGACGGGCCATGAACAGCAGACCTGTGGTAATGACGGTGGCGTTAAACGGAGGAGGTACATAAAATGCCAGGATAAGAAATGACTCCCCATACAGCCTTACAGAGAGAAACACATATCTACCATGTGGATCAGACTCCACACTACAAATTTCAAAATGGACTGTCTTAGCAACAAGTATAGAGACGCCTCGGACCTGGGTAGAGTGAGTGGAATGATACACCCAGCCTATCCATGGCTTTTTGAGTGCCAACTGAAGTCGGCCGTCCACATGGGTTTCGGTCAAAACCACCACATCAGCCCTTTGTTTTTTCAGGAAAGTAAATACGGCGGATCTCTTCACCCTATCCCCAAGGCCCCGGACATTCCAGGTAAGGAACTTCAGGCTAGCCATCCGAGAGGGGGGCAGAGATGCGGCGCACCCGGGCCCACGCATCCCAGGAACCACAGGAGTGTGACAATAAGTGCAATATCAACCGCACATTTAAAGTATTTAAGCAATAAAGTATTCATTGGAAATAAGCATAACCCATACACCTTGGATAGAGTAACATACAACCAGTAGTCATGTACATTGCCGTTTAGATATCGAACTACAACTAACCCCCCCCCTCCCCACCCTGCACCTTCCCCAACTGATGCGGGTATGACCCAAAACAGAAAACAAACTAGCAACCAGGAAGGGCTCATGGCCGCGTGACATTTGTTCAGACTGTGCTATAACAAAGCAAAAAAGCAGACAATAGGTGTATCGAATAGTCACAGTCCCAGCATGAGTGATCATCCCCAACCATGCCGTAAACCAGAGGCATGACCCAAGGCACTCGCTGGCAGTCCGGACCGTAGAGGGTCCAATGGAGATCCTGGTTGCACAGGGGGGCGAAAAAATCGCTGCTCAGAGTTTTTAGAAGGTAGGACGGGGTGTGCTCCCATGCTAGGGCCCCAGTAGACTGTAAACTAGGATGAGAGGAAAATTATCTTGAACCGGGCAGTAGAAGTGAAGGACTGGGGAACATATTGTGAAAAACTACCATTAGGGAAGGAGGAGGGGACATTCTGATGGGGATTGAGGGTCTCCGGAGACCGCGGACATGGCAGGTGGGAGAAGGGACGACAGTCATAAGGAGAACCTGACATTCCCCAGCGGGGGAGAAGAAAAGAAAAAAAAAAAAAACACCCCAGATAGACATACCCATACTCCGGGTGATTAGGAGGACTCAATCAGGATGGGGGGGGGCAGTCAAGACCCCGCTCAGATGTGGGCTACTTGTCGTCCGCCTGTCGGTCGGGCTCAGGCCGCTCCATCCAGGAAAGAACTTCTTCCGGATCCTCAAAAAAGTAGGCCCGGCCGTTTCTCTCCACTCGCAGGCGCGCCGGAAACAGCATGGAGTATTTGAGGTGTTTGATCCGGAGTCTGCGTTTCGCCTCAGTAAAGCCCTGGCAGCGACGTTGTACATCAGCGGAGAAATCTGGGAAAATGGCAACTCTGCTGTTCCCAATCTCCATGTTGCCCTTCTCCCTCGCCATCCGTAGTGCTGCATCTCTATCCTTAAAGTTCAGTAGCTTGGCTATAAACGTGCGAGGGGGGGCTCCCTGTGGTGGGGCCTTGGCCGGAATGCGGTGTGCTCTCTCTACCGCCAGGGTCGGGGAGAAGGCCTCACGACCATATTTGGAGATCAGGATTTGTTCCAGGAAGGTGGTCGGATCTTTCCCCTCTGCCCCCTCAGGTAATCCAATGAAACGGAGATTAGATCTCCTCTGCCTATTCTCCATTTCGTCCTGCTTCCCCATCAGTTGAAGGATTTGCCGCTGCATGCGGTCGGAGCTCGTCTGTAAAGGAGGTATGGCATCTTCTATGTCACTGATGCGTGTCTCCGTCTCCGTAACCCGCTCCCGTAGCTTTTGAAAGTCCTGCCGCATGAGGGATAGATCAATCTTGACCTCCTCAATCTGGGTGGCAAGGGATGTGCGGCAGAACGTGATAGCGTCCAGCAGCTTCTCAGTATCTCCTCCCGGCGCGGCCTGTTCTGAACTCGTGGCGCCGCCATCTTCCCCCTCGGCGTCCTTGTCCTGTCGGCGGTACTGGTTCAATTTAGCAAGTGCCGCGCTGTTTCTCGCCTGTGACATGGCTGGAAGTATGCCCAGTTCTATTCCTCACTGTTCAGGAGTAATTAGAAGGTCCAAGGGCAAGAGGATTAGTAATTAGAAGGATTAATGGCCGGAGCTCGTGTCACACACGTCCTACTCCATTCACCGCCAGGCCACGCCCCCCCTCTGAAGACCCTTTTAGTGTGAATAGGGATAATTAACTCTATACTTTTGTGTATTGTACTCAGACAGACAGGCTACAAATCCTTTCATTGTGAGATGTGTATTGAAGGTCGTCATGTTTCTATTGTGTAAAGTCTTTTGAACTGAAAGGGGATTAGAACCTGTTGTCTCCTAACAGACGTTGTGTATTGGGTCTTGTTATGTTGTGGGTGGAGCTGGACCATTGTTCATTCAGGTTAATGCAGTATTGGATGTGTATAAAAGTTACAATGCTTTTTTCAATAAAGTCAGTCTATCCTAGAAAGATACAGAGTGCGTCTCGTTCTTTCAGAAGGATTAATTCCTATGGGAAGTGGTCTTCTGACTGTGGAGGATCGACAGTGAATTTGTGTCCAGGAGAGGGAAGAGATCTAAACTGCGTTACCCCCTTTCATATTTGGGGTGCCATTACAGTACCTCACTGGACGACATTAAGATGTCACTGGAGGTAAGAGCACTCTTCTCTCACAGTCCTCTGTGGGGAGGGAGCCGCGCCGTTGGCCGGGGCCCTCTGATTCCGCGCAGTAGCGGTATTTTCGTCATTAGATCCTCCCGGGCTGACAAGGCTCTTGCTGGGGGACAGACGCGTCCCTGGTACGTGCACGAATGTGCCGGCTGAAATTCCATGCTACGCATGGTATTTCGTCCCCGCCCGACTCATGGGTGGGGGGGATGATTTTGCGAGTTTGCAGCTCGGTGGACCTCTCCGCTTCTCTGTGAGGTTGTCATTTTGGGGTACAAGTTAGACTCTCTTCTTGTCCACCAAACAGGTCTTTCCCTCAAATTTTTCCTATCCTTCCAGCTCGTCGGTCTGCCTTGATGGGAGCAGTACATGACTTGCTGTGGTGCAGAATATTTTTACCTGTGCCCCTGGTGGAAGGGTTTCAAGGATTCTATTCGAAGCTGTTGGTAGTCCCACGGAAGGACGGTGTCCGTCCAATCTTGGATCTCAGTGCCCTCATTACCTTGTGGGGCAGCACAGTGGGGTAGTGATTAACTCCCTGACCTGGTAGCAAGAGGGTTTTGGATTCAGAAACTGACCCGACACCGTCTGCCTTGACACTGCATGTTCTCCCTGTGTCTGCGTGGGGTTCCTCCGGGTACTCCGGTTTCCTCCCACACTCCTAAGGCATGCGTGTCTTCGAAGCCACACTCCTAAGGCATGCGTGTCTTCGGAGCCACAGTATGAACTGTACTGTGCTGAGACAGCGAGACATTGGTATCGTGGGCTACTTGGGCGTTCTTCTTCTGAGAGCTGCTTCTGGTTCAGAATTAGAGGAGGACATGTCTATAGCCAGTCAGACCCTTTCGGGACTTTGGTTGGGTACTGAACATACAGAAGTCGGTGTTGGTACCGACTCAGTGTCTGAAGTCCCTAGACTTGATCCTGAATTCTTTGGAGGCGAAGGTCTTCCTTCATTTGGAGCAGTTGCAGACGCTCCAGTCGGCAGTGAAATTGTTGGGTCCAGGTCGCTCCTTCCTTTCCATATGACTGTGATCAGGACGGACGCCAGCCTCACGGTCTGGAAGAATCTCGACCGCCGATCGATGTCCTCGAAATTCGAGCAATCAGACTTTGCCTCTCCAAGTGGTCGCAGAGACTTCAGGGGCGTCTGATCAGGTTTCAGTTGGACGGTCGCAGCGTCGGTAGTCACACGCATCCTAAGTTGGGCCGAAAGGAGGGTGCAGGCTCTATTATCGGCTGCTTGCACCCCCATGTAGAGACCTGACAGGCGAACTATCTGAGTCGCCAAATGCTGGACCAAAGGGTATCGTCTTTTCACCCGGAGGTGTTTTCAATTACTTTGTCGGAATTGGGGCACACCAGTTGTGGATCTCCTGGTTTCTCGACTCAATCGCAGGTGCCGAGGTTTGTGGACAGGTCCAAGGCTCCCTGGGCAGACGCGTCGGACGCTTTGGTGGCTCCATAGGGAATTTATGCCTTTCCCCTACTGGAATTGCTTCCTCGTCTGCTCCGCTGAGTGGAGGCCGCGGGGATTCTGGTGATTCTGATCGCCCCAGATTGGTCCCAGCGTCCCTGGTACGCCGACCTCGGGAGACTGGTAGCTGATGCTCCCCGGCGGCTGCCAATGCGGGAGGACCCTCTGTCTCAAGGTCCCATGCTTCATCCTGGTTTACAGTCGCTGGCTTTAACGCCTTGACTATTGAAAGCCAGGTACTAAGGGAACCGTGGTCTGGCAGATTCGGTAATCCCCTTCATGTTGAGGGCCCGGGAATCTTCTTCCCGGACCATCTACCATTGCACTTGGAAGGCCTACATCTCTATATGTGATGTGATGGCCGGGCGTCCACGGACATGGCCGGTTTCTTGGATCCTGCTGTTTTTACCCCTGGTGGCTCACTCACTGCTAAGTACGTGTGTGCAAGGGGTCCGACGCGTGGTTCCCCCGATTGGACCACTGCTTCCTCCGTGGACTTGTCTCTAGTGCTCTCGGTACTTCAGGAACCTCTCTTTGAGAACATCAGGGAGTTTCCACTCTTTCTCAGAAAGTTGCCTTTCTAGTTGCCATTACTTTGGTCAGAAGCGTTTCTGGAATGGCGGCCTTGTCTTGCAAGTCGCCTTACTTTGTCCTCCATAATGATAAGCGGTGCTTCGCTCGTAACCTTCATTCCTTCCTAAGGTGGTTTCGGCTTTTCACCTAAACGAAGACATTGTGTTTCTGTCCTTGTGTCCTCGGCCGTCACATCCCAGGAGGCTGCGCTACATACCTTGGACATGGTGCGTGCCCTTCGGGTGTACCTGTCCGCTACTGCTCCGCTTCGGAGTTCTGACTCACTGTTCGTGCCGGTATCTGGTCCACAGAGGGGCCTGCCGGTCTTGTCGGCCACCTTTTGAGGTGGATCAGGCTGATCCAAGCCTATGCCCTTTAGGGGCGGGCGCCTCCCTTTCCTGTCACGGCGCATTCAAACAGGGCAATTGGTGCTTCCTGGGCTTTCCGACATGTAGCATCTGTCTTCAAAGTGTGTGAGACGGCGACCTGGTCGTCTGTTCACACTTTCCCAACGTTTTACAAGGTTGATGTGTGTGCATCTTCGGATGCTTCCTTGGTTACGAGTTTGTTGCAGGCGGCTGTTTGAGGTTGCAACTCCTCCGTGAGGAACTCTGTTTGGGGTGAAGTTAAGTCTTCTTTTGATTGCTGTTCCCACCCCTCGTTTTTTCTGACACTGCTTGGGGACGTCCCACTTTGTCAAGATTTAAGGAGCTGTGTCCGTCCATGAACGTTAAGAGAAAATAGGATTTTTTGTACTCGCCGTAAAATCCTTTCCTAGTTCGTCCATGGACGGACACAGCACCCACCCCTCCTTTTTTTAGGTTTGTACTGCTCAGGGTTGCCAACTGTCAGTAAATGAAAGAAAAGTTTGTAAAATCCGTAATTTTTGCCTCTATTCATGAATGTCCATTACGGACTTGTAGACTGCATGTTCATAACGGACATTAATGGACAGGTGCAAAAATTACAGATTTTTCAAACTGTTCATAAATTTACTGACAGTTGGCAACACTGGTACTGCTTGTTACGAACTGAGGATGCTGACTGCCGGGTGGAGGTTTATGTCTGGAGGGACTGCCCCCTGGGCGGGGCTGTTCATCTCTGATTATTGTAACATGTGTTGTTAATTATCGAACATGTTCTGCCTAGTCCTCTCCTATGAACAGGCACATAACCCACTTTGTCAAGATTTAAGGAGATGTGTCCGTCCATGGACGATAAGAGAAAAGGATTTTACGGTGAGTACAAAAAATCCTATTTTTTTGTTTTATATAATAAAATATAAAAAATCCAGTGGTAATCAATTCCACCAAAAGAACGCTTTATTTGTGTGAAAAAAAAATAATATAAATAAAATTTGCATACAGTGTTGCATGATCAAATGATTGCCAGTTAATAAAGTAGATCAGTGCTGAATGGTAAAAATTGCTTTGGTCACGAAAACCTTCCGGAGGTCAAGTGGTTAAAAAAATTATGGATAAGTAGATTTTTATTCTTTAAACTGGTGATAATTATCTGGCTCTACTTGTTAATTTAGATAACTATTTTTGTTCCTCATTCATAGTTGATCATAGATGCCTAGGAATCCCCTATTTGATATTGTATGTTTTGTTCATCCTCTTTATTGATCATTTTATGTACTGTGTTTTTTTCTTTTGTACTCTGCTGCAGATGCATTGTAGAAACAGAAAACCTAGAAGAGCGAGTGGTAGTTGTGAGTCGAATCATAGAAATTCTGCAAGTCTTTCAAGAGCTAAACAATTTTAATGGAGTACTAGAAGTTGTAAGTGCCATGAACTCTTCCCCAATATACAGACTTGACAACACTTTTGAGGTGAGTCTTTTATGTATCTGTGATAAATATATACCTAACCCACTTCTTAAACTGTTTATATGATATCAGGTTATTAGATTATTAACTAAACATATCTATTTATATGTGTTATTTAACCAGTTTATGACCTTGGGCATATCCTTTGTAATATCGCGACCACCAGTAAGCCACTTTATTGAACTTGCACAACAGGCAAACAAAAAACGCTTCCTTCAGCAAAAATAAAGCAAACAGTCCATACTCCTCTTATTTATTATTATTTTTATTTTATTATTTTTTTTTCCAAATAGTTTATTGAAATGTAAAAAGCATTTACAGATATCTTGAACAATAGTAGTACAATAAGGCATTAATACAACCACAAAACAGGGATGAATTACATGTGTCATATACAATTCAACTTGCGGGTAGTGAAAATGAAATGGCTATGTGCATCCTTCATGAACTAGGCCGTGTTGGGGTGGGTTACCCTAATTCAAGGTAATTGTGGGGTCTAGTCAAAGTCCGATACCGTTGACGGAGATAGATCCTGTAGGTAGGTTAGAGCTAGGTAGGTTCACGGATGCCGTTGTGGACTTTTGGTCTGTGGGGGAGGGAAAGGCTAGCAGGTGCAATATGGCAGGAAGGGAGAGAAGGAGCTACAAACAGATTTATTTTGTTGAGAGTGTATGAATGCGGGAGTGTAGGCTGGAGCTATGTTAGTGGTTGTATTTTACAGAAGCGTGAGGATGAGAAAGTAGAAGGGGGTAAGTGGTGGAAGGAGAGGGGGTGGGGTGGGGATCGAGGGGAGTGAGGCAGGAGGGGATGGCGTTGGCAGGGGGTCCGTCTCTGACTTCCCCGACCACTTGGGGTGTTCAAGTGGTGTGTTATGAGAAAATAGGGGCGGATCTGTATAGGGGGAGTTATAGGAGGAGAGAGGTGTACTTGTAAGGTTTAGGGTTAAGGGAAGATCCTGGCATGTCGTAGATTTTTAATGGCAATTCTCAGAGGAGTAATTTATCCTTTGTCAGGGTTCAGGGAGTTTGCATATTCTGGTGTCATTTTATAGTGTAACCAGCAGGCCCATTTTTTACTAAATGATGACGGAGTCTCTCGTGCAATATGTATAAGATTTTCCATTTCCTCAATTTTGCATATTCTGTTAAACCATTCTTTTATGGTTGGTTGGTGAGTCGATTTCCAGTGTATAGGGATACACTGTTTTGCCGCATTGATCATGTGCATTGCTAGGGATTTGTGATAGGAATTGTGCGACAGGGGTGAGTGGTGAAGAAGGAATTGAGAAGGGGAAAGGTCCAAATGATATGAAGTGACTCGAGAGGTTATATGGCATACCTTTTCCCAGAAGTCTTTTAGAGATGGACAGGACCACCAGATATGGAGAAGGGTTCCCCTTTCCCGGAGACATCTCCAGCAGACCTCTGGGATTGTGGGATTAAATTTATGCAGGAGGGTGGGCGTGCGGTACCATCTAGATTGGATCATAAAGCTGTTTTCCTGGGTCGACACATTCGTCGACCCTTTATGTATGTTGAGGAAAATTTGTTCCCATTGTTCCGCTGAGAGAGATACAGAGAGGTCTGACTCCCAGTTCTTACAGGCTAAGGTCTCATTAGCTTTCATCTCGGCGAAGAGGAGTTCATGTGTGGTAGACACTAGGTGAGATTGGGGTGTCGTTTGGATACATAGCTTTTCGAAAGGGGTGAGTTCTCTGGAGCATTGTATATTCTTGTTAAGGGATTTTAGAAAATGAGCAATTAAAATATATGTCCAAGGGGGAATGGGTGGCTTGTTTAGTTGGGAGGAGAGTTGGGATGTAGACAATAGTTTGCCCCGGAGGAAGAACTGATGTGATCTAATTGGGCTCTGTGTCCAGTTATCGGTAAGAAACTTTGCGTGCATACCTGGTGGGAACCCAGGGTTCATTTTTACAGGTGTCAGTGGGCTGGGAATCGAAGATATGGGTGATCGGTAGCAAAGCTTTTTGAAGCATTGGAAGGTTGGCCCTATAAGTGGGTGTACGCGTAATTCAGAAGGGACGTGGGGTGGGAGTATCCATGGGAGAGACTCCAAAGGGAGAGCAGAAAAAGATGCTTCTAGGGAAACCCAATCTTTGTGGAGAGATTGAGTATTCCAGTCCACTATCCTGGTAAGGTGTGTAGCAGTGTAATAATTGAGAAGGTTGGGGAGGCCTATGGCCCCAAGTCTTTTAGGTCGGGTGAGCTGCGTAAAGTTGATTCTGGGTCTACGGTTCCCCCATAAGAATTTAGTGCATATGTTTCTGTAAGATTTAAAAAAGGCCGGAGGTATATGTATAGGGATCGCCTGCAATATATAGTGTATTCTCGGGAGGGCATTCATTTTGAGGATCGCTGCTCTGCCAAACCAAGAGAAAAGCGGTTTGTTCCAGGTTTCAAGATCGGAGGATAGTCTGTGTAGGATAGGAACATGGTTTTTAGCGTAGAGGTTTAAGAGTTTGGAAGGGAGTTGTATCCCTAGGTATGTGATGGAGTCATGTTTCCATTGGAACGGGAAGTTAGCCTTACATTGATCAACTATATGTTGAGGTAATGTAATATTAAGGGCAAAGGATTTCGAGAAATTAATTTTAAGGTGGGAGAGGAACTGAAATTGTTTAAATTCAGAAAGAAGGTTTGGTAGGGAGATCAGTGGGTTCGACAGGAACAACAAAATATCTTCTGCGAAAGCAGCGTATTTATATTCTCTTTTGGAGGAACTTATACCTTGGATATCTGGGTTGTATGTCAGTTTACGGAGGAATGGTTCAAGCGTGAGTACAAAGAGGATGGGGGACAGGGGGCAGCCCTGTCTTGTGCCATTTCCGATGGGAAAGGCGTCCGACAGAGTATTGTTGACCCGTACCTTAGCAGATGGTCCCGTGTATAGTGACAGGATTAGGCCTAACATATATGGGCCCAATCCTATGGCCCTCAGAACCGCTGTCGTATAGTCCCAAGCTACTCTGTCGAACGCCTTCTCCGCATCGAGTGACAAAAACAGGCCTTTTTGGGTTGTCTGTGTCATAAGGTGGTGTAAGTTTATTGCTTTAACAGTGTTGTCCCTGGCTTCACATCCAGGGATAAAGCCGGTCTGGTCATGAGAGATTAAGGAAGGGAGAAGCGGTAAGAGTCTGTTTGCCAAAATCTTAGAAAAGATTTTGACATCTACATTCAATAATGAGATTGGTCTATAGTTTCCAGTTTGGGTGGGGTCCTTATCTTCTTTGGGGATAACAACGATATGTGCTTCTAACATTTCGCTTTTGAAAGGATTTGTGGGAGAGAGTGTATTGAAGGCGTCAAGGAAGGGTTGTTGAAGAAGGTCTGAGAATGTCTTGAAATATATGGCGGAAAGACCGTCGGGTCCCGGGCTCTTACCAGGCTTAAGTTGTTTTAAAGCTTTTTTCCATTCCTGAATAGAGATCGGGGATTCCAGAATCGTGGTGGTGTCAGTGGGGAGCTTTCCTGGGGCAAATTGGTCGAAGAACGAGTTAATATCATTGGGCCTGTCATCTGATGAGGTAGTAGGGGGTTCGGATTTATCTAGATTATATAGGGACGAGTAGTACTTCTCAAACTCTCTGGCTATGTCATTGTTATTTGTGAGTGTCTTACCCGTGGGGGATTGTATGTGATGTATCGTATTAGCAGCCCTTTTCTTGCGTAAGGCTTGAGCAAGAAGATGGCCACTTTTGTTGCCGAATTCGTAAAAAAGTTTCTGAGATAGAGTGTATTTCTTCCTGAGGTGATGGCCCAATTCTTCCTGAATGAGTGTACAAGGGTTTGGTGGGCCAGGTTTCGTTTGTGTAGTGCTTCTAGTTTATTAAGTTTGGAAAAGAGATCAGCCAGTTTGGCCCGTTTTTCCTTTCTAATTGCGACCCCCAGGGAAATCAATTTCCCTCGGACAACACATTTGTGAGCCGCCCACTGAGTAAGTTTAGAAATGTCCGGGGTGTTGTTCTCAGTGAAATAATTGCTTAGGCAAGTTTGAATCTCTAATTCTTTGGTTTTGTCTGTCAGGATGGAAGGGTCTAGTCTCCAGATTTGCGAGCGGTATACTTTTTCAGGGAAAGTGAGGGTCATTGAGATAGGGTGGTGGTCAGAGAAGGTCATCGGTTCGACGGTTGCTGCTTTTAGGGACGGGAGATCCTGTTGGGTAAGAAATATGTAGTCTAGTCGTGAATATTTGTTATGTGGGGCGGAGAAGAACGTAAAATCCTTTACATTCGGGTGTAAGGTGCGCCATGTGTCGTGGAGCAAGAGATCTTGGAAACATTTTCTGATTTGTCGGAGCGCCCTGTATGGTAGGTGGGATTTCCCCGACGAGGTGTCTAAAAGGGGGTTCAGGGGTACATTGAGATCCCCTCCCAGTACAAGAATACCCTCTTGGAAATTGGTTAGGTGTCTTGTTACAGCCCTAAAAAAGGGAACTTGGGACGAGTTGGGGCTGTATATGTTAGCCAAAGTGATTGGTTTGTTCCTGAGGGTCCCTTTTAGGAAGATATACCTGCCTAGTTCGTCAAGGTGAGTGTCCGTAATTTGGATGGGAAGGTTTTTGGAAATGATTATGGAGACTCCTTTGGATTTCGAGATAGGTGAGGTGGCATGGAAACTATGGGGGAAGAGGCGATTAGTCATGTTGGGAACTGACTTCTTGCAAAAGTGGGTTTCCTGTAGGAAGATTATGTCAGCTTTCATGCTGCGCATGAGGGAAAAGAGTTGTGTTCGCTTTTCAGGTATGTTCAGTCCTTTGGCGTTAAGGGAGACTACCTTTAGGGACAGGTTGGAGCCTCGGACATTATCGGGGCTCATGTTGGTAGTAGAGGTTTAAGCGAGTGGGGGGCGGGAGGATGTGGGGAAGTCAGAGACGGGAGGGAAAAAAAAGGGGGGTTATGCAGATGGGGAAAAGGGAAGATGTGGGATAGGTGAGGTTAGGACGTTGAGGAGGAAGGTAACCAGGGAGGAAGGAGGGGACAGGTAGGGGGATGGGATATTATACCGGGTGTGGGAATTGACCTGCAAGCCCACCAATTAGGAGTGGGGGTACCGGTGAGGTTCAGCGGTGTCTACCAGAGTCCGCTGTGTGTGAGAGCGGTAGGTGGAGTTCAACTAGAGAGAGGTGAGGTCTGTGTCTCTATGAGGTCTTAAGGATAACAGACGCTGCTGGTTGTTAGCGTCATCTATGGCTCATTTAGGTGTCAGAGGAGTAGTCTTGTTGTGTAGATGACGGACAGGTCATATAAGGACATGGTGAGAGGGTGATTAGTAGGTGGCGTCAGGGCTGTGTGTGACGGCTTATTCTCATAAAGTGTGAAGGCTGTGGAGTTGTAAGGGCATTTATTTGTTAATTAGAGGAGGATGTTTAGCATTGTGTAATGTGGGGGTTTGTGTGGAAGAGGGGGATAAGGAATTAAGTGTATTGCTCAAGTTTCAGATGTCACATGACGGAGAGTGGGGGGCGTATACTTTGGTTTAGAGGAATATTCAAGGAACAGAGTCAGTAACATGGTGAATTAGTTAAAACAAAACAGAACGTACAGCTTGCGTTACCGTGAACAAGTATGCATCTGCAGTTATGGCTGACAACAAAACTCCAAATATGGATAACAAAGCAAACAAAAACATACCCAGGGGTTAAGGGCAGGCTGTCTAGATCCGAGGGGGGCACGCCCACTCCCAAGCCTGAGAATGGACTCTACCCGACATCCACGTAGGCCACACACCTGTGCATGTCCCCCTCGGATCTCCGACCACCCTCAGTGCTGTAAAGCAGAAGATTCAGGAGCCAATAGGGCCTGTGGGGAGAAAGACAGCACATAATGCAATCGGGGGATTATATATCAACATGCCATTAGCTGCATTGGAGTAGATAGGAGAATGTAGGAAGAAGGCTTCAATAGGAAATGGGTACAGCAGATGAGCAAGAGTGAATATAGTGTTAGGGGAAGGAGGAAAAGACAATCATTGCGGGAGAAGGCAGTCTCTGACCCGACATAAGGAAGTTAGGACGACCGGGGAAACCTTCGGGAGTTGTCCAGGAGGGAAAGAGGATACCAACCGTTCTGCCAGTGTTCCCTAGGGATTGCTGTATAGAGTTACCTGAGAAGAGTCAATGTCGGCGAGTTGTTAAGGTTCCGGTACCGGAGGGATGGTTTTAAAAAACGGGAACAGCTGAAGTCATAGCCAAGAAAGTGTTTGATGGGATAGTAAAGAAAGAATCATATTGGTATTACAGGAGTTTGATAAGTGGGAGCCAGAGACTTGGCTGAGAGGCTACGGTTACTATCCAATGTTCCTCTCTCAGGGAGCTCTGCTCCTGGTGTATCGTGGTGGCATCGGGTCAGGCAGATAGGCAGATAGCGGTTAGTCCTGGATCTGAGCAATGCATGCTAAGAGGGAAGGGTGTCTAGGCTAAGGAAAGCATGGCTCCGGTAGGCCGATGGGGAGGATGGGTAGAAAGAGGGAGAAAATAAAGTAAGTCCCTGTTCTGCAGCTAGGTGGCATAAGCGGTGAGAAGTGGGGAGCTGGTTCCCCTGTTACAGTATAAGAACAAATAAGGCATGCTGAGGGCGGCCAGGGTTTCACGGGGATTGGGCCTGGGTATGGAACTCGGGTCGAACGAAGTTTGAACTGTTTATCTCCTGGGCAGGGGAATGTCAAACCGTAGGGTTAGGCACTCTGCGCCATGTGAAAACTGGGTAAAGAGAGGATTGATTGCCTTGTTAGGAGGTGCGTGCTCTGCGGTGCACTGGGGAGGCCGTAGGGCTGCCATTACGTGGAGCTCCTTGATCTTTTGAAGGGGTGTGTGGAGGAGGGGGGTGAGAGCGTCGGCGGCTAATACTGAAGTTACCCGCTTCGGCGATACCCTCCATGGAGGCGGCTCTTCTGAGTGGAGGGATACGA
Source organism: Rana muscosa (assembly GCA_029206835.1). Lineage (NCBI taxonomy): Eukaryota > Metazoa > Chordata > Amphibia > Anura > Ranidae > Rana > Rana muscosa. The sequence goes on from CM055121.1 coordinate 25,340,761, forward strand.
AAATCGCTGTACCAGTCTGGTACCTCCACGTACGGTATCTCCATGGCAAAACAGAAGTGCTCTAGGTCCTCCGGAACCCTTAGATTGGCTGTGCGGCCTTGGTGAGTCGCTGTGAGGCAGAAAGGGAACTTCCACCTATAAACTATGGATCTGGCCCTCAGTGTTTCCAGGAGGGGACGTAACTCGCGTCTACGTTGCAGAGATGTTACAGGTCTTGATAGATCCTGATATCCGTTCCTTGGAAAGACAGTTGATTGCGGTGTCTAGCCTTGCGTAGTATTTCCTCCTTCAGGGGGAAGTCTGTGAGGCAGCAGACTGCATCCCGCGGAGGATCTGTGTCTCTTCCCCGCGGACGCAGTGCTCTGTGGAGCCGTTCAAAGATAATCGGCGTATCCGGGGCTCTTTCAAGTAGGTCGTTGAAAATGGTAGTCACTGCTACAGGGAGCTGGTTGGAATCAATCGTTTCTGCGATACCCCTCACTCTAAGGTTGCGGCGCCTCCCGCGGTTATCCAAATCTTCCATGTGGCGATTAATCTCCCTGAGGTGGATCGCATGTGACTCTGTGACCTGCTGAACGTGGCATATCGCTGTGTCATGGCGGGCTTGAGTAGTTTCCACCTCCTCCACTCTAAGCGTCATGGCCTGTATGTCTGACCTCATGTCTAAGATGGCCGCCATGAGGGTGTTTTTTATATCCGAAGCCACGCTGTGTAGGTCGTTCAGGCTAACTGCCGGGGGGTGATTCATCCCCGTTGCCAGCTCTGGAGATGTCCGTGTGTCGGAGCGCTGCGGGCTTGCGTTCTGAAGGCGGGTTCCCTGTGAGGAGGCCGTTTGTGAGGCCTGCATCCTGGCTGTAGGCCGGGATCGAAAGATCTCAGGGATATGTTGGTTTAGCGGAGCGTCGGTGTTCAGCGGGGATCGGGAACGGGTTGCTGAGGCACTCCTGGCGGTTCTCACCATGTCTGGGGGGGAAGATAAGCTGAAAAGCTGAAGTTGCTGGACCTCAGGACGGGAGCTCCAAACTACACGTTCATCTCGGAACGGCACCAGACCACGCCCCCCATACTCCTCTTATAACAAAATCAGATGCATGGCTCACCACCCATCAACTTGTCCCCTAACAGGGTTAAAGGGTAACTCCACTTTCATGGTAAAAAAAGTAGCAAATAAAAAAAAAATTATATAGCATATACAATTGCTACACACGTCGTATTGAAATTGAATTAAAAGTTTTTACTTTTCCTTTTCCTTTTTTTTTGTGTGATTGGCTTACTGATTTTCCCAGAAGTCTGCACTAAAGCCTCGTACACACGACCGAGTTTCTCATCGTTAAAAACACATAGTTTTTCTCGACGAGATTTTTGTTAACCTTGACGAGTTTCTCCACGAGTTTTCCACACCGCACAGGAAGATGCTGCCCTTGCTAGACGCAGGTGCTATTATTGCTAATAGCAATCCAAACGCATCCAGAAAACCCAGCACATTTGCAGCCACTAAACCACTTGGTACCTCAGTACAATGCGGTTTAGTGCGGTGCAATTTTATTTTTAAAAGTAGCATCTGCTACTTGAAATGCACACATTTGTCATGTTATGACTAAGGCCTCATAGACTAAAACGCATCAACTGTTTTTATCTGCGTTTGTGCACTATGGCTTTTTCAATAAAATTAAGATTTTTTTAAGAGCAACAACCGGAGTGCGGATCATCTTTCCTACATTATTCTACTCAGCCAACGACTGTGGATCAAGCACCTGGGAGCTCTGCTATCTATGTGTTGTGGGTAGTTTACACCTAAAACGCACGGATGCCAGTGTGAACTGGCCCTTAGACTTGGGGTGCCTTCGAGACTGAAAATACTTTTAAAGGGCACCATGACCGAAAAAAGGTTGAAAAACACTGCTATAACCTATGGTGTATGTATGTTGCCTGTGTTGAACTTCAAGATATGGAATTTACAGGCAAGTCAAAATTCTTTTTTTAATGAGGCTCATCTGCACATGAATGATAAGTGGCAGTGGCATATTTCCTAAAATATGCATACACAAGTTCCATTTCACACACACGTTCCAACAACATAAGACAAAACTATTGGTACAAATGTTACCATACTGTCAATAGGTGGAAATGTTAAAATGTTACCATACTGTCAATAAGTACTACTGAGTAACAAACGGAACCTAATTTTCTTGAGTAGTTATGATGGCTCACACATATGTGCATATAACCTGTCTGAATTCCAAGTTAGAAGCCAAACAAAGAATAAGCAAACTGTTCAATAATGAAAAAGCATGAGTCTTATCTGCTTCAATAAAGTGTAGCATTCAATATTTTACATTTAATAACACCATTTCACATGCACGCAAGCAAGACAAAACTTTTGCATGTTCAATGAAAAGATTGCCACACTTCAATCCTGTTTTTTTACAAGTCCATCTAGTTCAACCGATTTAATGTCTAAGATCCAGCTGATTTTACAATGAGATCCTTTTAACAAGCCTGGTTTGTGATTCCAGAAACCTATAGCAGCACAATTCTGTCTAGTAGATTTTAGAATGTCTACACTCTGGGATGCCAAATGTACAATGTGCTCTGTTTGCTGTGCCATGTTTGGATAATCTGAGTGTGAGTGTGAATCCGCGCAATGGACCTAATATGCCAGTAGTAACACACACCAGGGGTGTATAAATACGTCCTGTGATGAATAAGTAAGGAGCTGCCTCTACATAATTAATCCACCTGGGTGGAGTAAATGAGTAGACTGAAGGGAGGTGTAGAATTGGCGCTAATTACAATTCATGGACTTCCTTGCTCTAGAGTGCAAGTGAATATTTTATATATAAATAGATACATAAATACCCCTATATTATACTAGTGTCATTGGTGCCATAGTGTAACTCCTAAATGCTTCACTAATATATATGAATACGTGATAAATATAGATTGATGCGGATATAAATAATGATGAGCATAAAATAATATATATAAAAAATAAAATAATGAAATGAATAAAATATTGTGAACAATTAAAGGTGATAACAGTGAAAAAAATTAAACCAATGTATAAAACCGTGATAGTAATAAATTAATGATGCATGCAAAAATGTCCTGTGACTAGCGATAAAGTGCAAAAAAATGCAGAATTGTGCAAATTGATGTGATTGTCCAATGATTTGATGCTAGATGCCCAGCAACTTTGCTAGGCAAAAAATCTTGCGACTATGCAGAAAAGTGCAAATGCAACCTCATGCGATTTGGTTGAGCGACTATGCAATAAGGTGCAAATGCAACCTCATGCGATTCGATTGAGCAATATGAATGCAACCTCATGCAATTTGGTTGAGCGACTATGCAGTAAGGTGCAAATGCAACCTCATGCGATTCGATTGAGCAATATGATTGTCCAATGATTTTGTCGTTTTTTCAGATGCTAGGTGCCCAGTGCCTGGTGATGTGACCTTTTTTAATCTTCAAGACAGGTGCCCACAGCAGAACATGCTCCAATAAAGACCGCACTCACCAGATGTTCACCCCGTCTTGGGGTGAAAAACGTTCACAGTATATGCCACTGTGCAGCACTCTGGCAGTGTCTCGTCTCCCTGGTCCTTTTGTGGTAATCCCAGTGTTATCTCAGAGTAAGAGGGAAAGGAAGGAATCCCAAATAGTGTAATTCCGTAATAAAAAAAACACTTTTATTGAACTTATAGCAATATTACTCACATTTAAGCTGTATCAAACAGGCATGTAAGAGACAAATGCTGACAGATCCTGGAAGTGTTTGTGACATTCAGCTTGTGCACTCTACCGGTTTCGTCTGGTCTGACTTCATCTGGAGTGGATAATCTGAGCCAACTGGATCTCAAAATAAGGTTGGGTTTATTTACAAATAGGGATTTACATTCATTCTAATTAGAAATGGTGACAGACATAATATCTATGAGAGGAACTGAAGGGGGGAGGGATACGTTTAAAGTGTTTGTAAACAATCGCCTTGTAAAACAACCCATTCAGTTAAAACATTATAAATACCTGTTTTACAAGTGATCACATCCCCTCTGTTCTCAGCTACATAAGAGGGGGGGGGGCAAGCAGCAGCAGCACACTGAGCTTCCCAGTAAATAGTTGTGCAGTGGGGGCATGTCAGCACATGTCTGATCATTAGAGAAGGTAAGGCCAAGTTCCCAGCATAGGTAGAGAACTGACCACAATGTGCTCTTCTGCTTGGTTTGATCAGTTTTCAATTGGAAAGCAAGGGGACTAGCAGGAACACCAGGGGGGTCCTCCTGGTCACTGTGCTAACAACCTCAGGTGGTGTATTGTACTTAGTCAAAGCTGCACAGATGTCAGTTTTATCAATTCCATCATGCAATTCATTTTGATTCTACATTCTGGGAAAAATGACCCATGAATTGTGTTCTGAGCATACAGTCATGGCCAAAAATATTAGCACCACTGCATTTCTGTCAGATAATGCACCATGTCGCCCAGAAAATTGTTGCAATTACAAATGTTTAGTCATTCTCATGTTTATTTTTGTTTGTATTGGTAAGACACAAAGTGGAGAAACAAAAAGCCAAATCGGATGCATTCCACGCAACGCTCCAAAATTGGACTGGACAAAACTATTGGCACCTTTTCAAATTTGTAAGAAATAATTGCATTCCAAGTTTGTGATGCTCCTGTAATTTGTAATTAAACTGTATCAATTAACAGGTGCTGACAATATAGAAATCACATCGGCAACCAGTTAGGCCTGGTTCACACTGGGGCGACAAACGCTCCGACATTGGGAGCTCATGTCGCATGACGTGTGAAAATCAATGTTTCCCTATGGGAGCCGTCTTAACTGGTCCGACACATGTCGGTCCGACTTTGAGAATGCTCCCTGTACTACTTTGGTCCGACTTTGATCCGACTTCAGCCCATTGACTATCATTGAAGTCGGATCAAAGTCGGACCGCAGTCTTGCATGATCCGACTTTGGCATGCGACTTGTGCTGTACTGCTCTTGAGGGGGAACTCCAGGCCAAGTTTTAAATAAAAAACCGGCATGGGTTCCCCCTCCAGGAGCATACCAGGCCCTTGGGTCTGGTCTGGATTTGAACGGGCACCCCTACGCCGAAAAAACGGCGTGGGGGTTCCCCCCAAAATCCAAACCAGACCCTTATCCGAGCACACAACCTGGCAGGCCGCAGGGGAAGAGGGGGGGGACGAGAGAGCGCCCCCCCTCCCTCCTGAACCGTACCAGGCCGCATGCCCTCAACATGGGGGGTTTGGTGCTCTGGGGCAGGGGGGCGACCTGCGGCCCCCCCACCCCAGAGCACCTTGCCCCCATGTTGATGAGGACAGGGCCTCTTCCCGACAACCCTGGCCGTTGGTTGTCGGGGTCTGCGGGCGGGGGGCTTATCGGAATCCGGGAGCCCCCTTCAATAAGGGGGCCCCCGGATCCCAGCCCCCCCACCCTATGTGAATGAGTATGGGGTACATCGTACCCCTACCCATTCACCTGGTGGAAAAAAATTGCAATAAAAAAACCACACAGCTTTTTAAAGTATTTTATTGCATAGCTCCGGGGGTCTTCTTCCGACTTCGGGGGTCTCCGGTGTCGTCTCCCCCGCTCTCTGGTTCTTTCTTCCGCTGGGCCTCCGCTAACTTCTTTTTAGCTCTTTTGCTAATGGAGGCCCGGTCTTCTGCGTCGTCTCGTCCAGCTCTCCGTTGTCCTTCTGCCGGCCCCTCCACTAACTTCTTGGTAGCTCTTTCGCTAGTGGAGGGGCGCGGTCTTCCCGTCGTCGGCGTCTTCTTCCCTCTTCTCCTCCTCGATGTTGACGCGTCGCTTCCTCCCGCTGTAATACTGGCTCTCCGCTCCGCATTAATATAGGCTTCTCATGACGTCACAGTCACATGTTCCGGGGCACATGGCCCCGGAGCATGTGACTGTGACGTCATGGGAACATGTGACTGTGATGTCATGGGAAGCCTATATTAATGCGGAGCGGGGAGCCAGTATTACAGCGGGAGGAAGCGACGCGTCAACATCAAGGAGGAGAAGAGGGAAGAGGACGGCGACGACGGGAAGACCGCGCCCCTCCACTAGCGAAAGAGCTACCAAGAAGTTAGTGGAGGGGCCGGCAGAAGGACAACGGAGAGCCGGACGAGACGACGGGAAGACCGGGCCTCCGTTAGCAAAAGAGCTAAAAAGAAGTTAGCGGAGGCCCGGCGGAAGAAAGAACCGGAGAGCGGCGGCGACGACACCGGAGACCCCCGAAGTCGGAAGAAGACCCCCGGAGCTGTGCAATAAAATACTTTAAAAAGCTGTGTGGTTTTTTTATTGCAATTTTTTTCCACCAGGTGAATGGGTAGGGGTACGATGTACCCCATACTCATTCACATAGGGTGGGGGGGCCGGGATCCGGGGGACCCCTTATTGAAGGGGGCTCCCGAATTCCGATAAGCCCCCCGCCCGCAGACCCCGACAACCAACGGCCAGGGTTGTCGGGAAGAGGCCCTGTCCTCATCAACATGGGGGCAGGGTGCTCTGGGGTGGGGGGGCCGCAGGTCGCCCCCCTGCCCCAGAGCACCAAACCCCCCATGTTGAGGGCATGCGGCCTGGTATGGTTCAGGAGGGAGGGGGGGGGCGCTCTCTCGTCCCCCCTCTTCCCCTGCGGCCTGCCAGGTTGTGTGCTCGGATAAGGGTCTGGTTTGGATTTTGGGGGGACCCCCACACCGTTTTTTCGGCGTAGGGGGCGCCCGTTCAAATCCAGACCAGACCCAAGGGTCTGGTATGCTCCTGGAGGGGGAACCCATGCCAGTTTTTTTTATTTAAAATTTGGCCTGGAGTTCCCCCTCAAGATTCATACCAAGCACAGTGTCTGATATTGGCGGGGATCCAAGTCGGATCCCCGTTCATTGAAAGTCGGACATATGTCGGCTTCATGTCGCAGGGCAAAGTCGGATCCAAAGTAGGACAGATGTCGTGTCGCACTAGTGTGAACCCAGCCTCAAAATGGTGAAAAATTTACTCAATCTTTCTGTTGTGTGTCTCTGTGAGCCGCACGAAGCATGGAGAAGAGAGAGAGCAGCAAAGAATTGTCTAAAGGGTTTGAGAACAAACATTTTGGAAAAGCATGGACAATCTCAAGGTTAAAAGTCCATCTCTAGAGATCATAATGTTTCAAGAAGTTTACAGCCTATGGCAATGTAGCCAATCTCCCTGGACGTGGATGAAAGAGAAAAATTGATCAAAGATTGCAACAAAGGATTGTTCGAATGGTGAATAAGAGAACCTCAATTAACTTCCAGACAAATTTAAGCTGACCTTCAGGCACAGGATACAACTGTGTCAGCTTGCACTATACGCCCCCATCTGAATGAAAAGGGACGTTATGATAGGAGACCAAGGAGGACTGATGACACAAACATAAAAAAATCAAGATTGGAGTTTGCCAAAACTTACCTGAGGTAGCCAAAATCCTTTTGGGAGAATGTGTTGTGGGTAGACAAAACAAATCTACAGCTTTTTGGTTAAGCCCATCATTCTTCTGTTTTCAGAAAAAGAAATGAGGCCTTTAAAGAAAAGAATACAGTCCCTACATTCAAATATGGTGGAGGTTCACTGATGTTTTGGGGTTGCTTTGCTGCTTTAGGCACTGGATGTCTTGACCATCTGCATGGCATTATGAACTCTGAAGACTACCAAAGAATTCTGGGGGGGCAATGAAGGGGCCAGTGTCGGAAAATTGGGTCTCTGTCAGAGGTCATGGGTCTTACAGTAGGACAATGACCCAAAGCACACGCCAAAAAGCACCCAGAAATGGTTTAGGACAAATCGCTGGAGAGTACTGAACTGGCCAGCAATGAGTCCAGATCTAAAGCCCATAGAGCACCCGTGGAGAGATCTCAAAACAGCAGTTGGTAAATGGAACCCTTCCAATCTGAGAGACCTGGAGCAGTTGGCGAAAGAAGAGTGGTCCAAAGTTCCAGTAGAGGGGTGTAAGAAACTCATTGATCGTAACAGGAAGAAATTGATTTCAGTTATTGTTTCCAATGGGTGTGCTAACAAATATTAAATTGAGGGTGCCAATCATTTTTGAAGTTTTGTGTGGAATGTGTCAGATTTGGCTTTTTGTTTCTCCACTTTTTTTGTATCATATCAATAAACAAAAAAAAAAACATGAGATTGCCTAAACATTTGTATTTGCAATTAGTTTCTGTGCGAAGTGGTACATTATCTGACAGAAATGTAGGGGTGCCAATATTTTTGGCCATGGCTGTAAATAAAATTCATTACTTTTTACTACTGCTTCTTGTGCTAGCTCCCTGCTGACATTTTCAGAAGATGACACCACAAAGACTTGAAAAGAAGAGCTGACACTTGCCAGTTTAAAGTGATATTAAAGGCTTTCTTTTTTTTTTTTTTAATACCAAACATATGACTTATCTGCACTGTTCAGTGGTTTTTGGTTTTGCACAGAGCAGCCACAATCCTCCTCTTCTTGGCTACTTAACCGGCCCTCCCTCCTGCCCCCTGAGCAAGCCGCTTGCAATGGGCGCACCCAAGCAGGCTCATTCCCGAGCCATGGCTCTGCGTGTCCATTCACACACAGAGCTGTGGCTTGGCCCCGCCCCCTCTCTCTCCTCACTTGCTGTGAGGAGGGAGAGTCCCTGGAGAGCTGAGACTCTCGTGCACATCGCTGGTTCGAGGTGGGGCTCAGGTAAGCATTGGGGGGACTGCTGCACAGAGAAGGTTCTTTACCTTCATGCATAGAGTGCATGACGGTAAAAAACCTTGAACTTTTAGAACCATTTTAAAAGATGAAAATGCCTTTTGTCTAACCAATTCTGACATTTCTCTCCTACGTGTAAAATCATTTATTTTTTATTTGCTAGAAAATTACACAGAACCCCCAAACATTATATATTTTTTTTTTTTGCAGATACCCTAGAGAATAAAACGTCAGTCTTGCAACTTTTTATCTTCTACTGTATTTACGCAGCAATTTTTCAAACGCACTTTTTTTCATGTATTAAAAAAAAAAAAAAAAGGAACATTAGCCCAATTTTCTTGCATAATGTAAAAGCTGATGTTACCCTGAGTAAACAGATACCTAACATGTCACGTTTCAAAATTGCACATGCTCGTGGAATGGTGCCAAATTTCGGTACTTAAAAATCCCCATAGACGATGCTTTCAAAATTTTTGTAGGTTACATGTTTTGAGTTACAGAGGAGGTCTAGTGCTAGAATTCTGGCTCTCGCTCGAACGTTCACAGCGATACCTCGCATGTGTGGTTTGAACGTCGTTTACGTATGTGGGTGCTACTTACGCTTCTGCGAGCGAGCACGCGGGGACAGGGGCACTTTAATTTTTTTTATTTTTTATTATTGTTAATTTTACTTTTATTTTTCTAGTTTGATGCTTACTTTTTGGTTACTATGCCTTGCAATAGGACTAGTGCGTCACAGGTCCTCTTTACAGTGAGATCTGGGGTCAATAAGCCTGAAATAAAAATAAAAAAAAGACCCTGGCCTCCCAGCTGAGGCGGCGGCATTTTTTTCAAATGCAGAGGCCGGGCGTGATGTCATAACATTGCACCCGGCCTCCGAACAATCATAAAAACTCTGGGGACCATCTGGCCCGCCGGACATCTCTATGATCAACATTCGCCGCCGGTCAGTTCCTTCTTCAGTTCGCCAATGGCAGGGGTGAGTCGGGAGAAGCAACGGAGGGCGGCAGGGGGGAGGGACGTTCCCTCCCGCCACCTTTTAAGAACGATCAAGTGGCTATGATTGTTCTTCTGGTGCAGGGAATCGCCGGCTGAAAAAGAAGATATCTGAATGATGCCTGTAACTGCAGGCATCATTCAGATATCACTGCTCAAACCCGCCAACGGGTTAATGATTTAATTAATAGAACTTGAGACATCAGTTATAGAATTAACCCCAGTTTAATGTGCCCAGTAGTCTTACAATCGGAAACTTATGCAAGCCCTTGTATGCAATCCCCCTGTACACTTTTATGCATGTGTGCCTGATGGCCTTGGAGTTGAATTGGCTTACCACCAGCATGCTAGGTTATATAGGGAGCGATGCCCAATTTAACTCTCTCTATTAGTCACCAATGTGAACAGGGGTAATGGCATTATTTCCGCTCACAATGCTGTCTGGCTGTGAGCTTGCTGGGCAGACTGAACTGGGGAATCCTCTGCATTTGAGATCATGCCATTGGCTTATACCATTGCGTTCAGATTTATTTTTATGCACATCCATTTTCATTAAGTTTTTTTTATTTTGTTTTTCTTCCTTTATAGCAAATATCAAGTCGGCAGAGGAAAATTCTAGAAGAAGCTCATGAATTGAGTGAAGATCACCAAAAGAAGTATTTAGCTAAACTCAGGTCAATTAATCCACCATGTGTGCCTTTTTGCGGTAAGTATTGTTTGATGTTTAATTTCAAAAAAACTTATGTGGTAGATTGATGAATAGTCACCCACATCCCTTATAATTTCAAAAACCACAATGGTAGACACATACAACACATGCTTAAATAAAATGTATATATTTATCATACTACATCATAAAAAATAGACATTTAACCCTTACGCTGCCAGGTCCATATGTCCTATGGACCTAGCAGCAGGGTTTTTACAAACACTGGGAGTGTGTGTATATCTGACCGGCTTTTTTGGCCCCTGGACCAGCTAATTTGTTCGTAAAATATGGTGCTGCGCCGAGTAAATAGATGCCAAACATGTTACGCTTTAAAACTGCGCACGCTTGTGGAATGGCGCCAAATTACGGTATTTAAAAATCGACATAGGCGACACTTTATAAGCCTTTACAGGTTACCAGTTTAAAGTTAAAGAGGAGGTCTAGTGCTAGAATTGTTGCTCACGCTCTAATGCCCCATACACACGATCGTTTTTCATGCCGTTTAAAAATGCCATTTTTAAAAATGGGCATTAAAACCGATCGTGTGTATGCTCCAGAGCATTTTTAACGACGTGAAAAACGGCCATTAAAAATTTCGAACATGCTCTATTTTTTCACGTCGTTTTTCATGTCGTTTTTTTTTAACGACGTGAAAAACGATAGTGTGTATGCTTTCACGAGGAGAAAAAAAAACGCGCATGCTCAGAATCAAGTATGAGACGGGAGCGCTCGTTCTGGTAAAACTAGCGTTTGTAATGGAGATAGCACATTCGTCACGCTGTAACGGACTGAAAAGCACGAGGCTGAAAAGCGCGAATCGTCGCTCAACAAACTTTACTAACGTGAAGGGTGGCGCCATCCGACCGAACGGAACTTCCCCTTTATAGTGCCGTCGTACGTCGCTGCGCCTTGCTTGAACGTTTTTTTAATGATCGTGTGTACGCAAGACAGGCTTGAGAGGAAACATGAAAAAAAAAACGACGAGAAAAACGTTGGTTTAAAAAATGGCATGAAAAACGATTGTGTGTACGCCGCATAACGCTTGCGCTGTTACCTCACATGTGTGGTTTGAACAGCGTTTACATATGTGGGTGGAACTTGCGTATGCGTTTGCTTCTGAGCGCGAGCTACCTGGGACAGGGGCGTTTTTACTTTTTTTTTTTCTTTTGCATTTATTTATTTATTTTTGATCACTTTTATTCCTATTACAAGGGATGTTTAGATTCCTTGTAATAGAAATAAGTGATCAAAAATAAATAAATAATAATGGTTCGTGACAGGTCCTCTTTATTGAGCGATGCGGGGTTAATAAGACCCCACATCTCTCCTCCAGGCTGGAAAGCATGAGATTAAAAAAAAAAAATCACGCTCTCATGTTTACCAGCCGCGATTGCCGTGGCCCGGACGTGATGTCATAACTTTGCGCCCGGACCTCTGACGGTCATAGAGATGACTGGTGACCATATGGCTGTGGGAGGGGGGGGTGTCCCCTCCTGTTGCCTGTAAGAACGATCAAGCGGCGGAAATGCCGCTATGATCATTCTTATGGTGCACAGAATTGCCAGCTAAAAACAAGGATATCTGAATGATGCCTGTAGATGCAGGCATTTTTCAGATATTCCCACTGAAAGTCATATGACGTCCTTGGGCTGGAAGTGTTTAAGAAATTAAAAAAAGAAAAAAAAATCAAAATAAGCGCAGTACAGCGCTATCATATAACGGGTGTGGCGATGATCAGTATGTAAAAATATATATTTTTTTTTTACACACTGTGACTGGAACAATACAGTGTTACCATAGTAACACTGTCTTACTCTGGGGAAGTGATCAGGGTTTTATTTTTTCCTCATTTTGATTGTTTATACCAGTGAATTTCACTGGTATAAGTAACAATTTTTACTGAATTAAACTGATTCATTCTGTCAGTTTTGTTGTGATTAGCTGTGATTGGTCACAGCTAATCACATGGTACAAATTGCCTGTTATTGGCCCTGTCTGTACCATGTAATCAGTGTGACCAATCACAGCTAGCAACACAATTGTACACAATGGATGGCATGAAAGGAAGCCATCCATTGTTTACAACTGTCATGTGACCTTCTGGGGTTGGTTTACAGCAGTTGCATGGTACGGGCAATGGGCCGGTACACTGATCAGTCATCGATGTACACAGCCGGTGACAGATCGTGCCGCAACGCAGTCCCATCCAGGAGGACATCATATGATGTCCACCAGGATCGACGAATGTCCCGCTCAGCCATCATTTGACTATAGACTGGGCAGGCCCTTTCACACATGCGGACTGTTCGTTTGATCAGTTCAGTCACTTTTTTCAAAGAAAAAACGGATGAAGTTTACATCAGTTTTTAATCCGTTTTTTTTATCTGCCAGTTAGTCCTTGATCACTAGAGTCCCGGAGACCATTTTTCGTCCGATCTGTTTTTTTCCATAGCAGCCTGACTAACTACAGTGGTTATAAAAAGTCTACTCACCCCTATTAAAATGTTAGGTTTCTTTGATGTAAAAAAATGAGACAAAGATAAATCATTTCAGAACTTTTTCCACATTTAATGTGACCTATAAACTGTACAACTTAATTGAACAACAAACTGAAATCTTTTTAGGGGGAGGGAAGTAAGAATAAAAAATCTAAATAATATGGTTGCATAAGTGTGCACATCCTTAAAGTGGTTGAAAAACCCACAAACCCCCCCCCCCCCAAAAAAAAACCTGCAAGACAAAGGCATATTGAGCTAGTTTGCATAGCATACTAGCTCATTATGAAATACTCACCTTAGATCAAAGCCCCCAAAAGCGTTCCCGCCACGCTGCTCTGCCCAATGACATATTTCCCGGAGTTATTTCCAGGTTTAGCGGGCTCCGGCACTGTGATTGGCTGGAGCCGCGTTGACGTCGCTCCCACACGCGGGAGCCGCTGTTAAAGGCACATCAGCTGAAGCAACGGCACGAACAATCCGTTTCTTTAGTGCGCATGTGCTGATGACGTTGGCACATGCTAATACAGGGGATTTCTCCTAAACCGTACAGGTTTAGGAGATATCCACGGTAGCTACAGGTAAGCCTTATTATAGGCTAACCTGTAGTGAAAAGTGGTTTGTAATGGTTTACAACCACTTTAAACTAATACTTTGTTGAAGCACCTTTTTGTTTTTTTTACAGCACTCAGTCTTTTTAGGTATGAGTCTATCAGCAAGGCACATCTTGACTTGGCAATATTTGCCCACTCTTCTTTGCAATAACACTCCAAATCTGTTGCGAGGGCATCTCCTGTGCACAGCCCTCTTCAGATCACCCCACAGATTTTCAATCAGATTTAGGTCTGGGCTTTGGCTGGGCCATTCCAAAACTTGAATCTTCTTCTGGTGAAGCCATTCCTTTGTTGATTTGGATGTATGCTTTGGGTCGTTGTCATGCTGAAAAATGAAGTTCCTCTTCATGTTCAGCTTTCTAGCAGAAGCCTGAAGGTTTTGTGCCGATATTGACTGGTATTCAATTAGAAAATAACCTCTTGTTGGGCGGGATTTTTTGGGCAACAAATATGAAACAAAAGAAATATACCAAAATGTATATTTATTATAGAAAAATTGTTTAAAGTATATTATACACAAATGTTAAAAACATGAATCATGATTGATCTAGACATAGAGATACTATCCATCATCAGTAAACATATCACCAGATCAACTGGCGATGATCACAGACGTGTAACCGACGCGTTTCTAATGCAAAGCATCCTTCTTCAAGGGATATTACAGTATCACAGTATATAATAAATCAAAACACAAATTTCTATTAAACAACAAAACAAGTGAAAAAAATATTAATTATTAATCACCATCCCTCAACCCATTGGTGTGTAGAAAAAATGGAGACTCACTTGTGTTCAATCATATGTACCAAAAGATTCTGTGGACACATTTCCAAGGCAAAGGGCACAGGCAGTGGGATTTACTCCTCCCCCAGCTCTCCCAACCAGAAAAGAAGCAGCTCCTTGTCTTCACACAAGTGAACAGGAAAAGAATTCCAATTGAACTGGCGTTTAAAAGAGGGGGGGATAACTAAAGAGACAAATAAAATGGAAGGCAGAAAAAATACTTGATTAGCAAGAAGGAGGGCTAACTCTCTGGGATGTTGGGGGTGCAGACCTGATATTAATAACTCACCCAGGGACTTCCGGCCGGATGTGAGTGAGGCAGCACGAGTTCTTCTGCAGCTCCGTTACTCCTGTCTACTATCCGGGTCTGTGGAGTGCCTGAACCGGCCACTGTGATACAGCTGCACGGGGGAAGGTGCCCTGACGCTGCGGATGTCTCCCTCGGCTTCAAAGAGGCTTAATAAGGCAAGTAAAAGCCGTCCTCAGCAGCGCTCCGGGAAGCGCACTGCTGCTAGCCCCGCCCCCGCCATCTTGTCTCCCTCACTAACGGAGCAGCGTGCCAAGCCAGCCAGAAAGAGGATGGATCAGGCTGGAGAGGCAGGGGTGAGGGATCCGGTGTTCGATCAGGCCCCAGTTGTGGACACAGAGGCTATCACTGGGCCGATTCTGGCCGCGATTAGTGCCAGCAAAGCAGAACTTATGGGGCGTATTGACCACCTCTCCTCAGAATGCAATTTGATCAGTCATGACTTGGACAAAATCCGGGGCCGTCTGACCACAGTGGAAACGCGGGTGTCTGATGTGGAGGACACCTCCCGAGACCATGGTGCACAGCTTGCTGAGCTCCGAGACCAGGTCAGGGCGTTACAACACAGAGCCATAGACGCAGAGGACCGCCAGAGGAGAAACAACGTTCGGGTAGTGGGGCTCCCCGAGGGGGCTGAGGGGGACAAACCAGAGAAGTTTGCGGAGCTCCTCTTCAAGCAGCTGCTGTCCCTGAAAGATCTCCCCCCTACCTACGTGGTTGAGCGCGCTCACAGGGTCCCCACTGGCAACAGGCCCCAGGGAGCTTATCCCAGACCTTTCCTGGTTCGATTCCTGAACTATCGGGCTAGGGACATGATACTCACACAAGCCAGACAAGCTCAGGAGCTGCGCT
Source organism: Rana muscosa (assembly GCA_029206835.1). Taxonomy (NCBI): domain Eukaryota; kingdom Metazoa; phylum Chordata; class Amphibia; order Anura; family Ranidae; genus Rana; species Rana muscosa. The sequence goes on from CM055121.1 coordinate 25,356,243, forward strand.
TTGAAAACACGTGGGTAATGCTATTTCCAGACTTCTCGGCGGCTACGCAACAGAAGAGGAGATCATTTAATGAGGTCCGTAAAAGGCTGCGGGAGAAGGAGGTCAAGTACAGTATGTTGTACCCCAGCAAGCTCCGGGTTCAGTACAAAGGATCGGTGAAATTTCTTTTTCGTACATCACGGGACACAGAGCGACATAGTCATTACTAATGGGTTATATAGATACCGTCAGGTGCTGGCACTGGCAACTTCCAAAACCGGAAGTACCCTCCCCTATATAAGCCCCTCCCATCCGGGAGCACCTCAGTTTTTTGCCAGTGTCTAAGGTGTTGGCCAAGAAGAAACATGTGTTTTTCACTGAGCTTGCGTACAGGTTCTTTTGGGCCTCAGTAAGCTATTCCGGATCCGACCAAAAAAGCTTCATAGCTAAACGGTCGGTACCCGGGCCTTGCAGAGAAGAGCAAGGTTTTGCCTGTATTGCTTCTCTTAGGAGAGCTGGACCCTGGGATCCAGAGCTCTGGTCATACCCACGACCAAGATGTTTTCTGTGCAGGGTGCTATACAGGTCCAGGGGAGTGGAATCCTTGGGAACCCGGTCCCTGAAGGTTTGATTACAATGCCTGCCGTGATAGGTGAAGTTTGGGCTTTTGTGGACCAAACAAAGTCCTGCGGCGGGGAACAGGTAAGTGGGGGCCCCCAGGAACTTGGTTCTATTGGGGGACCCCCAAGCCTAATTTGTCTTTCTGTCTGTTACCTAATGGTATTCCCGCAAAATTCTGTGCATGCCTGTAACTACTAAAAAAATGTAATAATTTTTAATGGTGGTCAAGAAAAAAAAAAAAAAATTTTTTTATATATATATTTAATATATTAGACTGCGGTACCTGTGTTTGTCCACTAGAGGCCGCTGTGGAATGTTTTCTTGTCATGTGGACTAGCTTCTTCTCAGCAGAGCAAAGTCCAGGCAGATGGTGAGTTCTCTTATAGGAAACTGCTTCCTCTGCCATGTTGCAGTGTTTGTCCATCCCCCGGCCTGCGGCAAAGAGGGGCCCTGGCTCCTGTCCCTTGTTACCATATTTGAAATTAGCGCCGAAGGCGCACGTGCCCGCGCATGTGCCCGCGCGCGTGCGCGTGCACGCGCCTCTATATATAGAGGTGAGCCGGGAAAGGGGGCGGAGCCTGGGGGATGACGCTCTGTGCGCGCCGCAGCGCTTCTGCGCATGTGCGGGCGTCCCAGCAGTTTTAAAAAAACCACAATATTGTAGTGAGCTGGCTATGAAGTACAGAGACAGAGCTGGCAACATTTAAAGGCATACAGCAAGCGGTTGATACAGGCATCCCCTAGAAAGGCACATTAGTAGACACCAACTGTGATATAGCAGCAATTGTGCTAGACTATTCTCAGTAAAAGTGGTGTATTACGGCTGGAATACCTCAGCTTTAGGCTTAGGAATATGCCGTCCAGAAGCTCCGGAACTGAATCTTCCAGGAAGCGAAAGGGGTCTCATCGGGCTCTGAGGATCTTGGGCATACTTCTGCTGCACCAGTCTCCCCTGAAGTTCAGAGGTAAGTGACCGTAGAGACCCCGCAGGGGTACTTGGTACTGTGGCTGTCCTCAGTCACCTGCTCCTGTGTATGTAACAGAGGAGGTTTTTTCCTCAGCTCTGGGAGGATTAGAGAGAGATTGTCAACATTTATCGCTGCCTCCCTGTCAGGGAAAGCACGCCCGATCTCCGTCTCCTCCTTCAGAGTGCCTGTTAGCAGAGCAACAGTCCCATACAGGGATCGACCTGCCTGAAGGGGATCAGGATGAGGTTGATTCTGTTATAGAGAAATCAACAGTGGGGGAACCTTTTCTCAGCATCTCAAGCTGAAAGATTATGGGTTCAGTCTCTGACTAACATGGTCCGATCAGCATTTAAAAATGCACCTTGCGGAACCATCAACCACTACTGTATCCTCGTTGGGGTCGCTAGAAGCCCCCAGACTGTTTGTTCTTTTCCACTTCACCCTTTACTGAAAGGGCTCATTTACCAGGATTGGGAACGTCCTGAGAAAATATTTATTCCCCCAAGAGATTTCCGGTGGTCTATCCCATGGAGGATAAGTTCATCAAAAAAAAAATAAAAAAAAAATGGAAGGTCCCTACAGTGGACGCAGCCATCTCTTGTATGTATAAATCACTGACATGTCCAGTGGATAATGTCCAAATGTTCAAGAACCCAATAAATAAAAGATTGGAGTCCTTATGAAAATCTGCTTGGTGATACAACCAGCAGTAGCAGCTATTGGGGTCTGCTAAGCAGTGAAGGATCAGTTGAAACAGGTCTTGAGGGACTTGACAGATCAGCAGGCTTTGCCCTAGCTGATCTACCTAGAGCCTTAGGCTTTGCGGTTGACGCCATAGAGGATTCAGTCCATCAGGCCTCCCGCCTTACGCTGTCTATAGACATACGCGTAGGCTCCTATGGCTCAAAAACTGGTCTGCTGAAGCTCCCTGTAAAGAATGGCTGGTTAGCGTCCCATTTCATGGTGAACGCTTATTCAGGGAAAACCTGGACAAATATATCCAGAAAATTTCCAGCGGTAAAAATACGCTCTTGCCGGTTAAAAGCAGAATTAGAGGTCCCTCTTTAAGAGGCCTGCTTCTCCAGTCCCTGGGGCATCGGCTGTGTAACAGTTCCGACGGCCTCCTCGGTCAAATCCCGGGGGTAAAAAACAGGGACAGTAGCAGGGTAATGAGAAACCCTGGGTCAGGGGAGGTACAAAACCTCCCCCAAAGTTAAATTCATTGAAGCCCCCACTCAGTCGGGTGGGGGGAGGACTCCAGTTGTTCGCAAGAGACCTGGCGGGACACGATCAAGACAGATAGGTGCTCTCCGCAGTAGGTTTGGGATACAGTTTGGAGTTAAAAGACTCTCCTCCTTCCCATTTTTGAGGTCAAACGTGCCAAGGGATCCCCGGAAGAGAGAGTCCCTCCTGTTGGCACTAGAACAACTATTGCTCCAAGGAGTAATTATGGAGGTTCCCCTGGAAGAATGAGGGTTCGGGTTTTACTCAAACCTCTTTACAGTCCCGAAGCAAACGCGGACGGGAGGCCCATATTAATTCTAAAAGGGCTATACAAATTCCTGTATATCAGGTCTTTCCGATGGAGTCGATCCGATCGGTGGCCACTGCCCTACAAGGGGAGGATTGGTTAGCCACGATCGACATCAAAGATGCTTATTTGCACATTCCCATCTTTCCAGTCCACCAAAAATTTCTACGCTTTGCAGTAGAAGGGCGCCATTTTCAGTTCAGAGCCTTACCCTTCGGTTTGGCCACAGCACCACGAGTGTTTACAAAAATTCTGGCCCTTTATTGGCCAATCTAAGAACACAAGGTGTAATGATAATGGCATATCTGGATGACTTGTTGCTGATAGACCACTCAGTGAAAAAACTAGACGTGGTCGTTCACAAGACGATCAAGTATCTGGAATCTCACGGTTGGATTATCAACCGAGACAAGTCAGCCCTAAAAACCAGTCAAAAGTCTGGAATACTTGGGGCTAAGGTTGGATTCAGGCCAGAGAAAAATATTCTTGCCTCGAGGAAAGGTGTTGTCTTTGAAAGATTTGATCCACTTAGTGGGTACAAAAAAGACAGCCGTCCATACGCCTGTATATGAGGCTGCTGGGAAAAATGGTGGCATCATTCGAAGCAGTACCCTACGGTCAATTCCATTCAAGGAATTTGCAAGGGGCCATACTGTCAGCCTGGAACAAAAAAATTCAGGCCTAGACTTACAATGTCCTTGTCCCCTTCCGTTCGCAAGAGCCTCCGTTGGTGGTTGGTTTCCCAGAATCTGGAAAAAAGGAAATCCTTCAGTCCGATTTCTTGGAAGGTGGTCACTACAGATGCCAGCCTTATAGGCTGGGGAGCAGTACTGGAGCAATAGTCTCTCCAGGGCAGATGGTCGGATGCAGAAAAGGCCCTGACCATCAATCTCTTAGAGATACGAGCAGCCCGGTATGCCCTAGTAGCATGGACATCCAAACTCCAAGGGTCCCCTGTCAGAATTCAATCAGACAATGCCACAGCAGTGGCATATATCAATCATCAGGGGGGCACCAGGAGTCGTGCAGCCCAGAGGGAAGTAAATTACATCCTGAAATGGGCAGAAAAAATATGTCCCAGCCATATCTGCGGTATTCATTCCAGGAGTGGAGAATTGGAAGGCGGACTTTCTAAGTCGCCAGAAATTAGGCCCAGAGGAAGGGTCCCTTCACCCCGAGGTTTTCTGGACAATATGTCAGCGGTGGGGAACATCGGATGTAGATCTTCTAGCATCCAGATTCAACGCAAAGGGGGACAGGTTTGTCTCTCGGACAAGGGATCCCCTAGCTTGCGGCTCGGATGCCCTAGTGTTCCCTTGGGATCAGTTCAAGCTGATATATGCATTCACACCGCCACAATGGTTACCTCGATTACTCCGCAGAATCAGGGTAGAAAAGAAACCAGTGATTCTGGTGGCTCCAGCGTGGCCCCGAAGAGCGTGGTACGTGGAGATTGTAAAATGTCAGTGGGGAGTCCTTGGACTCTCCCACATCGTCCGGACCTGCTTTCGCAAGGACCGATATACCACCCTTCCTTACCAGCCCTAGGTTTGACGGCCTGGCTATTGAAGCCCACATTCTAAAAAAGAGAGGGCTCTCTAATTCTGTGGTATCTACCATGATCAATGCCAGGAAGCCGGTATCCAGGCAGATCTACTATAGAATCTGGAAGGCGTACATCGCCTGGTGTGAAGCCAAGAAATGGCATCCACGTAAGTACGTAATAGGTAGGAGTCTGGACTCCCTACAATGGGCTGTAGATAGGAAGCTTGCCTTGAGTACTATCAAGGGTCAGATTTCGGCCTTGTCAATATTTTTTCAAAGGCCCTTGGCTTCGCATTCACTAGTCAAAGCCTTTATACAAGGAGTGATGCGTATTAGTCCTCCGGTTAATATTCCCATATGTCCATGGGATCTAAACTTGGTTCTGTCGGTTCTACAGAAACAACCATTTGAACCATTACAGCATATTTCTTTGGTTCTTCTCACCAGGAAATTGATTTTTCTAGTAGCCATTTGTTCGGCTAAAAGAGTGTCGGAATTAGCAGCTATGTCCTGTAGGGAGCCATATCTGGTTATCCATAAGGACAGGAGTAGTGTTACGTTCTCATCCAGCCTTTCTTCCTAAGGTGGTATCGAGGTTTCATTTGAACCAAGATGTGGTTCTTCCTTCTTTTTTCCCCAAACCTACTTCGGTAGAGGAAAAGTTATTGCATTCTTTGGATGTAGTAAGAGCAGTTAAAGCTTATCTAAAAGCCACTGCTCAGATTCGCAGAACGGATACTTTGTTTATTCTGCCGGAAGGCCCCAGAAGGGGTCAGGCAGCGTCAAAATCTACTTTAGCCAAGTGGATTCGACAGGTCATAATACAAGCCTATGGCTTGAGAAATAGACCGCCTCCGTTCAAAGTTAGGGCGCACTCCACGAGAGCAGTTGGAACTTCATGGGCAGTGCATCACCAGGCCTCCCTGGCTCAAATCTGTAAGGCCGCAACATGGTCTTCAGTACACACGTTTACTAGGTTCTACCAGGTGGACGTTGGAAGTCAGGAGGATGTCGCCTTTGGGCGCAGTGTGTTGCAGGCCGCAAAAGATCCTCATGTCTGATAGCGCTCAGCTTATATATGGTGTATCCCCCCCCCTCATTTGGCATTGCTTTAGGACATCCCATTAGTAATGACTATGTCGCTCTGTGTCCCGTGATGTACGAAAAAGAAAATAGGATTTTTATAACAGCTTACCTGTAAAATCCTTTTCTTGGAGTACATCACGGGACACAGAGCTCCCACCCCTCTTTGGGGACACTTATTGCTTTGCTACAAAACTGAGGTGCTCCCGGATGGGAGGGGCTTATATAGGGGAGGGTACTTCCGGTTTTGGAAGTTGCCAGTGCCAGCACCTGACGGTATCTATATAACCCATTAGTAATGACTATGTCGCTCTGTGTCCCGTGATGTACTCCAAGAAAAGGATTTTACAGGTAAGCTGTTATAAAAATCCTATTTTCTTGAGCATCTGGAGGAAGCTTGTGAGTGGATGGACAAGGAATTCTGAGATCCATGGGTCTGCCTGCTGTGTCACATCTGGACTGGTATGTTTGGTTGGGCACCCCCCCTAGTTAATCTACACTATGTTGCTTCGGATGGTTTCCTGAGAGTAAAAAGGGGGGGGGTCGTGGCTGTGGCGGGAACCATGGCAGCCCGCTTAGGCGCAGGTATCCTCCTCATGATTTCAGCCTGGGCTCTAAATGGCGTCCTTGTGTTTCAATCTTGATAAACTGACCTATGATTGCCCGAAGGGACTTAGGGGCGTTTTTGGATTATGGTTCTTTCTCAGGCTGCTTCATTGGGGCTCTCATCCAATATGGCGAAAAGGTGTCTTTTCACCTTTACGGGTGGCCACTTTAGATGTTTTATTTTTTCGCCCTTGTATTTCTACCCTTTTTACTGTTCTTTATTGCATATGTTGGGACTGCACCGGGGGCCGTTTTTCGTGCAGCTATTGCCCATTAGGATTGCCATTCCAATATATTCTGAAAGGAGTAAGCGGAAGTTGGTGAGGATTTTCAACGGAACTGCCGAACTTTGTCGCAGCGGCGGGAAGTCACCGCAAGTTTTTTGTGTTTTTGTTCAGGGTATATGCTACTTACCGGACTGGGGATGTTAGTTTCTGGTATAAAAGCAGGGGTGGGTTTGGTTAGAGTCACAGCTCGATATATGGGGTCACATTTTGATTGTGTAATGGTTGCTCTGGAGGTTTGTGCTGAATCGGAGGATCTTTCCCCTAAGTGGAGACTATCATGTATTAGGTATTATACATACTTCTGTCATGGCGAATGAGATTAAAATAATCTCTTGGAATGTTCGGGGCCTGAACCACAAGTTTAAGAGGGCCTCGGTATTCCAATATCTAAAATTGTTTCGACCACATGTCATCTTCTTACAGGAGACGCATTTGGATGGCGGTAGAGTGCGTTCCCTTCACAAACCTTGGATTCAAAGGGCACTGCATTCGACCTACTCCACCTTTGCTAGGGGAGTCTCTATCCTAATTAGTAAAACTGTGCCTTGCACGATTCACCAGGTGTTTTCTGATCCGGGTGGTAGATATGTGGCAGTGGTTATGGAGATGTGTCATAAAGCCATGGTAGTGGTGAACATTTATGTACCTCCACCGTTTAAGAATCAAATTTTGTATGACTTGTTGTCTAAACTCGCACCATATGCTCACCTTCCTATTCTAATGTTGGGAGACTTTAATGCTGTCCTTGAGGCGGCGTTGGACTCTTCCAATCCGGGTAGGGTGGATTCTGCAGATCTGAATGATTGGAGAGATGTAGCGGATCTTACTGAGTTATGGCGTTGGAAACATCCAATGGACAGATGTTTCTCCCATGTGTCAGCGGCTCATGGGTCGGCGGCCAGAATTGATCTGGCCTTTGGAAACAACTTATTATTGTCATATGTTAAAGAGGTTGCTTATCTGGCTGGGGGTCTGACCGATCACAATCCCCTTGCTGTTACCCTGGCTTTTGGGTCAGGGGCGAGGGGGGGTGGTTGGAGGCTCTCACCTGGATGGTTGCAAAATGAACAGGTTTCGGCCCAGCTGGATGAGACCATGCGGTCGTACTGGTCTCTTAATGCCGGTTCGGCGGACCCTCACATTGTATGGGACGCATATAAGGCAGTGGCAAGGGGGGAGTACATCTCTGCTGTTAAAAAGGTACGGGTGCAGGATAATGAGGAGAATGAGCTCTTGCAGCAACGGGAGAGGGAGAGTGCGAGGGCTCATGCGGACCTTCCTACGGAGGCTTCGTATGAGAACTTGTTGGAAGCGCAGCGAGCTTTGTCCACACATTTCACGGGGCAAGCGCGGGTGGAGATGGCAAAAAGGGCGCAGACTGTATTTGCAGAGGGCGACAAGAATGGGAAACTCTTGGCCATGCTGGTCGCTGACTATCACCCGCTGACTAACATCCCAGTTATTAGAGACAGAGGGGGGTTTCTAGTTGGGGAACCGGAGGGTATTTTGCAGGAGTTTGTCCGTTTTTTTTCCGCTCTTTACTCCCCTATACCGTCCTATGACCTCTCGGCATTGGATTCTCTGTTAAGCAGCCTGTCCATACCGAGTTTGTCGGCGGATGACATGAATTTTTTGGATGCCGAGATCACGGTAAAAGAAATTCAGAGGGCAATATTCACTTTCCCCCCGAAAAAAGCCCCTGGACCGGATGGTATTCCGGCCGACTTCTACAAGACTCATGTTGAAATAGTAGCCCCTAGGCTTAACTGCCTCCTAGCATACTGCCATGAACATGACACATTGCCCGACTCTATGCTAGAAGCTTATATGGTCCTCCTGTTAAAACCAGGGAAGGACCCAACAGACTGTGCCTCCTATCGACCAATATCCCTGTTGAACATGGATCTTAAGATCTTAACGAAAATATTAGCACTTAGACTAGCCAAGGTACTCCCCTCTATAGTAAATATAGACCAAACAGGGTTTATGCCGGGTAAGTCAACTGACACTAATCTGAGGAGACTGTTTACCCACTTGCAGATTAGCCCCAGGGATAGTGGTTCAAGGGTCGTGGTCTCCATCGACTTCGAGAAGGCCTTCGACTCAGTGGATTGGCAGTACATGTTTAGGGTCCTGGAGGTCATGGGATTTGGGCCACGGTTTAGGAAATGGGTGCCCATGTTGTACAGGAGTCCGAGGGTGGCGATCAGACTGGGAACTTCCACCTCTGATTTTTTTGCGGTGGGGAGGGGGACTCGGCAGGGGTGCCCGCTCTCCCCTTTCTTGTTCTCCATAGCCCTGGAACCATTGGCAGTGGCACTAAGATCCTCCAAAGACATTAGATCCATCCGGGTGGGTACAATAGACGAGACCCTGGCGTTGTACGCAGATGATCTACTGTTGTTCCTGGAAGACCCAGCATCCTCTCTGCGTGCGGCCCTGGGAATCATTGATCATTTTGCCACCTTCTCGGGCCTCAGGGTAAACTGGGGTAAATCCTCCATACTTCCGATAGATGCCGGGGCCAGGGGTATGGCTGACACAACCTTACCACTACAGTGGGTCACGTCCCTAAAATATCTGGGAGTGCAAATCACTGCGGATGTGCGGGACTACCTGACCCTAAACTTAACACCATTAATAGCACTCCTAAAACAAAAGGTGCAGATGTGGGTAAAGCTTCCTTTGTCCTTGATAGGTAGGATTAGCTTGCTGAAAATGAAGTTCCTCCCTGTCATATTATACTTTCTGAGGCATGCGCCTATCTGGGTTCCGAAGTCGTACTTTCGGAAAATCGATAGTATCATTTCCTCCTTTATCTGGGCTCCCGGGTCCCCGAGGATAGGGTTAAAAATACTACAAGAACCTGGGGATCGGGGGGGACTGGCGCTGCCAGACTGGCAGAAATATTACCTAGCGGGACAGATGGTCTTTGCTCATAGATGGCTAATGGCTGAGGATGGGGATGCTGCTACGGTATTGGAGGCGGCTCACTTAGGAGCATATGATAGTCTTCGTTTTGCGCTATTTAGAGGCACCAGGTCAGAACTGCCCCTAACGATAACTATGAAAGCCACCATCAAGGCGTGGGAGATGGCGGTGAAATTAGCGTGTCCTAGTTATGGGGGATTGTCACCCTCGACTCCCTTATGGATGAATCCGACCCTATCAGAATTTTTTCACTTACCAGACCCTATGATTTGGGCGGTTAAAGGGATAAAAACATTGGGGGACCTGACCTCATATGGAGAATTACTAACCTTTTCCCAATTACAGGTGAGACATGATCTACCCAACTCATACCTGTTCAGGTTCCTGCAGGTTCGCCATGCCTTCCTGGTACAGTTCCGAGAGAGGAGGGTGGAATCACTACCCTCGTCGCTTGAAACCTTGCTGGCGGATGGAGAGCTAACCAAGACGCTCTCGGTGTCATACAAGGAATTCTTTAAGGCAACCCCCCTGGCTCTCACTAGGTGTAGAGAGAGGTGGGTGGCGGAGGTTCCGGAGGTACAGGGGGAGGACTGGGATGAGTTATGGATACGACCGTTTCAGCACCTGGTATCCGCCAGGGACAGGCTGGTCCAATTTAAATTTCTACATAGAAGCTATTATACCCCGGCCAGATTGGGTAAAATCTTTCCGGAGACCACGTCGGAGTGTTGGAGGTGTTCTCACTCGCCTGCGGACGCAGATCACATTTTTTGGCAGTGCCCCCTGATACAAAGATTTTGGACCGATGTCACCTCTTGTCTTGCTGAGTTGCTATCGGTACCAATACCCATGACTGTGAGGGTTTGTATGCTGGGCCTGGTTGACGAGGTTGTACCAACCAGGGCAATGAGAACTATGCTGTCTGTAGTGCTCTTCTACGGCAAAAAAGCTATCTTGTTGCATTGGAAAAAACCTGGTGCGCCAAGTGTTCCCTTCTGGAAAGGCCTGGTTAACTCCATGCTGCCTTACTACAGGGCCACATATGAAGCGAGAGGATGTAAGAAAAAGTTTGATAAAGTGTGGCACTCGTGGCTAGAATCCAGATCCACAGTGGGTTGATGGAGGTAGTTTTATGAGGGCTGGCGGTGGGATTGGTGAATCAGGAGTGGGTATGTCTAATGTAACAAACGGTCTGTAAGCCTTTACACTATTTTTCATTATATATGCTATTATTCCCCTGCAAATCTTTGTGTCCATCTTTTATTTTTCCTGTCCCCGTTCTCCTCCTCCCCAAGGGGAGGAGGGGAAGGGGTCTCAAAGCCAAGCTATCCTGACTAGGAGCTGCACAAATGACTTCCTATGGGCTAGGATATGGTTGAAAGATCTTTTCAGGTTTTGAGCTGTGACTCTGGGGTGGGGGGAGGGAGGGGAGAGGGGGGGGAAGGTGTTAGTTAGTCGGTCTATGTTAGACAGATTGGCCATGTTGGTCGTGAATGGATAGTGTCTAGGACACGTCCAAATGTTGTATGTTTGATATGCATTCAAAAACAATAAAAATAATTAAAAAAAATAAATAAATAATAACTCACCCAGATATCCAAGAAAAGCAAGAGCGCCTAATTTCTCCAAAAAGCCCAAGGGAAATGAGATTGCTGGTCCCGGACGATATGCGGGAGGTCCCACAGTTCCGGGTCCTTCATAGGTGTCCCTTCCAAAAATATCCGTGATCCCAAATGCCTCCTACCTCAAGCAATGGCAGAGGGAAATGACACTAGTGGTTCCCTTTGGCGCTCTTTTATACTTACCTAAACCGGCTCCAAGCGGTGATCGTATATCCCGCCAGGCTGCCGCTTCCACATGGTAAGGACACGGCACATGGTGCCGCGTCATCCCTAGGCGACCGACAATGCAAGCCGTCACTCGGACTGCGCGCGATGACCTCACTTCCGGCCATCTTGGGTGTGGGCTAATGCGGCTGAAGAAAAGGCACAACTCAGAGGGTCCAAGAATGGGGACACAGGAAATTCTGCCAGCCGAGATGGAGTGTTGAGCCCATACAGAGGAAACACAGACCAATCTTGTGAATCCAAGGGGATATGGGAGCCGGTAATTGAAGGAGGAAATTTTTCCCCAAAAAAAGGTTGTTTGGAACCACAGATGATACTAACGAGGGTCCAGAACGAAAGAGGCTAAAACCACCGTTGCCATGGGTTACCCCGAGATATGCATTCCAGGGCATCGATAAAGGAGAAAACTCCAAGATCTCCCCCGGCAACGGATAGAAAGTGGAGGTGGAGCTAGCAAAAAATCACAAAAGGGAGAGAGGGGAGAAGAAAAATCCCAACCAAATGCCTGTATTGGTATGATTGCCCATACCAGGGAAAATACATATCCAAGAAAAAGCTGGAACATAAATCTTACATTGAAGACATGAATACCTAAATAATATAATTTATAGTTTATGAATTTATACATAGAAAATAGGGTCCATGTCTCACCACGAGTTGTAATTGAGGTTATGGGGTGTATTATCCACCCTGGATTATATTGAAAAAAAGCCAACTCCTGTGATGAAACATGTGGTTGCCATCATCCCTTGTGAATTCAATTAGAAAATAATACAGCCCATAACCTCAATTACAACTCATGGACCCTATTTTCTATGTATAAATTCATGGTGTATGTTTTCATTCTTTCTTCCTATATGAAAAATTTCCATTGGAGGGGAGGTACATGTGCCAAATTAAGCTGTAGGGTTTTTCAACTGATGGCTTATATTGTTTATCCTTAGTTTTTCTGTGTTTTTGATTGGTTTGTGTCCATACTCATTGGGGACATGGGGGACCTTCAGGGAGGGGAATGGGAGGAACTCATGGCCAATATTCAGAAGAGCTATAAGGGCAAGGAGCAGTTGGCCTCTGATTTGGCCTCTTTATTTTTTAGTTTAACCAAAACATTGGAAAAAAAAGTCTGCCTTGCATTGGCACATCCAATCTTTGGAAAGATATATTAGTGAACACATCAATCCCATTGGTTTGAGGATTCAGATCTTCCCAATTTTGGATAATATCAATAAAGAGCTCAAAACAAATTGGGAGACCAAACTCAATGATTGTTCTAAAAATTTGATGCAATTGCTGCAAAATGAATATAGATTACAGCCAAGTAGTTTGGATATTGAAATTGATTCATTGTATGCCAGACTTTCACCTTTGAAGATACAGGAGGATTATGGTAAAATGGAGCAGAAACAAAGTACATTTAGAAAATTTCAGTAAACAAATACTTCTCAAAAATGAGAAGAAATACTGGAGGCATAAGAATGCTTTCTGTGAGGGCCGGGCATCCAAATGGAATCAAGATAAAAATTTCAAAAATAAAATAAATAATAAAAAAAACGCCAATTCAGAAAAAGGTGGTAGAACCAATGATTATTCATCTGACACTCCTTCTAACTCCTCCTCATCTGTTTCCTCCAATACAGGTCGCACCTCCTCAAACAGAAAGGGACCTTTTTCCAAACAGGGAACGGAGGGGAGGATCCAACAAATGAGTAAAAAAACTGTCATTGATCCACAGGTATCTTTTTCTGGTGGAAGGGGTGGTGGACATACCAGAGGCGCTTCCAATGGCAATACAAAAGGCTCCCCATCCAGTAGAGGTAAACTTTTTCCTCGCAGGGAAACTGGAGCTATTCCAAAGATACCACGTACCCCTTTGGATGATTTTTTTGACAGGAGAGGGATGCCTCCGGTGCCTCCATTACCCCTAATGGAAACGACAGTAGAACCTCCAACCAAGGTGACCCAGGGGGAAGATTGAATATTGTCAATCTTTCCTCATACCACTTGACACCAGTAGAGTATGAGGTTCTCTCCTTGGGTCTTTCCATTTTGCCCCAATGCTAGTACAGATACCTTTGAAGCAATCAAAGATATTAACTTGTTCGCTCGAATACTTTTTTTTTTACAAAAGTCTATATGTCAAGCACAAAAACCAAGAGGCTGAGATAGCGCCCAATTTGAAAACAGCAGACTTTAGAGCCTTAAGGGACTTGAATTTATTACTGCAAGAAAATCCTTCTCTAGATGGGGCTTGGGAGGAGGACCTCTTGGGGGAATTCAATGATGGGGAGGATGGAGAGACAGTGTCTAAGAAGAATTTCAAACGTAATTCTAGCAAGTTCCCTGTATTAAATCAAAATCCAGCAATTGCACTCTTTGTCAGACAGATTTCCAAAGAATTGGATACACTAAAATAAACTAATCTTCATAACAACTTAAACACTGAACAACAACACGCATTAAAAACACTAAAAAACAACACAGAGGTCACAATAAAAGCATCTGACAAAGGTGGAAATGTTGTCCTAATGGACAACATTAATTATGAGAATATGTGCCTCAAAATCCTTAATAATAAACAGTGATATCAGAAGATTTCTTCAGCCATAGTTGATAGATTCAATGGCGAATTCTATCAACTAGTGGACTTTTTCTTCAATGAAGGAACAATTATTAAGGATACATGGGACTTCATACGGACCAAGTATCCACGCCAACCTACCATGTACGCACTGCCCAAGGTGCATAAGAATATGCAGGACCCACCGGGGAGGCCCATCATTTCGGGAATGGTTCTATCTCGGAGGGGGTCAGTCAGGTCATCGACCAGTATCTCAGACCACATGTAATGGATCTACCATCCTACACTAAGGATACCATTCATCTCCTCCAAATGTTGGAGGATTTAGTGGTTCCCCCAGATGCAATATTTGTGACTATTGATGTTGAGTCTCTATACAATAGTATCCCACATGATTTGGGTCTATTGGCTATTGTCGCTGCTTGCGCACACGAGCCTACCACTGACTGGAAGTTTATCCACTTTATTTTAAGTATGTTGGACTTCATTCTCAAACATAACACCTTTCTCTTTCAGGGCTCCCACTACCCCCAGGTGCAGGGTGGGGCTATGGGGAAGTGCTGTACACCCTCATATGCCAACCTGTCCCTTGGGGAGTGGGAGCGGGAGTTTTTGCTCGGGGACCATGCTTCTATGTGCGCTGCCAACATTTTAATGTGGCAGCGCTACATAGATGATATCTTTATTGTGTGGGATGGATCAGAAGGTGACCTCATTGAACTATTGAGGCTGATGAACATCAACAGCTTTAATTTGTTCTTCACCATGACAGACAATCATGAGGAAGTCCGTTTTTTGGATATTTGCATTCAAAAAGATTTGGAAGGTAGGATCACTAGTACTCTATTCAGAAAGGAGACGACAGGAAACACACTGCTACATGCAGACAGCTTTCACCCAGAAGCTCTAAAGAGGTTGATTCCTTTCAGCCAGTTTCTACGGTTGAGAAGAAACTGTACCTCTGATGCAAACTTTCAGAAGCAAAGTGACTCTTTGACAACTCGCCTTTTGGCAGGAGGATGTACTAAAACTACCCTCAAAAAAGCCTTCAATAAGGTAAAAATTCTGGATAGACGGAATCTTATCTTCAAACCAAAAAAGAAAAATATAGATAACAATACCACCAGGATTATCCTGGGATACGCCAATGAACATCTTAAAATACGCAAAATTATTTCCAATATCTGGCCAATCCTTACTGAGGATCCTATTATTAGAGATCCAGTGACAGATAGACCACAAATCACCTTCAAGAGGGCCAATTCACTCAGGACCATGTTGGTTCAGAGTGAATACAAGGGTGCCTCAAGAAAAGACCCCTGCAAGACCCAGGGTACCTTCCCGTGTGGATCCTGTGCACAATGTGGGCTGATAGGTAGAAGGACCACACTGGTGCTGCCTAATGGGGATACCTTCACTTTGAGACACTTTGCCAACTGAAGAACTCGAGGTGTTGTGTACCTCATGCAGTGCCAGTGTGGTGCCTTCTATGTGGGCAAAACCAAACAGGAACTGTGGAAACGCGTGGAAAAAGATGTACATTCCATGCGTATTGGCAATCTCTACTTACCTTTGGGTAGGCATATTGCCAGATACCACAACTATAGGATGCCCACAGTGAATTTTACTGTACTGGACAGGATCCAAATTCCGGTCGGGGGGGGGGTTGGAACAAGTTGCTGCTCCAGCACGAGATGCGCTGGATCAGGCACTTAAGGGCCACCACACCCCCTGGCATGAATGAGGCGGAGAGCTACAGACCCTTTTTGGAGGGATATAGCTCTGGCAAAACGGATTCATTTCCATTGGATGTCCTGTCCAGTATTACACACCTCAACCCCGTTTTTCCTCTTCAATTTATTGACCAAGCGGGTGAGCTTCACGTTCCCCCCAATTTAGGTTTCCATTTTTTCTGACCTTTGGGTTCGGATAAATGGGGCCTTTTTCCACACTAGGGTTGCTCCCTTTTTCTCCCTCCCTGGGATACATCATCATCCTGGCTTGGACACTTGGGAATCATGGCACAGAGTGGGGAGACATAGATGGGGTTTTATTTATATATGTTTGTATAATGTTTTCATAGGCTTTTGATCGTCATGTATATATAAACTATTATGTATTTGTCTGCAAATGCCATTTTCAATTTTGTTACAATGATTCATGATTATTTAGGTATTCATGTCTTCAATCTAAGATTTATGTTCCAGCTTTTCCTTGGATATGTATTTTCCCTGGTATGGGCAATCATACCAATACAGGCATTTGGTTGGGATTTTTCTTCTCCCCTATCTCCCTTTTTGTGATTTTTTGCTAGCTCCACCTCCACCGTTGCCGGGGGAGATCTTGGAGTTTTCTCCTTTATCGATGCCCTGGGATGCATAACTGCATATCTTGGGGTAACCCATGGCAACGGTGGTTTTAGCCTCTTTCGTTCTGGACCCTCGTTGGTATCATCTGTGGTCCCAAACAACCTTTTTTTGGGGAAAAATTTCCTCCTTCAATTACCGGCTCCCATATCCCTTCGGATTCACAAGATTGGTCTGTGTTTCTCTGTATGGGCTCAACACTCCATCTCGGCTGGCAGAATTCACTGTGTCCCCATTCTTGGACCCTCTAAATTTTGCCTTTTCTTCAGCCGCATTAGCCCACACCCAAGATGGCCGCCGACCAACTTCCAGCGCTTGTGCGCTGGAAGTGAGGTCATCGCGCACCGTCCGAGTGATGGCTTGCATGGTTGGTCGCCTAGGGATGAGGCGGCACCATGCGTCGCGTCCTTACCATGCGGACGCGGCAGCATGGCGGGATGTACGATCACCGCTTGGAGCCGGTTTAGGGAAGTATAAAAGA